>OX463246.1:36410328-37057828 GCA_949820135.1 Sylvilagus floridanus
GCCAATCAACCTCCGGCATGTTTTCCTGGTCTCCCTCATCAGGGGCCACGTCAGCCCCCTCCCTACAGCGGGTGGAGGCATCCCCAGTGCCACAGATGCTGAGATTCAGCGTCAGGAAGTTTCGGGATTTCTGCCAAGGTCAGGGCCCTACCTAAATGACGAGATCAAGATTCAAACCTAAGCATGCCAAATCTGTCTTCTGCCCACTGCATACCAGCGGACTTTCCTTGTCCACTCAAATATTGTTTCTTAGGGACATTGGTCATCCACAAAATCCCTGCCAAGAGCCCATGGTCACACCTGCCTAAAAGTATTATAGTGTGAAATAAAGCAGGAATGTGTCAGGTGTAATTTCAAGGTGAGTTCAGTCTGCGGAACGTAAGAAGTTCCAAGTGTGCTCTAATTCTACCTAACAATTCCCTTCACCCCATAAAGAAACTGCACTGAGATTCTACATCCTCTGAATTTCCTAGTTGACATTTTAACAATTCCAGCTCTCTCCTAACGACCAGGTCTCCCGAGTGCCCAGTCATAACCCAGCAAAGTGGGACCACAGTTCCTGCCAAGTGCTTACAGTTTAATAGTAAATAAATGAGTCCCTGGGAGTTTTCTTATAGCTGGCTGGGGAGCCCGCTCCCAGCTGCCGAATCCACTAACAGCTGAGTAAATACACCGCTAGGAGCTGCAGCCGGAGAACCTCCATTCTGCACTCCCAGTGCCCAGTGTGCCAGGACTGCTGTTGTTTATCCGTTAGCAGGTGGGAAATTACCAAAGCCCCACGGCTAAATCCCCTACTAAGTTGGATGGTTCTGTTTACCGACCTGAAGAAGTAGAGTCAGAGTCACGTTGATTTAGATAAAAACAAATTAAAATCTTTAAGATGCACCAAAGCCTGAATGAATATTGTAGACTCATTGCTAAGCCAACCATTTCAGACAACCTGTCCGTTCCAGCACGCAACATGTACCTGTCACAAGCGGGTAAAGATGAAAGCTGCAATAATTGTCTTCATTTCTTTATTTGGCTGTGCATTGGCTGATTGAAAAGTTCTGTGTTGTTCCCTGGGCTATTAACCCCAGTCTACAACGCTGTCCCGGTCATCATGCTATCGTGTGGTATAAAGAATCTTCTTGGCCGGCGCCGAGGCTCACTTGGCTAATCCTCCACCTGTGGCACTGGGATCCCGGGTTCTAGTCCCAGTCAGGGTGCCAGATTCTGTTCCGGTTGCTCCTCTTCCAGTTCAGCTCTCTGCTGTGGCCTGGGAGGGCAGTGGAAGATAGCCCAAGTCCTTGGGCCCTGCACCCACATGGGAGACCAGGAGGAAGCACCTGGCTCCTGGCTTCGGATCAGCGCGGTGTGCCAGCCACAGCACGCCGGAAAAGAATCATCTTGATTTTGGACAATGCATGGAATAGTAGGCCTATATTCAGGCCAAATAAGTGGAATCTCTAGCAATGTTAAGCACTGGATTATCAAACAAGGGATGTGTGAGCACAGCATTAAAGGTGAATTCGAGTGTGTGTGTGCATATGCACGCACGCCAGTTCAGCAGTGTTAGTAACTGTCATTCCACATTGAAAATGCAACACGCAGCAAGACATTGGGAAATAACACAGCACGGCATTTTCCAGAAATGAGACTTGGAGTTGGGCGTAGGTGAAGACATGGCTTCTGCTTCCAGAAACACAACTTCCTTAGGTCAAGGCTTGGTTCAGGTCCTAGGCTGATGTCTAAAATCTGTGCAAGGTTCCAGACTGTCCCCCTGCGAAGGGGGATACAACCCCTCTCTGATGCCACCTGATCCTTCTTCGAACACCTGTTAGACCCATTCCCGGCTCCTGCAGTTTTCACCTAGTGCTAGTAATATCACCATTGTTTTCTGAGGAGCAAGGAATCATTATCTCCCCTGTGATTCTCTGGTGCATGTTTTTTTTTTTTTTAATAATGCTTTTATTTAAAGAATATAAATTTCCAAAATACAGCTTATAGATTACAATGGCTTCCCCCCCATAACTTCCCTCCCACCCGCAACCCTCCCCTTTCCCACTCCCTCTCCCCTTGCTTCACATCAAGATTCATTTTCAATTCTCTTTATATACAGAAGATCAGTTTAGTATATATTAAGTAAAGATTTCAACAGTTTGCCCTCACATAGCAACACAAAGTGAAAACTGTTGGAGTACCAGTTATAGTATTAATTCAAAATGTATAGCACATTAAGGACAGAGATCCTACATGATATATATTTTTTTAAATTGATTAATTTTCTATGCAATTTCCAATTTAACACCAAGATTTTTTTTCATTTTTAATTATCTTTATGTACAGAAGATCGATTCAGTATATACTAAGTAAAGATTTCATCAGTTTGCACCCACACAGAAACACAAAGTGTAAAATACTGTTTCAGTACTAGTTATAGCATTACTTTACATTGGACAACACATTAAGGACAGTATAGTGGTGCATGTTTTATCTCCATCACAGCTCCTATTCAAGTCTCATCTGTTAACTAGCATGGGAGGCTATGGAGTGCCGGGAACATTTATTCTACAGTTACAGAGCCTCAGTTCAGCCAGATTCCCTGCTGGACACTGATGTTACATAAGTAAATAAAATTAACACAGTATTTTCCTTCAAGGAGTATGTAACCTATTAGATCCTGGGCAAAAAGCATAAAAACAAGGACTCTGCAGTATGTCACAGGTAATGTGCTAGAGGCAGGTGCCAGGAGATGCGTGAGTAAAGGAAACCACCATCGCAGAATGGCCCTTCCAGCAGTTGGGGAGACTCCGCCTTCCTCACCAACTTCCTCTTCATCTCAGTAGCAACCTCAGGACCAAGGGAAACACTGGTTAAACTGTGGCAATCTTGACTCACAGAATGAGAATTGACTACAGTATAGAATCCTGAATTCATATCATTTCTCCAGTATTAATAACTAGACAAGTCTTGATTATTTCCCTTATCAATAAATAAAGGTTAACTTAAGACATTTCTAGAAAAACAAACATAAGGGAAACACTTCGAGTCATTGATATAGGCAATGATTTTTCAGATAGGACCATAAATTCAAGGCACCAAAACCAAAACTAGACAAATGGCATTAAAGTAAACTGAGAAGCTTATGCCTCGCAGAGAAAACAATCAGCACAGCAAAGACACATCCAACAGAACGGGAGGAAGCATTTGAAAACTACTTATCTGACAAAAGATTCATATCCAGAATATATCAGAAACAACTCAATAGCCAAAAAACAACCAATCCAGGTAAGAAACGGGCAAGAACCTAAATGAGTGGTTGTCACAGAAGAAACACAAATGGCTAAAAGACATATGAAAGATCTTCAACATCAAAAGGCATCAGGAGAATGCAAAGCAAAACCACGATGAGATAGAAGCTCACCCCGGTTAGAATAACTATTACCAGAAAGACAGAGAGTAACAAATTCTGGCATGGAGGTGGGAAAAGGGGAACTCTTATCCATTGTTGGTGGGAAAGTAAATGAATATAACCACTGTAGGAAAAAGAATGGAAGTTTCTTAAAAATCTGGAAATAGGGGTGGACGCTGTGGCGCAGCAGGTAAAACTGCTGCCTGCAGTGTCAGCATCCCATATGGACAAGACCCGGCTGCTCCACTTCTGATCCAACTCTCTGCTATGGCCTGGGAAAGCAGTGGAAGATGGCCCAGGTGCTTGGGTCCCTGCATCCGCTTGAGAGACCCAGAAGAAGCTCCTGGCTCTTGGCTTTGGATTGACCCAGCTCCGGCCATTGCAACCATTTCGGGAGTGAACCAAAGGATGGGAGATCCCTCTCTCCCTCTCCTTTTCCCTCTCCCTCTCCCTCTTCCTCTCTCTCTTCCTCTCCCTCTCCCTCTCCTGCTCCCTCTCTTTCTTTCTCTCTCTCTCTCTCTCTCAGCCTCTGCTTTCTGTAACTCTGCCTTTCAAATAAATAAATCTTTTTTAAAAAATATCTGAAAATAGAATAGCTGTGTAATCCAGAAATCCCCCTACTGGGTGTATACCTAAAAGACATGAACAACTTGAATCAAAGAGATACCTGCCCCACCCACCAAGGTGTCCATCATCAGATGAATAGATAGAGAACATGATGTGTGTATATATATTTATATATATATATACATACACACACACACACACACAACAGAACACTATTCAGCCATGAAAAGAATGAAATTCTGTAATTTTCAGCAAAATGGAAGGAACTAGATGCTAAGTGAAATAAGTCAGACATAGAAAGACAAATCCCACATGTTCTCCCTCATATGTGGGAGCTAAAAAAATAAAGTCTCAATATGAATACAGAATGTTGATCACCAGAGGCTGGGAGGGATGGGAGAGAGAGAGGGAGTCTGGACTAAAGAAAGGAGGAAGCCAGGTGTAGTTTATAGATTGTGACAAATATGCTAAGTCAAGATGTTAATGATAGAGGAAGTTACATGTGGAGTATGCAGGAGCTCTGTGCAATTCCACAACTTTTGTTTTATAAATTCGAAACCATTCTGAAATTTTAAAAAATTAAAATCCTAAATTTGCAAGCACTTTCTAGTTCTCTAAGTGTTTTTATGTTTATTGACTCTTATAGGAGACTCATATACAGTTGTTAAATCTGTGCTTGGAGACTAAGGAGCAGAGTTTGAGCTTGAAGCCAAGATATTCTTATAGTTTTAAGTCCTGTCTTTCTTTGCTACACTCTATGCATGATTTCTGAGGCTCCATGTTGTCCTAAAACAACCCTGCATTCCTTATTCTCCAGGAAGTATTGCAAACCCCTCCTTATCACCTGCTCCTCCCAACCACGTCTGAAATGGCTGTGACAGGTGTTATTTGTGTTTTGTTACAAACAGACAGACAGGGTGACGGTTCTTCCCACCAACAACGGTTCCTCTTCCTGACCTTGGCCCAAGCTTCCACCCCCAGACCTCAGAGGCCCTGAGAGACTCTGTTCTCAGTGCCTGCTAAGCTCTGTGCCTTTGGAGATACCATATTCTGTAGTGTTTGGTCTTTTTTTTTTTTTTTTTTTGACAGGCAGAGTTAGACAGTGTGAGAGAGAGACAGAGAGAAAGGTCTTCCTTTTTCCGTTGGTTCACCCCTCAAGTGGCAGCTATGGCCGGCGCATTGCAGCTGGCATGCTTCGCCGATCCAAAGCCAGGAGCCAGGTGCTTCCTCCTGGTCTCCCATGCGGGTGCAGGGCCCAAGCACTTGGGCCATCCTCCACTGCCTTCCCAGGCCACAGCAGAGAACTGGACTGGAAGAGGAGCAACCAGGACAGAATCCAGTGCCCCAACTGGGACTAGAACCCGGGGTGCTGGTGCCGCAGGTGGAGATTAGCCTAGTGAGCCACAGCGCCAGCCATGTTTTGTCTTAACATTAGTCTTGCAGCAAACCTTTTCATGGTTCCGGAAAGGTTGAGCTCTTGCTCTCTGAATTTTTCTTATTGGCCCCACTGTCTGTTTTGATTTGCTGTGTAGGCTGAGCTGTGTCATGTGCTGTTGAGGACCTTGGATTTGGAAGTTGAAGGCCTTGGTTTGGATGCCTTGCAACTTGGAGTACTTCACTTGGCTCTTTTGAGTCTTGACCATTGAAAATGCAGAGAACAGTGGAATCTGCCCCACCTCCTGATTACTGCTGCTGTCAAGATCAACCAGTGTAAGAATGGTGCACATTCTAGTTACATCAGTAGTTGAAATATTGTAAAAGTAGGCTAATGTTCCCAGAACAAAATTAAGTTTCAGTGTGATTAATTCTAGATCATTCTGCAATGATTCTCCATATCTTTCTGTAACAAAAAGTGACTGTGCTAAGTGGAATGGAGCCTCACTTTGCAGATTTCAGAAAGGAAAAAAATGTTTATGCATTTTGCCATTTTCCAGGTGAATCCTGGCATGTGACATTTCATTTATTTCAAGCAAAAAATGCTATAGGGTTGATGTAATTATGGCCATTTTATAAGCTGGGAAACTAAAGGCAAAGACATTAAGGATCATATCCAAGGTCATTTTGCTTAAATCTAATATTTCCTGTATTTTCCATATATATGGAAAGTTACATATAAATTATTTATACATGTGCATGTGTGTGTATATATCTACACACACACATGTTTATTATATATTTGGCCATGTCACATAAGTGTCAAGCTTGAAATTAAATCCAGATGCATGAACGTGGAACACAGAGAGGTGATAGAGCTTAGTCTGTAGTCAACAGCAACTGTGTTGGGCACTGACATCTGTGTTCAATTCCACCTGTCCCACTTGGCTTAGCTGCGGGTAACAGTGGGCACCCTAGACGAAGTACTCGTGTTTCAATTTCTGCATCTGAAAATCGTGATTATCTGCCTTCCGCCACTGTACAAAGAGCACATGGTGCAATGTCTGGTGCAGAGTTGAGCTCTGTTGTAGAAATCCCCTTTTCCCTTGGCCGGATGCTCCGATTCTGGAATCACCCATACACTGAAGGGTCCAGATCACACATTCCTCACTTGTCCCTGCCTCATGCTGAAAGCTCCTTGGGAACATGGGTCACAACTAGTTCATTCCTGTATCTGTGAAACCTGGCACAGCTTGGAGGAAGAAGACGTAACTGGGGAAAGTTGGCCAGAACACTGGGTTTGGAAACTGAAAGCTTGGGCTTGAGTCTAGGTTCTACTTGAGTGACGTATAGCATAGCTGCTCTGTTTCCTTGAACTTGGATTCTTCTTTGTTAATGATTCATCTTTCACAGGCTTATATTGTAAAAGTGGGGTTAAAGTCCATAATCAGAATACTCTGAGAAGTCTGAACTGAGATAATATTGTGAATGAGCAAATGTTGTTGTCATTTAAAATAAGACACCAAATTTATCTTTGTACTCATGCTTTGTTTTCTAGTTCATCTTTCTTTTTTTTTTAAAGATTATTTGAAAGTTAGAGTTACACAGAGAAAGAAGGAGAGAGAGAGAGAGAGAGAGAGAGAGAGAGAGCGAGCTTCCCTCTGCTGGTTCACTCCCCAGATAGCCACGATGTCTAGAGCTGCGTTGATCCAAAACTAGGAGCCAGGAGATACCTCCGGGTCTCCCACATGGGTGCAGGGTCTCGAGGACTTGGGCATCTTCCATGGCTTTCCTCAGGCCATAGCAGAAAGTTGGATTGGAAATGGAGCAGCCAGGATTTGAACCAGTGCCCATATGGGATGCCAGCACTGCAGGCGGCAACTTCACCCACTATGCTGCAGCACCTGGCCCCCTATTTCATCTTTCTACCTTCTTTCTCCATTCTATCTGGGTATTAGTGCCATGACACTAGTTTTAGCTCTGGAAAGTGCAATGGATTGGGGCCAGGGCTGTGGCATAGTGGGTAAAGCCACCACCTATGGCGCTGGCATCCCATATGGGCATCTGTTTAAGCCCCTGCTGTTACACATCCCATCCAGCTCCCTGCTAATGGCCTGGGAAAGCAGTAGAAGACGGCCCAAGTGCTTGGGCCCTTGTACCCACGAGGGAGACTGGGTAGAAGCTCCTGGTTCCCGGCTTCGACCTGGCTCAGCCCTAAACATTGTGGCCACTTGGGGAGTGAGCCAACAGATGTAAGATCTCACTCTTTCTCTGTAGCTCTGCCTTTCAAATAAATAAATAAATCTTTAAAAAATATACAAAGGGTTATGGGAAACCAGTGAACAATACTGCTGACCACATTAATTACAGGAAACGTGTTGATTCTGAGGGTCATGCTCTCCAGTTCTGGTTATTTGCTGAGTGGGGTCAACTGCTCTCTGCTTCCTGGCACAGTCACGTGTTGGTACCCGCCTCCTTTCATTCTGATGCTCCGGTTTCTACAAAACCCACTTTCCTCAGTAAATCAGGGGAAAAATCTGGTGACAAAGATAAATGTTGAAGATATATTTGCAATCTAGTTGAAACAGTCTGAATATAATCAGAAGGCTGATAAAATGTGGAATTATCTCATCATGTTACAATGTCAAGACCAAACACTAATGGATCAGACGAATTGCAAAGACTTGAGACTCTGTCTGCTTCTAGAAGTGACATCAGGTGTATTTGTAAAGAATTCATTACCAGCACCCTGAGAACTTTTCATGTTTAATTGATTAACTAATTAATCATTTTTTATGTTATTTGAAAGAGAGACAGACATAGAAAGATCTTTCATCTGTTGGTTCAGTCCCCAAATGTCTCCACAGCGAAGGCTGGACCGAGCTGAAGCCAACAGACAGGAATTCAGTGTGGATCTCCCACCTGGGTAGCAGGGGCCCAAGAACTTGAGCCGTCACCTGACGCCTCACAGAGTGCATCAGCAGGGAGCTGGATCTGAAACAGAAGAGCCAGGACTCAACAGGGCCTTCCTCTGTGGATGTGGGCTTCCCAGGCCATGACCTAGCTAGCCACTGTGCTGCATGCCAATCATGGCGCTCCTGGAATCTTACTGCAAAGGGTGATATAACAGAGATGTCTTGTGAAATTATTTCAGTTTTTGTCTTTTAATAAGGTGGATAATAATGGCGGTTGTCAGTTTTAAATGATTTATTGGAGAGGGTAAAATGCGATAATGCTTGCTTTTCCTTCAGAGATATCCAAGAATAAGAATTATCATGATACCCACCCTAAGACATTTCATTATGGATATCAAACACTTTCACACAAAACAACCCAGGTTTTGCTTTGTGTGCATACGAATGAATGATTAAATCTATTTTCTACCCCAACTGATAAATATTTACAAAATAAAAGCATTACCTGAGAATCAAAGAGATTCTGAAAGACATGCAGGACGTGACCATCTCTTACAGAATTATGAAATGGCCTTTTATTCCTCTTCATTGTAGAGAGCCACAAAACACTGGTGACAGCTTTATAATTTGTCACAAAATGCGTAGTCTGCCCAAATTTTATAGCTGAGAAAACCATTGGGATGACTTGGAATGAAAAACTCAGTAATTCGTTCTACTGCTGCTCTTTCTTAGGCATTCATGTCCTTGGTAGCTGTACATATAGTGCTTTGTTTATTACAAAAAATCCAATACCAACATGCCCCTCATGTCCTCATTTCACATAGGAAGAAATGTTGACTTTTACAGGGTTCCTGGAATCCCAGGGCTGCGTATTCAGTGTGAAGAGCTAGGATTATACCCCAGGTCTCAAGCTTCAAGATCCTGTCTATGTAGTATGTGCAGCATATGTTTGAACAGAGGAATTATATAAAGAAAGGTTTCCTAAAGGAAAATATAAAACATATCACTGTAAAACTGACTGCTTTCAATTCGACAGGCAAAATATTATCTATTCCCCCCCTCCCCCAATATTTGTGAATCAAGTCTTGGTGAACCCCATCATGTGCCATCCACACAGTTTCCCTGGTCCTATCAAACATCATTTGCATAATTATGCCTATTAATAATGTGTTATACTCTCTGATTTTTAAATGTCTGTCCGACACAATCCACGCCAGCTCCTAAGAAATTTGAAATACGCATTTGCCTGAGTCCTTTCCAGGGCACAGATTTTATATCTTGACCCAGCCTTAAATGTGGAGCACTTGCTTATCTGTGATAATGCCATGCTCACCTGCTGCAGCGTTAGCATGAGGTAAATAAGGTCAGGATGGAATCTATGAATCATTTCTTCCACCACCCTTTACCGGCAAATTCAAGCTGAAAACCAAACCCGTTTGGCCTTGACTCAGAGTGGAACTTCCTGAATCAGTGAAAGCAAAAGGAAAACTGTTCGAAGTCACATTTGAAACAGAGCTTAACCCCTCTGACCCCAACGACATGACAAGCAAGAAACCCAGCGTCCAGAGCCGCAGAACTTTTTGGTGGAAAAACCAAGATGCATTCTGGCCCTATCAGTTTTGCTACTGGTTTTATTTGTTTGTTTCTTTGTTTTCTATATTCATATCAGGTGGTCAAATTCCACCTCCTGAAATATCAGTGTGGACCTCTTACAGGCCTCATTTTGGGGAAGAGTGCTTGCTCATCCATTCAAATGATTCGTTAGTCACTCTACAAAAGTGTATTGGAAAGGTCACCAGCATTTGTTTAACACCTGTTTTCTGTTGATAATAAAACATTAACTTTCACCTATCAAACACTAGACAGCGAATCAAGAACCTTCACAAACACGACTCTAATTAGACAAGACAGACCCGGGAATATGAAAATAACTGAACTCTCCTCTGGGTAGGGCTGGGGAAGTCAGCAGACAACACCAGGTGTTAGCACCGATCTGATGCTTAGAGGGGGTTGGAAGAAAGTTGTCAAGGGCACCTTCCCCCAGGGGACGAAGGGTTAGAAAAGGATGTATTAATTCCCTGAGGTTGTTTCATTTCACATGTATACTTTACACTGGTTCATTGGCTGCTGACAGCTCTTCACAGTACCAACAAGCCATGATTTTGAATATTTAAAAGTGCCTGGGTACTTCGATCCACAAAAAGCAGTCTGCTGAGAAAAGTCTGGGGACTCTGATGTAGTGGATGTTTTGGGGTTCCCCAGGGTATACTGAACATTTTGCTAAAGAAATCTGTTTTTATGTGGGAAGTACTTGTTCATCATTGAATAAAGTCAGGAAAGCAGAGATCTGGCTGGCCTGGGCAGACAGTGAGCACGTGACCCCCTCCCAGACTTTGAAGAGTGAGTGAGTGACCCACAGACAGGACACGTGTATGATTCATGCATTCCAGCACGTGCCCCAAGCAAGAGGAGAAGCAAGTTCTGCTCTGAGGCCTCTGGGGTTGCCTGGTTCCTGCCTTTGCTCATCCCAGTTCTCTACCAGACTTTAAATTTCTGCTTAAATTTCCAAATACTCCCTTTTTGCTTAAGTTAGCTGGACTAGGTTCCTTTTCTATTATTATTTTTATTTGAGAAACTGATACATACACACACACACACACACACACAGAGAGAGAGAGAGAGAGAGAGAGAGAGAGAGAGAGAGATGCTGGTTTGCCTCCGAAATGCCCTCAATAGCTATGATGGGGCCAGACTGAAGCCAGGAGCAAGGAATACAAGCTGAGGTCTTCCCTGTCGGTGGCAGGGACCCAGCTAATTGAGCCACCAACCTGCTGCCTCCTTGGATGTTTGCGAGCAGGAATCTGTGTCAGATTGTGCAGAGTCCAGGGTTATAATCAGGTGCTCTGATACAGGGCATGCACAATTTAACAGCTATACCGAATGCCAACCCCCCAAACTAGACTTCTGATGCTTATAACCAAAGGATCCTAACTGTCACATGACGAATACCCCATTACTCATGTTTTATTCATTTTTATAATTACCTTGTTTGATTAACAATAATCTTATGTATTTATGTATTGAGATTTTTTGTTTGATCTATAGTAAGATTCAGTCAAGCTAATGAATATACCCCCTTACCTCATCAGCGCATCATTTTTGTAGTGAGAATATTGGAAACCTCTACGTTTTTTAGCAATTTTGCAGTACACAATACATGGCTATTGATGGCGGTCCCCATGCAGTGCAATAGATCCCTAAGCCTTATTCTTCTAGTTTAACTGAAACTTGGTTCCCTGTAATCAACACCCTCCCTCTCCTCATCACACTCCCTCTTTCCAACCTCTGCTAACCACCTGTCTGTTCTCTGTTTCTATGTGATCCACTTTCTTAGATTCCACATGTAATTGAAATCATGCAGCATTGTCTTTCTTCACCAAGTAAACTCTTCTCCAGTTCCATTCACGTTATTATGAATGATAAAGTTGCATTCTTTTTATGGTCTGAATAGAATCCCCTTGTGTATATAAACCACATTTTCTTTTATCCATTCATTCATTGATGACTTTTAGGTTGCTTCCATATCTCATCTAATGAGAACAGTGCTGAGATTAGCATTATTCATTATTTTAATAATCAGTTATTTAGCCGACATGCTGTACAGGCCATAGAAATTAAATCAAACATGATAACTACACCCAGGATTATGTGCCACGGGGCTAACTGCACTCATGCCCTGCTAACTCCTCCGCCTTGTTCATGGTGCCCACTCTAACTGCTACACTCTCCCTTCCTCTTCCTTTTCCCCACTCTTGCTGACTGCAAGCTGGGTTAGGTGATTTTCTCTGCTCCCAGCACCCCCTCCATAGTTAACACTGTGGCTGCCTCTTCACTGAACAGTGAGCAACATGTGCTTTGTCTCTGCAGCCCCAGTTCCTAGAGGGCATTCATTACTGATCTCAAAGAAACGGAGTGAGGCTGACGGCGTGAATAGATTCATACACAAGGTGCTTAATGGCAGACCTCAAAAGAGGGTCTAGCAAAGTTTCAGAGGAAAAGGCATAGCTGAGTGAAATGTTAAAGGTTGATTGGAAGCTGTCAGGCAATAAATGAATAAAATGATTGAACAAGCAGAAGAAGAACTATATGGAAAATTATAGAGTAATGGGAAATCATGAAAGAAGCAGCCAAACACCTCAACACTTGTGACTACATAGACACAAGGATAATGATACAAAGAAGAAGGCCAATTCAAAGTATTGGAAGACTTTGTTCACATGTGATGAGCTTAACTGTATTAGTCTGTTGGGATTGCCATAATAAAATATCACAGACTTGAACAACAGAAATTGACTTTCTTGGTTTTGGAGGTTAGAAGTCTAGGAACAAGGTGTCAGCAGGGCTGGCTTCTTCTGAGGCTTCTCTTCTTAATCTGCTGATAGCTGCCTTCTCACTGTGTCTTTGCATGTCCATACAAAACTTTCTGTTCTTACAAGGACACCTATTACATTGCATTCATGTCCACTCTGCAGATCTCCATTCCACGTTACTGATTTTCACTCTTGGTAACTTCTTTAAAACTATTATTTCCTAATATTATCACATTCTAAGGTTCTAATGATTGGGAGCACAGTGTAAAAATTATAGAGTTGAGAGTAGTAAACCAAAAAGTGGCAACCGTACTCATAAACTGTGGAGGAAATTGTCCACAGACAACCTAGCTTCTCTAGGTTTCTGGGACAAATCATCATTTGGATACACAATCACTGCAGGGTACTTTAAAAAGCTGTGGATAAGGGATTCAAGTGCATGTTTACTTTGGGGCCCTTCTTTTGGAAGTGCATGCACAGTTTTTTCATGGTTTGCGTTTTCTGTAAACATTGTGGAGACTCCCTCTCTACATGGATTTTAGTGCTTTTTCCCATGAACTTTCTGTAGTTACTTCATTATAAAGCCAACCCCCAACTTCATGTAAAAGGCTGTTCTATTGCTTAAAAGCAGTGCCAGGTGATTCACTAGCCTCCAGTGTCCAGGGATGAGTGTCCAGAAGACAGGACAGAATGGAAGACCCTGAAGTCCATCTTCTTTTTAATACTCTCTACTGAGTTATGATTGAGCAAAGTTTATAGATCAAAAGGATCACTGACATACAGGTCACAGTTTTCCCCTAATCTAGGATAAAAAGCTAATCAAATGTAATCCTCCTCGAAGGCCACCATTACCACCTGTATGTGACTATGTAGTTTGTGCAATAATCAGTTTATTCTGAGCCAGTATTAAGTTCTGAAAAATTACAGGAAAATCACACTTGCATGCCCTTTCTCTGGTATCAGAGTATTGATATCTATCATAAGAGTGATTTATGAACCCCAAAAGTTGCTAAATATGGAACTCTTTTGTGCTATTATTTTTATTACGAAGCCCTGTCGTAGTCCATGGTCAGTTGTATTCCAGCACAACAGCATGCAGGGAACACTATCTTTTCCAGCAGTATAGCCTTTGAATTCTACTGCCAGGGTCACCATTGTTCATGCCCAAAGCAGCTATCTGAATGCCTATGTGCAGAGAAAGCTATTTCATCATGAACCATGTGAGAAGTCACTTGAGACAGATATCCTCCACCCCAAGCATCCTGTGATAAAGGACAGCATTCACTGCTGTGTTATTCAGTCATGGGACACAGAGACTGGGCAGGAAGTGGAGCTTGATCTTACAGATGGTTGATTCAGTTTCCAAACCATCTGATGATGAGTACTAAGGCTGTGCCTCATTAGTCAAACAGGAAATACTCAAGACAGCTGGAGAGATGAGAAGTGACCTGGGTCCATGAAACGTCTACCAAGTTCGGATTCAGGACCTTAGGTCCACTCTATCCCAGACACACCACAAATGAATTACCTGCTCGATACCCGTCAAGCAATTTTTCTTCTGGGATTCGCATTCTTCCTCTGCAGCACGAGGAACTTAAGAGATTCTCTCTTAGAAAAGGAACTTCTCCTTACTGTGCATGTAACTGTCATAGACAGCAGTTTAGGCATTACCAAAAATTCAGGTCAAATGAGGAAGGTCAGAGTCATCACTGCTTCATAGGCAGATAAGCTATGATTGGATAAGGTCATGTCAGCTTTATACTTCCCTCTTTCTCTGCATCTCTGCTGCATTCCTACTGCCCTGCTTGGGTCCAGCTCCACAAGTTACCAACTAGATGGGTCCCGTGTTTTCTTTAATGCTCTACTATCAGGTAGTGGAATTCTTAGTAATTTCAGAGGAAGGACTTCTCATTTTCAATTTTTTTCACTGGCCCCACAGATTGTGCAACTGATCCTGCCTTGATTCTCAGATATCTGGCAATTCAGCCTCCCAGCTTTAGGTGTCCAGAGGAACAGGCAGCACACAACTCTCACCTCATAGAATCACACTTATGTGGGTAAGATAAAAGAGACAGAATGTGAGCTAATTAATGTGAGACAACCACTTCCAGTGCAAGATACAAGGTCAATAGTTACAGGAAAAGAAAAGGGACTCACTTGACCTCCAGAGAACGAGCTATGATCTGGCTCCTTGCGTTCATTTATTCTAACAAGCTGGGAAGAAAAATTTCTTTGTGGTTGATTCAAGAAGTCAGGAGCTGTGTATGCATTCAATGTGGGTGAACACATTGAGAGACAGACTTCTTTTAAACCTTTGATTTCTCTGAGTATCAGAGTAGTGATTACCATAAGCTTTGAGGAACTGGTGGGAGGACAAGAAAAAGGCTTTGTTCCAAGGATCACAGTAAACTCCAGAATCCTAAATCTCACCAGAGCTCTTCCTGTGTGAATGTCTGATGTGGAGTCCAGGGTTTCCATGCACACCCCATATCTCATGCCTAATCCCTGTTGGAGCCCATGGGTACAAGGGGATCCCAGTGTTGTCACTGCTGAGAGCAATCAGACCCACCCAGCTGCGTGCAGATATCCATAATTTCCAGAAAGCTCCAACCCCACCCCACCCCCCAGGCCAAACAAGGAGAGTCTGGAGCAGCAGCTCATGAAGTATCACTAAGAAAGAATGGTGAATCTATGAAGAAGGAAACAAGAGCCCAGGCTGGCCTCAATGAGAGATCCAGGCTTTGACATGCTCAGCAAGCCACATCTCCTCTCTGTTCCTTTGACCCTCACCCAAAATTATGAAGTTAGATAGCAGAGGAAATGGAGTTAAGTGGTTGGAACATGGGGCATAAAGTAGTTCTAGGTTCTAATCCTGACTCTATCATAGCTGCAGCCATGTGACCATGAACAAGTCACTCTCACAGTTTCACTTTCCTAAAAACATACCTTAAAATGGAGTCCATCATGCCTGCTTCACAGGGATGCTGTGTGAAGTTGATTACCGAGAGGCTAATATGAGTGGCCTGGTCTTGCAGGTGCACACATTCAGTCTGCAAAAACTGTTACTGTTCACGGAGGTTTGGAGGTTCCCCAAGAATTTGTGCCTATGCAGATCAAACTGGGTTTTGTTCTTCTGGCTGGGACATGATTGGTCAGCAGCAGCATGGAGACAGGCAGCTTGTACACATGCCTGGACCAAGTGCAAATCGGGAGATAGAACAGGGCAATACACAGAGACCTCCCTGATTTGTGGGTGCATCAGAACACACATGAGATAAGGAGGCCCCCAGTCTCTCCAGTCTGGAGTCTGTCCTCACATGCTTACCCTTCAATCGGCCAAGAGTTAGTGGGCCTAGATCGCAGTGTTCAGAACCTCGCAGGTCCAATCTGTGCTCCGTCTAGACAGACAGCTGGAGACTGGCAGCACAGGATGCCAAACACTCCAGGGGAGAGGAGGTGCCGCAACAGAAAATGTTCTCTTCTTTCCTCTGCTCACTGCCGGCTTCCAAAAGACTGGGAGTAGCTGAGTACTGAGGCTACTCCAGACCCTGCAGCAAAGTTCATAAGCCAAGGGAACGGTCTAGCTGCTTGAGGCTTCTGGGTCCTGCCCACCAGCCCCCTAGGCAGTGGCAACCTGGCTTGTGTCAGGTCAGATGACTGTGGCCACATCACCCTGCAGCTCCCAGAACAGATCCCTGTCCTTCTCAACTGATTCTCTTGCATCCAACCGTCCTCCCATGCACCAGGCATCAGGAAACCCTATAATTCAGCTCCGACTGGATTTTGGTTTATAGCCTCAATTGGTACAAAAAAAAGGTTCATTACCTGGCCTCTCTTTGTCTTTTCCATTATATTTCTTTTACGCTTCAGCAACACGAAATTTCATGTAAGCTCACCTTGTTTCTCCCAACTTCATGACATCCACAGCTGTCACCAATTGGACTGACTCCATTTTTCTCCCAGGCTGGACTAGGTGCTTCTGCCATATTGTCATGACAACCTGAGTGTACTTCTGTTATGATACTTGTCAAAAGTCACAACAACTTTTACCTCACATCAGCTTTAAAGACAGAGTACGACTTTTCTTCCTTGTAATCCTACTGAGTGCAGAGTTGGATCTCAGTATATATTTAGCAGTAAAAACTGAAATGAAACAAGTTGAATTCTACCTACCCTGATTCAGTCTAAAGCCCTGCTCCTAACATCCCTTTGTCACAGAATAACCAAGTTAACCAAACCCAATTGTGTCACTTACATACGTAAAACATTTCATTAGCTTCACATAACCCTTTGGATAAAGTGCCAACTTCTCACCAGGCTTGCAAAATCTTCCTGGATCTGACTGCTGCCTCTGTCGTTCTCAAAATTTTTATTCATATCCTGTTCTCCTGAAATAGATTTCCACCAAATCCCCCACAAACTCCAGGTCTTAACATTATTAGCTATTACCACTCAAATGATTATTGTTTGAAGCCAATGGTCTCTGGATTCACTGATGCACCTGTTATCAGCTCTATGTTGGGTAGGCAGCTCTGCTGATCTTGGCAGGACTTGCCTGTGTGTCCAAGGGCTGCCTTTCTCTAAGTGGTCTAAGGTGGCTTCAGAGAAACCAGCAAGCTCTCTGATATGGTTTTGTCACTCTCCGGCAGGTTGCCGTGCTCCTGTTCACACGATTATGCAGGTTGAGAGGGAGAGATAGCACAGAAGTACACAGTATCTCTTGAGTCTCGGGCTCATTTCTGGCATGATAACTCTTTCACCGCATGCTGTTTCCCAAAATGAGTCACAGGCCAGCCCAGATTCAAAAAGTAGAGAAGGAGACTCCATGTTTTGATGCTCAGAGATGCAAAGTTACATTACAAATCCGTCAAGCTTGAGAAAAGGTGAAATCTCAGCCGTTTTTTGTATTCACTCCCAGAGAATCTGATTTGGTAATTGGAGAGTAGAGCGTTTTTACTTTTGGCTTATATTCCAGACAATTCTACAAAGTCTCTTAGAGATCATCCTTTGCAAACACTACTTGCCTTCATGCCACACCACCTTCCTTCTGGTTTCTAAACATGTCTTACTCTTTCCAGGGACATGCTCTTAACACATATGGTTCCAGCTGCCTGGTACGACCTCCCCTGTCACTAGGTTAATGCACCTGTCCTCAAGCTCCAAGTCTCTATCTAGCCTCATGTTTCAGGTTAGATTTGTGTCACCCACACCCCACTTTTCATTTCTGCAACACCCTGCACTGCCTAATTGATATCTCCCATGATAAGTGGTTAATGCCATGAGGGCATTCCTCCTTTGTTCATCCTGTACTCACAGAATCTATTAGGGTCCTGCACCTGAGCAAAGGTCAACAATGATTCTCACAGAGCATCGAGAGATTGCTTTGACTCTTGGATTAGACTCGCTGTCAAATACTGCATTTCAGAAGACAATGCAGGGGTTGGGGCTTTAGAGCAGTGGATGACCATTGATGCTTTCCAGACCAAGAGAGAACAAGATCAGAGTACCTGTGGCATTCATAAGACAGATTCCTGATTGTATAGAGCTCTTGAGAAAGTATGAAAACCCTAAGGAGGAGGTTGGGTGGGAAGATGCCACATTACCACCATAGGCGGGTGCCACACTAAGGAGTCGCTAGGACTAGGGGATATTTCCTCAGAGAGGGTTCATAAAAAAATATATCATGTAGGATCTCTGTCCTTAATGTGCAGTACATTGTGAATTAATACTATAACCAGTACTCCAACAGTGTTTTTCACTTTGTGTCCCTATGTGAGAGCAAACTGTGGAAATCTTTATGTAATATGTACTAAACTGATCTTCTGTATATAAAGAGAATTGAAAATGAATCTTGATGTGAATGGAAGGGGAGAGGGAGAGGGAAAGGGGAGGGTTGCGGGTGGGAGGGAAGTTATGGGGGGAGCCATTGTAATACATAAGCTGTACTTTGGAAATTTGTATTCTTTAAATAAAAGCTTTATATAAAAAAAAAGCATGTTACGTGTTAATCAAAATTTAAATAAAATAAAAAGCTAAAAAAAAATCCAAACAGTGAATAAAAATGTTTCCATGAACTGAGCATCAGGGAAGAGGAAGGGGACATAAATGGGAGACCAGAGCCCCTAATAAGGCTTCACAAATATGTGTTGGCTGGATGAGTAATTGATGATGTCAGAAGTTAGGAGATTTGGGAACAGATACAATCAATGACTTACAAAAAACAACCAGGTAAAAATCAACGGTGTTGGAGGCCCCTTTCCTACTTGGACATGAATGACCACAGGAATGGCTAGTTAGAGGCTACCATGAGAACCCGGGAGTGAGCAGAAGTGAGCAGAGCAGCTGCAAGCTAGGGTTGCACAACCCTGGAGCTCCTCTTCTTTTCCCAAACTCTTGTCCCCTGGGACATCACAGACGTTAGAAGAACAGAGGTCAGCCCCACATCTGACATCTCACCAAAGGGAACAGACCCGTTGCTGGCTCCCAGATTCTCCCAGGCTGATCACTGACTACACAGATTCTCCTGAAAGTGACTAGGATGAGGGATGTCTGCTCCCATGACAAGGTGAAGTGATGGCAGAGGTTCTTTTCACAGGGGAAGTGCCAGCCTGCTCCATTCCCAGTCCCAGGAGATCACACTGAGGCCTGGTTTCTCTCAGCGAAGATAAAGAAGCAAATCCCTCCACTAAACCCCCACCCCCACCCAGGGAGCAAAAAACTTCCGACATCTGCACCCAACACTTATCCAATCCTCAGATATGAATGCTCAGGACACATTTGATTTTTACTGGTCAATTGAGAGAGAAAATTGATTTTTTTCTATCACACTCACTCAAAGTGAATATTTTTCACATGTTTCTCTTTTCAAAGCTCTCTTTCATCTCCCCAAATAGCCATATCAATGATGAATTCATCCTGTGTGTTTTCTTAAATAAACTTGTGTCTCTTTGGGGTGCATTACCTGCACCGAGGACTCAGTCATGTGGGGTTGATGAGACCTTGCTCTGAGCCGTATCTCCAGGCAGGCTGCTCCCACCTCATCTCCTACAAGCTGCCCTCCTTCCATCAGCTCTGACCCTATAGGCTGTGTCACCCTTCCCAAAGAGCTTAGCTGTCAGAGACTGCAGAGCTGCAGCTGGAGACGCTAAGTGCTCGCAGGGCTCCCTGACCACTCAAATTGCTGCAGATGAGAATGACTCTGTCTTAGGCTGGAGTCAGCAAACTTCATTTCCTGGATTCAGGAGCAGGAAACACTCACTTGTCAGCACCCCCATCCTCACTTGAAAGGCATGGTTTTAATAGCCGGTGTTTGGGTTATGCACAGGATGTGTGGAACTGGGATGAGATGTGACTAGATGCATAGAGCTGGCAGACAACATTTCAGAACAAAATCTCTTGCCACAAAAGTGAATAAATTGATAATTTTGCCCAATCTTCACCATTTTATGGACTAGAAGTTCTTCCATCAAGGCTAAGTGACAAAGGATAGCCTGGGGTACTAGGAAAATAGCAAACCAGGAAGGAGAAAACCTTCGCTCACATTTGGGCTCCATACGCTTCTGTATTGCCTCCTGGGCAGGGTTTTCCACCTTCCTGGGCCCCTTCTTCTCCACTTGGGGAATGAGGAAACTAATACCACCCTGAATTCTTGTCAGGAAGAAATGATGTCATTCCCAGAGAACATTTGGCTTTGAGTCTGCTCAATAAACCTTAACTGAACAGGCCTCAAAGTCAAGATGGGAAAGAAATGATAGGAGATGACTAAGGCTCCAAAGCATGCCTGTGGTGGAAGCTTCCAGAAGGAAAGGAAGTGATCAGGCTTTGAAGACTACTGAAACTAAACTTTTGTGTCTGGAGTGATGAAGCAATTCAGCGCTTGAGTTCCTCTGTGCCTGAGGAAGAAGAGAATAATAAAACTGGAGCAGATGGGAGAATTGATGATAAGTTCTGAAAGAGTAAGACGAACGGGCTGATGGCCAAGTGTGCAGTGCGCTCTGCAAGGACTCAATAGTTATACCTAAGCATGTGGTAGAACAATCCAAATAGAACACAATGCTCTTGATACTAAACTCAGATGTCAGAAGTGCACATGTCATATGGAAAAGACATTGGGCTGGAATAGAGAGTTTTACCTTGCTGCTTTATCTTCCAAAAAAAAAAAAAAAAAAACCACAAAGGCCTCTGTTTCAGGGTCTCATTAGCCTACTTTATATATGGAAGGGTTACAATGAGTGTCCTTGGTGGCAGGCACTGTGGCCCAGCAGGTTACATCTCATGTTCGTAGCGCCTGGTTTTAATCCTGCCTCCACTTCCAATCCAACTTCTCGCGAACGCACACCCTGGGGAGCACCAAACGGTGGTTCAACTACTTGGATCCCTGCCAGCTATGGATGGTGTTCCTGCCTTTGGCTTGGCCTGGCCTTGGCTGTTGTGGGCATTTGAGGAGGGAACCAGCACAAAGAAGCTTGTTCTCTCTGTCTCTGTCTCTCTCTGTCTCTCTCTCTCTCTCTCTTTCTCTTTCTTAATATGACTTTCAAATAAATAAAGTTGTTTTTAAGAAATAGTAAGCTTTTATTAAGGAAGTATACTTAAAGACCATAAAGTGTGACTTTCTAGGGCCCTTTGTGGAGTATTCCAGTGAATAGAAAAGGGAAACCTTGGGGCCGGCCTGTGGCATAGAGGATAAAGATGCCATCTGCAGTGCTGGCATTCCATATGGGCACCGGTTCGTGTCCCGGCTGCTCCTCTTCCAGTCCAGCTCTTTGTTATGGCCTGGGAAAGCAGTAGTAGATAGCCTGAGTCCTTGGGTTCCTGCACCTGCATGGGAGAACCGGAAGAAGTGCTTGGCTACTGGCTTCAGATCACCTCAGCTCCAGCCATTGCAACCACTTGGGGAATGAACCAGCAGATAGAAGACCTTTCTCTCTGTCTCTGCCTCTGACTCTCTGTAGCTCTGCATTTCAAATAAAAAATAAATAAATCTTTAAAAAAAGGAAAATTTTGTGAGCTGGAATTACTGCAGGAAAACACCCTGAGGAACCTCATATCACAGAGAAGAAGGCAGGCCAAGGCCCACTTGGCAAGGAGGACCTCACTTGTCAGGCTAGGACCCAGTGTCCTCACCAAGAGGTAGGGTGGCCCCTTGGCTTAGTGGCTTTGAGTTTGGTTTTCTGAGTTTCCATCCAGAAAGAACCAACTCGAGATGCTTCAGGGCTGTCGTTAACAATGGGAGACCCTTGAAGACTTGTTGCTGAGGTCTCTGGGGGTGAAAGTTGTTCTGGAATACATGCAAGTTCCTGAGACTAAGAGGCCAAAGGGCTCTGAAGTGTTGAATTAATGGGCAAAGAGCCTTTCTGAAGTGCTAAGGAGTCAGGGTTGAATTTCCTTGCAAATACAAGTAGTCAGTCCACAGACATCTGGCATCTGCAGGATCCTGGCGCCACAGATTCCAAGATAGAGCCAAGAGGGTGGATGCAGTTCTGGGGTTGGAAATGGCTGTTCACAGGGAGGAAGTCCTTTCTCATGCCTCATCTCACACAGCATCACCCAGGACGCCCTAAGGAGCATTCATGGGGTTAATGGGCCACTGGAACTTGCCACCTGTTGCATAATTTAACTTGGCCATCTGTTTGCATCTGCTAGTCCTTTCTCTTTATCCAGCAGTCAACATCACACTCCCCTCAAATTAAGTTGCAGCTCCAAGTCACCCTTGGTACACATCCTCCCTAGACTTTAAGCAGGGTCATTTCATCACAACAATGACACACATGTCAACCTTGTTTTCTGTGCTAACCCCACGTGAGAGCCTTGCATACAGAACATTTCAGGTTACCTGCTCAAAGTTTACTGGCCTCCCATTTTCCAGGCAGACAAGCCCCTCAGGGGAAGCAGGTCTTAGGCATCACCAGACGTTGCAGCATTTGCATGTCGATCCTTGTACTGTCTCCTGCAGATGATGACTTGGTCATTCCAGAAGGACTTTCTTGTTATTTGTGCCTAGATGGAATTCTTGGAACTGTCACAGCCCTTTATGATGCTAGATGGCTACTATCCTACATGCTTGAAATGGTAGAGAATTAATATGGGAGGTACTAGGGTCCTTGATGATGACACTGGGTTGCTAAATTAATCGACCTCAGGGGCCCGAGCAATTCTTTCTGGATTCCTTTTGTATTTAATCCAGTTAGATCAGCATTTCCAGATACTTGAGGTTACAACTTGCTAACTGGAGGGCAGAACCATGTCACAGTTGTCGATAGCAATGATTACCACAACTAAGACAACAACATGATGAATCAATAGGTGTTGAATTAATTGATGAATGAAATTTACTGAGGGTCTACTCTGCATCTGGTCTGATATGAGGATTGCAGTGAGAAACACTGAAATAAAGTACCTCCCACCCGAAAGTTGGGTGGGAAAGACGTAAAAAGCAAGCAGAGACACAGAAATTGCGGTAAGCGTGAGGTATTGGTTGCATCTTAGGTGACTTTGGATTATAGCTCAATGCTGCAACAGACCAAGTAGAATCTTTACAGGGGAGCTAGATCTGGAAACGGGAGGAGTTTGCCAAGCACACAAGAGAAGAAAGTGCTCCCTACAGTCCAAGGCCAACATGGCTAGAGCATAGGAGGTGTCAGAGTAGACCACTCAGCCTAAAGTATGACATGAGGTGAGGTGGACAGGGTGGGTGGGCAAGGCTGTGGACTTTATGAATGCTGTCCTTCAGAGGAAATCATGAGATGTTTTAAAAAGACCCTGCACCCCGGAAGAGTTGAGAAAAAGCAAGCACAGACATAGGGCATTTGGGACAAAACTAGCCACGCAGCCTGCAAATACCCTTATGGGCACCTTGTGTTCCCCAACCATCTTACTGAAGCATCCAAGTATTGCTGCCATGGTCGAGTAGCTGATTTTGATGACACACGCTTCCGATCTATGAAATGGAGTGATACCACAAGTCATACTAGAAAGCTGTCGCAAGAATCTCATGAGCTGTAGGCTGTTTGCAGCACTGATTGGCACATTGCATAAGCGACTAAGTGATAGTGGCAGTTGTTGTTGTTATCATTATTATTCTGGAAAAAGGACAGGAGATCTAGGTACCAGCTTCGCTTGGATAATTGTGTTAAGTAGGAAGCAGATGCCAGCTTCTCAGACTAGAAAATTAGTCACCCAGCTGTAATTTTGACAGTTTTAGCATTTTGAAACAACAAAGACACCATTATTGCCTGGGGAATAGTCAGAAAAACTAACTGGTCAATGCCCACAGTACCACCTGGATCCCCCAAGAACCCACTTCCGGGGACAGTGCCATTCAGCACGGAAATCTTCCTTCAGCAGCCCCAGTGCCAGAAGAACAGAGCTGAGTGCCACACAGCCCAGCCTCTCCTGGATAAACTCAGCTTGCACGGCTTTATTAAATAAGTCCTTATCATGCTGCCTCAGAAGATACGGTTTGAAACGAACACTTTCAGGTTTGCAAAAGTTGACTGCCACTTCCATGATTTGGCTACAAAATTCAAATTTACGTACCCGGTGACACTGTTCCGATCCTGACTACTGGTGAGAAACATGGGCTTTGGTTACACTGCCAGCTTTGCCATCCGTTTCTTTGCATTTGGTTTTACTGCAAAGAGGAGATAAGACTAAGTGGAGCTAAAGGCAAAGTGGAGATAAGACGCGGGAGGGGCCGCCATTGTGGCTCAGAGGGTTAAGCTGCTTGGAGCATGAATGCCCCATATTGAAGAACCAGTTGTGCTCCTGTTGCCTACTCCACTTCTGATTCATCTCCCTGTTAACATGACTGGGAAGGCAGCAGATGATGGCCTAAGTGGTTGGGCCCCTGCTGCCCATGTGGGAGACTCAATGGAATTCCCAGCTGCTTTCCTCTATTTCTCAGACGCATTAGTAGGGAACTGGATCTGAAGTAGAGCAGCAGGGACGCAAACCGGAGGCCATAGAGGGGGTGCCGGCACTGCAGGTTGTGGTTTTACCCACAAGGCCATGGCGCCGGCCCTGGTAGCTAAACTTCTAAGCAAGTGTTCAGAACACAATCTGACATGTGATAAGAAATGGGCATGCTCTCTTACTTCCCAGAGGGATTACTTGACCCGCCTGTCTTATCCTGGGTCTAAAGGTTTCTCAGAGAAGGCAGCATTTGAGTTGAGACTTGAAAAGCAAGGACACAGAGAGATTAGATGGGAAAATTGGACAGCATTTGGCACCACCAGGATGCGCACAGTGGTTGAATCCAACTGTGGCACAGGAGGAAGGCGGCTAGCAAGTGCAGGCACCATGCCGGGCTCATGGCTAATGGCCTTGCCTGTCATTTTAGAAGGTTTGTTTTGGTTTGGCTTTTTTCTTAAGATTCTGCATGTGAGTTGAGAATCTGGATCCTCACTTCACATCCAGCACAGATTCGAGCATTTGGCCCTGTGTTTACATCTCTATCGGACAGAAATGTGCCCCTTTTTTCTGTGATGATGTCATACGGATTAATTTGTCCCTTTTTGTCATCAAACGTCCCCTCTACCAGCTCTTCACACCTTCGCAGAACAGACTGCATGCTCCCTTACAGGCGTAACTATAAACAGCTCACTTGGGAGCATGGAAGTGTGTGCATTTTGTGTTCTGAGAGTTCCTGTATGACTCAGCTAGGGGACAAGGAAGGGTGCATTTAACTCGACCCTGGCTACCAGCCTAGCTTCTCGCATCCCCAACATCTTCACCACTCCTAGTGCCACCATATGGAGCTCACTCACTGCCACATCTGGGCTCCTCCCTGCCATTCTCTCTGCTTGGAAACAATCCCTTCTCTGCCTGACCCTCTGCCCTTTCATTCCAAACCACGTGTTAGTCTCTGGTTAGATGCCCCTCTATGACTGGATCATCTGCCTTACTCCCTTGCTAGTCCCCAAAATGTCCTCTGTCTTTAAATCTATCTGATCTCTTCAACTGAAAACACAGCCAGGACAGCATCCATGTCAATCTCTGTGTCCCCATAACCCAGCAGAGTTTGGAACCCATTCTGTCCACACACACACAGAGAGAGATTAAATGAGAGCTAAGACCTTTGTTCTCATCCATTGCCTGCTGCCTGTCATTTCAATCCTGTCCATCTCTATTGTCAATTCCCTAGTTCAGATCCTTATTGTTAATCTTGATTTAACCAGGAGACTTTTGATCAAACATTAGTTCACATTCTCTGTATTAAAAACCTTAGGATTTGTAGAAGAAGCCCCAGCACTTTCCACAGCTTTCAAGACCACTTACCATCTAATCTCAGCTACCTTTGCAGCCCGTCCTTCCAGAGCCCAGTGACTCACCAGCACCTGACCATCTGCCCTTTTCTGAGTGCCTCATCAGAATCACATGGTGGGGCCCTGGGGTGCAGCTGTCATTTCTGCCCAAGGTCCCTCTCCCACTAGGAGACATCCCCTGGGCTCATGTAGATCTTGCTACCCCCTCTTGCTGCCGTCCCCATGTTTGTGATGGTTGAATGATGACAGTGCTTTCACTGCCACTTCTCCAGGCAGTAGCACAAAGTCTCCTCACCTTTTCTCTCTCGTGGGACTGGATGAAAACTCACGTGGCACCATGAGGAAGGGAGTCGTTAAAAGTGGTTCACTTTTTTAAGATGTATTTGAGCAGGGCTGGCACAGTGGCACAATAGGTAAAGCCTCCACCTGCGGTGCCAGCATCCCATATGGGCACTGGTTAGGGTCCTGGTCACTCCACTTCTGATCCAGCTCCCAGCTAACAGCCTGGAAAAGCAGCAGATGATGACCCAACTGCTTTGACCCCTGCACTCAGATGGGAGACCCAGAAGTCCCTGGCTCCAGGCTTCGGATTGGCCCAGCTCCAGCCATTGTGGCCATTTGAGGAATGAACCAGAGGATGGAAGACTTCTCTCTGTCTTTCCCTCTCTCTGTAACTCTGCCTCTCAAGTAAATAAGTAGGTAAATCTTTAAAAACAGATATACTTGAGTAATGTATAAGAATACTTAAAGAGTGCTGAACATTGTAATCATGGTGATCTGAGCACATTGACAATTCCACATTCCCTTATCAGGCCAGATTTACAAAGAAACTTCAGCCTAGAGGATGAGTTTCTCATGAACCTAAGCTGAGTGGAAGGCTTGAATCAGTACTTGGAACTACTTGAATCAATACGTGGAACTACTTGAATGACTGTTCTTAACCTTGGCTCACTCATTAGAATCTCCTGGGGAAATTTCAAAATCCTTGATGCCCAAGCTGCATTTTGCATTTGCATTTTGATTATTCCCTAGCAAGCAAATGCAACTCTCTGGCAGTTGAATCCAGGCTCCTGGAAAAGTCCAGTGTGCAACCAAGAAGAGCCAGTCCCTCAGCAGAATAAAGGAAATGGAGTTGGTGGATACTGGCTTATCCAAATAAGGCAAGGTAGAGACAGCCGACAGATCAGGTTAATTCATATTTGCTGGCTTTCAAAGGCCTGATTCTATGGTCCTCAGTCAACTGTAGGTTGGAATCACCAGGGGTGTTATTACAGAATAACAACTGTGATAGCAAATTTTATGTGTTAGCTTGGGGAGACTACAGTTCTCAGATTTTGGTTAAACCTCAATCTGGATTTTTTGTGATTTTTTTTAGATGAGATTAACAGGAAAGCCAGTAGACTTTGAGTAAAGCAAGTTAACTTCTATAACGGGCATAGGCTTGTCCAATCAGTTGGAGGAGAGAAGACAAAGCAGACTTCTCCCCACATACAGGGAACCGTGCCTCCAGACTGCCTTTATGTTTATTTACTTGTGAATTTATTTCTGTACTTCTGTATTTATTTGAGAAGCAGAAAGACGCGGACAGATAGTGAGAGAGAAAGCTCCCGCCAGTTGTATCATTGCCCAGATTCCTGCGACTGTTGGGGCTGGAGCCAGAAAAAAGGCCAGGAACCAGGAACTCAATCCAGGTCTCCCACATGAGTGCTTGGGAACCAGGTACATGAACCATCACCTGCTGCTTCCCAGGTTGCTCATCAGTGGGCAGCTGGAATCGGGAGTGGTGCTGAAATGTTAACCCAGGTACTTCTACAGGGAACACCGATCTCAGCTGTTGGACCAATCGTTGCCCCTAGACTGTCCTTAGACACGAGAAGCAACCTCAGCTCTTCCTTGAGTCTCCAGCCTGCTGGTCTGCCCTGGAAACTTTGGATTTGTCAGCCTCTATAATCATGTGAATCAATTTGTTAGAAATGTCTCCCCCACTCCCCTCCTCACATGTCTTCTGCATTACATTGTTTTGGTTTCTCTGGAGAGCTGTGACTGATATAACAATGCCTGAGGTTCTCACTGTCCTGATTGGGATTCAGACATTGACTGGTATTTTTAGAAAGTCCCCTAAGGGGCCGGCGCTGTGGCATAGCAGGTAAAACTGCTGGCTACCACATCGGCAACCCATATGGGCTGCAGTTAGAGTCCCAGTTGTTCCAATTTCGATCCAGCTCTCTGCTATGGTCTGGGAAAGCAGAAGATGACCCAAGTCCTTGGGCCCCTGCATCCATGTTGGAGACCTGGAGGAAGCTCCTGGCCCCTTGCTTTGGATCAGCCCAGCTCTAGACCTTGCAACCATTTGGGGAGTGAACCAGCAGTTGAAAGACTCTCTCTCTCTCTCTCTAACTCTGCCTTTCAAAAAAATTAATTAATTTTAAGTAAAGTTACCCAAGTGAATCATGTTCCACTAGCATTGAAAACTCCCATTCTAATTGCTTCTATGTGGCATTCCACCACTTGCTGGCTCTGTGCTTTTTCCATGTAAATACGTGCACAAGGAAAATCCACAATAACACCTTTCTCCCCATTGTGGACTGTGACGTGGTCTCCCAAAATTTGTATGTTGAATCCATCACCCCTAATTTGACTGCATTTGGATATAAAGCGTATAAGGAGGCAACTGAAATTTAATGAGGTTAGGGGTGGAGCCCTGGACTGCTTCCACTGTTGTCCTCAGAAGGAGAGAGACATTTGGAGTCTAGGGATACATAAAAAGTCAGATGAGTTCAGGGTGAGAAGGTGGCCACCTGCAAGACAAGGAGAAGCCAAACCTGCTGCACCTTACTCTTCAAGTTCTACCTTCCAGATAGAGAAATGAGTAGGTGACATCTATAGTTTTATTCACAAAATCCAGTTTTCATGGACTTGCCCAGAGTAGATGTAAATTAAGCACTGGATTTCTCTGTCCATGGTATTTCCCAAAATAGAGTTCAACTTGGGAAAGTTTCTGAGATGGGGGCTTGTATTGGCCATGTTGAAGTGAGGCTAGCCCCACCTGACACTGATGGAAGGGAGGTGAACGGTAATTACTGCCAGCAAGAGGCCTCAGCTTACCTGGTTACCACCGTGTCCGCTGCTGGTTTGTCCCAGCTGGCCAGAAACTGTGAGCCAGTCGTGGGGAGCAGCCTCTGCATGATGTCACACTTCTGTGCTGAGAAGCCCAATTAGGAAACACTCGGCTTCAGCATTTTCCCTTTTCTCCCGTTCCATTAGCAGCATCCTCTTGACGTGGGAGTGCAGATCACTCTTACTGAGTACACTCCAGAGCACTTAATAAACTTTGTTGAGGGAGATGTAATGGAATAAAAGCAGCAGTGCCTCGCTACTTGGGAAAACTTTTCTGACTTCATGTATGTGCAAAATGGGAACTTTTATGCAGTTCTCATAAAAAAGTATTTAAGAACATAATATACTATCTAGCATATTATAGCTGTCTTACCTATTGAACCTCTACATTTTAATGATTTACTTCAGTTTTTAGCTTAATATTGGTACTTGTTAACACTGAGAGATCACTATATGTGGATACTGAAATATTCGTTGAGTCTCACAGTCCAACCTCTTTTACTTCACAGGGAAAATCACTTGCCCATGTGGCACAGCAAGTTGCTCAAGCTGGAACAAGACTCCAGTCTCTCTGACTCTAGCTCATCACTCTTTCAAAAGGACCTTGACCGGAGAGAGCACACAGAACTGGATTTTCCTAAAGCAGGAATTCCACTTGGTGCCAGTCCTCCATAGACCTCCTCTAGCCCACTCGCTCGGTTCTCTCTTGAGTTACCTTCCTCTGGTCGTTGATTAGACAAATCTGTTAAGTTTTCTTTACCTGTCTCAGACATCACAGTGTACCTGTCAGGACAAGAGCCCCATGCAATGGGGGCCATGCTTCCTTGTCTTCAGAGGTCTTGGAGGTACATAAAACTGGGTGTATGATTTTGAGTGAGTGCAATGGAAAAGTGTTCTTCATATAATCCATGCAGAAGGTGATGGTGTTAAATGCCAGAACTTAAACTTGGATAAAGCAGTCTTTCCATATTTTAATATTTACCTATGGATCAAATCATTGGTATAGCACCTAAGAAACTCTAGGGCTGGTTCTTGCTCTTTCTGGCATAATTTCTGCTGTTCTTTCCACCCAAATGACCCAAACTGCCAACATACATATATACTCATATGTGTAAGTGACATCAGAAGGTTGGCTCAGACAATCCAGCAGTTCAGTGTTTGCACGAACTTGAATCTGAAATAACCATTGGCTTTTTCTGTCCATGGTTATTTCCCAAAGTGGAGTTCAACCAGGGGAAGTTTCTGCAGAGAGGGTTTGTACTGGCCATGGTGAAGGAAAGTTAACCCTACCTGACACTATTGGAAGCAGGTGAGAGGCAAGTAAGTGGCGCTCTCTCTCTCTCTGACAGCTTTGCTCCTACAAATTTTATGCCATTGCATGGACTTTTCTCCTTCTCAGGTATTCACTTATCTGTGCCTTTGGACCTGGAATTCTTTCATTCATCCATTGACACGTCCTAGGAATATCCTCACTTTGAGAGAGAGCTTCTCATTGTCCACCTTTCACCTCTGCACCAACTCCATATCTGTGGCTATTTCCAAATATTGCATTTGCTTCACAAAAGAATAATCTGGCTTTTTGCACTAGGGTGTTATTTAAGTTGAGGGGGGGAATGGTGTGAGGGATATTGATTGTCATTATAAACTTGAGAAGACTGTTCATGCTAAGTAAATCACTGCACAGGGGAAGAGAGTCTTCAATGTGGGGAACAGACATCCTGTACCTCCATGAAGAAAAATAGGAGACGCACCATTTCTTGGAACTTTTTAGAAGTGGCACAGTTTTCACAGTCCATCTCCTGGGACTAACATTCTGTAGCATACTCAGCAGAATTTGACACTGAACTATAAGTCATCTGAAAGGAAAGACTGAATCAAATATAGTAGAAACTCAGTATTTATATATACATATATATATATATACACACACACACACACTCACACACTCACACACACGTGTGCATTCAGTAGAGTGAAGTGAATTCCCTTAGGTTGCTAATCCTCCAACCAAAGCCCGAGAAGAGTCTGGAAGTGAGTACGCAGCAAGATGTGCTCTTCCCTCCTTCCAAGAATGGACTGATTCTCATGCCTCACAGGCAAAACGCTCAGGCAGTAGCCACTCTGCTGCCACCCCCTCACCCCTGACTCAGAGCCACTTCCCAGTGCCTCCCCCAGGAGAAAAAATCTGAAACATTTTGGCTGGAACTCGATGACCAAGAATCTTTGCACCTGCCGTACTTTTGGAGGAGTGCTATTCCTTTCACAACAGTTCTTGCTTGGGGTCCTGGGACAGACTGGGGTGGGAAGAACCTGGCCTCGGCAGAAGGAAGTGGGGCTTTTGCAGATGATTTGCAGCTTGGATCCTGTTCTCAGCCTGGCAGCTCCCACAGGACTGTCTCTCAAAGTAACCCAAAGTAGATAGGCTACATGACTCCAGCATCTTCACATTGCACTCCTGGCTCAGAGGACCTGCTGGAAGCCCTTGCGTGTATCTCCAGGGCTGAGAGAGGCAGATACCCGCCCTCAGAAGATGCTGAGTTCCCTGCCAGGGGTACTGATACTGACCGAAGTAGAAGTGGCTACGGGGGGAAGAGTCCAGTGGGTTCTGGCAAAGTCCCTGGAAGGATTTCTTTTTATTTATTTATTTTTTTTGACAGGCAGAGTTAGACAGTGAGAGAAAGACAGAGACAAAGGTCTTCCTTTTTCCATTGGTTCACCCCTCAAGTGACCACTACAGCCGGTGTGTTGTGGCCGGCGCACTGCACTGATCCAAAGCCAGGAGCCAGGTGCTTCCTCTTGGTCTCCCATGCAGGTGAAGGGCCCAAGGACCTGGGCCATCTTCCACTGCACTTCCGGGACACAGCAGAGAGCTGGACTGGAAGAGGAGCATCTGGGACAGAATCTGGCGGCCCGACCGGGACTAGAACCCAGGGTGCTGGCACCGCAGGCAGGGGATTAGCCTAGTGAGCCGTGGCGCCAGCCAGGAAGGGTTTCTTAAATAGTCTGGCTTAACAGGGGGCAAACTGTCTTTCTGAAGCATGTGTCCCCTTAATATCAAAACTCGTGCTTTCTCTGGTAAATTCAATCCATGTGCTTCTAGATTATTTATCCTTACTTAATGTATCGGATGCCATCTTATAAGAGAAATTTGATTTCAGGGGAAAAATTTTGAGCCTTCTCTAAGCCCCCTTTTCCTTGAGTCAAAAAATCAGTACTTTGTAAGTTCCCTCGAATCTCCCATGCAAAGAACTCATTTCATTCTAAATGCTTGGCTCAGAGATTTCAAGAAAGAGCCTTTTAAACCCTGTTGTGTTCTAAATTCCCCCTCCTCTCTGCTGTCTACATTCACAACTGTAACTCATTGCCACATAGTCTCCAGGAGCAGAGAAGAGGCCAAGGGGATGTCAAAACAATGGTGCCAGTAATAGGCAACGCGAGAGTAGCCAATGTTTTGGTTTGTTTATTTCTGATACAGATCGATGTCTTCTTGCTGTTTATTTTTCATCTTCATTGAATTGGCATTGTGCCTTGAGTATTAACCAAATTTGCAATTAGAATTAGGATCACAAGGAAGTGATGCAGATTTATAATTTTGTGCATTCCTATGGTGAGCATTTTCCACCAACCTCCATGGAGAAGATATGGCCACTGCTATGAAGACACACAGGCCAGAGTGAGACTGAGTTTCTAGGAAGTGGTCAGAAATATGTGACCATGGCGTGGACAAAGATCAGATGTAGACTCTGATTGATTTACAGGGAGGGTGCATGTTTACAGACTTCATAGCAAAGCAGAGGCTTTGGAAAAGTAAGAAGCAGCAGAGATAAGCAGACCTAGCACAGGCTCAGAAAAGGCATGTTAATAAAGTCAGACCCTTTCTAATCAGATTTATAAAGAATCAGCCAAGAATATGAATTTTCAAATCAATGAAACTGCTGCGTTAGAATCCTGTATTAACTATTTGTTGGCTGGCGCCGTGGCTCACTAAGCTAATCCTCCACCTGCAATGCCGGAACCCCGGGTTCTAGTCCCAGTTGGGGCACCGGATTCTGTTCTGGTTGCCCCTCTTCCAGTCCAGCTCTCTGCTGTGGCCCAGGGAGTACAGTGGAGGATGGCCCAGGTCCTTGGGCCCTGCACCAGCATGGGAGACCAGGGGGCTCCTGGCTTCGGATTGGTGCAGTGCACTAGCTGCAACATGCTGGCCGTGGCGGCCAATTGGGGGGTGAACCAACTGAAAAAGGAAGACCTTTCTCTCTGTGTCTCTCTCTCTCTCTCACTGTCTAACTCGGCCTGTCAAAAAAAAGAATCCTGTATTAACTATTTGCTAATTTTCTTGCCATGGGTACATTAGAAGATTGCTCTAAGCTTCAGTTTCTTATCTGTAAAATAAAGTTAAATGATCCTGTAGGATTGTAGTGAGATATAAATAGAAAAATGGATGTGTGATCCTTTAAAACCTAATCCTCACAATAATGCTTGAAAAACATAGGTGTATATTGAAAAACATAAAAGTAGATCTAATTTTAGATGCAAATAACATCCATAAAAATTATTTGCATTTATGAACTGCATAGGAAAAAAGAGTGAATTTTCTCTCATTGTGATTCCTAGGGCAATGTGTGGGTTACTGAAATGTCGGCGCTTGAAGAGATGACAGAAGTTTTCCAGCCTGCTCTACCCAGTCCCCTTATTGTTGTACAGTGAGAAAAGCAAACCAAAGACAAAGTATGTGCAGGACAACAAAGCAAGCCATGAAGAAGCAGACCAGAGACCAGGGTCTCCTGACTCTGAGGCCAGAGTTCTGTAACAGTGACCAGCAGCATCACCATAATCCCCTCTACATACTCCTCTCCAGATCTGCTCCTGCTAGACTCGGGTAGTTAGGAAGTTCTACTGTGAACTTCCCTAGAAACAACAATGTTGAGCAAGTGTAAGCATAGAGTAGTCCCCTCCTTATCCTCGGGATGTGTTCCAAGACCCCCAGTGGATGCCTGCAACCATGGATAGCAGAGAACCCTATATATACTATGATTTGTCATACATGTGTAACTATGATAATGTATAATTTATAAATTTGGCACAAAGATTAACAACAACTAATAAAATATAGCCATTATGATAATATACTGTAAAATTAGTGTTTATTAAGTTTTTATTTCTGGAATATTCCATTTAATATTTTTGGGCAATGTTTGATCAATAAGTAACTGAAATTGTGCAAAGTGAGTCTGAGGAGAAGGGGGGACTATTGTAGATATTTTTTCTAACTGACTCATCAAGTCAAGACAATTAAGCAATTCACTCCATGCGAACTTCAACAACAGAAGAATTGGTTCTTGCGGGCGCCGTGGCTCAACAGGCTAATCCTCCACCTTGCGGCGCCGGCACACCGGGTTCTAGTCCCGGTCGGGGTGCCGGATTCTGTCCCAGTTGCCCCTCTTCCAGGCCAGCCCTCTGCTGTGGCCCAGGAGTGCAGTGGAGGATGACCCAAGTGCTTGGGCCCTGCACCCCATGGGAGACCAGGATAAGCACCTAGCACCTGGCTCCTGCCATCGGATGAGCGTGGTGCGCTGGCCGCAGCGCACCGGCCATGGCAGCCATTGGAGGGTGAACCAACGGAAAAGGAAGACCTTTCTCTCTGTCTCTCTCTCTCACTGTCCACTCCGCCTGTCAAAAAAAAAAAAAAAAAAGAATTGGTTCTTACTCAGTTATCCAGAAATGAATAACAAGCTCCCAAGGCTTGTTACTGATGCATCACTGCTGTCTTCTCAGCATGACCACCAGGGTGGTGTCCATCTTGGGATCTTCCACAGTTTTCCGTGGTTTATGCCAATGCAAGTATAAACGGGTACCCCTTGGAGGATCAATTGTACTGGAGATTGAGGGCAGGGGCTGTCAGTGAAGACTTATTATTTTATATTAAAATAGAGACAGAGAGTGAAATCAGCATTTCCTGAATTAAAATAAAACATGGAACTTACAGTTTTGTTTTTAAACAGTAGCTTACATTTACTAAGCTCCTCAATAAAGGAATTGTGTTAGGGCTTAATGTGCGTTAATTCATTTAACCCTCAGAGTAATCCTATAAGGAAGACAGAATCAGGAAAAGCCGGCAAGACCTAAAACAGGGAGGCAACAGAAAAACTCTTCAAGGCACACTGCTCCTAAAGGCAGCAGGATTCAAATCTAAGACTGCCTCCCACCAGAGCCCATAAATTTAACCACGACGACACACTGCCTCTTTCTGTGATACTTCCTAGGCAAGGCAGTTTCAGCTACCTAACTGTAAAGCAAGGGAGTATTCATTCACTCTCTTCGGTTGGCTTTGAGAACTCAGTGGAAAATTTTGAGCAGCGTTGGCTTCTAGCTTCCCCATAGCTGGCGGTGGTTATATAACATGCACATCAGTAAAAGAGCTGAATTGCAAATAGTCTACTAACCTGGAAGGAATGTCTGAATGACTCCCACACCACACTGGTGCTAATTCAGTTGGGGGAGTTTTGTGGGTTTGTTGTGATTTTATTGAAATAAAGGGGTTGGCTATCATAGTTAGTAACTTGAGTGGATTTTTTTTTTGATCCGTGTAGAAATCGCTCAACTAAATGACATTTACATGTCATTCTTCACTGTCTGTGGAGTCCCATAATCCTTCCCCCAGAAGCATGTCAGCAGCGTCCATAATTTGTGAGGGAAGAGCATCCAGGAAGGAACACGGTGTCAGGCATGCCTTCAGGCAACATGTCTGGGTTGATGACTCACATACTTGCATAGCTTTGGTGTTCACCCCCTTTGTTTTTTAAAAAGCAACTCACTCCTATGTGAGACTTTGACAGTGCGTCTTTGTAGACATGCACAGGAGAGTGTTTTTTCCCATGTGTGCAGGCTCTCAGGATGTGGTCTGGGAGATCCAGGTGATCCGATTTATGCTATTAGAGAGTGCTCATGTGAGTGACCAGGGCAGGAGGTGCAAGTCCTGAGTTGTGTCGAAGATGAACAGACCAGGAAAAAATATTGTGTCATAAGCCTAGATCTTGACTTTTCACCAAAGGTCTCCCCACATGGTGCAGGGCTGAGTCCTGGGGCCAGCGTGTTCTGTGCAGGATGTGAAAGCTCACTGTGGAAGAACTCCAAAATTTATGACTAGTCTGAAGTCAGAGGAAAAGTACCACACAGGCTCTGGATTCACTGAGTACTGGGGAAGCTGTTTCTAAAGGCTGTGGCAAAATCTCAGATGGGAACATATGGGGGTTGGACTCAAGCATCCACATATGACAGTGATGGCCAGGGGGAGGAGCTATCAAACTTACCCCAGGCCTCATTGGCTCCCAGATGGCATGTGCATCTGTTTGAGACTCACTTGTGATGTAGCATTCCACCCTTACCCAGCACCCTGTGTCCATCTAGTTGGTCATCGTCAATCAAGCCCCTTTGACAGTCCTAAGGCCCAACTTCGCTCCATTGTCTCTCCACTCTCATGGAGGCTGGGTGACTTCAGTAGTGTCCTACGTGAGTCCCTGGTTCCCTCAAACTCAATCTTTCTAACACACAATGTTGATTTTGACAATGCCCTGTAACTAACGCTCCCTGTGCAATGCACAACAACAAAAAAGCATTGCCCAAATACTGAACTTGGTGTAGGTAGCACCTAATCCACCTGAAACCCTTACGATGTTTTCCCTTTCTTTCCCCCTTCCACATACCATGCACTCTCCTCCCCCATAGGGAGTGCTGGCTCATGTTTCCATGTTTTTGTTAATAATATTTGTTCCCGCTCTCTGCAACCTACAGCAGCCCCCACCCCAGCCTGTGTAGGCCACTTTACTGTCCATGCTTTTAGGCACTTACAGTCAAGCACAGTCTGGAAATATTAAATGGAAAATTCCAGAAACAAACAGAAGTTCTCAATTGTGTGCCATTCTGAATAGTGTGATGCAATCCTATGCCTTTGTGTGCCATCCCACCTGGAGTGAGTATCACCCTTTTGTCCAGTGCATCCCCACTGTATACACTGCCTGCTAAGTACTCACTTAGTAATCACCTCATGATGAGACCAGCTGTCATGGTGTCACAGCACTTGTGTTCTAATATTTTTTTATTTTATTTTATTTTATTTTATTTTATTTTATTTTATTTTTTGACAGGCAGAGTGGACAGTGAGGGAGAGAGAGACAGAGAGAAGGGTCTTCCTTTACCATTGGTTCACCCTCCAATAGCCGCTGCGGCCAGTCAGGTGCTTCTCCTGGTCTCCCACGCGGGTGCAGGGCCCAAGCACTTGGGCCATCCTCCACTGCACTCCTGGGCCACAGCAGAGAGCTGGACTGGAAGAGGGGCAACCGGGACAGAATCTGCTGCCCCGACCGGGACTAGAACCCGGTGTGCCGGCGCCGCAAGGTGGAGGATTAGCCTACTGAGCTGCGGTGCCGGCCTCTAATAATTCATATTTTACTTAAAGGCTCCAAAGCAAGTGTAGTGATGCAAAAGAGGCACCACCAAGAAATAAAGCATGGGAGGGCAGACGACCTGAGGTACCACGTGGAAAGCCTTCATGAATCTGGGTTAATGTACTAAGAATAGGGTTCAACATGATGGATGGTTTCTGGGATCCGCTAGGGGTCTTGTAATATGGACAAGGGGCACTCCTGTAGTGTGGCATTCATCCATGCCACACCTTGCCCACTGGGCAAGCAGGTTCTGACCCTTCAAGTCACAGCAATTATTGCTGTCCCCATGAAGCCCCTCCCAGTTCCCCAGGGTCTTGACAAATTCTCTGCTGTCCACCTGGCCTATCCTACCACCACCACAAGAGTGTGACTGATCTATGTGCATGGCCATCATTGCCTGACTGTGGAACCAGGAGCTTCTTCCAGTTCTCCCACATGGGTGAAAGGGCCCAAGGACTTGGGCCATTTTCCACTGCTTTCCCAGGCCACAGCAGAGAGCTGGATCAGAAGTGGAGTAGCCATGACTAGAACTGGCACCTATATGGGATGCCAGCACTGCAGGTGGAGGCTTATGCCACAGTGCCAGCCTGAGCAGGTTACTTTTAAAGGAGTGACCTTGACCCCTCCTTGGTCTCTTGCTTCCTGCATCATGTGACCTCTCTCCCTCACACACTCCCGTTTCTGCAATACCCTCCACCATGTGGCCCTGCCCAGACTCAAGCAAATGCCAGCACCAGGCTCTTGAATATCCAAAAGGCTAAGCTAAATCAATCACTTTCCCTTGGAAAGCATTGCACCTCAGAAGTTTTGCTGTAGCAACAGAAAAAGAACAAAGACACAGCCCAAGCTAACAAGGACACCAGCTGACCTTTGGCCCAGAGTATCATCTGTAAACTTAAAAACATACCGGGATTGGGTGGTGCCATGATTGCATGTGGGGAGCACCAGAGATGGCTCCTTGTTTCCCCAGCTCTGCAACCATGATCAACTCCCTGCTGTCTCTGCACTTCACATAATTACTGTGATACCCACCCCACATGGATGCCCTGCATCACCAATGTGGCAACCTAGGAGCTGAGTTGGAGGAGCTCCTGGGTAGGACGAGTGCAGAGAACCGGCAGGAAGGAGAAGCAGAGGTTGTTGCTACTGCACAAGGCAGCAGGAGAACTGACAGATTTGGGAGGTGGGGCTGCAGCAGGGAAAACTCAAAAGCTTCCCAAGGTTAAAACAAACCAGCTGGGACCAAATGGGGATAAGATGGGACTTGGCAAGATCCTGTTACTGCCCTGACAGAAGGCTTGAGACCAAAGCCCACAGACAAGTTCGTAGGTGCTTCCCGTGCCACATCTCATCCCCAAGCCAGATGGAGTAAGAGCCTGCAGGTTTCTTTATGATCAGGAATCTAGGCTGTGTCCCCACTCACACCAAGGCCGATAGCAGGTTCAGTCCCACTGCAGGGACTCGATGGCTCCTTGTTCTGCTTTCCAGCCAGCTAAATGTAAGATTTAGGCTGGAAGTTTTATGCAAGGGAAAAGGATCTTGAAGACTATATAGTGCAAATGGCTATTCCATACATACCCACTTCCTCCCTCCAGGAAGCTGAAGAAAGCTCAGAAGAGCTAAACAAAGAACTCCAGCATCCTGTTCTGACTCCTGCAATTCCAATTGGCAGTATGCTGCAAATGTAAAATGACTTCATTTTCCTGTGCCAGATCCCCTGGGGACTGCGGGCTTGTTTATGCCTCTCTGAAGCTCAGCTCAGCTCAGCCCAGGCGAAGGAAAACACTTCTATAGACAGGAGGCTGCTGCAGCCAAAACACAAGCAGCATCCATTCATCCTCCTTGGACAAAGCTCATCTTCTGTGAACAAGGGGGCTTCAGTCCCTAACATCCCAGGCTGGGCTGCACCATGGGAGCTGGCTTCATGCGGGGCTATTGAAACCACTGCTCCAAGACAAAGCTTTGTGCTGGGAACCCAGGAAGACCACCTGACTCTCCCTCAGATCTCTGCTCCCAACCAAACCTTAACCCCTACCCTATTTCTCAAGGGCATTTATAAACAATGAGGTCACAGAGGAAGTGTACACACACTGGCTCGCTAAAGCTCATGAACTGGAAGTGGGATCGTGTGTTGGTTTACTAGACAGGTGCCTCACTCTTAAAGGGTGACTAGTAGCCTATGTCCCTTCACCAACACATTTGGCATTTACCCATCACCTATCGTGTAATAATGAGCATCAAGGATACAGAATAAAAAACAAGACATGGTTCCTGACCTCCCGTTCCACACCAAGCCTGGCTTTCCCTTCTCTGCTACGCTGTGTCCTCATCTACAAAGTGGTGTTCATGGGTCATGAACAAGCAACAAGCTGGAAAGCTAGCGTGAGACAATGGCTGACCAGGGCCCACACACATGTGCAATCCCTGTTTGCTCAGGGTTGTGGAGGGAGGGGTTCTGCACTGCCTGCCTTCCATCCCAGCTTCCTGAAAGAATTGCTGAAAACAGTGACAATGAGCTACAGAGCTCCCAGCCGGTGTGAGAAGTAAGTGGTTTGCAACCCACAACGCTCATTAAGCACAACTGGCAAGCAAAATAGACTGACACGGTGAGTATTCCAGACCAGAGATAAAGACACGGTGCAAGCACCTGCGGAAGGTGTCCTATACAAAGAAAGAACTGCAGGGATGTACTTAGCTAGTAATGGCGGTGCCTCACCTCAAAGATCCTGGGAATGTAAATAGACTCATTTTCTACACAAAAGGCTTCATGTAAAAGCATTTTAAAAAAATGATAGGTGAGGCTGGAGCTCTCGGAGAGGCTGTAGAGGAGATCGTCTGAGAAGGGAAATTACCACACAACCCGGGCAGAGATGAGATGAGAGGTTTAGGAAGTGCCCAGGAGGCTTGAGTTCATCAGCCTCAGGATGCAAAGTCAAGGCCCTCCCATCTTTAAATTCTTACATATCAGTTTGCATTTATCATAGTAAGATATTTGGGTTGGTGAATTGCATTTGCCTCTTGTTACACAACTGGTTGAAATGTGTTTCTCTCATCTGTGTGCAAGAAACTCACGTGAAAAAGACATGTGCTTGCAAGTGGCAGTGCCCTCATCTGGGTGTCTCCAGATTCCATGTGACTGAAGGTCAATCCAAGGGGAGCAGCAGAGGGAAGATGTCACTGTGGCCCGGCGTCAAGCATTCCTGGAGGAGGTGGAGGAAAGAGTGATATGCAGAGTAGCAGGAGAGGGCCCAGGCCTGAAGGGCAAGGAAGCCACGTTTGCCCTTCACTCACTGAGAGAGAGACCCACAAGGACCAGTGGAGTGTGGATTTCCATTGCGTGCAGTCTTGCAATGGTTTTATGATAATCATTTAACAGCCCCATTTTACAGATCAAACAAAACAAGGGCATGCAAGTTCAGAGATTAAGTAGCTTTCCCAGAGACACAGAGCGGCTGACTCTAGGCTCCCAGCTCCTTTACTGCAGATGTACATCTTCTCTCAAGTCCTTGGTTTTCCCAAATGAATGGACGAGCACCACACTGTCTCTGTTGCTCTTCCAGATGTCAAAGAAGCCAAGGAGGAGGATTTCCAATAATTATTATGGATGGCATGGAGAGTTCTTTGGAAAGAGACAGAAAGAAGAAAACCACGAAGTGTCCAGCAAAATTATTAAAGTAAGAATAACTTGAGTGTCAAACATATAGGAAGAGTAAGTGATTAGTTGAGAATTTTTGCACATATTCCTTATTTATATAAGAAAGAACCAAGGTGGGAGGTAAGGGAGGCACAGAATCTTGTTCTGGGGTTTGCCTTATGAAAAGCATCCACTGCTCTGAAACACAGGAAATACTCACGCACATATTAGGTATTAAGCAGCTATTGGATATAAACAACGCTGTCTGAGACAAGGAAAGAATCTAGAAAGATTATCATTGCCTTCTTTCAATCTGGCACAGACTGAAAGTTCACACTCGAAATCTCACGGAGTACCTCTGATAGCCTGGCAGTCTATCAGATAGCTTCGTCTTCAAGAGACAGAGAAACGAATGCTCACTGAATTTAGGTGACTTTTCCAAATTCAAATGGCTGCTAAACCTAACACTAATGCACACTGTTTCATTCTACTGGTTTTTACCCTTCCCCACCCTACCTTGTGCTGTGCATGTGACAAGTGGTTGGCACTTATAAATCATTGTAATGAATGAATATATTCAAAGTTAAGAAAATCTACCCTCATAAGGGAAATAAAACAGCTCTTGTCCTTTTTTTAAAAGATTTATTTATTTCATTGAAAGGCAGAGACAAAGAGAGAGAGAGAAAGTCTTCCACCCCCTGGTTCACTCCCCAAATGGCCGCAATGTGCAGATCTGTGCCAATCCAAAACCAGGAGCCGGGAGCTTCTTCTAGGTCTCCCATGTGGAAGCAGGGGTCCAAAGACTTGGGCCATCTTCTACTGTTTTCCTAGGCCTTAGCAGAGAGCTGGATAGGAAGTGGAGCAGCCAGGACTCGAACCAGCACCCATACGGGATGCCAGCACTGCGGGCGGTAGCTTTACCCACTACAGCACAGCGTCGGCCCCTGTTCTTGTCCTTTACATCATTGGAATAAACACCTGCCAGTCTCACTGAAGTTGAAGCTCAAGCTTTCCTTGGAAAGGTGCTTTTACCTGGCACTATAAATATCACTAGAAAAACTTAATACCCTCTTTTCAATTCCAATAAAATAGATTATATAATTGCCAACACATGTGTTCAATAGTACTGTGGCAAATAAATTGAATAATCAGCATTCCTTATAATAGTGTTTAATGAGCAACTAGTACATACTAAGTCCTTGACAAAACCACTTGGGAACACCATGGTGAATGAAACACAGTTCCTGCTGTCAAGGAGTTCACAGTTTCGGGATGCAGAAGAGGAATGTGAACAGGCCATTAACAAAACAGCATGGGGCCTGCACTGCTAGAATGATGAAATGAATTTCTGAAGTTGAGAGGCAATCCAGACAAGGAGATCCTAAAATTGCATGGGAGGTCAGAAGTGTCACCATCTTAGGGCCAATATTAGAATGATTTGAAGGACTTTGCCTTTTTTAAAAATGGAAAGTGATTCTGATATCAAGTTTGATGACATCTCATCTAAGAGAGCAATCAGACCCAAATATCAGAACAGATGTGCCCCAGATCGCACAGATGTCAGCAGAACACAGGAATCCTGAAGTGAAGCTCAACACTCGTTCTCAGGCCACAAATGAGGGACACCACGGAAGACTGACTAAATGCTATGCCCATTTTGCCCTACGTAGAGAGCCCCCATCCTCTCAAAGCCACGTGATGTACTAGCCCCCTTTATGTCATAGAGGAAACATAGTCAAGTTCTCATTGATGGACCCAGAATTTGAACCCAAGCCCATATATCTGCAAGCTGAGTCCCCCAGAGGTAAGTGGACTAGTCCATCAAGGCATGGGATGGAAGTCTGAGGCCACTGAAGAGTCTCATCTCCCTACCTGCCTCCTTGCTACCTTTTGCAGATGCTTGTCCTGTGGTGGGTGCACTACTGTGAGGCCACAGCCACAGTCTTCCAGCAGTGGTGGGGCCGTCTGGCATCACACTCAGAACTGAGCCCACACTTGGCTGTGACTTGGTCCAGTTCAAGGGCCATGGGATTGGAAGGAGAAGGCAATTCACAAGTCCTTCTCTGGAGAATAATGAAAGTGAGGGCGGTGCTCTGGTCACCCAGAGCCATGAACAGCTCTTGGTCAATGATGGTCTCATTATAGCTCTGCTTAAAAGAAGGGGGGCATGTGGGCTGATCTCGCCTGGCTTCTCTGTTCTCAGACACTTGAGGTTGTCTTTATTGGACTGCAGTGGTGGGAACTGAGACTTATATCTCATCTGGGGTGATTTGTTTTGTATTTCTTTCAAGATTCATGAAACAGATTGTTAGAACAGATTTTTTTATTTTCCTTTTTGTTATGTTTTAATACTATAGTGCATGCAATGGCATAGAAAGAACGGTTTGAAATCTGCTATAATCTTCTTTAAACTGCCTCTCATGTACACATATCTACATATGGTGCTTGAGACACTGACATGAGTAAGTAGGCAGCCTAAAACTGCAAGAAAAAAGGAAACTTCCCTCCCAGTGTGGCTGGAAGCCTTTACCTGGGACTTCCTATTATATATGGAAATGGATGAATATGCTCTGATCCCTATGCTCATCATTACAGAAAACAATTAGAGGTCCCTTTCACAGAGGATTTGAATGTTCATTAAAGCATGCTCTCTTTCAAAGTCAACAGCCATACATTGTAGTTTTAGGTCAATAAAGTCAGCAGGGAAGTGATATGTGGTTATTGACTTATGTTTAGGCTCTTGATCTTGAATCTCAATCAATTTAACTGGAATAATTAAATAATAACTTTTTCCTTATATTTAGTAGGAGAAAAAGTGCTCTGTAAGAACCATGGCTAAATCTCTGTCCTACAGAAGATTGCAGGCTGGTGGTAAACCAAAGTTCAGAAGGGCGTATGCCTGGATGTGTATAGAGTCATCTCTAAGTCCAATTTGTGTTGCTGTAACGGAGTGCTTGAGACTAGGCAATGTATGAAGAGCATAAACGTCTATTTCCCAGTTCTGGAGGCTAGGAAGTCCAAGCTCAGTGCGCTGACATATGGTAAGGGTCTTCTTGCTGTGTCATCCCACAACAAAAGGTGGAAAGGCAAGAGAGAATGTGTGTGTGTGTGTGTGTGTGTGTGTGTGTGTGTGTGAGAGAGAGAGAGAGAGAGATAGAGAGAGAGAGAGAGAGAGAGAGAGAGAGAGAGAGAGAGAATGAGGAAGAGGCAGGATTCAGGCTGTCTTCTTATAAGAAACCCATTCCAGATAATGATGTTAGTCTGCAGTAATGGCCATTCATGAGGATTGAGCCCATGGCCTAATTACCCATCTCCCAGTAGAGTCGCAATGGGGACTAACTTTCCAACACATGATTTGGGGGAGACAACTTCAAATCAGAGTAACACCACAAACCAGAAGCCCATGAACCTCGAGCTCTTCGTACGGACATGGCTGGGCCTGTCACCCTAAATGGGAGAGCAGAGTCATGGAAGAATGTGCCCTTAGTTTCACAGAGGTGATCAACCTCCATTCGAAGACTTGTTACCAAAATTGTAGATCAAGAAAAGGGAGCCCCTGTTGTCCCATGCCTTCGTGTAGGCTGCCTTTTGGCCACCTCTGCCTCTGCTTTCCTATCCAAGCTATACTACCTGTGGCTGAACCTAAATGCACGCTTTGCTCCACATGGCTCTTGGGCTGCTCTCTGCCTGGTATGGACCCAACTTACATTCTAGACTTCTTTCTCTCCCAAATAAAGCCTTCAGTTTCCTGTGTATTTCTCTCACTGAATAAATGATTGAAACTATGAACGAGAGGGGGGGAGGGGAGGGAAGAGAAGGGAAGGGGAGGGAGGGAAGGGAGGGGAGGGGAGGGGGTAAGGGAAGGGAAGGAAAGGGAAGAGAAGGGAAGGAAAGGGGAGGGGAGGGGAGGGGGTAAGGGAAGAGAGAGGAGGGGAGGGGTAAGGGAGGAGAGGGGAGGGGAGGGAAGGGAATGGAAGGGAAGGGGAGAGGAGGGGAGGGGGTAAAGGAGGGGAGGAAGAAGAGGGGAGAGTAGGGGAGAAGAAGAGAGGAGAGGAGGGAAGGGGAGGGGAGAGGGGAGGAGAAGAGGGGAGGGGAGGGGAGGGAAGGAGAGGGGAGAGGAGGACAGGACAGGAGAGCAGAAGAGAGGAGAGGAGAGGAAAAGCTAGGGCTATTTGCTAATAACCCGTGTCCCAGCTCTCATCTCACCCTATAAGGGCACACCAGGATTGAAGTCATCATGTCCAGCTGTCCAGCCCCTGTTTGAGTCAACCACACCATTTTTGTCTGTTAGTCATTGTAATTGCAATAGACTTTGTTGAGAGAGAATTAAGAGGGAACACAAAGAAGAATGTAAGACCAATGCAAACATTATGTCAAAGGATAAAATGGGAGGTAAGTTTTAACCTGGAAGTTAAGGTGCCAGTTAAGATGTTTGCTTCCTGTTAATGCAGACTTTGGGAAGCAAAGGTGATGATTTGGATTGAGTTTCCAGATCCTGTATTCTGTCCAACCAAGCCCTAGAGATTGTGTGCTTTGAGAAGTGAACCAAGAAATAGGATCTATCTTTAGATACCATCTATCTGTCTCCTATCTATCTATCCATATCTATCTACCTTTTCTCTCTCTCTCATATTTTTATATATTTTTTTATTTTGACAGAGTTATAGAGAGTGAGAGAGACGGAGAGAAAGGTCTTCCTTCCCTTGGTTCACCCCCCAAATGGCTGCCATGCCAGGTGCTCCTCCTGGTCTCCCATGCGGGTGCAGGAGCCAGTACTTGGGCCATCCCCCACTGCCCTGCCGGGCCACAGCAGAGAGCTGGACTGGAAGAGGGGCAACTGGCACTAGAACCCAGTTCCCATATGGGATGCCAGCACTGCAGGCAGAGGATTAGCCAAGTGAGCCATGGCACCAGCCCCCAACCGTTTCTCTCTGAAACAAATAAATATTCTTTTTCAAAAATACAGTGAAATAAAAGAAAGCACCAACTACAAATACTCCTTAGAAAACAGATGTGTTGCCGTGAACAGCAGTAAATTTTACATGACTGCTTCTTTTTCATTTCAACACAGTTAAATTAAAGAGAACATGAATGTTGAGAACATCAGATCATAGATAACAAAATAAATGGTGAGTGATGCTAGCACTGATAACAAGGGGAAAACCCAATACCACTGCAGAATTTTTAAAGGGCCTTTGGGGATCCAAAAGTGAAGTTGATCTATCACTACAGAAGTATAAGAGAGAATGAGAGTATTCTCACAGAATGATGAGAAAACAGAGAACTCAAAGCCAAATGCATATGGGTAGTGGATAAGGCAGTCATCACTTTTGGATAATTAATACTGCTAATATAGTGATTGGAATGCATTAGACAAAAGTTGCAAATATGTAAGGAAAATCTCTAGAAATGAGGCCTGGTTATGCAACCCTAAAGGGCTCTGTGTGTTCCAGAAAGAATTTATAAAGAATGTGCAACAGGATGCTGTATGTTGATAAATACTACTTTTTTAAAAAAAGATTCATTTTATTTATTTGAAAGACAGAGTTACAAAGAGAGGTAGAGACAGAGAGAGAGGTCTTCCATCTGCTGGTTCACTCCCCAATTGGCCGCAACAGCCGGGGCTGCGCCGATCTGAAGCCAGGAGCCAGGAGCTTCCTCCTGGTCTCCCATGTGGGTGCAGGGGACCAAGGACTTGGGCCATCTTCTACTGCTATCCCAGGCCTTAGCAGAGAGCTGGATTGGAAGAGGAGCAGCAGGGACTAGAACCTGCGCCCATACAGGATGCTGGCATCTCAGGCCAGGGTGTTAACCTGCTGCATCACAGCACTGGCCCCATAAATACTATTTAATCTAGGGAATAAAGAATAATACTGACGAGAGTCCAGACAAACACAGTTGCCCTACAAAACTTCAAAAATGAATGGACTGAGAATTTACCCCAATACCATTACATGATAAAATAAGACAATAGAAAAATTGTGAACCTTTGAGTGCAATGCTTTGTGATTCTAGAACTCTGTGTACAGGTGTATTTTGAGAGTTATAAGGATAAAAGGAAAATATTTGCATACACTTTCCTTGAAAAGGTTACCTTAAGGTATATCTTACCTATTGGAGAAATCTTACTTTTCAAGATAATCAATAAGGCATTCGCAAGGAGGCACAGAGTGAAAGAAGGAGCTGTGAGCATTTAACCCATTACAAAGGAGACATCTCTTAAACTTCCAGGGCTACTGAAACATAAGAACTAGATGATTTTTCTTAAGATTATACCAAAGTCTACTCCCACCAGAAGTGCGTAAATTTCTCTCTGCCTCAAGAATTTGTTTCTGCTAATGTGTCAGGATGACAAGCCTGTTTATTGCTGATTATCTCTGATTTGCTCACTAATGGGAGGGAAAGTTCCTACAAGTGTTAGTCACCTCTCAGCTCTCCATGGGGCCACTTTCTTGATGGCCCTGTTTCTGTGTGGGACGTGTCCACACTCTCGGGCATAGATGGGAGGGGTGACAGCAGAAAGGACTGGTTCTCCCGCTTTGGGCCCTACTGCACACAGAGGGTGTGTCCCTGTGTCCACCATGATGCCCCTCCCCACCGCAAGGGAGCTAGAACGGATGAAGCCACCGCTGGCTGCAGCAGCATTTCTTACCCAGCCACTGTGCTGGCGGCCAGGGGTGTATGTTTTAGCCTATTTTTGCTGTAACAGAGAATATTCACAGCTGAGTGATTTACAAAGAAAAATCTTAGTTAGTTCTTGATTCTGGAGGCTGCAAGACCAAATGCATGGTGCCAGCATCTGCCTGACTTCTGGTGAGGGCCTCATGGGAGAAGGGCAGGTGGGTATGTGTGGAAGAGGAAAATGCCAGGCTCTCCTGGCGCTATAGCAACCAGCTGTCACAGTAGCCAACCCAGTCCACTAGAGATCTGCGCTAATCCTTCCTCAGGACACTAGTGCTTCTTCAAGGTACTACCTCCCCACACCACTAGGATGACAAGCAACATTCAGATCATGGATGCAGGTGGTTCTTAATGAAGTCCAAAGTACCAGAGCAGGGATTCGAACCCAGAGCACCAGGTCGACAACCCAGATAAGGCAATCCAAAGACCTCCCAGGAAAACTGTGGAGAGGAGAGGAAGACATAGCCGTTCTGAATTAGTAACAAAGAGTTATCTTGTACTGGGGTTTGGTTCATTGCACAGAGCAGAGGATGCATGTATCACTAGAACATTCTACATGACACTAGGCTCTCAGCTATGTAGAGGTAAATGGAAAATATCACCCATGCATTCATTGCAGGAACACCGCAGAAACACTCCCAGGGTCCAGTGGGTGCCTGACATCCTGGATTGCTCAACCGGAGAATTTCAAATGCTCGTGTCTTTCTAGGAGCCCAGGATCAGGTAGCCCAGGCGCAGACACGCACCACAGCATCTGCCACTGAGTGAAAGTTGCTCTTAGTCCCAACAGCTGTTTTGGTTTTGTGAGGCAATCCATGAAGGAGACACTGCATCTGGCACTGACCACAAATTATGAAGTTTCATTGTCAGAGCCAAGGCCATGCAAATATGGAAAATATGAAAAGCATCCTTAAATTGTGTTCATTTCCCTGTGTAATAACATAATTACATGAAGACCACACGGGCTTGCAACATCCCATTTCAGGTGGAGGAATTCTTTTCATCCAATATTTTGTAGTGTAATAAACATTGTTATAAGGAATAAGGGGTCCTCATTTTTTTAAAGTGTTTTTTAAAAATTTATTTGAAATGTACAACAACAGAAAGAGAGGGAGAGATGGATTTGGGAGAGAAAGAGAAAGAGAGAGAGAGCACGAGAGAGAGATGGGAAAGAGAGGATGTTCCATCTGTTAGTTCAGTTCACATATGCCTGCATTAGTCCCAAGAGGGCCAGACCTATTCCATGGATGGCAGGGACCCAAATACTTGGGCCGTCTTCCACTGCCTTCCCAGGCACGTCACCAGGAAGCCAGATGAGAAGCAGAGCAGCCAGGACTTGAACTGGTGTTCCAATATGGGACGCCGTTGTCACAAGCAGTGGCTTAACCCGCTGTGCCACGGCGCTGGCCCCGAGGTCCCTAGGACGGGTATGGGGGGAAGAACTGCTGTATTTTGTATTGAAATTTGTATTCAATGAATAAAAGCTTTCTAAAAAATTAAAATGAGGATATCAAAACCCAGTGGGGGACAAGCTTTGCCTACAGTCACACAGAGAGTTCGTGGCAGTGTTAGGGAAACAGCAGTCACTTCGGTCCCCAGTAGAATGCGATATCTCTGTGCTGTTCTGAAAGTACAGTAAGTACATTTTATTCTGCACATATTTTAATGTAAGAAGTCTCTGGAGGGCAAGGAGAGGACAAGTGTATCTGCCCCTGTGTCATCTGCGCCTGGCACAGACCTGGGTCCTGAGCAGCCACTGCCCACATTGATGTCAAGGCTGTCGGGGTGGCAGTCCATGCCTGACCACGGCCATGCCTCTGTGCTGCTCAGCTCTGCGTGGTGCACGGTCCTTCTCTGCAGGCATCCCTCTCTTCCCCAACCGCTCCGCACCACAAACCACAAAGCAACCAGGCAGAAGGGGTGACGCGGACACATTCAGAGACCCTGGGTCTGTTTGCTTTTTTCTAGTGAAACTTGACAACAGCTTCAGTCTATTTATCTTGAAAACCCTCAGAGATAATACCAAGAGCTCACAGGAGGGGAATTAGTCATAGACAAACATGTTTTCCCGATATTGCCCCAAGAAAAATACCCCCCTTCAAAGCTCTCCAGTTTCAGCATCGCCTAATTTATGGAACATTAGGTCGGGACCCTGGGGTTCTGATTTCATCAGAAATTCTGCCATGAGAAATTGCTGGGCTGGTGGGGCCTCACCAGGCAGACTTGGAGGATCCTTGAAATTCTCCCAGTGTTTCCGTCTTAAACACACGAAATGTCAAATATGCTACCCTTCCTCCCCGAGATTGCAACTCTGTTACAAGAAATGCTTGAATGCTCAAACTTACATCACGTTGTTCACGGCTGTTCATTATCTGATCTAAGCAGAAGTCCTTAAATGCATATCTATTTAAATAATAGTTCTATGAAGTGACTTCAGAAAGTTAAAAGATAAAATTTCCTGGTGCAAAATAGATTTGAAATACACACATTCATTCATGACCTAAGTGACGGCACTTTCCTCTTTTAATTGTTTACTGAGTGCCTTTATGCACAGGCACTGGTACCCAGGGTAAGCGCCAACCTTGATCTCACAAAACAGGCCTGACATAGGTAATGCAGCATGCCACGGCTCTGCAGAGAGCTGTGTAACTCAGACCGGTGTCAGATGACTTCTCAGAGGATGTGGGGGCCGAAATCTATTCTCAGAAGTTAAAGGAGCTGCATAAGAGAATAGAGAATGGAGGGGCATCTGAGCATTATTATTCCAGTAAGAACAATTTAAAACTGCATAGCCAGAATTGGTTTTTCCACAGAGGCAGAGCAGGAGGCCTGTAGGCATGGTCTCAGTCCACACCTTACCTTGCCCCTTGATCTGTGAAAAAAATTTTTCCAACCATCCAGATAGGAAACATTAGAGTGGGCTCTGAGCTCCCTCTCTTCCTCATTGTTGGCACTGTACTTGCAAATGCTTATTTTCTAAATATCTGTAATATTCCTGGCTTTCCCTGGTGCCCCCTCCACTATCCCTCACTCAGTCACCCTTCATTGCCTTTCACATTGACCACTAAGGCAACCTCCCAGACCCAACCCATCTGAAAGTCACCAACAGAGCATTGTTTTCTTCAGCACAGTCATGATTATGCTCAACTCCTGTTCAGAACTATCCCAGCCTTCCCTTTGCCTAGCAAATCTCTGTTTCTTGAGGTACCACCACGATCCCCAGGTGTGTCCCCAGTCTTTCCAGTCAGCCTCATTTCCCACCACTAGCCTCACATAACTTGCATCCATCATCATATTCTCTCTCTTCTGAGCATTCTCTCCCAAGAATGCCATCCACTAGAGGCCACCACTTGCCATTTCTGCAGTGTGTCCCTTCCGTCTCTCCTGCAACTACCCACGGAAACCTATTCGAAGCTCCTTTGCAATAATGATCATTTTCTGCCTGGTAGTAAGATTATCTATTACCTTGTTGTCCTGTGAGATTCTGGGTCTTCCAAGAGTCAAATGTGTGTTATTTTTAATCTCTAGAGGTCTATCCCCTTAAACTGATGTAATCCCTAATTCATTGAAAGGAAATGAAGAAAGAAATGACTATCTGGATTTAATTGCTGGTTAAAAATAAGTGAACCACAAACATTATCGAAGAATCACTGGAAGTGAATAGTCAGGGCTTAATAACAGATAAAACCTTGTTCTAGCTAGGAGAATATCCTAGCAGTGATGATTTAAATAAAAAGTATTTAGGGCAGGTGTTTGGCCTAGGGGACAAGATGTTGCTTGGGATGCCTGGGTTTAAGTTTTGGCACTGGCTCCTGACTCAAGCTTTCTGCTAATGTCCACCCTGGGAAGCACCGGTAGTTGAGTGACGACTCCAGTAGTTGAGTCCCTGCCACGCATGTGGGAGAACCCAGACTGAGTTTCCAGTGCTCTGGCCTGATCCAGCCCCAGCTTTATTGTCTGCATGTGGGTTGTGAACCAGTAAATGGAGATCTTCTTCTCTCTCAAATAAAGAAGTTTGAAAGTGTTTAATTAAACAAATAGAAAGTTACTAATACTAATTTTTTCTGCCAGAGAAGATTGTAAAATGATGCTAGCTATACAAGATGAAGAGAATATGGGCGCATATGTGAACTGAATTGTGAGAATAGGAAATTCTGAGACCATCTTCCAAAACAGCCATGAGTTTAGGAGCTCACGACGTGTACACAGGACTCCTCTTAATACTTAGTGAAGTAGTTTCAAATATTGCAATGGAAAGGGCAAGCAGCACCAAATTACTGATTGTTTCATTCAGAAACAACTAATAACAGCCAACACTAACATTCAATAATCACTCTCTGTGTGATCAGTATCTTCCAAGTGATTTGCATTTTTCTACTTAGTACCTAATTTCAAACTTCAAATAAGTCTAGGAATTAGATTAAACCTGCAACCCAGAGAGGCTCACCAGATTGCCTATGGCTGCTGGCCTTCTAGAGAATGTAACAATATTCTAAGTTGAATCCCTGCTCATAGTAGATTGAGGATGATCAGTTTTTGCTTCTGGAAAATAAAAAAGATGGAATGTCATCAATCTGCACAGAGAGGAGTTAGGGGCTCTGAAATGCAAGGGCACTAGCTTTCTGGCCCTAGTTTAATCTGAACATCTCTATTTGTATTGGCTTTACGATTTGGACTTCTGCTTAAAATTTTACTGGAAGCAAAATATTCCACTACTTTCAAAAAAGTTTGTTAATTTTCATCTACTTGAAAGACAGAGCAACAGAGAAAGAGAGAGCGAGAGAGAAAGAACTCTGAGGGAGAATGGGGGTATCCCAAGCAGTGGCTTAATCCACTATGCCAAAGCACTGCCCCAGATTCCACTGTTTTAAAAAGCAGTTTGAATAAACTCATCTGCTAACAGACTTCTCACCTTTGAAAAACTCCTTTCCAGAAGTTAACACAAACTGATAAATGCTTAGCCCAGAGACCAGCACCCAAAAATGTTCAAGAAAGGTTAGCAACAGGTATGAACACCATCGTCATCATTATTTGCTTTGCTACAGCACTCACAACAGTTACTTGCATCTCCTGTGGGCTTAACAATCATCTTCATTTAAAAAACTGAAAAACAGCCAAGTGTGAAGGTGTCAGTGACTTGTTTATAAGGTCATAGTCACTAAACAGAGGGGTCTGCCTTCCCATTACTCTTCAGATGAAGAGCAAGTTCTCACCAAGATGTATTGACTGTGTGGTCTGCTTTTCTCCATACCTATAGCCTCATCTTTCACCACTCCCACTGCCCACTCCCTCTTGTTCTCTGAGTTCAGGGAGTTGGGGTATGTGGCAGAGGATGCCTGCTTGGTCATCTTTGGGGTCCTTAAGTGTGTCCCATCCCTCCCACCACAGCTACTATGCACATGCAATCCCCTTCTCCTTGACCCAACTCATGTTGCTGGAACTCAGGTACTCTTATTACATTCTTGTAAAACTGATGCCTCTCCCTCCTAGTGCTTATCACAGAGCCTAATTATGTCCCCTCACTGAACCCGATTGTTCAAAAATTGTCAGAGGCTTCCAACAGTCCATTACCACCTATAAGACAAGCCCATGACACTCCCTGTTCCAGGCACAAAAAGGCAGTTAGAAATAATCCTTCAGGAAGTCAATCAAGCCTACTATCTTTCTCACATTATTCTTGCTTCCCTACTACATGCTTGTTATCTGGACTGCATTCTGTTGACAAGGTTTCAGTTTCCACCCACAGTGAGAGATAAGAGTTGGCCCCTTAGATTGGTCATATTTTCCAAAAAGCTACCTCTAGGGAAAATAAAAATCCATCTTGTAAAATTTTTTGGGATAGGAGGAGGGGAGATCTAGTACTCGCTCAGCAAACATTGGGGTCAGTCTGGAATGGAGGAATGAACACCTTAGGAAGCCTTGCTGTGAGTGCCTTGGTCTGCAAGGCTCCTGCTCAGTGTGCGACCTTGCAAAGCTGTGAGGTCCCTGCTGAGGCTCTCTGGGAGAACCACGCAGCCTCTGTGACCTCCTGAGCCCAGTGTGGGTGGTTCTAGCCTCGGGTTCCCCTCACTGCTTGGAGCCCACACTGATCCTCCTGGACCTGAAGTCGCTGGGCTCCGGAACAGTTTCCCACTGTGAGATGAGGAAGCGAACCACAGGAGACAGCAACCTTCCCACCTGCCCCCACTAAACTCACTGCCTTTTCTCCCATGTCCTGCAGGGCAGCTGGGGTCAGGTGGCTTCTCCTCCTGCAGCAGCGAAAGAGAACACATCCCTGAGCTTGCAGCTTCCAGCGCTTCCTCATCCCATACCACTTCTGTCCCCACAATCCCCTAACCGGCCCCTCCTGTCCCTACCTGCTGCTGCTCAGGTTTAGAAGAGGATGAGCTAAATTCACCCGGAACTTCGTGGTCAAGTTCATCCAGGTGTTTTGGCATTTCCCTTGGGGAAAAACACCCTCACCTTGTTGTAAAATCACTTCTGCTTATTTTGTGCAGGTCTCCTTGAATACCAGGAGGTGAAAACACAAGGATTGACACAGAAACTTATTTTGAGGTTTAGTTCTGGGATTGTTATCTTTTTCTCTTTACAATTTTTATTTAGGCCCACAACAGTTGGAACTTAACCAGGCTGAAATCAGGAGCCAGGAACTCAAGTCAGATATCCCAGTGGGTAGCAAAAGCACCTTGAGCCATCACTCTGGCAGGAAGCCAGAGTCAGGAGCCATAGCTAAGAATTAAACTCAAGTACTCCATTGTGGGAAGATGGTATCTGAACTGGTCTCTAAACTTCTAGTTGAGGGGCCGGCATAGCAGGTAAAGCCACTGCCTGAAGTGCCGGCATACCATATGGGCATCAGTTTGAGTCCCGGCTGCTCCACTTCCTATCCAGCTCTCTGCTATGGCCTGGGAAAGCAGTAGAAGATGGCCCAATTCCTTGAGCTCCTGCACCTAGGTGGGAGACCCAGAAAAACTCCTGTATCCTGCCTTCAGATCGGCCCAGCTCTGGCCATTGCAGCCAAATGGGGAGTGAACCAATGGATGGAAGACCCCCCCCCACCACTCTCTGCATCTCCTTCTCTCTCTGTGTAACTCTTTCAAATAAATAAATAAATAAATCTTTAAAAAAATAAATAAACTTCTAGTTGAATACCTACCCCCAGGCTTATTGCTCCAATCATTTCACAAGGAAGCTATTTTACCACTAGTTTTTAGGTGAGAGATCAAAATCAAAAAATCAAAGGAACTCCAGACTACTGGAGGCAATGCTTACTATGGATGGCAGATACCTAACGGTGGAAAGACAGCACCCCGATCTTCAAATTGACAGAAGCTCCAACAACAGCATCAATAATACCACAGCTTTTTAGCAACCAAAATTTGAAATTCTATAAAAATAATCCAATACCTTCGTGATAATATTACACGTTTACCTTCTACATGATGCTTTTTAGGACACATGCGTTTTCCCATTTTATCCTCACTCCAACTCTGAGATGAAATTGGAATGTATAATTGTTTAATGCACACAGCTAAGGAAATGGAGGCTCGGAGGAGTTATATACTAAACCAAGGTCAGCAAGGTGGAGCAGAGTTTGAACTTAACCCATATCAGAGTAGAGGAGGGAGGAGCCACCTATAGTGTGTTGGTCTTAGAGGAAGGAGGAATAGTGATTCTCCTAATTTGACTCACAAGGAGCCCGGCAGGGAGTTTGGATGTGGTTTGGACCTGGTGTGCTGGTCTTGGAGAGGGGAGTATGTGCAGTGATTCTACTAATCAGACTCACACCAAGCCTGGTGGGGTGTTTGATGTAGTCTGACCTGATGTGAAGCCAGATCCTGGGGAGAATCTTACAAATCCCTTACAAGTCAACTGACTTTTGGTATGTAGAAACTGGCCTAGCAAGGGGAGGATGGGGATTGGGGAAAGAATGGTTCTGTTTCGTTTTTGTCCCTGACTTGTGATGTTGAGGATGAGCCAGGAAGGTGCAGTCAGGAGGCCTGAGCCTGTCTCTGGAACTCCCACTCCTGAGCTGCATGACCTTCTACATAGGATCACTCCAGGTCTCAGTCTTCTCAGTTGTGACAAAGTCACACAGTCTGCCTTGGAAATTTTTAGTGCAGTCAGTTCTCTGTTTGGGTGTCCTAATAGCCCCACATCCCCAAGCTAGGCATTTCACATGCATTTGCCTCTGTTGCTCTGATCACAGATCTGGAAGGTATGCAGATTGTCCCCAACTTACAAATGAAGCCATTGGATTCCAGAGCAATTGAAAGATGTAAACCAAATAGTATGGCTAGTAGGAAAGCAAGGACTACAACCCAGGATTGACACCTACAGTGTTGTGAGATCCATGGTTTCAGTTGATAGATTTTTCTTTATTTGTACCCAGGACTGGTGGGGGCGAGTTGGGGTGTGGGGAACTAGTAATGATTAAGGAATTAGAAAAGAGGCCCAGGGCCACCTATTTGCTTCCTGTTAGGGCACTCAAGGCAGGCTGTGAAGGATGGTCATGGTCTTCGGGAGAGTTTGACCTGGCCACCTCCTTATATTCATCTTCTACCACTCTGTCATCAGCTGTCACCAGGTTTCCTCTCTGTCACTATAGTGGAATGTCTTTCACAAATGGCCATCTCTTTTATGTCCACTTCCTTCATCGTTCCTCCTTTAACTCCTTTTTGTTCTTGGTTTAATTTCACTTTGAAACTTCATCCATTCTGAGAGGTATAATTGATCTTTACATTGAAATGACCCTCAAATCTATAATTCTAGCCAAATCTATTTCCTAAATTCTGAGGACATATCCATATGAATATCCCTTAGTTACTTTAAACTCAACACAGATAAACTTCACTTTGCCCTTCAAGTCTTTTTCATCTTTAGTCCCAAGATGTAAGGTGCCACATCAATTAAGAACTCCATCTGCATACTTTAATCAAGAACTCTACCTGGAGACCTGCACGTCATCCTGGACACCACCCTCTTCTTTGGCCTCTACTTCCAACCACATAGAAAGCCCTGTGGCTCCTATTCTTGTTTTCTGAGTCTTGCCACCAAGCTCCATCCTCACTGCTTCCAACTGAGTTCACCCATTATCACTTATGGACTTTATAACACCGTCTAGAAGGGTTTTCTTATCTTCATTTCCTCCCCACTTCAAGCCCATCTCTGCACTGCAATCAGTGGTCTCGTTCATGTCACTTCTTCTCTCACTTGTCACTGACTCCTGATTGCAAAAGTAGGAATCCAGGCCGGCGCCGTGGCTCAATAGGCTAATCCTCCACCTGCAGTGCTGTCACACTGGGTTCTAGTCCCAGTCGGGGTGCCAGATTCTGTCCCGGTTGCCCCTCTTCCAGGCCAGCTCTCTGCTGTGGCCCAGGAGGGCAGTGGAGGATGGCCCAAGTGCTTGGGCCCTGCACCCCATGAGAGACCAGGAGAAGCACCTGGCTCCTGCCTTTGGATCAGCGCAGTGCACCACCCGCAGCACGCCAGCCATAGCGGCCATTGGAGGGTGAACCAACGGCAAAAGGAAGAGCTTGCTCTCTCTCTCTCTCTCTCTCTCTCTCTCTCTCACTGTCCACTCTGCCTGTCAAAAAAAAAAAAAAAAGAAGAAGAAGAAGTAGGAATCCAAACCTCTCACATGACATCATGACCCTTTATTGATCCCTAGATACCTTAGACTGTGTCCTTCATAATCTGGACACTGCTTGTCCAGCTTGATCTTTTCTGACTCCTCTCCTACAATGTGATTTTCATACACTCCACACTAGTGGCGGTTCATGGATTACTTAGGCTCTTCCAAGTCTAGGTTGCAGCATGTGGCATCCCTTTGTCTGAATCTTCTTACTTTCCCTTTCTTGGCTGATTCTGCAGATCTATCAGGTCTCATTTGAGGTACCACTCATCTGGGACATCTCCCCACACCAGAGTCAGTCAGGTACTGTTCTTCTGTGTTCTCATAAGCGTGCTGATATCTATCACATTTAGCAAGTACTTTTTTCATGATCCATTTATTCCTCCCAAGTTCTGTATTTAAAGATTGGTTTCACTCAGAGTTACAAGCCCAGTGCATAAAACTATGCCTAGAAAAAATGTTTTGGGGAATAATTGAATAATGTGAATTTGGCACATGTTTGCTACATACTCTTGTGGTCTCACAACTCATTTTGTACCTGGATCATCTATTAAGTCAGGGTTCAGCAGGTCAAGATATCTCACAAATTCAGCATCCTAAAAACTGTGGGAACTACATAATTTCCTATCACCCAGTGACTCATGTTTACCCCAAGTTTCACTTTGAATTATCAGATTCAAAGTAGAACATGTGCTTCATGGGTAACTCAAATCTCAACTAAGCCTCAATTGTATATATTTGCATCATTTCCTCCAACTATTATATCTTTCCCTGATTCATGACCCTCTTTCTCAGTCTTGCTGTTTATAGTAGCATTTCATGAAAGCACAGTGATTGCACAATCAATCTTCCTACTTCTGCCAAAGCCTATGGCATAGAACTTGTATGACTATTAATGCCACTCTCCTCTATTTAAGATTATTCTGAGTGTATTTATAAATGTTATTCGAGTCTGATCACCAAGGGCCCATTCTGTACTATAGTAGTATTTAAGAGATTTACTTTGGAAAGAAGATCCATGTAAAAAAAGCACTAGAAGTTGAATTTATACAATTTCTTGTCTGTTTTTTTAAAAAATTATTTTCATTTTTATGTTTTCTACTAAACATTTCCAATATAATAATGACTGTCCTTCATTCATTCAACAAATATCTACTGAATGTCAAACATGTATCAGGTACTATTACAGGAATTGCAGATATAAACATGAGTGAGATTTAGACCTTGACCTCGTTGTGTCTACTAGAGGAAAGAGGCTTAAGCAAAAACAATCTAAAAACGAATTTCATTAAATAAGATGAGTCTAGTCCTCTCCAAAGGTCAAAAGGTCAAGAAACATGCCAATATTATTATACTCTAGACATCTATTTAGTTGTGATTGTTGTACTAATCCACTATTCTGAGCCCTCTAACAGAAACTTTCTTAGGATGATTCAAAATCACTTACTTCGATTATATTATTTCAACTCACTAGGACTTTGTCAGGATTGTTTGTTCCTGTGCCTACACAATTGGATCACACTCTTCATTTTCTGGTTCTGTACTTTGATTCTGTGGTCCAAGCTGGGAGGCTGCTCTCAAGACTGGACAGTGACACTTAGCTCTTCTGTCTTTACTGTTACAGCAAGTGTCAAAGAAAGGTTGGGCAATTCTCAAAAAAAATTCTACTTTGATTTCAACTCTCTCTCCAAATCAAATTGAGAGTCATAAGAATTTAGGTGGAAATAACACCAGAGGGACCATTTTTCCAAGTCTCTCATTTTACAGATAAAGGAGATAACGAGAGGCGCAAAATCATGTCCCAGTCCATACAGTGATGCTGGTGGGTAATTATAGAGACAAAATCCGTGCATTCCTTCCTCAAGTCCTGTGTCCAAAGAAAAACAACTAAAGTTGTAGAGAGAATTGAGGAATGATGGGGGTGTTCTCCAGATTGGGTCAAAATACATTATTCTGAGTTCTTCATTTGAAAGATTAAAATTGATAAAAATCTATGTTTCGCATAAAACAACAATGATCTTATAAAAGTTAAGAGTGTAGTCATGGTTTCCAGAGGCTGAGAAGGAAAAAGGAGAGGGAGATGGGGAAAGACTTATTAATGAGTTCTAATTTATAGCTAGATAGGAGTCAGAAGTTCGGGGATTCTACTGCACAGTTGAGTGACTATAGAGAGTGATAATACTGTATATTTCTCTCTAAAAGCAGAACTAAAAGATGGTACTTTGGGTATATTCACCACAAAGAAATGTTAAATTTGGGGGGAGAGAGAAAGAGACGTTTACCCTGACTGAACAATGCATAATGAATATATGTCTTGCAAAATCACATAAGTTGTTAATGTAGAGCTTGAATGCACCATATTTTTCCTGCTCAGTAATTTTCCCCTGAAAAGAAATAGTCTTACGGCTTAGATGTTCATGGTGATCTGTTTTCCTTCCCTGATGCCTTAAACTGGGGCCACTCTTAGCCACTGTGACAGCTGACCTCGCCCCATCCTGAATCATATTAGATGGCCCATTTTCTCACAGCAGACATGCCACAAGCCCCTTCCTCCTTCTCAGGCAGATGTCAACCATCGTTCCTTCTTCACTACCCCCTGGAATGCAAGACTTGGCTGCTGGCTGCGCTCAACTGTTTTACCACCATTTGCCGTCACAGTGCCGGGGACCTTTTTCTCCACCAAGGGTCGGGGCTCTTCATGCCCAACTTCCTGCTCTGCCCAAGGCACAGCAGCTGTTCTCGGGAGCAGGGAGGGGGTGAGGGGAAGAGTCTGCAGCAGAATTCTCACATCTGCCCTGACTCTGCCTTTTCTTATGCCTGAACTTTTTCAAGTGCATCTTTCTTGGGGAAGAATAAGTCATCAAGGCTTTCGCCTCACTCATCCCCTCAAAAGCCCTGTGAGGTCTGACATTTTCTTCGACCCTTCATTTCCCAAGTTGGGAACTGTGTCACTTGCCTAGAGAGGGGATGACAGGACTGAGACAGGTACCTGGACCTCTGAAGCCAGGGTCTCATGCCCTCGCTCCTGCTCCGGGATATTCTGCAGGTCCATACTGATGACAGGAACACAAAGGGCAGTGTGTTCACAAAATGTTCTGAATTCACAAGCACTAGAAAAACTTCATAACTATTTTGTCCCCAAAGATCTTGTCTGCTTTTGCTATGGCCTCTGCCTAGCAAGATTACCCCATAAGAAAATATGGTTGCTCCTCAGTTTAGGATGGGGATATAGTCCAACTAATGCATTGCAACGTGTCAGTCGCACCTGCTGCCTCTGCCCCACACTGCATGTTGTTAGCCAGGGACAACACAGAAATCTCAAGCACGGTTTCCACTGAGTACGTATTGCTTTTACACCATCATACACTTAAAAAAATCATGAGTCAAACCATCATAAATCAGGACCATCTGTATACATGATTCAATTCAAGGAAGGTATTCATGTAAACCCTCCCCTGTGCCAACATTAACATCCTCAAAAGGTTGATGTCAACAGGAGAACAAGTTTATTGTCTAGTCTCTATGGCACTAAGTGCAGGGAGTCAGGGAGGACAGGGCCCACTGAAGATTCACAGCCACTTGAGTTCAGGAACTTTGTTTGCAGGACGTTAGCAGTTTGGGGGCAGCAAAGGGAACTCAGTTCTTGAGGTGTTTGCGGAGGACGCTGCCACTGGGGATGGGAAAGGACCAGGAAGGATTCTTGAAAGCCTGAGATGGCATCACCATCTTCAGAGGAGCAGGCTGCCCGAGTCTGTGGCCAGATGAGAAGAGGGTCCTTGTCAGACTTCTCCCCAACTTGTTCTGGCTTTAGTAATTGCCCCAGCAAACCTTCCTTAGATGTCTTCACCGTATTATCCACACCCAGTGAGCTTTAGCTGAAAGGGCTGAAAGTAAAAGTACAGACAAGAAGTTGCTTTGAACAGGAATTGATTCGTTATAGGAGCCTCTTTACAAACACCAACAGGTAACATTTACCAATTGTGCGCTTTACTCAAGCCTGGCATTATCATTTCTTCACTTAATCTCCACATTAACCTTCAGCCAGGTAAATACTATTGTCACGTATGTTTCATAGATCAGAGAACAAAGGACCAGAAATGTTATATAATTGTCTCAAGGTCCAGATCCAAAGTCAGGTCGCACTCTGCAGCCTTGTACGGTCTTGACATTGTTCTGTTATGCCAAGTATTAGCAATTACCCAGAAGCAAATCCCTGTCCATGTGGTCGTGGCTTCCTGGATTCCCAGAAGATTCCTCCATTATAGCTAGGAGGACCCAACAGAGCCGTGCCTGCCTCAGCAGCCTGGCAAGGCTGGCTGGTGACCAGTCTGTGGGAGCCAGGCACCTCCCAGAGCCTCCATCCCGGCCAGGTGACTCTGAACTCCATTTCCACAGCCCAGTTTGTTTGTTTTCGATCAAGACACAACAATTGGCTGGAGGACTGAATCGCGTCAGAAGTTAAAGACAGCCTAATGGCTTCAGGTACTGACTTGCGATGCTGCTCAGGTGGAGAATGCAGAAGAAAAGAGAGCCGAGGAAAAAGCTCTTGCCTAGTTGGCAGAGGCCCACAACAGATGAGTAACAGGAAACGCTGCGAGGCAAGGTGAAATGCTAAAAGGGTGCATCTCAGGAAAGATCTTTATCACAGAGAATGTGCTTCCTTTCATTCTGAGTTCTCAAAGCTAAAATAAGTAGCCCTGGCTCCGCGAAACGTGTTTTCTTAAAAGGCAAAGAGCAAATATATGAAAGTGCACTGAATGCCTCTGGCAAGCAAGCTAAAAAGAAATCCCGACTCGTTCTGGATTGATGTGCACACTGCAAGCCATCAGTGGTATCACAACCAACATTTGGCTCAGTCCATGCTCTGATTCCATTTCTCAGAATATCAATTTCCTACCCTAAAATTAGAGCAAAAGTGTTATATGGTGTTGTGAGGGGGAAATAAAAGAATGCATAGGAAAAAGGAGACTGAACAAGAATGCTATATAAAGGGATAGTTGCAACCCAAATCCCCCTGCCTCTCTTTGGTTCTTAGGTAGAACACAGCCGAAGCCAGAACACAGCTTGACAGTTAGCTATTGATAGGATTTAAAGTTTGAAAAGACTATATATTAAGCATTTCAGGTTGTCAACCTGTGTGTGCAGGTATCAGCCTGGGTAATCCTGGGTAAATACTATTTGCTGAAAGATTTCTGGCTGGTCTTAGGGAGAGCAGGCGCTGAGTCAGTGAGCATGGGCGTTCCCCATGTCATTTTTCCTTAGGAAAAAATTACCTGTAAGCAGTGTGCCCTGAGGAGGTGGTAAAAGCTACAATTCATGCGTCCTTCCCAGAGCCAAACACATAACTTGTGGTGCCCAGAGGAAATTATTATCACAGACACCCCTAGTTCAAAAACCACAATAGAGGAAGAACAGTTAAACTACTACAATATATAATTTTTTCCTTTAAAATTTTTATTAACTATAAAACATGACAGAGGTAATCACAGTACATGACTAATGACAACAATTTACAAATTACCAAAAATATTCAAGTGTCATAATTTTATATGCTGCAATAAATACTACTTTATTGAAGTCATGTCTTTCTTGATCATATGATTTTCATATCTTGCTTTTCTGCAAATGTATTCATTAAATCATTAAATCATGAAAATGTATAATTTTATATAACTTTATTTGCAATCTGTATGCTTGAAAGTGACATCATTCACTTTGATAAATACAGGATCATAAATATTTTTCTTTTTAAGTCTCAGATGGACTTTCCTGCCCCTAGAGGTGTTACTCAAGAGCATTTTACAGATTATAGCAGTCCTGATAATGTGTTCCAAAATACAAACGGTACATCTAGAGCAGATGATGTTTACAGAATGTATTTTCTGAAAAGATTTAACCCTTCACACACTTTCACAGAAATCTGAATTTAACTGAAATGCGTTTGTACAATGGTTTGTGAGTGTTTCATCTGGCATTTCCAACAGCTTACAGAGATACACAAGACACTGACCCTGGATCTGTATTGTATTCATAATACCCATTCATAATAACTTTTCTGAATGGATGTTTTGTAGTTTTCAGTATACAAGGCTCTAACTTTGACTCTTAAATTTATTTCTAGGTGTTGAATTTTCCTTTTGGATGCTAGTAAAAGTGGAATTGCTTTAATTTCCTTTTTGGATTGTCCATCATTAACAGATAAAATGCAAACAATTTGGGGTGTTGGTTTTGGATCCTAAAACTTCTCTGCATTGGTTTGTGTCAATTCTTCGGGATTTTCTGCTAGGAGACATGTCAACTGCTGCTAGAGAAAGTCTTACTTCTCCCTTCCGATTCGGGTTGCTTTGTCTCACTCTTTCCTCCCCTGGCCTCTTACCCTGGCCGGCTCTTCCATCGCAACGTCGAATGCAGTTCTGGGAGCTGCTGTGAAGACGCCCAGCACTGACGGACGGACCTGCTCTGCCTTTCTCAACCTGGCTTCTCTCCTACATGCCCATTTCTCACATGCAGAAATCTTCCTAAAAGAGATCTTTGTGGATTTCGAACTCATTTGTCAACATATTAAAAATACCCATCTCCAGATGACTTTGCAGAGCAGCTGACTGACATCAGAAAAGGCTGACATTTTTTATGGTAAAATTAAAAGAAAAAATAGGAAAATGAAAACTTTTAAATAATTGGCAACTGGGACTAAAATACACAGGAAAATTTTTTGCAAAAGCCATCTATGTATTCTTACAAAGCTAAAGTAACATTTTTTTTAATTAAAATACAATTAAAATCAGGTTCCTGGGGCTGGCATTGTAGTATAAGCAGATAAAGCCACCATCTGCAATGCTGGCAAACCAGACAGAAACCTGTTTGAGTCCCCTCTGTTCCACTTCCAATCCAACTCCCTACTAATGACCTTGGAAAAGCCAAAGATGGCCCACCTACCTGGGGCCCTGCCACCCCCGTGGAGACCCAGATGAAGCTCCCGGCTCCTGGCATCAGCCTGCTCCAGCCCAGGCCATTGTAGTCCATCTGCAGATGGAAAATCTCTCTCTCAAAACTCTCACGTTCAAATAAAAAAAAAATCTTTAAAGAAAATCAGATTCCCAGTTACTAACTGCAAAGACTTAAATATATTTTTTTTGACATGCAGCGTGGACAGTGAGAGAGACAGACAGAAAGGTCTTCCTTTTCCATTGGTTCACCCTCCAATGGCCACTGCAGCTGGCGTGCTGTGGCCGGCGCACTGCACTGATTTGTTTGAAAGGCAGAGTTACAGAGAGAGACAGAGAGAGAGAGAGAGATCTTTCATCCACTGATTCACTCTCCAAATGGCCACAATAATTGGGACTGGACAGGCAGAGGCCAGGAGACTGAACTCCATTCAGGCCTCCCACATGGGTGCCATGGGCCTAAACCCTGGGACAGTTTTCCACTTCTTCTATGCTTTCCCAGGCACATTAGCAGGGAGCTGGATCAACAGTGGAGCAACAGGGATGCGAATGGGCACCTTTATGGGATGCCAGTGTCACAGGTGGCAGCTTAACCCTCTGTACAGCAAGCCAGTCCCTATTTCTTATCTTTCCAATTTTAATGTATTACTGTGAACTTCCTTCTTAATGCTGCTTTTGTTGTATCTCGTAAGTTTTAATGTGTTGTGCTTTCATTAATTTCAAGGAATGTTTTGATTTTTCTTTTGATTAACTTCTGTGACCCACAGTTCACTAAGGAGCATGTGTTCAGTCTCCACATATTTGTATACTTTCCAGAGCTATTTTGCTGTTAACTTCCAGCTTCATTCTAATGTGGTCAGAAAAGTTACATGATATGATTTCAATTTTTTTGAGTCTGTTGAGGTTGGTTTTATGGTCTTGTATATGGTTCATCCTAGAGACTGTTCCATGCACTGATGAAAATAATGTGTCTTCCTCAGCTGTGGGATGAAATGTTTTGTAGATATCTATTAGACCCATTAGGTCTATAATGTAGACTAGCACTATTGTTTCTTTGTTGATATTTTGTGTGGTTGATCTATCCATTGATAAAAGTGGGGTGCTGAAATCTATTTTGTCTGATGTTAGTGTAGCTACTCCTGTTCATTTTTTAAATTTCTATTTGCATGGAATATCATTTTCTGTCTTGTCACTTTCAGCCTGTGTGTGTCTTTAATGGGGAAAGGTGTTGTTTGCAGGCAGCTTACAGATGGGTCTTCTTTTTTTTTTTTAATCCATTAGCCAGTCTGTATCATTCAGTTGAAAGTTTAGTCCACTTACATTCAAATTTATATAAGTAATGACTTGGCCCTGTCATGTTCCCGTAAATATTCCTATTGTTTGTTTAGGATCTCTTTGTTCTTTTACCCGGAGGTTTTCTGGTTCACATTCTTATAGTGCTGATCTTCTTTTCTCTGTGGGTGGCACATTTTTCACTACAATTCTCAAGGCTGGCCAGTGGTGACGAATTCTTTTAATAATTTCCTGTCTTGGAAGGTATTTATTAAACCTTCATTTATGAATGAGAGCTTCACTGGGTAACATTCTGGATCACCAGCTTTTGTTTTGTTTTGTTTTTTGTTTTAGGACTTGGACTTTGTCTCCTGGCCTATAGGGTTTCTGTTGAGAAATTTGCTGTCAGTCTGATTGGAATTCCTTTAAAGGTGATCCCTCACAAATTTTAGGATATTCTCTTTATGTTTTGCTTTTGAAAGTTTGACTGTAGTGTGTTATGGTGAGGATCTTTTCTGATGGTAGCTATTTGGGGTTCTTTGCACTTTCTCTTTCTGGATGTCCATATCTTCCTCCAAATTAGGGGAACTTTTGCTATTGTTTTACTGAATACATTTTCTAAACCATTACTTTCTTCCACGCATTCAGGAACTCCTAAGACGTGCATATTCGGTCGTTTGATTGTATCCCAGGGATCCTGAGCACTGTTTTCTCCTCCTCCTCCTCCTCTTCTTCCTCTTTTTGTCTGAGATATTTTAAATGACCTTTTACATTGGATATTCTTTCTTCTGCCTCACCAACTCTACTGTTAGGATTTTCCACTGCATTTTTCATTGAACACTTCATTTCTAAAATTTGTTTGGTTTTCTGTAACATCTCTCTTAGATGAATTTTTCATCTACATCATGTGTTGACTTCCTACTTTCATGTAACTGTATTTTGGGGTAACCTTACAATAATTATTTTTCATTCTTTTTCAATCATTTATTCAGCCTCTCCTTCCTTACCCTCCAGTATTAATGAATTATGGATTCTTTTGGGGGAGACATGTTGCCTTCCTTGTTCATGTTTTTGTTTCTCCATGAATTTTTGTGCATCTGGGGGCATCTCTTATTCCTATCTCCCAAAGGATTGTATTTCTTTTTTCTTTCTTGTTTTGATTGAAGGCTTTATTCCCCGGAAATGTGCTTCTGGGTCTTGGTGGAGTGCTTAAGGCTTACTTTTTAGTTCCAGAGGTGGGTGCTGGGTGGGGCTAGGGAGCCCTGGCCACCAGCTGTGAGTGAGACGAGAGTCCAGAGTGACACCCAAGTTAGGAGTGGTGGATCACCTCAGTGGGAGTAGGGGTTTGGGATCCAGCTAGTGTGTTCATATCCCACACCTCTGTGCCGATTCACAGCCTTGAGTGAGTTCATGATGCCAGTGCAGCACATCCACCAGGCAACACACCATTCAGAGCACTGAATCACTGAAAGCTTGTGTCCTGCCCCTCCACAAGATCTATCCCCAGCATCTGAGAGCTCTGTCTCCATCATCAGACCAGGTAGGGGCACAGGAACCCAGCCACAATGCTCAGCTTGAAGCCCAGAACTCCCTCAGTCACAAGGTACAGGGATTCCATGCTTCACTCTGCAAGCTCCCCACTGTGGTCCCAGCACCCTCCAGCCGTGGCCGATTGGCCAAGAATGGACTCTGGCCAGAGTTCGGCTGCAGCTCCACCTCAGTAGATTGAGTCTGGCACTTTGGTGTGGGTAGGGGAGACAACTTGGCCTTACTTCCTGGAGCAAAGCAGTCACTCAGATTCCCACCCACTCCCCAGGCTGCAGTCGAAGCCAGTGGGGACAGTGGATTTCTCCCTCAGTCAGAGACACCAGTATGCGTGTGTGGTGGGGAGTGCACAGCAGTGCCCTCTCACTTTCCAATGGAAGACTACACTTCCCAGCCTGGAGCCAACCTTGTAGACGCAGCAGTGGTTGCAGTGGTGGGTCTGTCCTCTCTCCTCACTGCTCGATACAATCTTCTATTTTGTTTCTTCTCCACTGAAAATTTCAGGCTTCTGGGGATGTGGCCCACTGTTTTTCTGGTATCTGTCTGTGAATGAGGCATGTGTGGCTTCTCAATATTCAGCCATCTTGGATCTCTGCCCACAATCTAAATCAAGATTTTAAAAATAAATCTGAGGGCTGGAGTTGTGGCCTAGTGGGTAAAGCCACTGCCTGGTATGCCAACATCCACATGGATGAAGGTTTGTGTCCTAGCTGATCCACTTCTGATCCAGCTTCCTGCTAATGGACTGGGAAAAGCATCTAAACATGGCCCAACTACTTGGGCCCTGCCACCTTGTGGGAGACTGAGAAGAATCTCCTGGCTCCTTGATTTAGTCTGGGCCAGCACAGGCCATTGCAACCATTTGGGGAGTGAACGAGCTGATGAAAGATGTCTCTGTGTGTCTCCTTTTCTCTCTCTGTAACTCTGACTTTCAATAAATAAATTTTTCTTTTTTTTTTCTTTTTTTTTAACAGGCAGAGTGGACAGTGAGAGAGAGAGACAGAGAGAAAGGTCTTCCTTTGCCGTTGGTTCACCCTCCAATGGCCGCTGCGGCCGGCGCACCGCGCTCATCCGATGGCAGGAGCCAGGAGCCAGGTGCTTTTCCTGGTCTCCCCATGGGGTGCAGGGCCCAAGCACCTGGGCCATCCTCCACTGCACTCCTGGGCCACAGCAGAGGGCTGGCCTGGAAGAGGGGCAACCGGGACAGAATCCGGTGCCCCGACTGGGACTAGAACCCGGTGTGCCGGCGCCGCAAGGCGGAGGATTAGCCTGTTGAGCCACGGCACCGGCCTAAATAAATATTTTTTTAAAAAGATAAAAATCCAATCATATCATTCTCACTAAAATGGCATTAATAGATTTATTTGAAATTAATCACTTATTTTTGAATGTATATTTGTAATGTAAACAATTACTTTAAAATAAATAGACAAGCATATTGAGGCATAACCTCAGGAATTTTTTCCTTAAGGTGTTGAATGATCAAAGAGCTTTGTAGACCATTTCCAGCCATTGTGTAACTCACTCAGACACCAGATCTTGCAATTGACAAGACTGGTTCTTATTCCTGACTCTGTTCTGACCTCTGCTGCACATGGTATGACACCCTGCACCTGACAAATGATCGGTAATTACCCGTTGGACAAACTAAGGGATACATGCACATGGCTGCATTACCATCTGCAAGTATGACTGCCCACTTGCCAATTCTTTACCAAAGAACTGTTTCCACTCTTACTAAACTTCTTCACTGCCAGTCAGTTGGGGGCAGGGAATACACCTGACTTCCTTTCCAATCTCCTCTCTATTCCAGGACATCCCATCAACACCTCTCAGCTTTTCCCTCTACCCAACAGATGCTTACTAACATATGCTAATCTAATGCAGGTACACTTCCATAGTGAGTCATGATTCAATAGGTCCATGCAAACAGAATCCTCTAAAGGTGAAATTAATATGCCAAGAAAAAAAAAACGATGAATGATCAGAAGAATGTGATGGCGACATTATTTTCTGCCTTTCAATTAAAAAACAAAAAACCTTTTGAGTGGAAGTCTTATAACTTTAACTACTGGAGAGAAGACCTCAGACTGACAGCCCTAGCTTTATGCATGATGAGCTACAAGCTAGAAAGGGACACATTTGGAAGGCAGGTGCACACTGAGAAGTAACTCTCCTGGAGCGCTGTCCAGGGCATAGGCTCTTTTTGGAGGCAAAGGGAGATTTTTCAATTTTCAGTGCAAATTAATAAGCAATTCAAGGTTACCTTTTCCCAACTGCTGGGACTCATGCTTGAAGAGAACAAGACACAAAAAAAGAATCATTACAAAACTCAGGTGCTTATTTCTACTGTTGAATTCCTGGGGTGGAGAAGGTCTTCTACTTTCAGCACCAGCTCTTCTACCGAGCGCACGCTGAAAATTAGAAAATCCTGTGCAAGCCCTCCCCACTGCCCCCCCCCCCCATCATATCTGAAAGCTCCGATGCCACCTCTGCAGGAAGCCAGTTCAGGGATCCAAACTCTAATGTTCCTGGTCCCTGTCTCTCCTTCTACCACGACTGGGACTTCACTGTCTACCTTCAACCCTGGCTCCTCTTTCGTCGCCTACATTTGACAATGGCCTCACAGCATTTGTTAATCAAGCAGTTATTGAAAGGGCCAATGAAGGAACAGGGAAGTCAGTCCAAGCATCAAAATAAGCGGACGTTTTTCCCTCCAAACACAAGGGGCCGTTCAACACAGAAACGAAGTGAAGCAGTGGGCCTGCTGCCAGGTTACCAGGTGTTGCTGCCTTTTCTTTTTTTTTCAAAGATTTTTTATTTATTTATTTGACAGGTAGAGTTACAGATAGTGAGAGAGACAGAGAGAAAGGTCTTCCATCCGATGGTTCACCCCCCAAATGGCCGCAACAGCCGGAGCTGTGCCATTCTGAAGCCAGGAGCCAGGTGTCTCTTCCTGGTCCCCCATGCGGGTGCAGGGGCCCAAGCACTTGGGCCATCCTCCACTGCCTTCCTAAGCCACAGCAGAGAGCTGGACTGGAAGAGGAACAACCGGGACTAGAACCCAGTACTCATATGGGATGCTGGCGCCGCAGGCAGAGGACCAACCCAGTGCACCACGGTGCTGGCCCCGCTGCTGCCTTTTAAACTTTAGTCAGCTGCACACACACCTAGCTGTCTGTCTTCCTTCTGGTCCTCTAACAAGGACTGATTTGTCACCTGCTATGTTCTACAGGGATATGAGACTGAACCATATGTATTGTTGGTAGCTAACTATTTGAATCATTTTCATATGCATCGACCTCCTACAACCACTGTATCGGAAAGTGCCTCTCTGGTCATATCCTTCTGAGAAATTGGGGTGTGTGGTAAGTTATAGTAAGTACTGCCAAAATGATTTTCCTTATAAAGCTGTGTCAAATAAAATGCTAACAGCTCTTTGAATCCATGAAATATTGGCCTCCTATTAATCTGTTATCAATGAGTTCATAAATGTTGGTTATTGAAGAGCCAACTTTAGCCAAGGCAGATGATAGGAAATAACAGTGTCTGCAAAGCAAGAGAGGAAACACCTGCTCGGACCCGCCTGCCTTAAATAGAACGGCGGTGTATTTTCAAGGCTAAAGGACTTCTAAGAACCATGTTTTCTGGAAGGCATAGTGAGCATGGACTTTATGAAGGATACTTTGTGTTGACTGCGACAGTCCCTGTGTCTCTGCTTAATGGATCTGCAGTCCAAGTTGCATGGATACTAGGGAAAGGAGATTTAAAAAAAAAAAAAACCTGCAGGGAAGGAGGAAGTGTGTGCCTCTGATGGCGTCCATCACAAGGAGGTCTCCAGGAGTCTCAGTGCTGCTTTCTGCACGAAGGCAGCAGACGTGAACTTAAAAGATATCTTACCTGATAAAAATGTACCACAATAGTCCAGTCTACTACCGTGTGAACATGGCTGCAAGCCTTATAAACAGGTGCATGGGCCTTGTTTGGTCCCCTCCTTCCCCACCAGAGTGCTATGAAAATCGAATTACCGGCTTCAAAAGGTGCTCTCTTGCAGTCCAAGGAGAAGCTGAGGCAAGCCAGACCACTGACTGTGTTTAGGGGCCCTGGCGGGACTGTGGGGATGGAGCTTCCTCGCATGCAGATTGGGGGTGATTCAACACACACGTGGGTACACCCTAAAGCTCAGGACACAAATTTCCAATGGAAATACTGAAATTAGAGTGCTATGAGTATGCCTCATAAAAGCCTATGGAGTGCAATCCAAGTCCAAGGTTAGCAACTTTGGCCTGATGCTTCATCATGGCACAGCCTCTGTTTCACTGGTCTTCAGGGCCTGAAAAGTGGGAAATAATAACACTCACACTCGTGAGTCTGAATCCTGCCTTCTGACACAATACCTGCCGTGCGCTGTTTCACGGGGCACCCAGTCCCCATAAATGTGAGAGGCATTCAATTCACCAAGTCTCAGTGCATGGCCCTCACACCAGAATAATTACTTGTCTTTCCAGCAGCCTTTGTGTGTGTGTGCCCAGTGAATGAGGACGATGCGAGTCACCCATCCATCAGACAGCTTCTGTCTTGGGCTTGAATCCCTTAATACCAACAGTAAAGTGTCCATTAGCCCCCGGCGATGGAAGCTTCAGGAAGTGTCAGACCTGCTCCCCAATTGCATCCCTGATATTAGGTTCTTCTTAGGAGCAGCAAACAGGAGCACTGGAGACTGCACTTTCCAAGACTTGTGCGTGAGCAGGAGCCATCAGCTTGGACCCGTTTTATGGCTTTATACTTTTTCTCTACCTCATAATGTCCTGTTCCCACCACAGACGAGCAAGTTCCAAAAACTTCTTAATGATTTATTTTTGTATTTGAAAGGCAGAATGACAGCGAGAGAGAGAGAGAGAGAGAGAGAGAGAGAGAGAGAGAGAGAAGATCTTCCACCCTCTAACTCCCCAAAGGGCCACAAGGCACCAGGCTGGTCCAGGCTGAAACCTTGAGTCCAGGACTCCCTCTGGGACTCCCAAACACTTGAGCCATCCTCCACTGCCTTCCCAGGTGCATTAGCGGTGAGCTAGATTGGAAGAGAAGCAGCCAGGACTCAAAGTGGTTCTCTGATGGGGGTGCTAGCGTCACAGGCACTTCACCCTCTGCCACCACACTGGCCTCTGTATCACAATGTTTCAACAACAAATTATGAGGAATAATTAGGATCAAATGTATGAAGTCCCTGGAGTGCACAGGACAGGTCTATTGTTCAGTACATGGTCCTGGTAGGGAAAGAAGTGAGTGAATCTGGAGAGAACTAATGGCAGCATTGCCAGCTCTTTGAACCCAGGTAACTAAAACTTTTTCTGAGTCCTTCTTCCTTCTCTGTAAAAGTTGGATTCAGGGCACTAACCCTGCAGGTGGTTCCAAAGTTTAGGAAACAGAGAGAGAGGCCCTGGGTTTCATGGGTTTGGGAGCATTCTTTCCTCCTCTGCCCTGGCTCCCATCTCCCTTGCTCCCAGGTGGCCCCTCGAGGTGCCCTTGAGAGAGCAACTCAGCAAAGAGGGCTCAGGAGGCAGCCAAGGCAGGGCGAGTTCAGATAAGGATAAAGCACTCCCCGCCACGCCTGCCAGTCCGGGGCTTGCCTTTTTCTCCCTTATCTGTACGAGAGGGGTCAGTTCTCACTGATGTCTGCCTCTCAGCTAGTCTCCAGCTTTCTAAGGTCTGGCTCGGGGATATAAACCCATATTACGTTCTGACAGCTTAAGAAGCGTGCCCGGAAAAATAACCAGAGCAGGAAGGAGAGGAAAAGCATTAGAAGGGTGCAGATGGGTTTTGCAGCTGGGTAGAGGCACATTAGCATGAGACACAGGAAGACGGCGGCTCAGGAGCCCGAGTTTGCCTTCACACAAAGGTCACCAGCACCGCGGTGTGAATGAAATCACGCTGAAGGTATGAGGCTGCTTCGGCAGGTTTGCGCTCCTCCTCCGGGAAGGTTTTCAGCTTGGCACCATTCTCCCCTCCGCTAATCCAACTCTCCTCGGAAAATGTCACTCTGCTTGAATTTTCATAGCGCTGCCCCGCACCGGGCACCTGGGATTTCCGCATCAAAGCTGCGGATCTGAGGAAACTCAACGGGCGGGTGTTGGAGACGGAATTCAGCACCACGTGCCCAAGTGGGCTCATTTCAAAGAAATGTCAGTTTCTCTTCTGCCTGCTTCCCTCGGTTTGCTTTTTGCTTCTACATAGTCGAGGAAGTGTATCTCTGGCAGTCTCTACTGGCTGAGCGAGACAGCCAGCTCAGCGCTCCGTCCTCACGCGGAGCAGGGGCTCAGACACAGCTGCCCTTTGGCAATGAACCTGGGAGATGCGGGAGGCAAAGGCATGATGGCTGCAGGATTGCCGAGGGCATCGTCGGTGGAGAAAGGGCCAGGAAGTCCAGAGCGGGAGGCATTAGCACTCCCCGGGCTTCCTAGTCTGTGCCAAGCTCTTCACAGATCAACTGCTTAGAGACAGAGAGAAAAGAAGTGAAGAAATGCTCAAAACGCGCTCCTGTTAGTTCTCACTCTTCTCCTTGGACCATTTTCACACAGATTGCTCTGGACAGTGTCCTGGTGCCAGGACCTGAATTTAAAATGCAGGGCCTTTGGCACCACATTCAAGCTGACTCCTTGGCTGCAGCCCGCCGGTATCAGAGTGCTTGGTTCTGGTCCCGGCTACTCTGCTTTCCAACCCAACTTCCTGTTCATATGCATCCTGGGCCGGGTGCGGGGCGGTTGTAGGTGAGGGCTCAAGTCCCTGAGTCACTGCCAGCCAAGTGGGGCACCTGGATTTGAGTTCTAGGTTCCCAGCCTCAGCCTGGCCCAGTCCCAGCTCTTGTGACTTGTAGGCATTGAAGCCGTGGATGGAAGATCTCTGCTCTGTCTCTGTTTTTCTGTCCCCACCCTTTGTTGCTTGTCTTTATTTATTTATTTATTTATTTATTTAAATGTGGTGTTATCAGGCCCATCTTAATGTTTTGTGTGGACTTAGGGATGCCTATAAACATCAACAGCAGAACACCGCAATCACACTTTTGGAAGGAAATGGTTAATTTTATGCCATTTGTTGTTTAATATGAGACTCACACACAGGCTCCTTAATTAATGCCCCATGATCTCATATAGTTTGCTCAAAGCAACTGAGAAACTGTGGGGTTGGAGGGGACATTTAGCCTGGTGTTTAAGCCTCTCCCATCTCTTTTCTGAATGTCAGGGTTGGATTTCTGCCTCTGATGCCCGACTTCAGCTTCCTCTTAGGTAGACCCGGGGAGGCAGCAGTGGTGGCTCAGGTAATCGGGTTCCTGGTACTCTGGAGGTAGAAGTGGACTGAATTCCTGATTCCCAGCTTTGGCCCCAGCCCATCCCTGGAAATGACAGGAGTTTTGTAAGTGAATGAGTGGATGGAGGTGCTCTCTCTCCCTTCTCTCTCCCTCCCTCTGTGTGTGTGTGTGTGTGTGTGTGTCTTGGCCATCTTTGTGCTGCTGTAACAAAATACCCGAGAGAGATGAATTTATAAAGAATAAAAGTTCACTTTTCACAGTTCCGGAGGCTCAGTCGAGGTGCTGGAGCATGGTTTGTGGCTGCTCTGTGTTCTCAGGATTGGGCCTCTTGCTGAGTCCTCACATGACAGAAGGCCTGGGAAGACAAAAGGGCTCTGCTCGGTCCCTTTAGCCCTTTCGTAAGGACATTCTTCCCACTCATGACTTAATCTTGTCCCGAGGCCTCACCTCTTAATACTGCTACACCGGGTCATGCACACCAATACATGGATCTAGGGGACACATACATTCAAACCACTGCAGAATTGAAAAAATTATGCCATACCAGAGAGGTCTTATATAAAAAGTATGAGAGTCATAGATATGAGAAAGGAAAGATTTATTAACTCCCTGTGAGGAAAAGAGCCAAAGCTCACCCCAAGCAGCCAAAATGGAAGAAGGGGAGAGCTCTGAACCCCACCTATGATCTGAGCACCCCACATTATTCCTCTCTCCTGTCCCTGTGTCTTGATCGCTTGTCCTCCACTATTGCCCACGTCTACCCACCTTCCCCCTGCTCACCAGCAGGGTGTGGTTCATTCATCTTGACAAAGATTTATAGGACATGTTAATTGGGGACATGTTGTGAGGGGAATATGAGAATTCTCTGTATCACTGCCTCATAACTTTAATTTGTAAATGCAAAACTTCAGAAAGAAAATACATGACACCAAAATTCAAAAAAGAAGAAAAGAGGTGATAGTATTCTTAGGTCCTTGGGCTGTGATACAGTTTGTATATTTAACTTGAGTGTGTGGGGATGTATAATGGTAACCAATGGGCAATCCCCAAAGGAAATGATAAAATCATGCGCTCATACTACCAACAAGTTGAGGGGGGGGGGGGTTGCAGGGAATGATTCTGAAAATATTTAATTAATCCTACGAAGGAAAGAAAGGAGCCAGGAAAAAATCGAGGTGATATGAAAATACTAAGATGGGGACTGCAATCCTAAGTACATCAGTGATTATGTTAAATATGCACACACCAGGTGAATGACAACTGTGTGAGATCACATTTAGAATAAACTATACTTCACGTACAAGAAACACATCTACAATGAAAGAATACAGAGATGCTAACAGCAGAAAGACGAGAGGAAGAACAGCACACCAACATTAGCTCAGCTCCATGTGGTATCAGAGTGAATTCAAGACAAGAAGAACTGCTAGAGATATTAAAATAATAATGGGGTCAAGCAATGAGTAAGATATAATTTTAAAATACCCTTAAAAATACAAACCAGCAAATGAAGAAATGTTCGCCAAAAAACAGAAAGTTCCACAACTGCAAAGTTTAGTAGACTTCTCTCGGTATCACAGAACAGCAACGATAAATCACACTACATGGATATAACAGATTTCAGAAATATGAATTTGCGATTATCATGGCATCAAAGTTTATTCCAGCATTAAGATGCCAGTTAAGATACCTCCTCATATTCCTTGTGAGACCGGGATTGAAATTCCTGTCTCTGGCTTCTGACTACAGCTTCCTACAAATGCACACCATGGGAGGTCACAGGGAAGAGCTCAAGTAGTTGGGTCCCTGCCATTCACATGGGAGACTTGGATCAAGTTCCTGGCTGCTTCAATGGTGCCTCAGTTCTAGCCATTGTGGGCATTTGGAGAGTGAACTAGTGGATGGGAGTGCTCTTTCTCTCTCTCCCTCTCTCCTTCTCCCTTTCTCTCTTTCTCTCTGTATGTGTGCCTATTTCTCTCTCTAAAAAAAAGTATTCTAATAGACATATATAAAACATTGCACCCCCAAAATCCCCAAAATTGAAAGCAATTTACGTAAGACATTTACAAAAATGGCTACATGCTGGGCAATAAAGTAAGAATAAACCAATGTCAAAAGATTAAAAATCAGAAGTTGGCATTGTAGCACAGTGGGTTAAACTCCTGGCTGTGATATCACAACCCATATGAGCAGTGGTTCATGTCCTGTCTCTCCACATCTGATCCAGCTCCCTGCTAATGTGCCTGGGAAAGCAATGTAAGATGGCCCAAGTCTAAAAAGTTGAAAAGGAGATGATTCAATCATATCTGATGATTCAATCAAAGTTCCAATGTAAAATTCTATTCCAAGTGTTGTATACCATCAGACTAGAAAATATATAGTTATTCAGTCTCTTTCCTACTGAAATCTTGAAATGCAGAATTATGAAGGTTGTTTGTAAGTAATGGGTAGCAGCAATTGTTAGAACTTCAACTTTGAGAAATCCTCAGTCAGACAATGAACTACGTGATAGCCTCCTAACCGAGCTGTCAACTTCTGTTCTTTTCTTCCTATCATCTGACCTTCAGATTCCAATGAATGTGATTCACTTCTAGAATGCTTTATTCCCCTGGGAGACCCATGTCTGTATTCGGTATCATCTCTCTTAGCTGAGAAATAGATGTTGACATTTTTCTTGATACAAGCAATATATAGACAAATTATCTGAACTTTCATTCACCTGAGAATACATTTGTTTTCTTTTTTTTAATAAAAGGGTATTTTCATTTTTAATAAAACTTGGGTTTGTCATTGTTTTCCCTGTCATCAATACTTACAGATACTGTTCCATTGCCTTCTAGTATCTATTATTTCTCACGGCAAGTTAATGGTTTTCTTATCATTTTCCCCTGCTTGCTGCATCTATGTCTTACATATTCCAATATTTTCTTTGTATGTGTTCAGCTTTTTACTGTTGCTGGACCTATGCATGGTTTTCTTTATATATATTGTGCTTGTGTTCTCTGTAAGTCTTGGATCTATTCTAGATCTTGGATCTAGGAGAGTGTGTTTCATCATGCTTGAGAAAATTTGACCATCATTTCTTTCAAAAAGGTATTTTTTTAAAGATTATATTTATTTATTTGAGAGGAAGACTTACAGAAAAATAAAATGTGGTGCAATGGGCTAAGCAACCTATTGGGATACCCACAACCCTTATCAGAGTAACTAATTTGAATTCTGGCTATTCCACTTCCAATCCAGCTTCCTGCTAATTCACCTGGGAGGCATCAAATGATAACTCAAGTACTTGCATCCCTGCTACTCATATTGGAGGGTTAGACAAAAATTCTGGCTTTTGGCATAGCCTCAGTTGTGGCAGGCATTTGGGGACTGAACCAGCATAAGAAAATCTCTCTTTCTCTCTCTCTCTCTATTCCCCTTTCTAATAAAGAAATAAATCCTTGAGAAACTTTAGATGACGAAATACACATCATAAATTTGTTCAAACAATTAAATATTTATGGAATATGGTAGATGCTTAAATAATCACTAATGTATTATTTTGTAGCAATAGCTCTTCAAGACAATGCACTGAGCCAGTAATATTACAGAAAATTCCTTTCATCCTTTTTTTTCTGGTTGGTCTTGTATTTGTGTAATCATCCATAGAGTTCTCAAAAATCAAACCAAACCAAACCAAAAAAAAAAAAGGGGGAATGGGAGTGAGTAATATCCTTTTGTGGTTTTGTAAAGGTTGGCGTCAGCAAGTTCATGTCCATGGAGTCCGACGAAAGGAAGAGGGTGTATGTGTGGAGAGGGCTCACATGAACACATCTAACTGAGTTTAAGACTATATACTTAGGAAACCAGCCTTGGGTCAGAAAGGACATGTTACTCTGGATATCTTCCACAATGAGAATAAATAACCTATTTTAACTGCAATTTCAATGTGCCACTCCACTTATTAGGAAATAATTTCAAGATGGATTGGGTGTCTATTTTTGGTTAAGTACAAGAAAATGCAATTAAATTCTTTGATTTGGACATAATACATCTTGTTTTATTTGTGTTTTGAAACACCAATGCAGAAAAAGTCTGTGGCGGCACAAAGTGAGTCACCTAAGGATAACCTCTCTCTCTTGTGAAGACAAAATTATTTTTCCCAAGGGGTTGTTAAATGAAAAACATTTTAACCCTAAATTTTATTATTTAAGAAAATCTGATGACATTGATTGTTTTATTCTCTTTTCTGCTGGAGACTATCTGCATAGGCCATTGAGATCAATAAATCAGTCAGTTTCCAAAGACCTACCTCACATGGAAGACTAGGCTAGTCACTTTCCCAGAAATGGTGGTTTTCTTCCAATGCTTACCTGTGGACGAACAGCATTAGACTTCATTATGTGTATGCAGTTTTATAACTATAATAAGCTCATGATGAATTAGCACTTTGATCATTAATATGTGTTACTTTTGATTGGTTATAATAATGTCAATGCTTTTTAAAATATTTATTTATGCATTTGAATGGCAGAGTTAGAGAAAGAGAGAGACAGGAGAGAGAGAGAGAGAGAGAGAGAGAGAGAGAGAGAGAGATGTTAAGGTGGATTCGTTCTGAGAGGCAGAGCATGGTGGGGGGCAAGAGGCACAAAGTCACCACACAGACCCTGGGAGTCAGGTGAAAGCAGGCCAGAGGAGAGCAGCCTGCAGACTCATTTATTTCAATTGCTACAGCAGCTTATATAGCCAAGGCAGCCAATCTGATCAAGGGCTGTCTATTAGGGCTGTCTATGCCCTAACCAATCACAGCCTGTTGCCCGGCAGTTTCCAAAGCCATCCAATCACAGCCTGTTGTCAGTCAGGCTCCATTGTCATGTGGTTTCTGAAGCCATCCAATCACAGCCTGTTGCCGGGAAGTTTCCGTTGCCAGCAGCCATCTTGGCATGGCCTTCTCATTCCACCACAGAGAGAGAACCTTCCATCACTCCCCCAAATGGCCACAATGGGCAGGGTTTAGCCAAACAGAAAGTAAGTGCCAGGAGCATCCTCCATGTCTCCCATGCAGGGAGCCCAGGGTGTAGGAGCCTAAGTACTTGAGACATCTTCTGCTGTTTCTCAGGCACATTAGCAAGGAGTTGGATTGGAAGTAGAGCAGCCAGAATCTGGAACTGGTGCTCATATGGGATGCTGGATTGTGGGCACAGCTTAACCCACTGCGCCACAACGCTGGCCCCATGTTAATGCTTTAAAGTCTGCTTTGTCCTATAGAAAAAATGGAGCAACTATACCCATATTTTTGTTTGCTTTTGTATAGCATCTCTTTTGTCTTTTACTTTCAGTGTTTTGAAGAGTTTTGTTTTATAGTGTTTCTAGTAAGTTGATTTTAAATGATTTTAGCTCTTTTACTTTCAGTTAGAAATTTTGTGTTTTTACTCCAATATTTAAATTGCATGTAACAAAATTATTGACGTATTAGAGGTGAAACTATAACATTTTCTATCTATGATAAAGTAAATGAAATAAGATCAGCTCTACCACCATAAGCAACTATGAACCAAATTTGTTATCTACCTGAGAACCACAGGCAGCAGAATGCACAGTCATTCCAAAGGTGTAACTCAAAGGGTGAGCCCCAGTTACCCAACTCTGTACCTGGTGACAGTTACTTGACTGGCATTCAGAGAGCTAAAATCCATCTTAGTGCAGCAGTCCCTCTAAGCTGAGGGTGCACAGGTCATACTGTGGAAAGCTGCAGTAGCTGAAATCATTAGTGTAGATAATCAGAGAGAAGAGCGCTACAGAGAGAAAGCCCCAGAAGAAAGAGAGTATCCACAAGGCCAAGGTTGAAGGCTGGGCTGTACAGAGAACACTTGCTTTTGAAATGAAACCAGAAGAGAAAAACCAGCAGCCATATAGTGCTGGGACTCTCATGACTTATCAGATCATCTCAGTGAGGAGGAACTTTACATCCTGGCATGCCCCTGAGGCAGATGCAAGAAAGGCCAGATCTTCACAATCAGCATCATCCTCGGAGTAGGACCTGGTCTGTACCCATCTTTGCCTTGTTTTGATGAGAGCCAAAGAACAGCATGAAGTTAACTCTCACCAGGTAGAAGGCATTGGGAAAGAGTCTAGACTTTGGCAAGTTTACATTAACAAAGTGCAAACTTAGCTTTCCCAAGTTCAAGGTGTTCGCCTAGCAATCAAATCATTTGTTTTGAAAAAATTAGAGAGAGAGAGAAGGAGTGAGTGTCGGCACAGTAGTTAAGCTACCACTTGGAAACTTGCATCTAATGTTGGAGTGTTTGGTGTTCCAGTTCTAGCTGTGCTCTCCATTGGAGGCAGTAGGTGATGGCTCAAGTAGTTGGGTCCATGCCACTCATGTGGGAGACCTACATTGACTTTTTAAAAAAGATTTATTTTATTTATAAAGAGAGAGGTACTGAAAGAGGTAGAGCCAGAGACAGAGAGAGATAGAGAGAGAGAGAGATCTTCTATCCACTGCTTCACTCCCCAAATGACCGCAATGGACAGAACTGAGCTGATCTGAAGCCAGGAACCAGGAGTTCTTCCAGGTCTCCCATGAGGATGCAGGGGTCCAAGGAGTTGGGCCATATTCTACTGCTTTCCCAGTCCACAGCAGAGAGCTGGATTGGATATGGTGTAGCCAGGACTCAACCGGCACCCGTATGGGATGCCAGCACTACAGGCCAGGGCTTTAATCCACGGGACCACAGTGCTGGCCCCTACATTGAATTTTAATGCCCTGTCTTTGGCTTGGCATTTGGAAAGTTAACCAGCTGATGAGGAATCTCTCTGCCTTTCAAGTTAATTAATTAATTAATTTAAAAAAAAGTATTCTCCAGGGAAAGATTAACTGAAAATCACAGTTTTTATAAATAAACAGAACACACAATGTTTATAACTAATTAGTCGATATTAAATCAAAAATAATCAGACAATCAAAAAATTGTGACCTAAGCCCAAAATAGTGAAGGTATTAGACTTAATAGAGAACAACTATGAAGTAGCTATTATAAATATTCTAAAGAACTATAAAAAAAAAACATTATCTTAAGACATGAACAGGAACTCTCAGCAGAGAAATTGAATCTAGGAAAAATAACCAAAAAGGAATTTTAGAGCTTAAAATTACACAAAACAATATGAACACAAACTTATCAAATGGACTTAAGTGTAGATGATATAAAAGAGAAAAATACAAATCAATGAATTTTCATATAAATTAGAAAAATTTTATCAGGAAATGAAAGGAGAAATTAAAAAAAAATATTAATTGACCTCAAGGACACATGGAACAAAATCTAGGTTCTAACATATGATGCACTTCAAAAAGTTCCTGCAGAATGAAATTAAAAGATAAGGTTAGTTTGGTGTTAAAAAAGTTTGAAATCTTTGCATAGTATTTTTTTATAATAATCACTTTCCATTACCTTTTTGAAGACCCTTCTTCAGCACAGATTTCAATTATTTTTGCATCAAAGTACATTTATCCTTTAATTCCATTTCCACCAACTTTTTGAAATACTCTCATATATAAGAGAAGAGCTCAGGAATTCTAGGAGTAAAAAATATCTTTTTGTTTGTTTGTTTTGTTTTGTTTTGTTTTGCTCAATTCACAATAGCTAAGACCTGGAACCAACCCAAATGCCCATCAACAGTAGACTGGATAAAGAAATTATGGGACATGTACTCTATAGATCTATACAGCAGTTAAAAACAATGAAATCCAGTCATTGGCAACAAGATGGAGGAATCTGGAAAACATCATTCTGAGTGAATTAAGCCAGTCCCAAAGGGACAAATATCATATGTTCTCCCTGATCGGCGATAACTAACTGAGCACCAAAGGGGAAACCTGTTGAAGTGAAATGGACACTATGAGAAACAGTAACTTGATCAGCTCTTGTGCTGACTGTTGTTGTACAATGTAATACTTTATCCATTTTAGCATTTTTTTAAACTAGTACTAGTGGTTGAACTCTGTAATTAACACACAATTATTCTTAGGTGTTTAAATTTTAACTGAAAAGTGATCCCTGTGAAATATAAGAGTGAGAATAAGAGAGGGAGGAGATGTACAATTTGGGACATGCTCAATCAGACCTGCCCCAAATGATGGAGTTAGAATCGTGCCAGGGGATTCCAATACAATCCCATCAAGGTGGCATGTACCAAGGCCATCTCACCAGTTCAAGTGATCAATTTCAGTTCACAATTGATCACACTGATAGGTCTAAGAGTCAAAAGGATCACACAAACAAGACTAGTGTCTGCTAATACTAACTGATGGAACCAAAAAGGGAGAGAATGATCCAACATGGGAAGCGAGATACACAGCAGACTCATAGAATGGCAGATGTCCTAAATAGTACTCTGGCCTCAGAATCAGCCCTTAAGGCATTCGGATCTGGCTCAAGAGCCCATGAGAGTATTTTAGGCATGGAAAACCAAGACACTCTGAAAAAAAAAAAAAAAGACCTAAATATCTTTTTGATGAAGCCAGCACTGTGGTACAATAATCCTCTGCCTGCAGCACTGGCATCCCATATGGGTGCTGGTTCTGGTCCTGGCTGCTCCTCTTCTGGTCAAGCTATCTGCTATGGCCTGGGAAAGCAGTAGAAGATGGCCCAAGTCCTTGGGCCCCCACACCTTTGTTTGAAGCCCAGAGGAGGCTCCTGGCTCTTGGCTTCAGGTTGGCTCAGCTCCAGCCAGTGCAGCCATTTGGAGAGTGAACCAACAGATGGAAGACCTCTCTCTCTGTCTCTCTCTCTCTCTGTCTCTCTCTCTCCCTCTCACTTTCTGTAAGTCTTCCTCTCAAATAAATAAATATAATCTTTAAAAAAATACCTTTTTGAAAGAAATGATGGTCAAACCTTCTCAAGCATGATGAAACACACTCTCCTAGATCCAAGATCTAGAATAGATCCAAGACTTACAGAGAACAAAAGCAAGAAGAAAACCATGCATAGGTCCAGCAACAGTAAAAAGCTGAACACAAACAAAAAAAATTTCGGAATATGTAAGACATAGATGCAGCAAGCAGGGGAAAATGATAAGAAAACCATTAACTTGCCGTGAGAAATAATAGATACTAGAAGGCAATGGAACAGTATCTGTAAGTATTGATGACAGGGAAAACAATGACAAACCCAAGTTTTATTAAAAATGAAAATATCCTTTTATTAAAAAAAGAAAACAAATGTATTCTCAGGTGAATGAAAGTTCAGATAATTTGTCTATATATTATTGTATCAAGAAAAATGTCAACATCTATTTCTCAGCTAAGAGAGATGATACCGAATACAGACATGGGTCTCCCAGGGGAATAAAGCATCCTAGAAGTGAATCACATTCATTGGAATCTGAAGGTCAGATGATAGGAAGAAAAGAACAGAAGTTGACAGCTCGGTTAGGAGGCTATCACGTAGTTCATTGTCTGACTGAGGATTTCTCAAAGTTGAAGTTCTAACAATTGCTGCTACCCATTACTCACAAACAACCTTCATAATTCTGCATTTCAAGATTTCAGTAGGAAAGAGACTGAATAACTATATATTTTCTAGTCTGATGGTATACAACACTTGGAATAGAATTTTATATTGGAACTTTGATTGAATCATCAGATATGATTGAATCATCTCCTTTTCAACTTTTTAGATTTATTTATATAAAGGGATCATATTTCATGTACTTTTTATATACAATTCTGTTTCTATTAAGAAGTCAGCTGGCTGGCACCATGGCTCACTAGGCTAATCCTCTGCCTGTGATGCCGGCACCCGAGGTTCTAGTCCCAGTTGGGGCGACGGATTCTGTCCTGGCTGCTCCTCTTCCAGTCCAGCTCTCTGCTGTGGCCCTGGAAAGCAGTGGAGGATGGCCCAAGTGCCTGGGCCCTGCACCCGCATGGGAGACCAGGAGGAAGCACCTGGCTCCTGGTTATGGATTGGCATGGTGTGCCGGCAGCAGTGCGCTGGCCGTAGCGGCCATTTGGGGGGTGAACCAACGGAAGGAAGACCTTTATCTCTCTCTCTCTCTCTCTCTCTCTCTCTCTCAATCTTTCTCTCATTGTCTGACTCTGCCTGTCAAAAAAAAAAAAAAAAGAAATAGCTAACAGCCTTTGAGAGTATTTTTTTTCTCTGCTGTGTTTGTTTTGAATTTGTTTTTATCAGTTGGCTATGATATGATATGGCCTAGATATGTTTCTTAGGAGAAGCTGCTATGTTCATATGGTTGATAATTTGATATTTCTCTTAATTTAGCCATTACTTTTTAAAAATTTTTTTTATTTATTTGAAATTCAATGTTACACAGACAGAGAAAAAGAGGCAGAGAGAGAGAGAGAGAGAGAGAGAGAGAGGTCTTTCATCTGTTGGTTCACTCCCCAGTTGGCCGCAATGGCTGGAGTGGCACCTATCTGAAGCCAAGAGCTGGCAGGTTCTTCCAGGTCTCCCACATGGGTCCATGGGCCTAAGCACTTGGACCATCTTTTACTAATTTCCCAGGCCGTAGCAGAGAGCTGGATCAGAAGAGGAGCAGCCAGGATTCAAACCAGTGCCCATACGGGATGCTGGCACTGAAGGTGGTGGCTTTACCTGCTACGCCACAGCACTGGCCCTGAACCATTTATTCTTTAAAGATCACCTCTGCCGTATTCTCTGTCTCCGTCCTAATCAAACATCACATACATGTTTATGAAAACTTCTCCCTCTTCATTTTAGCCTCTTTTCTGTTTTCCATTCCATTGTACATCTGTGTTTCATTCTAAATATTTCTTTTTACACATCCTTGAGATCATTTATATTCTCTTCAATTTTGTCTGAAATGTTCATGAGATATTATATTTTTAGATCATTTGCTGTATTTTCCAGTTCTATATTTTATATTTGGCTCTTTTTTTCTATTGTAGTTTCCACTTCCCTGCTAAATTTATTTCTTTGCCTCCTATCTCTTTGAACGCACTAAAGAGTATTATTTCAAAATCCAGGCCTGATTATTTTATTTTCTATATCTTTGGGGACTTCAATTATTATATATTCCCTTTGTCTTAATTTTTATGATTTATTTATCTATTTGAATGTCAGAGTTACAGAGACAGGGAGAGGGAGGGAAAGAGGTTTTCCATCCACTGGTTTACTCCCCAGGTGACCACAATGGCCAGAACAGAGTCAGGCCAAAGGCAGGGGCCTGGAGCTTCATCCAGGTCTCCCATTGGGTGACAGGCCCAAGAACTTGGGCCACCTTCCACTGCTCTCCCAAGGCCATCAGCAGGAAACTGGATCACAAGTAGAGCAATCTGGACATGAACCAGCACCCATATGGGATACCAGGGTCATAGGCAGCGGCTTTACCTGCTGCAGCACAAAACTGGCTCCTCCCCTTGTCTTTTTACCTGTTTTTTCACTTCTCAGTTAATGTCAACTATTGCTTGTAAAATTTTATGGAGCTAGTTTGAAGCTCAGGGTAGCATTACTTTCTTCAAGGGAAGATTTCTAGGCATAATCTGGAAACGAGTGCCAGTCCCAGATAGTCTGTGGTGGGCTGGTTTGTATCACCTCAGATTCACCTGTAGAATCCTCATCCTCAGTCTCTCAGAGTGTGTCTGTGTTTGGATACATAACACCTTTACAGAGGAAATTAGGGTAAAATGAAAGACCTATGTCCTCAAAAATGTGACTATTAGGGCACAGTCACACACATAGGGAAGATCGTATGAACAGACAGACGGCCATCTACTAGACAACAGGAGAAACCTTAAGAAACCAACTCTGCAAATACCTTGATCTTGAACTCACAGCCTGCATAACCATGAGAAAATACATTTCTGTTGTTTATGCAGTCCAGACTCTTGTGCTCTGTGGAATGTGAACAAACTAACATAGCACCTTAATCAAAAATCAAGAATGGGGACCTGTGTTCTGGAGCAGCAGGTTAAGCCTCTGCCTGCAATGCCAGTATCCCATATGGGTGCTTCTTCAAGATCAGGCTGTTCCACTTCCAATCCAGCTCCCTGCTAGTGTGCCTGGGAAATCAGCAAAAGATAGCCCAAGTCCCTGGGCCCCTGCGCCCATGTGGAGACTCGGTTGGAGTTCCAGGTTCCTGGCTTCAACCTGGCCAAGCCCTGGTCTTGCAGCCATCTGAGAAATGAACAAGCAGATAGAAGTGCGCTCTCTCTCGCTCTCATAAATAAATAAATATTGGAGGGAGGGAGAACTGAACTCATTTAAAGCCACGCTTCAGTCTCTGTGAGATTAGAGATGTGGTTCACCCTTTCCAGGAGCATTGTCCACTGGGGACACAACCCTAGTGTGGGAGGGACTTGGGTCCATTCCTCTTTGCAGCAGGCATAATTGCTATAATGTACTAAAAGAAACAGTACTTCAAAGAGGATAAACAAATGACTCAAATTCACAGGGAGGGAAGAAAGGGAGAGGGATCGAGAAAAATTCATGGTGAACAAACCATCTCCTTGATTTGTAGTCTACATTTTAGTTCCAGCTTCTGATATTTCAGGAGATGAACTCTGTTCACCATGGGGATTTTGTACAAGCCTCATCTCCACATGTCACAGCTCCTATTCACAGGGATGACAGCTTGTCAGTAACACACCTCATCTCCGTTTCATGTGCTCTCTCCGGGTGGAGGAAACTCACGGCAGGCCTTTAAGGCCACTGAGCAATGAGGAAGAGTTTCTATCAAGGCATCTTAAAGCTGTTCTCCTTATTTCAGAATCTGGAGAAAATTTCTGACTCAGATAATTTTTCCCTAGAATAAAAGCATACTTGTTGTTATTATAAATTGCTTATAAAATAGATTTGACTTAATTTAAAAGCAGCTCCAGTAGAAAGACAACATTGATGAAGGAAGGCATATGCTTACTGCATGATACTGGGAACGTCAACCTATTTCCCCAGGCCTGATTCTCCTCCTCTGAAAAGTGAGGCTTTCATGAGCATGTTGAAAAATCATCTATGAATCTTATTTTTGAAAAGTGCCCCATGATTATTTCTTGAAAGCACACTCCCTTCCTCAAGGTACACTCTGTACTTTTACGTGTTAAGGGCTCAACAAAACATGTTCTTCTGTGGAGCACACGGACCTCGTTCTGTTTGGAGTACATTCTGGAGTAGAACACTTAGGCTTCTCTAAATACTACCTTCTCTGGGTATACTAACAGAAAGCATTCTAAGTAAGTGGATTCATTAGCTGCCAATAGGAAAGCCAATAGAATTGAAATCCATTTCTGCTCCCAGGTTCTTTGGATTTCATATGGAATTCTCAAAAGGGAATGAGAGAAAGAAAATCCAAAAGACATTAATCCTGTGAGTCGGTGTCATTACCATTGTTTTCAGGTGAGAACACTGAGACTTACAGGTCAAAGGACTTTCTCCTTATCACGAACAACCCCTGGGACAACAGAAGGCAGCGCAACATGAAATATAGAACATATAGGTCTACGAATTCTGATGCCAAGGCCTCTGCTTTCTCGTCAGGCAGTCACCCTCAGCTCTGGAAGTTTTGAACAACTACCCCCATCCAGACCTCATGTTAGGAAGTGGATTGCTCTAACTGTTCGAGATTGCTCAGCCACCCACTGCATTACTGGTGTTCCTCCTGGATCTGACACAGGGGCACATATGGCCCCACAGAGAAGCCACATGAACTTCCTCTACCCTCCATTCTAAGGCCTAAACTGGAGGTTGTGCCTACCCTCAGCCAAGCAGAAGAACCTGACTCTGGTTGGGAGTAATAACAGGAGACCAAGACCTAGTGAATGTGTGGAGCTTATGAACGGAGACTGTGAAAAAAAAAATTGAGGGTATGTGGGAGAACTCACGGTGTGGCTGAGATGTGAGTAGTCTCAGTGGGAGACGCCACAAACTCAGGTGGCTTTGGCTACCTGGTGAGAGACACTGCAGGGGAATCGGAGCTTACACTGAGGACTGCACAGATCCTTTGCGTGGTCTTTGGGACAAAGCAGATGAATATTATACCCACTGGGGCTCCACTCAGGCACTGATTGCCATCAAGAAGATTCAGCTGAGTGGAATTACTTCTCTTCTGCAGACTTCTTTTCTTAACCGAGTCTGTTACTAATAATTGTGTCATCCTGGGAGAATCTACGTAAGGCACTGAAGTTTCTACTTCGTAAAATCAGAAGGTTGACCTTGCAAATCATTAAAATAGTTCCAAGATCAGAATTTCTGGTAATTCCTGAAGGAAAAAAAAAACATAAGAATGCGATAAAGACGTGATAAATGATGTAATAAATGGGAAATGCTTTATAGAATCTTTATTGCTGACAGTCACACTTGAATACTGCCTTGTGTATGTGAGTGTGTGTGTCTCTGTGTGCACATTTCCTTCAATTTTGCCTCCATCTCATGCACTAAAAGAAAAAGGTCCGAGAGTACATACAGCTCAGGATGGTGCTTGTGAATTCCTAGGTAATGGAGGCCAAATCTACGGAGTTCAAAAGCAAAGGGCTTTGGAGTTATACAGGCAATGCTTGAGCGTGCAAAAGCATGACCATGCAGGGCTTTAGCCTCTACTGGATTCTGATTCTTCATCTATAAAATTGGGGTAGCAATAATTCCTAATTTAGTTAAGTGTGAGAATTCCATGAGTTAAGCAGAAATTATTCAATTTGCTGATGTATGCATAATAGGCAATCAATAATTTTTAGTTATCATTAAGTGAATTTAGTAGTTGAATGTGTCCCAACATTCCAGGACTAGTACCTGACCTTGAGAGGTGACAACATGAGAGAAACAGAGAAAGGTTCTCTAGAAAACACTGACTTATTCTATATTCTTCCAGGGTCACAGAATTGAGCCCATTTTTTAAGCTGAGAAATATGTCAATCACTCTGTTTGGCATTCCTGAAACACAAAACACAAATTGGAAGAGGAAAATTTCACCGAAAAGATAAAAAGGAAACTTCTAGAATGTTTTTTAAAATCACTTGGTCCAGTAATATCCTATGATCTGTGATCCCTAGGGCCTTACAAGATATTCCAGAGGTTGCCATGATAATGCAAAGACACTTCAAGGAGTTTGTGGGGAAATAGAATTAAAGGGTAAGTTTAAGCTGGCGCCACGGCTCACTAGGCTAATCCTCTGCCTGCAGTGCCGGTACCCCAGGTTCTAGACCTGGTTGGGGCGCTGGATTCTGTCCAGGTTGGTCCTCTTCCAGTCCAGCTCTCTGCTGTGGCCCAGGATGGCAGTGGAGGATGGCCCAGGTCCTTGGGCCCTGCACCCGCATGGGAGACCAGGAAGAAGCACCTGGCTCCTGGCTTCGGATCGGCGCAGCACACTGGCCACAATGCACTGGCCATAGCGGCCACTTTTGGGGTTAACCAACGGAAAAAGGATGACCTTTCTCTCTGTCCTTCTCTGTCTAACTTTGCCTGTCAATAAAGAATAAAGGATAAGTTTATTTTGGTGCAAAGTATTTTTAAAATCCATGCATGAATTTTTTGTAATACAAATTTTCCATGAACTTTTTGAGGGACCACTCATTAAAAAACCATTTTCTTTTTCTATGGGTTTTTATTTTTTCCTTTTCTTTTCTAAATTCTAATTTGTTTATTTTAGAGACAGAAAGAAAGATAGAGAGTGAGAGAGAGAGAGAGAGAGAGAGTGAGAGTTCCCATCCAACAGTTCATGTCCCCAGATGCTGGCAATGATCAGTGCTGGGTCAGGCTGAAGTCCAGAGTGTGGAACTCACTGCAGACCTCCCATATGGTTGGCAGGAACCCACTTATTTGAGACTCAGCACTGTCTCCTGTTGTCTGCATAGGCAGGAAGCTGGAGTCAGGATCCAGAGGCAGGTATTGAACAAGGCATTCTGATATGAGACAGAAACTTAACTCCATTACGCTAAATACTGGTCCCTACCATGGAAATTTCTAAAATATCCATAACTTGTGATGACTCCATTGTTCCAATCTCCAGTAGAACATGACTTTGCACATTCTTCTGTTTCAAAAACAACTAGCTTTAATTTCCAGTACCATAAATATCAGTAGATGAAGTTTACCTCAACAAAAACACTATGGAACCTTTAGTAACTTAACAGTGGAAAAAGTTCTAAAAACAAATATATTGATAATTATCATTCTAGCTCATCAGATACAGTTCATGATAGTATCAAATTCACGATAGTAAAACATCAACAGGCCAAGTTTCTGTATGATACCAGGAGTCTTCCTGAACTTATTATAGGTCAATGTGGTTCAACCCTGCTTATATGCTAGCAAGTTTTTTGGGTGGGAGACCTGGAAGAAGCTCCTGGCTCCTGGCTTTGGATGGGTGTAGCTCCAGCCATTGCAGCCAACTGGGGAGCAAACCAGCAGATAGAAGACTTCTCTCTCTCTCTCTCTGTCTCTCTCTCTCTCTCTCTCTGACTCTCCTTATCTCTCTAATCTCTCTATGGAACTCTTTCAAATAAATAAATCAATCTTTAAAAAAAACTACCCAAATCCTGGATTCCACAGCCACTTGCCCACCTGCCCCCAACATTCTTGGTTAATGGAGTTTGTCAGAGGATGAGGGTTTTTAAATCTCCCTAGATGATTCTGTTATGCAGCAAAATCTGAGAACCGCTATTCTAGGATAAGTGATCTCATTCCAGCAACATGCTCTTTGTGGTCAGGAGAGGGAAGAGGACATCATTGACCCACTCTGGAGTCCCTGGGCAGGTCTCAAGTGCACATAAGATACGTCTAGTGGGGAACAGGCACAATTCCAGGATGTGCCTCCCAATGAATGCATTCAGAACAGACTGAAACCCCAAGTCTGGATCAAGTGTGCCTTGGACGGTGCCCCTAGTTCAACCTTTCTCAGCCTTCCTTGCTCATGCAGAAGCCCAGAAACTTTGCCCATTAGTAATCTTCTCCCTCCTCACTGTGCCCTCTGCTAATCTAAACTGATAAATTACAGATCTGTGTAGAACAGAATCTCTCTGCAGTCTGTTAGGTCAGCACCCTGCCAAGACTGAGTGGGCTGAATCATCCCACGGCAGTGCCTAAGTACCGTTCCCCAGAAATCACAGCCAGGCCGGCACACTTGCTGTCTGTGTGTCAGGAGACAGGAGACACCTGGGCCAACTCTCATGGTTGTCATGACAGCCAAGTCTAAAATAGACTTTTCAGACACAAGAGCTGTTTGGCTGCCTCTGACCTACATGTAAGCATAAATATTATTCATGTTGGAAAGAAAGAGATTTTCTATTTTATCTGGGAGATATTTGGAAATGCAGGCTGTACATTTGCTCCTTGGGGACATTAGAAAGTTTGAAAAGTGCTCCTAAATTGTGAAGATGACAGTCACTTGTACTTTCCATAATGATGTTCTTGTACCAGGTGACATTGGCACTCTTTGTGGCCTCCTGATGTTATTAGTATTCAATCTGTCTATAGAGAAACTACAGTTTCAAAGCTAATGTCAGCACTCTTACTCACTCATCCTTTGTCACGAGAATGGACAGCAGAGGGAAACTGAGAGCTGGGAAGGCAGGGTTGAGTCTTTGGGGTTAAGAAAGGGCAGAGCCTAGAAATATACTGGGATTAAGAAACCCAAGAATCTCTTGCCTAACTTCATCCTGCCTCAGCTCTCAATTCCTTTGCTGGCCCTCAGGATCCTCAAATTTTGTGCCCAATTATTTATTCAGCCTTATATTCTTGCCTCCACGTCTGCATTTATTCATTCTACATTCAAATCAACCAAACTGCATATATTGCACCACAAATTGTCCCAGTGATTTCCCCTTCCTAACCCAAAACTCATTCCAACCCTCCTTCCCCATCTCAGATAATACCAAGCCCACCTTCCCCATGTCAGGTAAAACCAAATCACCAGTCTCTGAGGCCAAGAGTCTAAGAGTGCTCTAAGATACCCATCTTGTCCTCCTCTTCCCTACATTCCACCATGAAATTCTAATTCTGATCCTGAACTTTATCATGTTTTTCCTCCCCTCTCTATCTGCCGACACTGGGACTGGTCTACCAGCATCTGTCTGGGGGACTGTGACAGCCTCCATGGTGGCCTCGCTGCTTCCAGCTTTGCTCCATCTGTACATACCTTGCTAAGTTCACCTTTCCTGTCTTAAAGTTTCTAAAGGCTTCCATTGCTCTCAGGATAAAATCCAAACTCTTTTCACTCACCTCACATGAGCTAACTTCTTGTCTCGTGTGTAATTCATTTTCCTGTCGCTCCCTCTCCCGAGAACAACTGGTCTTCTCTCTGATCCTGGAGCAAAACAGGCTTAGCTCAGCCATTGTCTTTCCCAATAAATTGCCAAGAAATCTCTCCCGCTTAATCTTTCCTTAACAGGCTTTTTCCCTCATAATTCAAGTCTCTGTCCAATGTCATCTTCTCAGAGAGACCAGCTGGCTGATGTATAACATAGCCCTTTACCCACACCCATTCAGTCTCCATCATATCACACTTTTTTAACTTTATTCATAATGCATCAAGGCATCTACTACCCAGAGATATCATATCTGTTAAAGCCTCCAGCCTGCCTTCCCTAACTAGGACATGACCATGAGACTGCAGACCTCATCTGACTTGGTCATCATCGCATGTTCAGGAGAATGAGTTTTTTATGCATTCATTCTGAACCTTTGGTCTTGCTGATTCTACTCTCCAATCTTTACACTATTCCTCTATTTGTGATGTTATGGATTCTTAAGCCAACTTCTTGTCTGCCTCCCCTCAGAGTGCTCTCACCAGGGATCCCACCAAACCTTCAGCTGGGGACAGTCATGTTATTCATGTGTAATCCTAATGATCTGCCTTCTCTCCTCCACTATGAGCTTTTCTGGTCACATCTCTTCACTCTGAATTCTCATTGCTCACCAGAAGTGAGCCACCTTGGTGCCAGACACTGATTTCCCAGAGACCTAGCTATACCCTGCACCCTATCATGCAGTCACAGAGTTCCCACAGTCACTCCACCCTGCTAACCTGTCCCATCCACAGATAGATAGAGCAGAGATGTTCCCAGAGCTAGCCACCTGTGGGTACCCCACCTTGACATTTTGAGCCCTGAAGTCTGAGATACATTAAGAGGATGGGGGCATCTCATAGTCCTACACAGGTGTCTAACCCCTGTCAACCCTCCCAGCCAGACTCGAAGTCACTGAGGGATTCAGATGTTTTCCTCTTGTAAAATCCTCTGGTCTCACATGCATGCAAGAGCCACCACAGCTCTACCTGTGTCAAAATGGTACCTTCTCCCTGCCAGCTGCAGGTGCCCTTGTGAGGGGATGGGAAGGAAGAAACATGCTATTCTTTCCCTGGATTAGGTGAGTACTGTGCCCCCCATCAGGGTTCCAGGCAGGAATCAAAGACAATATGGTCTACGAGTCTCTCCCTCAGTAATATCACCAATGGCACAGGCTGATGCAATCTGCTCTTGCCTCACTCTCCAAAGCTGGCGACTCCTCCAGTTCCTGGCTATGGGGATCCTTCTCTGCTTATTGTTGTGCATCCACACATTCCACACTGCTCCATGGTGCTCCTCTTCCTTCTGTAGAATTTCTAGTGCTCCCTGATTTCCTGGAGTGGCTCAACGCAGAGGGATCTGTGCTCACACTGAGGACTGCACAGATCCTTTGAGCGATTCATGTGGCAGCGAGGGTGAGTGTTGCACCCACTGTGGGCATTGATCACCTTGGAAGACAAGAGGTGAGGGTGCGATTACAGCAACAGAGGTGATCACAGCCTCCCTGCTGCTGACAATAGAGATCTACCACAACCATCTTGGGTATCACCCTGGATACTCATCCAACCCTGGAGTTCACTACCAGAACTCCCTGGCCACAACCAGCACATGGCTCTGGCTGTTCACTGAAGAACAGACATTCCACTAAGCCACAGAGGTATAGTTCAAAGAAAAACTCCATCAGAGAATAAAACCAAAATATATTTCCACAAATGCCTAAAAATAAATGAGAAATTCAAGAAACAAGAATAAGGTAGATCACATGACTTCCCCAAAGGAACACACCACCACCTCAATATTAGAATGTGAAAAGAGATTGATGAAAAGTGATTCAAAAGAATGCAGCAGAAAGCCTTAACAACAGATTTAGTGAGGCAGAAGAAAGAATATTTCAGCTAGAAGACAAATCTTTGGAAATATCTGAGTCGGATCAAGAAGAAGGAGGAGAAGAAGAAATCAGAAAAATTGATTGAAAACAATGTTCAAGATATAAGGAATACAATCAAATGACCCTATATATGGGTCTTAGAAATTCCTGAAGGCATGGAAAGAGAGAATGGAATAGAAGACATGTTTAGTAAAATAATTACAGAAAACTTCCTTAATTTGGAGAAAGAAAGGGATGTCCATGTACATGAAGCTCATAGAAATCTTGATAGACATGACTGAAAAAGATTTCACCACAACACATTTTAGTCAAAATTTTAACAGTAAAATGAAGAAAAGATTCTAAATTGTTCATGAGAGAAATTCCAGATTACTTTCAGAGGATCTCCAATTAAACTCACACCTGATTTCTCATCAGAAATCCTACAGGTGAGAAGAGAATGGAAAGATGTAGTCTACATCTTAAAGAAAAATATCGTAAAACCAGAATAAAGCACCTGAAAAGCTCTCTTTTATGAATGAAGGTGAAATGAAGACCTTCCATAACAAACAGAAATTGAAAGAATCTGTCACCACTCATCCAGACTTACAAATGATGCTTAAGGATCTGTAACCCAGAGAAGCACAGAAAGATAGTCATCATTTTGAAAGAATGTGAAGGCAGAAAATCTCCCAGTGAAAATAAAAAGGAAATCCAAAGCAAACAATAAGAATATATTTATGGAAAAATGGCAGGGCCAAGTCATTACTTATCAACAATAACCTTGAATGTATATGGCCTAAATTATCCAATGAAAAGATATACACTGGCTGAATGGATTAAAAAACAAGACCCATCTATTTGCTGCCTATAAGAAGCACACCTCTCCAACATACAGACTGAAAGCGAAAGGGTGGGAAAAGATATTTCATGCTAATAGAAAGCAAAAATGACCAGGTGTAGCCATCCTTACATGAGATAAAATAAACTTTTACACAAAAATTGATAAAACAGACAAAGAAGGGTGTTATGTAATTCGCAAGGGATCAACTTTTCAGGAAGATGTGATTATAATAAATGAATGGACAAGCAATGCCAGGGAGCTTGGCTATTTAAAATAATCTTGCTTTGCTAACTGGTTAACTTAAAAGAGCCATTTTTCATTTTGATATATTAGAGATTTTCAAAAAGTTTGCAGCAAATGTATATTATGAAAACATTAGTCATGCATATAAAAATTGTATCAAAGTAAAATTATTTTTTAATTCCATTTTCCATCAACTTTTTGAAGAATGATAATAGAGTCAAATGTTTCAACTCCCATCAATGAATCATAAGTGGGTTGTCCTCCATATGCATTAATATGGTATGTTACCTGATAGTTTGAAAATGTTTAGGTACTAACTTCTATTTGCATTCATCTTGAGTAAAGCCAAATAATTCTACATGTTTAAAAGTAATTCATACCTATTTTTTGAATTAGCACACTGTCTATTTTCCTATTAATCTCTTGCCTTCTTTGTCTCTCTTATCAACATATAAAACTCTTTATATATTAAGGACACTTTGTCTATAAAGTTTATGCAAATATTTTCCTGGTGTTTAATTTGTTCCTATAGTAAAATTGATGACTTGGACATATCATTTTACTTCTAAAGATTTTCCCACTTCAAGATTCATTTTTAATTTTCTAATGTTTTCTTCTAGTATAGAGTTTCACTTGTTATGTCTAAATCTTGGATCCATTTATAATTTGTTTTATTGTAAGTTGTGAAAGAGCTATCAGCATTACTTTTTCCAGATGGTTACCCAGTTGTCCTTATACTATTTATAGAATAATTGTTTGTGTTCTGTAATCATAATTCTCAAGTTTATTGTAGTCTTAGTTCTACAGTTAAATGGATTCAATTATCTCTGCCATTTGTTATAACCCCCCCCACTAAGTTCTCAGAATTGTTTTGAGGGTAAACATTAATAGCAATTAGCCTAGCATGAGCTAGGTGTTCCATGAATTTTGTCTCTAGTTTCATTGGGAATCTTGTTATTTCATTTATCTCAATATATATTTACATTATTTTGTTCACCTAATAGGTAACTATTATAATAACTCAAATATTATTAATATTATGAATAGTATAATAACTCAAAGGAATAATTGCCTTAGCATTCTGAAGGTAACTATTTAATGATATAAGCTTTGGGAGACTTACCTAAGCGGTTATATAGGCTGGCATAATGTGGATCCTGAAATAAATGGGACAGAAACTTCCTGCAATATGAGGATTAAGGGATCAATTCAACAGGAAGATATAATGATTATCAATGTATATGCACCTAATTACAGGGCACCGGTTTATTTAAAAGATTTGTTAAGGGACTTAAATGGAGACTTAGACTCCAATACAATCGTACTAGGGGACTTCAATACCCCACTCTCAGAAATAGACAGATCAACAGGACAGAAGATCAACAAGGAGAAAGTAGATTTAAACGACATTATAGCACAAATGGATCTAACAGATATCTACAGAACTTTTCATCCTACACATAAAGAATTTACATTCTTCTCAGCAGTACATGGAACCTCCTCTAGGATTGACCACATACTAGGCCATAAAGCAAGTCTCAGCAAATTCAAAATATTTGAATCATACGATGCAGCTTCTCAGACCATAGGGGAATGAAGTTGCAAATTAGCAACTCAGGATCCCTAGAGCATATGCAAACACATGGAGACTGAACAACATGCTCCTGAATGAACAATGGGTCACAGAAGAAATCAAAAGAGAAATCAAAAATTTTCTGGAAGTAAATGAGGATAACAGCACAACATACCAAAAACTTATGGGATACAGCAGAAGCAGTGTTACGAGGAAAGTTTATAGCAATAGGACCCTACATCAAGAAATTGGAAAGGCACTAAATAGATGAGCTTTCAATTCATCTCAATGATCCAGAAAATCTGCAGCAAACCAGACCCAAATCTAGTAGGAGAAGAGAAATAATTAAAATCAGAGAAGAAATCAACAGGATTGAATAAAAAAAAAAATTACAAAAATTCAGCCAAACAAGGAGCTGTTTTTTTGAAAAAATAAACAAAATTGACACCCCATTGGCCCAACTAACTTAAAAAAGAAAAGACCCAAATCAATAAAATCAGAGATGAAAAAGGAAACGTAACAACATACACCACAGAAATAAAAAGAATCATCAGAAATTACTACAAGGACTTGTATGCCAGCAAACTGGGAAATTTATCAGAAATGGAGAGATTCCTGGACACATGCAACCTACCTAAATTGAACCAGGAAGACACAGAAAACCTAAACAGACCCATAACTGAGTCAGAAACTGAAACAGTAATAAAGGCCCTCCCAACAAAGAAAAGCCCAGGAGCAGATGGATTCACTGCTGAATTCTACCAGACATTTAAAGAAGAACTAACTCCGATTCTTCTCAAACTATTCAGAACAATCAAAAAAAGAGGGAATCCTCCCAAATTCTTTTTATGAAGCCAGCATCACCTTAATTCCTAAGTTGGAAAAAGATGCAGCATTGAAAGAAAATTACAGACTAATATCCCTGATGAACATAGATGCAAAAGTCCTCAATAAAATCCTGGCCAATAGAACGCAACAACACATCAGAAAGATCATCCACCCAGACCAAATGAGGAAATTTCAAAAAGTTCATAGGAAATATATATTATAAAAAATCATGCAGTCAAACGTGAAGTTCAATGGAAGAGAAGTTGAGAAATAGATGGAAGGGAAGAAGAACACTGTGTGAAGATGAAGGAGAATTTACTCTGACTGCAAGAGCTGGTGTGGGACTAACGTGATGATGTCCAGGTTCTGGAGTCAAGTAAGAAGAGCTGTAATGTATGGACCAGGGAGAGGAGTATTGCCAACAGGGCAATATCTGAGCCAGGACCTGTTTCCCGAGACTGTGGGCATGCAAAGTGCGGACAAGGTAGAAAGGAAAATGGACCAGGATAATATCTGTCCTTGTGCGTACAGTGCTAGCAAGGGGGTTTGGGCCCAGGGACATTTTCAGAGAAGAATCTGTCCAATGTTGAATCAACAGTGTCAGACCTGCTTCCTTGGACTCTGCCATTCGTTGAGCCTTGAAGGATTCTGGAATAAACATAGTTCTCCAGTTGCCCGCAATTAGTTCCTGCATTATTTTCTGAGTCTCTCAACCTCTTTTCACTCTACTTTCTCACTGCTGTTAGAATGGGTAAGAGCTCAGCCATGTTGTATTTGTGTTGTCTTCTGGGTGACCTGATAGAGGGAGAATAGAAGCCTGGAGCTCCTGGAAAGTTAAGGAATAGATCCAAGAATCAAGATCAGTGGTTGTACCGATGCCTGAAGGAATGGATAATATGTCACAGGAAGGAAATTACTGTCACAGGGAGATGACAGATCACAGCACAGCCTGAGGAACACCAATACAAGGTCTAGCACAGCCCCATGAAGGGTCCTGAAATACGAAAGTGAAGAGTACAGCAACTGAAAAAGAAAAACTTGGGAATATCTAGAAAACATGGGACAAAGAAAATGAAAATCACCTGCATGTTCATCATGTAGCACTATCACTTTTCATGTTTAGATCATTTCTGGTCTTTTTTCCTGTGCATATTATTGTGTTTTTGACAAAAATTGTATTATACTATTGATCGATTTTGTGAGCTGTGGAGTTCCAGGTAATAATATCCAATATTTAACTCCACATTCACTAAGCACTCATTATATTCTGGAACTTGGGACTAAATGGAAAACTAGATAGAAAATGCCTTTTCTGTGATACAGTTTACACTGTAGTGGGAAAAAGATAATAAATCAGAAAATAAAAGAATTTTAAAAAGAATGGATATGAGAGCCTGAAGGATAAATGCTGTGGCACAAAAGAGAACAGGGAGATGGATGCCGGAGCGAAGGCGCTGGCTCCTTTGTGTAGGGTGAACAGAGAAGGAGCAGATGAGAGTATATCATGTCCAGAGAAAAATAAATGTAACTGAATACTGCGGTGTTTCTTCTAGACTTTGCGTAACTAGTCGTATGTTTTAGCCTTTTGAGCATTTAATTTGTGATTTCCTGTTTATTGTAAACAAATATTTACCTTTGTCTAAAATAAGTATACTTTTTTGGCCTTTAAGACAACAAAAGAAACAAATGAACAGATTCAAGAGGTAAAACTCACAGGTAAGAAGACAGAGTGTCACAAGAGCTGGACTGAGATGAGAGACACTTACAATAGTAGGATCTGTGAAGATAAAATACCTAAATCAAACCCTGGCCAATCAAACAAAGCAGGTAAGAGAGGACCCCTGTCTGGCCCAGCAGTCAGGAAGCAGATCGGACACCCATACCCCACGTCTGAGAGTCTGGGTTGTACCCCTGGCTGCAGCTCCAGCTCCTGACACCAGCTTCCTGCTACTTGGGATCCTGGGATGTGGCAGTGATGGTTCAAGTGATTGAGCCCCTATCACCAACATGTGAGAGACGAGCAGAGTTCCCAGCTCCTGGCCTGGGCCTGGCTCAGTTCTAGCCGTTGTAGGTGCTTGGGAATTGGACTTGCAAGTGGTACTGTGCTTTCTCCACCCCACCCCCTGTCTTCTGACACCTACCAGTTTCTCAAATAAATAAATAAAAATTAAACAGGTAAGAAAGGTTCTTAGATACAAAAGTAACGTGGGGGCTGGCGCTGTGGCACAGTGGGTTAAAACCCTGGCCTGAAGCGCCGGCATCCCATATGGGCACTGGTTCAAGACCCAGCTGCTCCACTTCCAATCCAGCTCTCTGCTACGGCCCGGGAAAGCAGTAGAAGATGGCCCAAGTGCTTGGGCCCCTGCACCTGTGTGGGAGACCCAGAAGAAGCTCCTGGCTCCTGGCTTCAGATCGGCACAGCTCCAGCTGTTGCGGCCAATTGGGGAGTGAACCAGTGGATGGAAGACCTCTCTCTCTCTCTCTACCTCTCCTCTCTCTGTGTAACACTGACTTGCAAATAAATAGATAAATCTTTAAAAAAAAAAAAGTAATATGAGCAGAAAAATGTTCACATGTGATTGTGTGCTGGAGGTACGGAGTTCAGGGAAATGGGAAAAACAACATCTAAGAACTGCAACACATTAATTGCTGTGTAGAGAGTAAGACACAATCAATAATGATTATATTATATTATAGACATAATTTGATAGGGTTTATATGATGCTTCTGACCCATTACTATCTCATGGGCAATCACACACCCTGGATAAGCATTCACCTCCTAAAGGCAAATCTTCCTTCCACTGGCTTCCCTCTGTTCACAGGGCTTGCTTTGTTTTTATAGGTGGAACAATTTCTTAAATGTATGTTCCACTTCCATCAAGTGTTTCAATTGCTTTCAAAGCTACATTTCATCCAAGCTTTCTCATCTATTGAAATGGATCTCATATCTAGGCAGACAACGTGTTATTAATGGAAAGTACACAGGCTTCTTGGAATCCGTTCTGAGCTCTATCTCAGCTCTAGGACTTCACTGGATAAGTAATTCTGGACTAGTCATTCGAAACCTCTGAGTAAAATAAGGGGAAGAATCAATGCCAATCTTAACGGTGATGTAGGAGGTCTAAATAAGACTGTGAATGTGAAAAAATGCTTTTTGTGAACTGTGAAATACTCAATTTAGTTGCTTTAATTTTGTAACCTCATTCCTCACCCTAGCTTGAAACACGAATTCACATTCCATTTGTGCTGATGTCTTGTTTTATTTAAATTCCTCTGAGCCTTGTTACATTAAAATTGAGGTGCTACTAAGTTGTGAGACCTCCTCTGTCAACTTCATGACATTGCATTGTCACACCACGTTCATAACCTTCAAAGATGCCAGGAATAAATTCTACAACTTCCATCTTGGGGTAAGCTTCTTTGTCTTTATTTATGGAAAATTTCTGAAGTTACTTCTTTGGTTACAATTATAGTGAAGTAGCAGAGAACGTTTCCTGATGATGATAATACCAGGTTTCCACTATAAATGCAAGATATATGATCTTCTGAGTCTTTTCAGGATCTACATAGATTACGTGATGTGCAACCAAAAATATTCTTTTTCTGAAACTGTCTTCATTATGGTGACAATAATTATCATTAAGTACTCTTTGCCTAGGAGGAAGTGTATTTTTGTATTCATTCATTTTAATTGCAGAACAACCTTGTATATTAGCTATTTTTTTTTTCTTTTAAAGATTTATTTATGTACTTGAAAGGCAGAGTTACAGAGAGGCAGATGCAGAGAGACAGAGAGACGGGGTGGGGTGGGGGGTCTACCATCCACTGGTTCACTCCCCAGATGGTTACAACGGCTGGAACTGGGCCGATCCAGAGCCAGGAGCCAGGAGCTTTTTCCGGGTCTCCTACTCAGGTCCAGGGGCCCAAGGACTTGGGCCATCCTCCACTGCTTTCCCAGGCCATAGCAGAGAGCTGGATCCAAAGTGGAGCAGCTGGGACTCCAACCGCTGCCAATAAAGGATGCCAGCACTGCAGGCGGCAGCTTTACCTACTATGCCACAGTGCCAGCCCCAGTTATTATTATTATGTTCACAGAACACACAAGACACCCAAAGCTCAGAGGTGTTGAATGGTTTTCTCAAAGCCAGATAGTCAAATTCAACTATGATTTTGCCTTACTGCAAGACCAGAGAGACAAAGTAAAAGCTGGGATAAAGTCCGATCTTTGTCACTAAAAGTTTGAATCTCTGAAAATTTATTTACCCTCTCTGAACCTATGTTCCTCATCTGTAAAATGATGATAATATCTGATAACTGGTAGATTCTTTCTTGCCTGAAAAATCTATAATTCTGTAGTTCCTTGAGCTATGTTGAATTTTCCATACAAGGAAAAATCCATAGTGATGGCAATCAGCTATTAGAGTAGATATCGCTGCTATCTTTCATTTTTAAGAGCAAGTGATATGAAAGGCAAATAGAAAATCTCTACTACAACAAGTGAAGGGCCTGCTAGTTTTGTTTACAGGTGTGTCAGCCCTTGAATTTCCCTGTAGAATATCATCATAGTATGTCTCCAAGGAGCCTAAAAATTACATTGAAGTGTTATGTAAAACATAAATCCCTGAATTTCAGTAGCTTAGCAAAACAGAAGTTTAATTCTCTTTCAGATTGTATCCCAATGCTACCACTTTGATTTGAGAACAATTTTCCTTTCCATGGTGATTCAGATTCAGGTTCCTCCAGGGTCAATTCATTTACCGAAAGTTACTTCTAAGAGGAGAAAGTGGAACATACATCAAGTTTCTGTTTCTGAAAAGCCATGGCTCAAAATTTGCACACATAGCTTCTGCTTACAGCTCACTGGCTAAAACTCTCATTTGAAAATTGCAAGATTTCTTTCTTTGGCTCAATCCAAGAAGGAGTTGCCAGAGAACTAGAACTGCTCCTCAAATGAGCTGCTTGTCACTGAGAATGTGAGGTTAATCCTCTCTGTAGGAGACTGAAGACTCCCAAGATGTGTGTGTGTGTGTGTGTGTGTGTGTGTGTGTTTGAGCAATGCTTGCCATAAAGGCCTCCATACTTCCATAGATGATGGCATTCCAAAGGACTGTCATGAGCACAGGGTGGTGCTGATGAAGTGCAAGAAGATAGCTTTGGTAAGACACATTCACTTTACACTGTGGCATACTGGGTAAAGCTGCAGCCAGCAATGCCAACATCCCATGCACATGCTGGTCCTGGCCACTTCCAATCTAGCTCCCTGCTAATACCTCTGGGAAACCAGCAGAAGGTGACCCAAGTGCTTGGGCCCCTGCACCTACGTGGGAGACCTGGATGAAGCTCCTGGCCCTTGGCTTCGAATGGGCCCAGCTCTGGCTGTTAAAGCCATTTGGGGAGGGAACCAGCAAACGGAAGACCTCTTTCTCTGTGTCTCACCCTCCCCCTCTCTCTCTGAAACTGCTTTTCAAATTAATAATAATGATAATAAAAGAATGATCTCTTTAAATAAATAAGGTATAAGAAAGTGCTTTAAAAAGTCATGTGTTTCGGCCGGCGCCGTGGCTCAACAGGCTAATCCTCCACCTTGCGGCGCCGGCACACCGGGTTCTAGTCCCGGTCGGGGCGCCGGACTCTGTCCCGGTTGCCCCTCTTCCAGGCCAGCCCTCTGCTGTGGCCCAGGAGTGCAGTGGAGGATGGCCCAAGTGCTTGGGCCCTGCACCCCATGGGAGACCAGGATAAGCACCTAGCACCTGGCTCCTGCCATCGGATGAGCGCGCTGCGCCGGCCGCAGCGCGCCGTCTGTGGCAGCCACTGGAGGGAGAACCAACGGCAAAGGAAGACGTTTCTCTCTGTCTCTCTCTCTCACTGTCCACTCTGCCTGTCAAAAAATAAAAAAAATAAAATAAAAAAATAAAAAAAAAGTCATGTGTTTCATTCAGAATATAAAGTTTACATTCTCTAAAAGATGAGTTTTATCATTAAATGCCTGAGTAGTCTTTTTAAGCGATTTTACACACAGACTTGCCCTAATCATCTCTTACCAATATAGATTATTGCAGCTGCTGTAACTAAGTGCCACATACTGGGTAATTAGTAAACAATGTAAACTTGTTGCATGTCATTCTAGAGGTTCAGAAGTCTAAGATCAAGATGCTGGCAGACTAGAGTCTCAGCTGCCGAGTCCCAGCTCCAAATACAGTGCCTTGTCACTATGTCCTTGTGTGGCAGAAGGACCACAGACCCAAACAGCACCCTTTGAAGACTGGAGACAGAAGCCCTCATGACCCAACTGTCTCTAAGAAGCCCTACCTCTTAATGCATTGTGCAAAGGCTCAAGTTTCAACATGAATTTTGAAGCAAAACAAATATTCAAACCATTGCATTTGCCTTTTTTGATCTAGATACAATTAATGTTTCTATCTCCAGTGTGTTATATACTCAGGTAAATATGACAAGTACTAATTTTCACAAGTTATAGATCAAATAAACAAGGTTAAGAGGTGTTCCAAGGGCTTATTTCTCACCAGAAGGGGCTCTTGTTGGGCCTTAATTTGAGATTTCTTGAGTCTTAATAACCCATCTCTCCATTAATGTAATTAAAAGACTGGTCTACTCTCCTGTACACCCTTTCCATGGTCCCACAACCTGAGAAACACATAAACAAAAGCAATACCTGGATATGATTTGATTTGTGGTCAAGGTTACAAGATAAAGACAGTGACCATCCTGGCTACCGCCTGCGGGTTTTGTATACATGGTGAGCATGCAGCAAACTCTGGGAGAAGACCAAATCTCTCTGTCCCTCCTCCTGACCCCCAAGTCACCGTCATTTTAATGCAATACTTATCAGCAAGTTGAAGATGGCTGGTGAGTATTTTGTCAGTTTGGCAGACAAAACAAAGCTAAAGTGGCAAGCAATATAGTGTCAAACTCCAATGGATAATCTTTCAAAGTGCCATGACACAGGCCTTCACCTTCTAGAGTAACTGGTTAAGCAATGACTCTCGGTCATCAAAAATATCCCATAAAGCTCTGAAGCTCTCTAATAATTTACTCAATATGTTTTCCAATATTTAACAAACCCACATGAGTTTTCCATTTCAGTGCCACTGAAATGAGTCATCCATTTATTTTAGCAACAATGCAGACACAGGAGAAGTGGATGCAGGGGGCAATGGTGGAAAGTGTCAAAGAGCATGTCAGGATCGCCCTGAAGTGCTAAAGGGTGGACTTCATAACCTGAGTGCTAATCTGGAAGGAAATAAAGTTCCACTTTTGTCTGCCAACAGTCTCCTCATTGAAGAGCTGTGGCAATGAAGTCTGAGTTTCATGAATCTAATCAGATTATTTCAATCAAGACCTCACTGAACCTGGTCTACCTAATCAATATCATTTTTAAAATTAACAAAAGCTACAGTTCTCATCCCTACCTCTTCCATCTGTTTGGATCCACATTACTTTAGGAAATTAGCTTGTGCAAGTGGATTTATGGAATAAACATTTTTTTTTATTTTCATTTTGCTTTATCCAGGTATATTGAGTATAACTTAAAAATTAAAATTGTATATACTTATGGTACTGTGTGATACATGCATATATACATTGTGAAATGGTTTACACAATCAATCTAATTAATGTCTTCATTCCCTCACACAGTCAACTTTGTGTGTGTTTTTCTGTGGTGCTAACTAAAGTCACCATGTGGTACAACAGATCCACAGATCTTACTCATCCTGATATTTCTGATGAGTGGATAATCATTTATTTTATTTATTTATTTTTGACAGGCAGAGTGGATAGTGAGAGAGAGAGAGACAAAGAGAAAGGTCTTCCTTTTCCGTTGGTTCACCCTCCAATGGCCACTGCGGCCGGCACACCGTGCTGATCCGAGGCCTGGAGCCAGGTGCTTCCCCTGGTCTCCCATGGGGTGCAGGGCCCAAGCACTTGGGCCATCCTGCACTGCACTCCTGGGACACAACAGAGAGCTGGCCTGGAAGAGGAGCAACTGGGACAGAATCCAGCGCCCCGACTGGGACTAGAACCCGGTGTGCTGGCACCACAAGGCGGAGGATTAGCCTATTGAGTCGCTGCGGCGGTCAATAATCATTTATTATAGAAACAGTTTAAGAATCAGGTCGGGGTCAGGCATTGTCACAGCAGATTAAGCAGCTGCTTGGGGCACCCACACTCCCGCCGGGTTTGAGTCCCAGCTGCTCCATTCTTCCTGTCCAGCCCCCTGCTAACGTAGCTGGGAGGCAGTAGAGGATGGCCCAAGGACTTGGCTCCCTGCCATCCACGTGGGAGACTCAGATGGAGTTCCAGACTCCTAGTTTTGGCCAGGTCCAGCCACAGCTACCACAGCCATTTGTGAAGTGAACCAGTGTATGGAATATCTACCTCTCTTCCTGTCACTCTGCCATTCAAATAAATAAATCTTAATTAAAAAAAAAAAGAAAAGAAAAGAAAGGAATCACCTCAGATGTCCCTAGGCAGGGTCAGAATAACACTTCTCAAACCAGGAAAATTGTTTGAAATAAGTACCACTGTTAACCTCTGGCATCTACACTGTACATTTTGTCTCCCTTTTAAAATTATCTACTCATTTGTGGACTGGGTATCCTACTGTACAAAAATTAAAACATGATTCTGATTATTCAAAATGTCCCCCACTTATTAACGAGTGGTTAGATTGGCGTGTTACATGAAATAATTCTGAACAGAAATAGGACAGGATTACCAAGCTACTGCCTAGAATACACGGATGTATGGCCACAATGACTAATTCTATGTAGCACTAACTCAGGGGTGTTTTCATTGGTGTCAGTGTTAAGAACTTGCTTCTGGATTTAAAAAGCATCCTTTGGAAGATGTTGCAATGCACTGTGCGGATTTCTTTGGAGACTCTGAGGGGCAGTGGGAATGGCACATATTTGGAGGCAGGAGGATTTGCCTTAAATCCTAGCTCAACTTTTTCAGGGCACATGACCCTGGGAAAATTAACCTCTTTCTGCCTTTCTTGCAACACTTTGTGATGAATAAATATGTTCTGTGAAAGAACTACAGCAGGAAACTCTTGGTAAATGTGATAAAAAGTTTTATGAGGTATTTCAGCATCTATAAATCAGTTCATACCTTATTTTTCCTGCTCATCATTAATCTGCATAATCATTAGGGGCTAATGAAATTATACAGCATCAGAAAACCATATTTGAAATATTAGAAGGAAATAAAGAGCAAATATAAAGGGGATCAAAATAATGAAATGTTACTATAAAGCAGTTTCTGGCACATGAGAAAAATGTTCATTGTAAAAATCCTCTCAATCCAAACACAAAGAAAGAAAGACAAAAAATTTAAAGTATATTTTCAATACACAACTGAGTTTGTGGAAAAAAATAAGAAAAGTTTCAAAAGACCAGAAACAAAAGGAAGATGGAAATTTGAGTAAACTCACGGCTGCTGAAGAAGCATCTGCTAATCTGATTAATTTAAACCCAGGAGATGGACCATCCCCCAGAGAAATGAGAGAGTCATGAGGTTGGTTAGCAGTGGGTGGCTAGAGCTGGGCCATGGTCTCTCGTCACACTGTGATGGTTGAAACTTGACAGAAATGGTGGAGCAGACAGTAGCACCCATCACTAAAGACAGGCAACTGGGGAGCTTTTCTCTTTCATCAGTGTCTTAGAAGAAGAAACATCTTCTTTTAAGGATTCATAGCCACATAAAATATCATGGGTGTGAAGGAGAGACAGTGAACATCTATTTTATTTACTTGAGAGGCAGTTATAAACACACAGAGACACACACACAGACACAGATACACACACGCATCTGCTCGTTCAGGTGAGGCTGGGCCAACCAGAAGCCAGGAGCCAAGAGCTTCATCTGGGTCTCCCACAGAGGTGGCAGGGGTCCAAGTACTTGGGCCTTCTTCTGTTGTTTACTCTGGATGCATTAGCAGGGAGCGTGATTGGCGGTGAAGCAACCAAGACTCAAATTGGCTCTCATGTGGGATTTGGGTGTTGTAGGTGGTGGCTTAACCACCCCCCCCCCACAACGATGGTCCAGGGTTAAATATTGTAGTCTTGATATTTTAGAGGATAGTAGAGAAATCAGTAACTTACATATTTTGTGAGATAGGTAAACATATTGCCATTTTTAAAATAACCATTAGAAAAATAGACATAGAAGTTATAATTTTAAAACAAGTAGAAAAGAACAAATATAATTTTTACAAATCTCCAAACAATTTAGGAAAATATTGTCAGAAACAATGAGAGAAAGGACAGGACATATGGAAAACAAAAATATCAGATACAAAGGCAAATATATAGACCCTCACAAGATATAATTTAACTTAATTTGTGCTTAAAAAAATCAAATTAAAAAGTAATTGATACTGTGGTAATAAAAAAACCAATATAATCTGAGAACTTAGGTAAACGAAATCACTCAGAAAATAGTATGGAGAGAGCAAAAGCAAGAAAAGAATGAAAAAAAGAAGAGCATTGGAGGACAGGTGTGGAAGGCCCAACATCTAAATACAAAAAAAATCTACAAAGAGAGAGAGAATAAAGAGAATTGAAGAGGAAGGAAAGAAGAGAAGAGGGAAACAAAGATGTGGAAGGGAGGGAGAGAGGGAAGGAAGGAGGAGGGAGAGAATGAGGGAGGGAGAGGCACGGAAAGAAGGAGAGAGATTATCTCCTATTACACTACACAAGCAATTGCTGTCACAGTAATTCAAGTTCTAAATACAAGCTTAGAGTGAGAAAGTTCAAAAGCAATCCACACCTAGGAAGATCACAATCAAACTATAAAAATGCAAAGACAAAAAGAGAATTTTGGAAGCAGCAAGAGACAAGTGACTCATTAAGTACAAGGGCTCCTCAGTGCAGCTAGCCAGAGTTTTCATCAGAAATCCTGCAGGTCAGAAGGCAGTGAGGTGACATGTTCAAAGTGTTGACAGCCAATATTTTCATCTTAGAACTCTATAGGCCAATTTTCACCACAGTGTCTTGGCTTTCCAAGCCTGGAATGCTCTAATGGGCTTTTTAGCCAGATCCAAATGCCTTAAGGGCTGATTCTGAGGCCAGAGTGCTGTTCAGGGCGTTTTTCATTCTGTAAGTATGCTGTGTAGCCTGCTTCCCATGTTGAAAGTTTCTCTCCTTTGTAATTCTATCTATTATTATTAGCAGACAATTGGTCTTATTTATGTGATCTTTGATACTTATTCCTATCTTTATGATCAGTTATGCACTTAAACTGATCACTTGACTAGGAAGATGGCATTAGTAACTTTCAACTTAATGGGATTTGGAGTTCCATGGCAAGTTTTTAGCTTTATCTTTAGGGGTGAGTCCATGGGAACATGTGCTGAACTGTACATCTCCTCCCTCTTTTATTCCCACTCATTTTTTACAGGGATCAATTTTCAATTGGATTTAAACACCTATGAATACTTCTGTGTTAAATAAAGAGTTCAACCATTGGTATTAAGTAGAAAAAAAATACTAAAAAGTATAAAATAATAAGCTGTTCCTTGATAGTAAGTACAAGGGCTGATCAAGTCATTGCTTCTCATTGTGTCACTTTCACTTCTATAAGTTTCCTTTTAGGTACTCGGTTAGTTGTCACTGAATGGGAGAGTATATGATATTTGTCCCTTTGGGACTGGCTTATTTCATTTAGTATGATGTTTTCCAGATTCCTCCATGTTGTTGCAAATGACCAGATTCCTTTCTCTCTCTCTCTCTCTCTCTCTCTCTCTCTCTCTCTCCCTCTCTCTCTCTCTATCACTGTCTAACTCTGTCAATTAATGAATTTTAAAAAAAAAAAAAGAAGACAAAAAGGGGCTGCCGCCATGGCTCACTTGGTTAATCCTCCACCTGCATTCCATATGGGCTCCAGGTTCTAGTTCCGGTTGCTCCTCTTCCAGTCCAGCTCTCTGCTGTGACCAGGGAAGACAGTGGAGGATGGCCCAAGGGCTTGGGCCCCTGCAACTGCATGGGAGACCAGGAGAAGCACCTGGTTCCTGGCTTCAGATTGGCATAGTTCCAGCCTTAGTAGCCATTTTGGGGGTGAACCAATGGAAGGAAGACCTTTATCTCTGTCTCTCTCTCTCTCTCACTGTCTAACTCTATCAGTCAAATAATAAAATAAAAAGAAAGCAAATGACCAGATTTCATTTTTTTTACCCCTGTGTAGTATTCCATAGAGTACCTTTCCCATAATTTCCTTGTCCAGTCTTCCACTGATGGGCATTTAGGTTGACTCCATGTCTTAGCTATTGTAAATTGAACTGCAATAAACAGGGGTGCAGATAGCTCTTTTATTTGCCAATTTAATTTCACTTGGGTAAATTCCGAGGAGTGTGATGGCTGAGTCATATGGGAAGGTTATATTCTGATTTCTGAGGTATCTTCAAATTCTCTTCCATAGTGGCTTTCCTAGTTTGCATTCCCACCAACAGGAGATTAATGTACCTTTTTCCCCACATCCTTGCCAGCATTTGCTATTTGATGATTTCTGTATGAAAGCCAGTCTAAAAGATCTCTGAGAGTGAGATCCCAGTGGAAAGAAGGGACCATCAAAGAAGGAGGTACCTTTCTCTGAAGGGAGGAGAGAATGTCCACTTGATTATGGCCCTGTCTAAATAAGGTCGGAGTTTGTGAACTCAAAAGGCTTCCATAGCCTTGGCACCTTATGTCAAGAGCCTTGGGTGATCATTGACATCATAAATAAGAGTGTCAATTGTTAAATCAACAACAGGAGTCACTGTGCACTTACTACTTGCTCCCCATGTAGGACCTCTGTCCTTAATGAGTCATACTATGAGAATTAATGGTAAAACTAGTCTTTAAACAGTACTTTATACTTTGGGTGTCTATGTGGGTACAAACTGTTGTAATCTTTACTTAGTATAAAGTTGATCTTCTGTATATAAAGATAATTAAAAATGAATCTTAATGAAGAATAGGATGGGAGAGGGAGTAGAAGGGGCACAGGAGGGGGAGGGAGGGCGGGTATGGGTGGAAGAACCGCTATATTTCAAAAAGCTGTACCTATGAAATTTATATTTATTAAGTAAAAGCTTTAAAAAAAGAATTCTATATATAGTTAAATCCTTTTAAAAGAGGAAGAATTAAGGCAATCACAGCTAGATAAAATGTGTCACAAGAAAGACTACAGGAAATCCTTCAGGGGGAAATAAAGCAACCATTGAACTATGCCAAGTCCCCACTAAGAAAACAAAAAGCACAGATAAAGTAAACCTTAGGTAAATACAAACAACTATGTAAATGTCCTCCTATATCATTTAAAAGACAAATGTATAAAACAGTAATTATAAAACTGTGATGATTGCATATCAAACTGCATACAGATGTGATGATCTATATGACAATAATTGCAGAAGGAGGAGGGAAAGGATGGAGGTGTGTTAGAGCAGAGTTTTTCTATACCAGTGAGATTAGGTTGCTATTAACCAGGTTAAATTGGTTTAGGTTCAGATGTTAATAGCAGGGGCCAGTATTGTGGCGGTAAAGCCACTGACTGTGATGCCAGCATCCCATATGGGTGCCAGTTCATGTCCCAGCTGCTCCCCTTCTGATTCGGCTCCCTGCTAATGGCCTGGGGAAAGCAGTGGAAGATGGCCAAAGTCTTTGTCCCCTGCCACCCATGTGAGAGACCCAGATGAAACTCCTGGTTTCATCTGGGGAGTGAACCAGCAGATGTCAGTTCTCGTTCTCTCTCTCTCTCTCTCTCTCTCTCTCTCTCTCTCTCTCTCTCTCTCTAATTCTGCTTTTCAAATAAACAAGTAATCTTTTCTTTTTAAAAAAAGTAAGCAATAAGAAACCAACTAAAAAAGTGAAAAACAAACAATAAGTAAGTTCAGATAATACACCAGAAAATATCTATGTAATACAAAAGGAAGCAGTAAAGAAGGACCAGAGGAACAAAAATGCCAAAGTGCCTGTCCAAACAAATGATAAAGTGGCACACATAAACCATGTCTTGGCAGTACTTTTGTTAAAGGCAAACAGACTAAAAATTCTGAACAAAAATTGGAGATCCATAGAATGAATTTTTAAAAATAATAATCCAACTCTATGTTATCTAAAAGAGGTATACTTTAAACATAAAGACATAAGTTATAGTTAAGTGGATAAAGATACCTGAACCATATGTAAAAGAGCTGCAGTAGTTATAGTTACATTATAAAAATAGATATGAAGTCAAAAATTGTTGCTAGAGACAAAGAAAGATATTTTACATCAACAATCTATCAATAGACATGTGATAGGTAGATAGATAGAGAGTATAGATAAATACAGAACCCAAAATAACTAAAAAATTAACAGAACTAAAGCTAGAAGTAGACAATTCAACAATATTTGGAGATTTCCAATACCAAACTTTTATTAATTGAGAGAAAATCTATGTTGAATATCAGCAAGGAAAGAGGAGATTTGAAAAGGATTATGAACCAACTACAACTAACAGACATCTACAGAACTTGCTCAAATAACACGCATTCTTCTCACATGTACACTGGGACAATATCCATGATAGACCATATGTTTGGCCACAAAATGTCCTCAATAAATTAAAAGGACTTAAATCTTACAAATCATATTATCTAGTAAAAAGAGAATCAAATTAGAAATTAGTACAGAAGGAAATTCACAAATATAAAGTATTTAAAAATCACTGTTGTAGAGGCTGGCACTGTGGCATATTAGGTTAAGTCGCCACAAGCAATTCCGACATCCCGTAGAGGACGGGTTCAAGTCCCAGCTGTTCCACTTTTGATCATCTCCCTGCTAATGCTCCTGGGAAGGCAGCAGAAGATGGCCCAAGTCCTTGGGCCCCTGCACCCACACAGGAGACCCAGAAATTCTCCTGGCTCCTGGTTTTCGCCTGTCCCAGTCCCAGCCATTGCAGCCATTTGGGGAGTGAACCAGCAGATTCCCTCTCTCTAATTTTGCCTTTCAAATAAAACCAGTCTCTTCCCTCTCTCTAATTGTGCCTTTCAAATAAAATTTTTAAAAGATTTTATTTATTTATTTGAGCGGTAGAGTTACAGACAGAGAGAGGGAGAGACAGAGAAGGGTCTTCCGTCCACTGGTTCACTACCCAAATGGCCACAATGGACGGAGTTGGCCGATCCGAAGCCAGGAGGCTGGAGCTTCTTTCAGGTCTCCCACTTGGGTGCAGGGGCCCAAGCACTGGGTTTATCTTCCACTGCTTTCCCAGGCTATAAGTAGAGACCTGAACTAGAAGGGGAGAAGGCAGCTAGGACACGAAGCGGTACCCGTATGGATGCCGGCACTGCAGGAGGAGGCTTAACCTTACATGCCATGTGCTGGTCTCTTTCAAATAATTTTTTTAAAAGAATCACTGTACCAAATAACCAATGTGTCAAAAAGGAGATCACAGGGAAAACTGGAAAATACTTTGATAAAAACAAAAGTTAAAACAGCACATTAATGATTCTCCAGAAAAAAAACAGTATTTAGAGGGGAATCTACACTTGAAAGTGCCATGTCTAACGACAAGGTGCAGCGCATTGGTAAACTTCCTGGTGAGAACATGAGCTGAACTGAAAGCTATCATAATTAATACATCTGAAGGTCTTCTGTCCCAACATCCACCACTTCCTTTCTAGATGGATAGCCTCAAAACAGCATTGCATCTCTGCATAAAAAGATGTGCACACTATTGTTCTCAGTACCACTAATCTTAAGATTCAGAATTGCATGTTTACATCTAGAAGCAATAGATAATATGTAGATGGACTAATGAGAGAGGGAGAGTGAGGGAGATGATAAATAATAGATATTGAATCATCTTTTTCTGTTGATGAAATACTATGCAGTGATGCAAATAAAAGTAGTAGAACTAATATTATCTAAACTTATTTACATATAATGCGTGTATAATCTTGCTTATATATTCCACAAACAAATATGCATAGCACAAAAATATCCGGCATTAAAAAAATCAACCGAGGCCGGTGCCTCAGCTCAATAGGCTAATCCTCTGCCTGTGGCACCCGCACTCTGGGTTCTAGTCCTGGTCGGAGTGCCAGATTCTGTCCCGGTTGCTCCTCTTCCAGTCCAGCTCTCTGCTGTGGCGTGGGGGTGCAGTGGAAGATGACCCAAGTGCTTGGGCCCTACACCGCATGGAAGACCAGGAGAGGCGCCTGGCTCGTGGCTTCTGATCAGGGCGGTGTGCCAGCCGCAGCGGCCACTGGGGGGATGAAGCAACGGCAAAGGAAGACCTTTCTCTCTCTCTCTCTCTCACTCTCTCTCTCTCTCTCTCACTGTCCACTCTGCCTGTCGAAAAAAAAATCAACCTAGCGTAGTGGGCCCAGCAGTGAAGACGGCACTTGGAAAACCTGCATCCCACATTCAAGCGCTTGGTTCCAGTCCTAGCTCTGCTTCTAATTCTAGCTTCCTGCTAATGCCCACGGAGTAGGGGCCTTGCCACCAATGTGGGAGGCTTGAATTGAGTTCCCAGCTTTCAGCTTCAGTCCCCGGCCCACACCACTGTGAGCATTTCAGGAGCAAGCCAGCAAATGGAAGATCCCTCTGTCTCTCTGCCTCTCAAATAAATGGATACCTTAAGAGTTCAAGTTATAAAAGAAAATGTTTAGTATGCAGTCATTCATATAAAGTTTTTAAATGTTCAAAATAAAGCCAGGCATTTTTAGCAAAATAAACATTCATGAAAGTTAACAGAATTTTACATGGATAGTCAACATCCTGACCTAGATTCAGGATTACATTTGGTGTGGCTTTGGGAGAAAAGGGAATATCATGAAGGCAGAACTCACAGGGAAAGTCAATTAAATCACATCTTAAGCTGTTGCATAAGCACATTCCTCACATGTTTCCACATGACAGGAAAAATTAATCCTTTTAATTTTTAATTAAAATATAAATACTTTAATAGTTGAAGTAAGTAGATTCTTACATTGAAAACGTGTTATTTGAAATCGTGGATGTGTAGAATGTCTGGTCTGGAGGACTTGGAAAAGTGTTGGTCATTATTTCCTGATAACACCCACAGGAAAGGACAGGAATATGTAGAAGGAATTCCATGATCAAATCTAAATTGGAGTCAAAATTAGGAAGAACACTTTGGGTGGAGAATGATGAACATAAGGTAAGCTGGTGCAGTCTCAGGAACAGATAAGCTGTTTGGATTGTGATCTGGGGCTCAGAAAAATCTGGAAATGTTCATTTGGATGTCACCTGCAAAAAGATGGTAGTTTTAGCAAGGGCGTAGATGAGCTCCTTTAAGACGAGCCCATGTAAGGGTCAGCGTTCAGTCTAGCAGTAAAGATGCCTGCATCCTACACAGGAGCACTTAACTTCTATCCCTACCTTCAGCTCCTGACTCTGGCTTCCTGATTACTCAGGCCTGGGAATCAGAAGGTAATGGTAGTTGGGTCCCTACTACCTATATGAGAGCCCTGGATCAAGTCTCTAGCTCCTGGCTTCAATCTGGCCCAGTCCTAGCAATTGTGAGCATTTGGAGGTAGGGGTGGGGTGAACTGGTAGATGGGAGCTCTATATATTCACTCATTTCTCTCTCTATCTCTTTCATAAATAATTTATAAAACTTAAAGAGCAATAAAAAGTATATGTAGAAATAAAAGTACTGTGGCCTCCACAGTTATTTGCCAAGAAAAAATCAGTTTTTCAAGGAAGAGATGGCCAATTCTGCCAAATGCTGCTGAAAGTTCATGCAAGAAAAATATTGGAACTGTCTATTATATTTAGAAATACGAACATGTCAGGCTATTTCAGGAAATGAAGAAGTAAGAACCCCAAATTGCTTTCAGTGATTATTTAACTGGCATCAGGAAGGAAAACTGAAGAGCTGCATGGGTAGTAGTCACCTGAACAGCTATAGCTGAGTCATACCAAACCCAGAGGCATCAGAGAAACCAAGAAACACAGCCCAGCTCCAACCAGAATGTGACCAGGCTCACAGGACCACCTTTTCTTTGCCCCCCACAACTGTTCCTCCAAAAGGAGATTTACTGTTGGTGTGGCTGGGCTGCTTCCATCCAGCAGGGATGGGCTATTGGTGGGGGTCAGTGCCACAACTTTGGGAACTTTGGACTTCCTTCATGCCTGTGCTTGTAGCTCTTCACCATCTTCTAGCCAATTAGCCAATACCAGGGAAACAGGATGGGTTCCCTTGATTCAAGGGATAAAAACCAAAGAACTGTAGGAAACAGCAAAGCACAGTTTAGACTGCCACACAGCCCTGATTAGTTCTTATCTTCTTCCCTGGGCTACTTGGACATCACTCAACTTCTTTGGTGGGGCAATGCCTGCCAAGTTCTAGCCTCAGGAGGCCCCATTTTTCTAGCGGATAAAACACTTTTTCCTAAATACACTTTCTTTCAAATTGTTTCTTTAATAATCCATATATAGAAAAATGCTAATTTTATACTTTCTGATTATTGCGAATTAGAACCTACTTTAAAGCATAAAGTGATCTGTATCTACTTTATATCATCAAGTGAAGTTTATTTTATTACAACTTTCTGAGCACTAAAAAAGGATATTACTTTTTGAGTTGATGAACTTGAACCAGAGGTGAAGAGTTTTGAATTAATTTCTTTGGTTGCCTGAAATTAATGAGAAAAGACAATGGAGACACTCCAAAATTTGACTTGGAAATGATTTTGGCTTAGAAAAGCAATATGTCCACTGTAACATTTGAAACTGAACAGAAATGTTTTAAAATCCGTTCAAAATAATAATCCTCATTTATTGCATTTGAAACCAATACTTCATTGTTTTTCATATTTGGCCATAATGAATGAGTCACTGCTATTCAATTCATTTTAATATAACCTAAAATAGCTTTCTTGGTTAGATTGTTAGTGAATCAAGGGTGTCTCTTACGATGTTTCTGTAACCCAGGAGTTGCTAAGTCACGTGGAAAGACTAGAAGATGTTTCTGAGGTCTCTCAGCACTTCTTCACAGTCAGGTCTCTGGTGACCCTTGGACGTGCATGTGTGTGCTGAACATGACGTATTTCTCCCTAGATTTCCTTTAGAAAATTACCATTTGCCTCTGAGCAGATGACACATCCACACAGCTAAGTCTATGAGGAATGTTGTATAGTCCAAGTGTGACCTAAGGCCCAGAGACTCCAGTCATGGTGATCATCAGGTAATGCTCGGGCAGCTGATTCTTGCATTCTAGATGTTTCTTTCCTTGTGGGGAGAATTCATCATCTTTGGCAAAGGAAGAAAACATTCATGACAGTTACTAAAGCTTGTACAGATGTGGGAACTACTGAAACAGGTGAAGAGACCCCAGCAACGGGATCTCACAGTGAGGAGGAAAAATCAGGCTTGTGTCCCAGTATAACAAGGACAAGTGGAGATTCATTGCCAAGGAACTGGGCAGAGATCAGAGAAAGAGAATGTAAGAGAAAGCACTGGAGGCGAGGAGGATTCTGTCTACACTGCTTTGGCAGGGTTACTACGGGAGGCAGGCCCCAGAATGACAAGAAGCAAGGGCAGCAACGAAGGAATCTGATCAGCCATCAGGGACAGCCAGTGGCCACAGGTGGGGGGAACGGTCTCTGAGCAGACCCAGGCAATTCTTAACACATCACTTAAACTGTGGACTTGGGCCTCTGTCCTTAGAGAACCCGATTTTGGCAAAACTGCTTCTCTTGCGACATGTTACAAACCAAACATAATGGCCAAAAATACGTATCAAATGAATTCTATTACTTTCAGGCAAAAATAAAACACACAGGGGCCAGTGCTATGGTACAAAGTGTTAAGTCACCTTCTGCAGTGCTGGCATCCCTTATGGGTGCTGGTTCAAGTCCTGGCTGCTCCACTTCCACCACTCCTGCTCCCTTCTCATGCACCTGGGAAAGCAGTGAATGATGATCCAAGTACTTGGACCCCTGCAACCACGTGGGAAACCCTGAAGAAGCGGCCAGGCCCAGCCACAACCGTTTGTAGGCATTTGAGGTGTGAACCAGCAGATGAAAGAGTTCTCTCTCTGTTTCTCCTCCTCCCTCTCTGTAACTCTGCCTTTCAAATAAATAAATATATTTTTTTAAAATAAAGAAAGAAGCAGGAGCCAAGTGTCTACTTGTTTATTAAAACCCGAATTCTGATCAGGAAAATGCAGATGTCTTCTGGACTCAATATTTGATTCCAACTCTTAAAATGTCTTAGTCTAAATACAGCTTCATTTTGGGCATAAGGGCACAGTACACGTAATGTCTGATCTAAGATTAAAAATAATATAATGTAAAGTTTACATTGAGGGCCTAGGGTTTTGAAAAATGGTACCATTCTCATGCATTTAGCGTTTCAATTCGCAAATCAAAACATCTCTGATTATGTCAGATATATATTGTAGTACTTCAAACAGTTCTTCAAAGGTACTCTGAAATCTGAACTCTTGCTCACAAATGAATGTGATCAACTTGGAACACAGAAATGCTGTGGACTGGCCAAGAAATAGAATTTAAGAGGCTGATTCTGTGGTACTCAAGGACTGAGATTCAGTGGGGGGCAAAAGGCCATGAAGTTCTAATCCTCACAGTAGGCTTATCTTCAAAGAGAAAAGGTTTTGAAAGTTCTAGCAGAAAGTCATTTCCATCCTCACACTCTAAACTCCACTGTACTATCAGCGAAGTGTGCTAACAAAGTAAAGTTATCTTCAGACATAATAGAACTAGACTGTGTATGCATTTGGTGCCTTTTTGAGGCAATAACTTGAGTTCATATGCCGTGAAAATGAAGGTGAAAACCCAAAGCGAAGAAAAACCTAGAATGGAATAAATTGTGAGATGATTCAGGGACTCCAGGGAGCTACATCCAGGAAGTTAATTGCACTGGAAGCTTGGAGGACAACCAAACTTAGAAGAGGAAGTGAATGGGCTCCAAGAAGAATGAATGTCTTTAGGATGAGAACGGAATACAATCCAAACAATAAATAGAATGACTAAGACGCTGGATGAGATTAGTGATTTACTGGCACAAGGAAGAAAGGGGGGAAAAAGAGCCAATTAGACAGTCTAGGAAAAACAACGCTAATAATAAAAATGCAAGAAAGACTTGACCTAAACCTGTGGCAAACTAAAATATGGCACAGTTTTTAGTCAGTGATTCCTACAAGTCAAAATAATCCCTTGGTCTCAGGTGAAAGATGTGTTCTCAAAAAAATTCACAGAAATCTTAACAGTGGGCCCACAGAGAAAGAAATGAAGGCCACGCCATGAATGCTTGGCCGTGCACGAACACCATTCAGTCTTACTCATGGCAGTGCTCCTTGTTTGTTTTTAATTTTTCAGAACAAAAGTGGACAAAACTGGAAGCCCTAAATATTTTGACAGCTCAGCATGTGTTCTCCGACACTGATAGACTCTGGGGAATACAAGAGACAAGGAGATGGGGTGGGAAATAAAGACATTGACAGCCTTCCGTGGAAATCAGTGGAAAGTCAAGATTTGCTCATCTCTTGTTTTTTGTATTATAAATATTTGTCAATTACATTTATAAATATTACATTTTGGTTTAAAATGTTTATTAAGTAGTTTGATCATTTTTAAAGTGTAATCTACATACACACACACACACCTGTTTAAGTGAATAAAAGCTTACACAAGAATTCAAGAACTGTAAAGCCAGAGTTGTGGCACAGTGGGTTAAGCAGCCCATGGCAAGCCCAACAGGTCTGATTGACATAGTTCTCAGTGACCCAGTTCATTTTGTCTTTGTGCTGTGGGAGCCAACCTTCACAAGTTTAATTCATTGTCCAAAGTAGCTGCTTGAGCTTCAGCAATTACATCTGCATCCCAACCAGCAGAAACAAAGAAGGGACAGAGAAGGAACCAGTGGTGCACATCGAGTGAAGAACAACCCTTAGAGACCGACACACAGCTTTTGGTGTTAAATGTTCCTGGCCAAAATTTGATCATGGGGCCATACCTAAATTGGATGAGAAGTTGGGAGATAACATTTGGTCTGCAGATTTAAACATTAGTTGATGAAATAAATCTAAATTCTGTTGTGATGAGATTTGAGGATAACCGTCAGTACTTGTTTCACCAATGAAAACACTAGATAAAAGTGAAATTTGGGGGGAAAACTGAAGACAGCATAGTATAAGTGATATTCTCAGTTTGCCTAGGTCCAATTCAATGAAGCATGTTGATAACTCAAGAATAAGAAATATGGACAAGACCACTAGAAAAGCTGAAGAGAGAAATTACTTTGAAATATCTGCCTCCCCCCATCCCCAGACTCCAACCATGGAATTTAGGGGGAGCAAGAGACTAATGCTTTGAAATTATAAGCACATTGGAACTGACATTTAAAAAGTAAAGCTTTATAAATGAGAAGCAGAAGGAAGACTTGATCCATAGAATGAACTGCTACACATAGCACACACGAGCAAAGTAGGTTAGGGATTTGATGAATAGGAAATGGAATAGCAAGGTGCCTGCTTGTAGAAGGCTGAGAATGATGGAACGCAAGCCAGCCGTCACGGGGTTCCACTCTGCAGGAGAGATGTGCCTTCCAGGGACTGGCCATCTAGTTTTCCCTTCTGGAATGTCTTCAGTTTGGGAATACCCGTGTGCTTCTGGCACCATGCAGAACTGAGAGCACAATCACCTTGGGATCTGTCCCAGAGAATAGAAAGACTCTTGCTTACCTTATCCTGAACTTCCACTGAAGCAGCCTAGGTCTGTCCTAAAACCTCGGGGACACACACATTACAACATATGCATTCTCGTCACTCATCAAAGAGTATCCCTTACTTGTTTTGTCAAGCCACAGAAAGTAAAGCTATGCAAAGTGAATGATCAGCTTCTCGCCCACTCTCATCTTTACTCCTCTAATACTAACCTATCACCCTGAAAACTCCCAATACTGGGATGACTGGGTCAAAGTGTTTTCATCTTTTCAATTTTAGTGGATGGTTCCAGATTGATTTTTTAAGGTGACAGACTAATTTACATGTTCACCAATTCAAGATTGCTTTGCCCTAGATATCACATTTATATTTCAGTCAATCTGAGATTTGAAAGCTATCATACTGTTCCTTTAATTTGCATTTATCTGACCACTAGGATGGAGGATGAGTACTGTGTTTACTGGCCCTTTAAATTTTCTCACCTATACATTGTTTAGATATTTTCCCCTTTTCTTTTAAAATCAGCTTGTAGAAGCTTTGTGCCTATAAGAAATATTTATCCTCTCATCAATGGAGCAAATATTTGACCTATTATCTTTTGACTTTTTTTTTCTTTATTTTTGACAGGCAGAGTGGACAGTGAGAGAGAGAGAGTCAGAGAGAAAGGTCTTCCTTTGCTGTTGGTTCACCCTCCAATGGCCGCCGTGGCCAGCGCGCTGCGGCCGGCGCACCGTGCTGATCCGATGGCAGGAGCCAGGTGCTTCTCCTGGTCTCCCATGGGGTGCAGGGCCCAAGCACTTGGGCCATCCTCCACTGCATTCCCTGGCCACAACAGAGAGCTGGCCTGGAAGATGGGCAACCGGGATAGAATCTGGCACCCCAACTGCTGAAATCTTTACGTAATATGTACTAAACTGATCTTCTGTGTATAAAGAGAATTGAAAATGAATCTTGATGTGAACAGAAGGGGAGAGGGAGCGGGAGAGGGGAGGGTAGCGGGAGGGAGGGAAGTTATGTGGGGGGGAGCCATTGTAATCCATAAGCTGTACTTCGGAAATTTATATTTTTTAAATAAAAGCTTTATAAAAAAAAAAAAAAGAATCTGGCACCCCTACTAGGACTAGAACCTGGTGTGTCGGTGCCGGCGCCGCAAGGTGGAGGATTAGCCTGTTGAGCCATGGCGCTGGCTATCTTTTGGCTTTTTAATAAACTTGTTTCTTTTTAAATATGGGATATGTAATTTTGTCTACTTTTTAACACACAGCTGAGTGAATATTAACTTGAACACTTCCACAAAAATTCAAATATCCCATTTCCAAACATACACAGAGAAAAGCAGAGCGACCACTCACAGGAGCAAGTTCAGGGAGCAATCAGGAGTTTGTATCACCATCTTCTGCAATGGTGGAATCAGCTGCATCTTCTGGTCCGGGGACTCCTGTCACCTAGGCGGTCCCAGGAGCCGGGATGAGCCCACCTGGTACTTAGTCAAGTGCAGCGAACAATTCACTGATAATGTTACAGTGCCCTCACTCAGTCCCTCCACAGTCCAAATCCTCACTGTGCACCAAAAGCAAATGTAACGAACATTATGAACACCCCCTTGTATTTTAACGAAACTTTACACATTGTAACAGGGAATCACTCTACAACCTACTGTGGGAAAACAACCTCAGAATACCGGCTTACTTTTATTGCACTTGTAAATAGCTTTCACAAAGGAGTCATATAATCAGTCTTCCAGAAATCAATATATGGCATCATCTCCAATTTTCAGATTTAGGAACTGAGACTAACAGAGGTAACAAGTGGCAAACTCCCAAAAAAGAGATCAAATGGGACTAGGACCCAACCACAGGGTGCCCTCCAAGTACTACAATTCTGTCTCACAATTCAAATGAATCAGAAGAAAGACATAATTAAATAATTCTGCTAAGCTCTAAATGTGTTGAAAATTGACAATTTCAATTTTAAAACCAGTGTCTAGCGGGGTTTGGTGTGGGGCAGCTCTCCCGTGCTGTTTTGCATCCCCATATATATTTATTCTACCTTCGCACTTACAACTTTACAACTCCCTGAATTACCACGACTCAAGTCGGTGTTTGCTGCAGGCATCAAAGGCATTAGCAGATCGGGGTAACAAATGCTGTGATTTTAACTTTGATTGAGATGAGGTTCCCATAAATCTGGCAACTTTTTCTCCTTAGTTTTTCTGTTTTGTCTACAGCGTTCTGCCTCTCCTTCTGTGAAAAATGACTATGGAAGGCAGTTTTAGACTCTCAAGATAATAGATTTTTTGAGGGGAAAGAAAAGAAAATACTCAAAGTAAAACAATTTATTCTTGAGCTGTAGGTTCAAGTTTGTGTTGGCAAAGACCATAAAATATGAAGTATAAGGTCAAGGAAAGTACGCCTGTTTGCTTTAGGCAGATGTGGGACATTCAGAACCCTGTCTCTGGCTTTAACCAGCAATGCACCAACCTTGACCTCTAAGGAGTAAGGATATGGAGCATGGAAGAGCAGACAACAGAGGGGCTGCCCTCTATTGGCTTGTTCCTAGGTTCCGACCTCTATGTTGTATGGGGATTGTCTCAATTGAGTATTTCCATAATCCTAGGCTTCCTGGACCTTCTTACAGAGCCTTGGTGAGGATGAAGAATAGCAAACCCGTCCTCTATCTGTCTGAGTGGCTGCACCCTTGTCCAAGTATGTCACAGTAGACTTTCTCCAAAATTAGCTCCTTTGAGAGACAGGAGAATTTTGTTTTAATTGAGTAGCACCTCCTTGCTATGCTCTGGGTTTGCACTTAACTCAAACCACTGTGAAGTGCAAGAGGAAGATCCCACAAGAAAAAAACAAAATTACGGATTCCCCTGAATCTCCATATAGACTGGCTTTATAAAGAATCACTGGCATTGTTGATATGAAAGTAGAGTCAGAATCTTATATGGGACACATCAGGACAAAATATCTTCAAACATATTGGAATGTCTTTAGCAGTGAAACCACACAGGTTTGTTGTTTTTTGTTTGTTTGTTTGTTTTTTGTTTTTTGGTTTTTTTTTGACCAGGCAGAGTTAGACAGTGAGAAAGAGAGTTACAGACAGTGAGGAGAGAGACAGAGAGAAAGGTCTTCCTTTTTCCGTTGGTTCACCCCCCAAATGGCCATTATGGCCAGCATGCTGCGCCAATCCGAAGCCAGGAGCCAGGTGCTTCCTCCTGGTCACCCATGCGGGTGTAGGACCCAAGCACTTGGGCCACAGCAGAGAGCTGGACTGGAAGAGGAGTAACTGGGACAGAATCCCGCGCCCAACCGGGCCTAGAACCCAGGGTGCCAGGGCTGCAGGCGGAGGATGAGCCTAGTGAACCGTGGTACTGGCCACAGTTTTTTTTTTTTAACATATTTGAAAAAAGAATATCTCATTGAATGTGATCCCTGCACAACCCTACACTCATGTAATTCCCCTGAGTGCTTCAAAAATAGCACTTCAGACATAAGGGAGATAATAAATGATGTGCTTGGTAGCAGTTCACCTAGGAGCCATGAAAGAACAAGAAAGTTGCAATTCTGTTTTTCTCTTCCACTTAGTAGACTAGTTATGAGTTCCAAAATACAAAAGGATATTTTTAGAATCAGATCTGTAAGCACATTGTACCCAAGATGGGATTTGAGTGAACTCCAATGCAGAAAAGTCATCTTACAATCTGGAGCCATATCAGATGGGGAAATGTGTTAAATAATACTTTTCTTTCCAAAATGATTGTATCTCGTATAATGAGTTTCTTACCTCGAATTCATTTTTTTGTTGTTGAAACATTTTCTTCAGTTACAACTACCTTATTTTAACTGTGGCTAGACAAAGATCACATTTCCATGGTGGACTCAATTTCGTTTGAGTTTTTCTCCAACAGACTTTTGGATGAACACCTGTCCCATCTGCCTCAGTGTCCACACTGCTGAAGCATCATTGGTGTTTAATTGTGTGCAAAGACCCGGCATGTGTCCATGGTTGAAAAATGGCTCCCAAAAACTTTAAGTAGCTGTTGCTCTAAGGAGACAACTGTAAGGAAAATGACAAGATGCCTACCAAGCCTCTGAGGAAACAGTATTGTCAAAGAAACCATGAGGGTACTCACTCACTCACTCACTCAGTCTGTGGACAATTCATAAACGCCTTAAACTATTTGGGAGCTGAAACAAATCCCAGGCCCCATATTGCACTGTTGGTGGGAAAGCTGCACAGTATGAATAGCATTCAAGGGGAGAATATTGTACGGCACCTCAGGTAATCAAGGGAGGAAACTCACACAGCAGATTAAAAAGCCTTGGCAGGAAAGCCACCAGGAGGTTCTCCCAGGGAGCAGAATCAGTGTCCACTAAGGGAACGTCTCTGCCGCCATGAATCAGCATCTTTATGGTGCCTGTCCATTTCTGAATTGCTACGGATCACTGATGGATGCATTTTTCCATTTCTCCTCCCAATGGTTGTTTAACCCTCACTTGAACCACTGTTACATTTTGGGTGTGGGTTGGGCAGATGACTTCCCTTTAGTTAGTAGCTTTCCAGGACACATAAGGTTGCCATGGTAAGAACTGAAGAAGAAAACTGCATACTACCCAGAGACCCTGGACTAGGAGTTGGATATAATTGTAGAGGCGGATGGGAGGTATTTTGTCTCAATTCAGGTAGTGAGTATGAAGAAAAAGAAAATGGATATTAGGAGCATGGTGGTGAGTGGAGGCAAAAGCAAGTGCTTATGGACATCCATAAACTGCTCTCCTTTCTGGTTGTACCTCAAAGCCAAATACCACAGCCCTCCTGCACTTACATGTGGCAACATAGATGTTTGCCAGTAATGGGTATGAGCAGGAGTGTCATATATCCCCTTCCAGGCAGAGTTCATGACACACCTCCCCATGACGTCCGCCTCTCTCTTTCTCCACCAGCTAGCTGGCTGATGAGGAGTCTACAATTGCAGTAAAGGGCTTCTGCCTTTCACCAATGTCACATAAGGGAGTAATCAAATTTACTAGGTTGAACTGTTGAGATTTGAAGGTTGTTTTTACAACAGTTAGGGATTGCTGCTCCCAGTACCCTAACATTAAGATTCTGCTACTGTTGTAAAAACTTGGTGTAGATCATTTTGCGACGTGGGTAGAAGATATGGAGTGTCCTGCCTACCCCAGCGTCTAAAACCAAGTTGTAGGAAAGGCGAAAAAAGGGAATGCAAATGCTCTTCCCCTTTTATTAATTCCTTCGGGGTAGAAATTGTAAATTAACAATCAACGCATCCCTTAAAATATTTCAACAATGGAAACTAAAGTTTTTTCCTAATTCTATAAGAGCATTAAAATCAAGCTAGCATGGTGTCTAAGTCAGAGCGGATTAAGTAGTAGCTTACAGGGACATCACAGTCACCCATCTCAAAATACAGTCTCTCAACTGCTGACTACACATGGACCTTGAGTTCCTTTTTGAGAACAACCATCAGGATCTGTTACCCTCTACTCCTCCTGCAAGAAGCAGAAGGTATTGCCTAGTGGTGTCACGGCTATCGGGCCCAACCTGCTATTTCAAGTCATCGTGAATGCCCCAATCAGCACCCTCTGCAGTTAATTAGAGACACTGCTCCTGCAATTTAATTGCTGCACTATCTACCTCTCTTTATCCTCATCCCATCACTAATAGGACTAGATCCAGAACAGTGCAGCTAAACTCCTGGGCAGGCAGAATGCTAATGCAAAGTAGGCGACCCGGATATTATCCACGGTTTCCCTGGAAGGACACGGCTTTTCACTTTGAAAAATACTTTCATCTTTCATGATTCTCAAAAATCAGGTCAAGAAGGGTGGTGACAGTGGGCCATGACAGGGTGGGATAGGCTGCACCACTGCAGTTCCCTGAGCACTGTGTAGGCAGCCGCATGGTTGTTGTAAGCAGAAACCAGAAATCTCAGGCGCTAAGCATGGAGTGCATTTCGCTCACAGTGACGTGAAGGGGTTCTTCCCCTCCTTCCCAGTCTGGAAGCTTCTCCAGCAGGAATCTGAGCATCACAGTAACAGAAGTAGATGCATTGACAGCATAGCTATATGCTGCACCATGGTCGTTTGCTGTGCTACCAAATGAAGGAGTGATCTATGTCTCCAGTTGTCTCACTAACGGTAGTTAGAGGAACGAGTAACACTTTTAGGCTTAGTCCCTTACATTTTTTTTTTTTTGAAATTTTAGAGAAGAAAGAATTCCTAACAATTAAGTATTTGACCCTCTGCTAATTTGACTCATTAATTCGAAATATTTTAGTTCAAGAGAAATCTAAAGGATCTCATGTGAAACTCATGTCTATGAAATTGCCCGTGCCTGGTATGCAGAAATAGCTGGTGTTAGCCAAGTAAGACAGAGTAGCGAATCTGTGACCTCTGAGGCATGTGGTCCTTATCTTTGTTGATGAGACAACCAAAGCTCAGTAAAGACAATCACCTTGAGCAAGGTCTTTTCCACAGTAAGTGGCCAGGTGCCAGCCTCATCTGCTGACTCTGGGGGCCTGCCCCATCCTCAGCCTGGGAATTTGTTGCTCACTATGGGCCTCTGCCCTGTAGGCTGGGCTCAGCACATCAGTACCCCTCTTTTCCCATCACTTAGTAAAACTACCAACTTACCTTGGTGTTGTGTGCTGCTCTGTGTCATCCTCACAGCTTCTCTATCACACAGCAGTTGAGTGAGCCTTGTTCCCCAAACGTGGAAAAGACCTAAAGCAATGGAGGAGTGAGACAGAGGAAACAATGGAACACTACTATGTAGAAATTAAAGGTTTTGAATGACCATGAATAACCATGAATGACCATGGAATGACTCAATATATCGTATGCTCTTCAAAAGAACCGTTGCAGTTCTTATATTTCTAGCAACAGGATGCATTAGATGCCATGAAGGTACCACATGTAAAAGCAACTAATGAAAACAGTGCTTAAAACAAAGTCCATAGCCTTGACAACTCATGACAAGAGTCTAGGGAGATTACTGATGCCATAAACAAGAGTGTCAAATTGTTAAGTCAACAGCGGGAGTCATTGTGTACTTACTCCTCATGTAGGATCTCTGTCCTTAATGTGTTGTCCAATGTGAATTAATGCTATGACTAGTACTCAAACAGTATTTTAAACTTTATATTCTGTGTGGGTGCAAATACTTAATATATACTAAATCGATCTTCTGTATATAAAGATAATTAAAAATGAATCTTGATGTGAATGGAATGGGAGAGGGAGTGGGAGATGGGAGGGGTGCGGGTGAGAGGGAAGTTATGGGAAGGGAAGCCATTGTAATCCATAAACTGTACTTTGGAAATTTGTATTTACTAAATAAAAGTTAAAAAAAATAAAGTTGAGAAAAAAAATCATGAAGCCGACAAGAAAACTGTAAACCCATGGAGGCTAAAAATATCATGAAGGAGGAAATCTAGGGAGGTAAGAAAACACTAGAATTTTCATGCCCATAAAAGCCTGGACGCCAAAGGATTGTAACTTGAGCCGCTGCTTTGATGCCTAAAGTGCTAGGGACTGGAAGTAAAGCTTGTAACTCCAAAGCCACCGAGATAAACCAGAAACTTCGGTGTAAATATGGAGCACTAGACCCCCACGCCCTCCCCTGGAATGGATGCCGAATACACACCTTGCTGAAGCAAAAAGCCAGGAACCTTCCCTGTCTCCGTATTATTGCAGGATGGAAAGAAATCCTGAGAACCTGAGCCACAAATCATCCTTCCTTCAAAAGTGCCTCTTGTTGCTAATCCCATACAGCATGTTTATATATTCTTTCCTCATTTTTGAAGTTCTATATTCTCTATGTTTCTCTTCTTTATAATGTTCGCTTCTCCATTAAATACTGGAATGTATTGAAAACAGCTGTTTTAAAGTTCCTGCATTTTAACTCCATCATCTCAATCATTCCTTTTTGTTTCTATGGTGAAATTTGACACTTTAGTACCACCACAGCATAGTCTTCCTGTGTCTCTACTGCATTCTCTAGGTGTTTTTCTACCCTGGGTCGGAACTCTGTTCCCCAGGTCTGTGTGGGCAAATTGTTCAACCTTCAAATATAGCTTGATGGTCAACAAGAAACACAGACAGAACCCAGACATTTCTGGAGCTTGCTCTTGATGGAAGCCCTCCTTTCTAGCCCTCTGCTCCAGAACAAGCTGCTGATTTAGCCTTCATGGATCTCAGTCTCTGTCTTCCCAACTCAGCAAGATCCCATGATCTGCTTGGGTTCCCACCACCGTCCTATGGCTCTGAAAGTGCCTTTGGGCCGAAGGCCTGAGCGGGTCTCTCACATGCACCTTCTTCTGGAAATCAGAATCCTGGGCTGCTGTCGTCTGATTCTAACTATAATTGCTTTGTAGATATTATAGTGGCTGTCATCCAGAAGTACACAGATGCAAAAGTTATAGTTAAAGTGAATGTGTTGTGCTGTATGTAAGTTACTCCCTAATAAAGTTGGCTGTTAATCCTGCTGTAAGAGGAAGGTGTAATACGTTGATATCTCTTACTCTAAGTGTCAATAATTCTCTTATGGTGACTTAGACACTATAGCACATAGACCAATGCAACAGAACCTCGGTCAATGCTCTGGCAGATTTGGTGTCTGGTCAGTATCCACTTCCTGCTTATAGATATCTTTCTTCTAGTTATAACCCGATGTACAGAAGAGGCAAAAAAGCTTTGTTGGATCTTTTTTGTAAGACACTGGCTCCATTCATAGGAGTTCCATTTCATAACCCAACCACCTACCTCCAAACGCCATCTGTGGACTAGGATTTAACATTTGAATTTGGAGGGTTTACAAAATATTCAACCTATAGCATTCATTATTTAAAACAAGCAATAAGGCCGGCGCCGTGGCTCAACAGGCTAATCCTCCGCCTTGCGGCGCCGGCACACCGGGTTCTAGTCCCGGTCGGGGCGCCGGATTCTGTCCCGGTTGCCCCTCTTCCAGGCCAGCCCTCTGCTGTGGCCCGGGATTGCAGTGGAGGAAGGCCCAGGTGCTTGGGCCCTGCACCCCATGGGGAGACCAGGAAAAGCACCTGGCTCCTGGCTCCTGCCATCGGACGATCGCGGTGCGCCGGCTGCAGCGCGCCGTCCGCGGCGGCCATTAGAGGGTGAACCAACGGCAATGGAAGACCTTTCTCTCTGACTCTCTCTCTCTCACTGTCCACTCTGCCTGTCAAAAAAAAAAAAAAAAAAACAAGCAATAAAAGTTGGTAAGAAAAGACTGCAGACTATAAAAATTTTAGTTCAAGAAGTAGAAGTTGCAAACCAACCAGAGCAGTACAATCATTAAAGGAAGAATTATTGAGAAAAGCTGGTTCTGACTGGATTGGGAGACTGTGTGGAAGTCAGCTAACTATGATTTCACAGGTTAAGCAGGAATCCTAATAGCTAATCAATTGCTCCTGCAGTAAGGGTTCAGTGAAGTGATGCCATAACAAGGCTAAGCTCTAAAGGTGTCTATTCATTCCTTGGTTCCAAGGGCCCTTGAATAGCAAAAACCTGCAAATGCTCAAGTCTCTTACATAAAACGATGTCGTATTTGCATCTCACCTAGCCACATCTTCCCATACACTTTAAATCGCCTCTAGATTACCATACTTAACAGGATGTAAATGTTGTGTGAATAGTTTAATGATTAAGCCAGATCAGTTAGAAAACAATGACAAGGAAAAATAAAATCTGTACATATTTGGAACAGACTTCTTCATACATTATTAACCCATGGCTGATTGAATTCATAGATGCAGACATTACAGATATGGAGTTCATGAATGTAGAGGGATGACTGTTAGAGTAGTAGGTGATACTAAATGTTTCAGTTTTCTACCACAAGCCTCTTGATTAAAGGATTACAAGACAGAAGCAATGTAATACCGTTTCCTAGACCTGCAAAGCTAGTGGCCCACCTATATTTAGTTTTGGAAGTACAGAGAAGCAAATAATTGCATTTCAGAAATGCAGCCTGGGTTCCTTGGGGACCCAGCTGGTCCCACTACACTTGACTCTTTGCCACAGTAGGGCAAGGCTCTCAACTACCATTTGCCTCTCATGCCTACCACACACGCTGTTCTCTTTCTTCTCTGATTTCCACCGCACATAGAAGAAACTGATCTGTTCTGGAAGTCTTCCACATCAAGGAATAAACTGCTCATTGGAAAGATAACCCCATTCCAGGCAAAGCTCTGTTTTCAGAAGATTGAGGCTTAACGATAATGTGTCTGTAATTATTGAGGGAAATTCTCAAAAAATATGACACATAGAACAAAGTTGATAGTGCGAAGCTATGTTCAAGGTCTTGGCTGCAATTTACATTTATTTTATCTTAATTCATCTTCAAGTAGAAAATTCATTTGTGGCCATAAAATTCGCTTTTGCAGGGCACCCCTACTAGAACATGTATCACCCTCTTAACAGCCCTAGGGGTGAGAATTTACTGTCAACCTCTTTCTTAAAGGCTTCTTAGAATCAATCAGTAGTTTCCCAGCAAAGCAGGATGTTTTGACTCCACCAAACTCAGCTCCAAGTTCATTTTGACCTGTTGTGCTTTCAAGAGCCCACAGTCAATACGCCAGATGGCTTTGACTAATCTTATGTTGTTCCAAATACACCTATTTATAACTCCCATGGAATCTTGGAACTTAGCAATTGGCTCATTTCCCTCACCAAGTCTAGTCAGTATATGAAAGATCAACCAAGAGCAGTGACTGAAAGAAGAATTTATCAAAATTGCCCATTCTTCCTGCATGCAGAAAACCAAGTTGGGTGTCCTGTGAACTGGAGAACAATGGTGGAAATCCAGGGACTCTACCCCAGGACAGAAACGACTGCTACAGCATCACTCACAGGGAGAGCAGCACCAGGATGAATGGAACACTGAAATGTTGACGACGTCATTTGGATGAGTTTTGACCACACAGCAATCCTAGCCTCACTTCCTCTGTTTTCATAGATAGCTATGACATGAATATAATTATCAGTCTTTTTTTTTTTAGCAAACACACTGACTCCCCCTTCACATGCTTCTTTATTTACCAGCACTAAATCCTAAGACAGAATGGGAAATGGCTGTGTATTAACACATCTGTGGGCCAGGCTCTGTAAGCTACGCTGTTTCTCTGAGAAGCAGTGGCCAAGGGCTTATGGGCTCAGACCATTCTAGTGATCTCTCTTTTGTGCCACAGGAATTCTGCAGCATCAAAGGACAGTTAACTGTGGGCTCCATCTTAAAATAAATCTCTCTCTCTCTCTCTCTCTCTCTCTCTTTCTCTCTGTAACTACTTAGCAAACAAATAAAACAAATCATTTTTAATTAAATAATTAAAATGACAAAATTCTTTCTGGAATATGCTACCTAAATAAAAAGTTAATGATCTGGTTACAATGTCAGATAATTTTAGTTAAAATGGTTGTTTTTGAAACATCCTAGGTGCTCAGTGGCATATAGCATAATCATCCCTAAGTCAAAGTGGTAAGATCAGAACAGTGGCAATTTGGGCAGATTTTTTTTTAATATTTTCTCCTAACTACAACCACCCCCTGCACCAAACAAACTTACTCTGTTTTCTGAAATTCCCCCTTTCTATACGAAACTTCCTGCAGAAATTCTCATCACCATTGTGAATTCCTCCGAGCTGCCCCAGCCATGGATGTGAGGCCTTGTCAACTGGCTGGAACTCTGCTGAAACATCAGAAGGGCCGTACCTTAGAAGTAACGACCACTCTACGTCAAAGGGTGCTCCCGGCTCAACCTCACAAGACTGAAGTCAAGCTCTGACCAGGTCAAGGAGAGCTACTTATGAGTCAACTATCTGTTAGGACAAAATGCAACAAACCTTAAAGGAAGACAACACCTGTACAACTTCTGACGGTTCATCACCCATCTGAAAAACGACTGGACGTGGACAGAAGCAGGAAAGCAGGGGGCCGTAACTTTAAATCTCTTTCTGAGAATCGTTTATTGACTAGAGATGAAACTGTGAATGGCATACTAGGCCCCTCTTTTTTTTTTTTTTTTTTTTTTTTGACAGGCAGAGTGGACAGTGAGAGAGAGAGACAGAGAGAAAGGTCTTCCTTTGCCGTTGGTTCACCCTCCAATGGCTGCCGCGGATGGCGTGCTGCGGCCGGCACACCACGTTCATCCGATGGCAGGAGCCAGGTGCTAGGTGCTTTTTCCTGGTCTCCCATGGGGTGTAGGGCCCAAGCACTTGGGCTATCCTCCACTGCACTCCCGGGCCACAGCAGAGGGCTGGCCTGGAAGAGGGGCAACCGGGACAGAATCCGGTGCCCCGACCGGGACTAGAACCCGGTGTGCCGGCACCGCAAGGTGGAGGATTAGCCTGTTGAGCCACGGCGCCGGCCTAGGCCCCTCTTAATGCGGCTCTTCCTTAGGATGCTGTGGTTTCATTTTGTCGCTCTCCCTGCACAAAACACAGGCTAGAGTCTCATGAAACGTCACAGTGTGTCCTTATCATCGGGACAAACCCTCCTCCAGGGTACCTTTGTGACTTAGCAAATGCTATTCCTAGAATGCTGTAGTTCCAGCCTTTCCAAGCACACTTCCCACCCTCCTGTTTCAAAAGTACCTCCCATTCAAAGCTGAAACGTATTTCATCTAGGAGAGCATTCCTTTGGCTGCTCTAAGCAGCATTGCTGTAACACATCTGTCACACTGTTTAGACAAACTCCTGTTCTACACACACACACACATAAACATGTGCATTTGGATAAATGTTTGCAAAATCTAGAAATATTGATTAAAGTTCAGAACACTATTACTCTCATTGTTACAAAATTTAAACCATTATTAAAATGAATTCAATTTGGAAATGTGTCATTGGAGTTTGGCTAAATCGTGCATTCAAATATATGCCTATGACAAAAATGTAGGGGCCGGCATTGTGGCATAGTGGGTAAAGCCACTGCCTGCAGTGCCGGCATCCGATATGGGCACCGGTTCGAGACCTAGCTGCTCCACTTCCAATCCAGCTCTCTGCTATGGCCTGGGAAAGCAATAGAAAATGGCCCAAGTCCTTGGGCCCCTGCAACCATGGGAGACCCAGAGGAAGCTCCTGGCTTCGGATCGGCACAGCTCCAGCCATTGCAGCCAATTGGGGAGTGAACCAGTGGATGGAAGACCTCTCTCTCTCTCTCTCTCTCTCTCTCTTTGCCTCTCCTCTCTCTCTGTGTAACTCTTTCAAATAAATAAATACATCTTTTAAAAAAAGAAAATTTAGATAAATGACTTTGAACTTGTAAAAAAAAAGTAATCAAAACAAGAAATGCTTATTTAAAAGATGTTTCTTTTTTAACCCCAGTTATGAAGATTTTCGTTTACATACATACTCACACAGAACCATCAACAACAAACTACTTCCCATTTCCAATACATTGCTATTGCCCAGAGGGTCCCATCCTCCACGTCCACATTTTCTCAGATGTACGTATTGTATTTTTGGCTGGTGTCTTCTTGTTGTTGAAACAAATGAACGCTTTCATCCAGGCCTAAAACAACACCCATGTCAGTTCTTTAGGGCAGAAGTGCAGGTCGTGGTGGCCGGTTCTTCTGCCCAGGACTCACAAGGCTGACTTCCAGGTCAGATGGCTGGGCTCTTATCTGTAGACTCTGGGGGAGAAGTCACTTCCAGGCTCATTCAGATCATCGGCGAAATCCAGTCCTCCTGGTTAGACGGCCAAGGTCGCCCTCTCCCCGCTGGCTGTCAGCTGGGATTTTCCATATCTCCTGATCATCTTCAACAGCAGAGAGAGTTCTCCTGTTTGGAATCTCTCTGATTCCTCCTTCTGCCTTATCTCTTCAGCTAACAAACTGTCAGTCTTTAAAGGTTTGTAAAGTTAGATGTGCCCTCCCCCAACCCACCCAATCAGCTAGGGTAATGGCCTTCCTTAAGGTCTGTGGACTTTCTCCATCAGCCAACCTCCTCCTTCCACATAATGCCACACAGTCTCCGTTCCAGGGGTCAGGGCTCAGGCACGCATTTGCAGGAGCCATTCTTCCCGCCACACTTCACGTTCACAAACGATAGGCTTTCTTACAAGGTTGGAATGAGCTCCCCGCTCATGTTCCCACCTCTGCAAAACAGCCATAACGTGCCTGGAGCCCGTGGTTTGTAACCACACATTTTGCCTGGGGCAATGGTAAAGGCACAAGAGAAGACGGTATTTTGTTTGAGGAATGCAAGAAAAAAGCTAACCTTCTACTTCTATTTGAAAGGAAACGGGCATTTCAAGAAATGTTCATGAATAATTGCCCTATTGCCAGTCATATTATAATTTGGCAAAGAGAATGCATGTAGCCTGTGCCTGGATTTATTTTTAGCAGTTGATATTAATCCTTGTTTCTAGAAAAAATATATATACTTAATGGTCTGTTGTCAAGATTTGGCTCGCTGCAATGTCATAAAAGAGGAATGGAGTTCATCAAGTGCCACTGCAAATAACTGCACAAATACTTTTATTTTTCTTTAATCCAAGGCACTAAACTGAGATGTTTGCTGAACACCAGCCTGTGGGAGATACTGACCTTGGCACAGGAGGGCGCGATGTGTATTCCTGCATCAGACCCACATGTCTGTTCTTCTCATGTTTCAAAAGCAGGCCAGCTTACGTGCTGGAGTTCTAATGGGACATTAAAATGGAGGCACTTTCTGGTGCTTGTAGCACCTGCCAAATGGAAAATATCATCTCACTGTACAATCAGGAAATGAATGCCCATTCTCATATCATGATAGAATTTTAGGGAAAACTTTTGGAATAGGATCTGGACACTCATTTCTAAGTCTTTTAAGTACTCAGAGGACAACAGGAGTGGGAAGATACCACTGTGTCTCCATCTTCATCTCTCTGATTCTTTATAAGCTAGCTCTTTCAAAGTAAATTCAAACATGTGGCTTATTGTCCCTTCCTCCTGCTTTGTCTGTCTTTTATTTTTACCCTTACGACAGAAATGGTGTGGAAAATGCCGGCTAAAACAGCAAAACACAGCTGTGGTTCCACTGGCATATGTACACATAATATTTAATTTCATATTGTTGATAAGTAGCATCTATTTGTTTTTAAGCAAGTACAAGTTCAGTATTGTGTACACATATCTGAGTTGTATGATGTGGTTCTGAATTATTAAAATGCATTTGTAGGAGGATGACTTTAGTTTTCCCTTTACCTTAATCTCATACACTGCCAACAGGCACTGGGCAAGGTAGCCATGATTCTTTCTCTTCCTTTCGGGGAAACAAAATCCACTCAAGACCTTGTGACCTTCTTGCCCTGTACATCTAATGGACTGCAAAGCCTTCCCCTGATGCCCCCGCCTGGTCTTATCGGATCTTTATGAATCCACAGTCACTGATGTTATCAGAGCCCAGTGGGGCTGGGATCTGGAGAATGTGGAAGCCTGCAGCGGGATTCCACAGCTGACGTCTGGTCTGCATAGTACTCTTCCCCTGGCCACGTTTCCACCAAATCCCTCCCTCTCTAGAAATGTGCTGGCACGACTTTGCCACTGACGTCAATTCCAAGCCCTTACCACTATTCTGTCTCTAGGCTGCACCTAATTGTCAAAGACCCCTGAAGTGATCTGGCTTGACCTTGAATAAACTCTTCACATTTCTGAGCCGAATTTCCTACACAAAAAGTGAGGAGGTTAAATTGGATGATTTTAAACTCTCGTGAAGTCATTAGTATCCCTCTTAGGAATCTACACCTAAGCTGAGCTAAAACCTAGGGACCACTGACAATCTGGTCACCAGGGTACCTTTGAGTCCACTGCCTGGATGTTTGTACTTACCTTTTTAAAAATGGAAAATTTTAAACACATACATAAATAGAAAGAGTATTGTGATTAGTCTACCTCCATTTGAACATTTGAAAGAAAATTTCAAGCATGCTGTTGTGTCTCTTGTACATAATTATGTATATCTGATTTTTTTTTAATTGTGCTTACTTAACACATTAAAGGGAGAGAGGAAGAAAGAGAAAGAGAGATCTTCTATATGCTGGTTCACTATGCATTTGCCTGCAACCCAACCAGTTGATCCACCACCTGCTTCCTTAGAGAGTGTTCATTAGCAGGAAGCTGCATTCGGGAGCAGAACTGGAACCTGAACCCAGGCACTTTGAAATGAGAGACAGTCATCCCAAAGAGCAGCTGACCCCTCCAAAAACACCTACCCCAAGATAGCTTTTTTTTTTTTTTGACAGGCACATTTAGACAGTGAGAGAGAGAGACAGAGAGAGAGGTCTTCCTTCCGTTGGTTCACCCTCCAAATGGCTGCTCCAGCCGGCGCACTGTGCCGATCTGAAGCCAGGAGCCAGGTGCTTCCTCCTGGTCTCCCATGTGGGTGCAGGGCCCAAGCACTTGAGCCATCCTCCACTGTACTCCTGGGCCACAGCAGAGAGCTGGACTGGAAGAGGAGCAACTGGGACAGAACCGACGCCCCAACCAGTACTAGAACCCGGTGTGTGGGCGCCACAGGCAGAGGATTAGCCAAGTGAGCCACGGCGCCAGCCTCAAGATAGTTTTTTAAATCATAGCCACAATACTACAGCCACACTTAAGCACAATCTCTTAATACTACTCATTACCCAGTCTTGTACAACTCTCAATGGGTATTTTGATGATAAATTGAATGGAAACCCATTTTAACAAAGATGTACCAACTGCACTGAAACCAGACCTCTGCCTTACCAGAAAACTCAGCTAATCCAGCTGCTTGGAGATGATAATAATAAGTTTTGAGAGCACAGATTTCCAAAGCTCCACTGCTAAAAAGCAAAGGCGCTAGAAGTCGAGGAGTTCCAAAGTCAGTCCGTTATCCGTTATCCACAACTCTTTTTTTGGTTTGGTTCATTGGTTTCTTTTGAAGAAAGAACACGATATAAGAACAGACAGAAACAAGACCCACAGAAGTAAGTGATGCTAATTTGAATGAGAATGCCAAGCGGCTCATTTGGTGCTAAAATTCTGTAGTTTCACTGGAGATACAGTTTGTAAAGGAGAGAAGTCAGTCAAAGCAGGCAAAAGAAGGACTTGCAGAATGCTTTATACAATGTGGGTTGTAAACTGGCTCTCCCAGGAGCTGAACTGAGCCTATAGAAGTGTGTTATTGGACTTATTTTATTTGTTCAGTAATTGATGTAAAAATTATTATATGTTCCCTGTGCCAGGCACAGTTATAACTGCAAGCGATGAGAACAGTGAACAAAATAAATAAAATGCCTCCCCTAATGGAGCTTACATTATTGAGCATAATTTAAACAAAAGGGTGAGTCATGTCCTCCTTAGCACTCTCTTCTTGTTCTCTTTTTAAAAAATTAATCAGCAAGGACCTTAGAGAAGGCATGCCCTCCTCAACAATGCTACAGGACTACACACCCACACCCTGGCTATCATGTACATATATGTGTGTGTGTGCATATGTGTGTGGAAGCATTCAAGTCGTTGACACTCCGTGGAAAAGCAAAGCTACTTAGTCTTCAGATACACATAGTGACCAGTAACACTACCCATTGGTAGTCATTTGTTTTTTGGAACAAGCTTTCCATCCAACATGCAACGACTAGTCCATGCAAGGTTCTAGGCTGGAAATCAGAAATACAGAGAGCACTAAATCCTGGACAACGATATCCTGGAGCTCCCAATGGCTTGAAGATCCAGACCCATAAACATCTCCCCTCTCTCATATGTCAATCGCTATGTTAGACGTGTGGAAAACGACAGAGGAGGGCAGGCAGTTAACTCTTCCCAGTGCAGGGAGGGAGAGGAACGGGAGTGTTTACAGAAAGTGTACACAACCACCAGGAAGAAAAAGATATTAAATGTACTGATGCCACATTCAAAGACCTAGTATTAATAATGTACAAGTTTCCTCGAGAAACAGTTGCTTGCTACCTTTCTACAAAAAGCCCTGAACTTTTCCTCAGTTTCTCTAGATCCACTTGCCACCAGATAATTACAAATTATGCATTCACAAGATCTAGATTTAATAGGCTTTTTTTCTGGTCATTAATGCTTGCATGCAAAATCATTATTTTTTCAATAAAACAAAGGCCACCACAAACATTGCGGAATTATTTGTTTTTAAAAGAAAACCCCAGCATGGGTATTTATGTACAGCCAAGATCTAGTTTCTTCTGATGAAGATATTTTGGCTTTAGTTTTTAGCAAATATAAAAGGACATTAACAGTAGACTAATATTACAAAATTTCCGAGATGAGTGTATTCCTAAAGTCACAAACTCCAATCTCCTGCTTCCAGGTGAGACAATCTTTGAGACACCCAGTAGAGCTATAGATACTCAGAGACATTCCAGACTTCAGTCTCAACACCTCCTGCCCTGGAGGCCTCTGCAGCATTAATCAGATTTGATGAAGAGACTTCTCTCTGCTGACTAAGCAAACACACTGGCTGTGATATGAAGCCATCCCCTCCTCTTCCAGTCTCTCTGGAAAAGGAAAGAGGGCAGTATCTTCCCTCAGCAAAGCTTGATGTGTTTGAAATCATTCGTTTCTTGGGGACTCTGTAATGCCAAGCATCTGAGTGTGACTGACTTGAGAGTTTCAACATTCTGATTCACTCGAGTTCAGTTCTTTGTTCTCCGGGCCATTCTTCTCAACATATCCCTGACTCCCTGATGTGTTTTTTGCTTTTCTATGGATACACTGCAATTATTAAGTATTCTGTTTGGAAACAGGAAACGAAATTTGATCACTTTATTCATATCAGAAGTTGATGAATATTTGACCAACCAGACAGAAACTCACACTAATCAGAGTGTTAGACAACTTGCCCAGCAGACATATCTTCCAGTTAGACAATGCTAGTTGTGTGAAATGGCTACAGACAAGTATATAAACTGGGCATCACTCCCTCCATCTGGCCCAATCCATTCCCAGTTTCTATGGTCCTACTCCTTATGTATCAAACCGCTACCTCTTCCCAGTTTTACTATCACCAACCAAGAATACACCTTCCTTGCCTTGCACCTGCACTGTGGCTACCCAATATGCTTCCTCTGTTGCATTTTCTACTGAAAACTAGAGCAATCTGTCGAAATCCAAATCTGACTACACCATCCCCCTGTTTAAAATTGGTCCATTGTTCCATATGCAAACTTCTCACCACAGCACATGGGATTCTTCAATGTGCCACCCTATTTATTCATACTCGTCTCCCAACACCCTGCTGTGATTTAAACAGCAGAGACACCCAACTACTTAGGTTCTCCAAACACCCTTTCCCTTCACCCACTTCAGGAGCAAGGTTTTTCCTCTCCGTCCTCCTGTAGATTTGAATAGCCCTCTCCATCCTGAGAGAACAGAAGATTGCATTCCCATTAAATCCCCACACGGCAAAGCAGCAGCCCCTCCCTTTAGACCTCAGTTTCTTCCCTGTTTACCATGTGCTCTGGAACAAGCGTTCCATGTTTTTCTACTGGGCCGCATTCCCAGCACCAAGCTCTTCTCTTATAAACAGTACCCTGTCAGAACAATGGAACAAAGGATAAGGCAAAGAACAAGCTGCAACCATTAACAAGAGACCAGACAGCTTTCAACATCCACAGACTCAGGTCTACCCATTTATATGTCCTCAATTAGGTCCCCCATGACCCTGACTTGCTTCCATACAAGATGGAGAAATGCGCTTTGCTCTAGGTGCTAAATCACATGTAGTGCAAAGAGAAAATAATTCTCTTCTCTATTTAAAGTGGTCTTTCCCCACCCTAATTTCTTATCACCAAGTTAGTCTCATCCTAGGACGCTTAATAGTGAGAATATCCACTTCACCTTTGATTGACTATATATTTATAGCCCCAATAGGAAAAACAATTATATCAGAAATAATGATTGGCCGGCGCTGTGGCTCAACAGGCTAATCCTCCGCCTTGCGGCGCCGGCACACCGGATTCTAGTCCCGGTCGGGGCGCCGGATTCTGTCCCGGTTGCCCCTCTTCCAGGCCAGCCCTCTGCTGTGGCCCAGGAGTGCAGTGGAGGATGGCCCAGGTGCTTGGGCCCTGCACCCCATGGGGAGACCAGGAAAAGCACCTAGCACCTGGCTCCTGCCATCGGATGAGCGCGGTACGCCGGCCGCAGCGCGCCAACCGCGGCGGCCATTGGAGGGTGAACCAACGGCAAAAGGAAGACCTTTCTCTCTGTCTCTCTCTCTCACTGTCCACTCTGCCTGTCAAAAAAAAAAAAAAAAAAGAAATAATGATTGAACTCAAGTACAGATTGGGTTATTGAATCTTGAATATTGTGAGTAGGACATCAACCATGCACTATAAAAAGGTCAGACTGCCATTCTGCATGGATTCCAGCTACAAGTAATGGAAAGCAACCCAACATGCAAGAGATTTAGCTCCATTGCTCTGTGCTCTAAGGCATGAGCAGAATCCTACAGAGGCCAACTCTGCACCTAACTGACCTGAACTCCAATGCATACACTGAAGAGCTTTTTTTTCTTTTTTGGCTTAAAAATTGTTTGTGATTTTAAGGAACCATATCTCTGCAAAATTCAAATTTCATTGCAATATTTGGACCATTTCTCTTCCATATGTTCAAGTTCATTATGACTCCAGCTTTCCCAAGAACAATGGGCCAATGGTCGGCACTGGATTTTCACATGTGGAATAGACAGATTTGTGGTGCTCGGGATCAATTCTCACTCTCCTCCTGCTGTCACAGCCTTAATGCTATGAACACTCTGGCCTCTGGATGTCCTTCAGCTTCCCAGGCCTACCGCTCTCTGCTTTGCTGTATCTCCACATACAGCATGATATACCCATGGGTCTCATCTCACGGTATTTTTAATTTTTTTTAAATGTATGTATTTATTTGTTTGTTTTTAAAGACAGAGAGACAGCTGGAGACAGACTGAGACCTGCCCTCCCCAAATGTCTGCAACAGCAAAGGCTGGGCCAGGTGAAAGCCAGGAGCCTGGAACTCAATCTGGGTCTCCCAACTATGTGAAGCATGACCTGCTGCTTCCCAAGTTGTGAATGAGCTGGAAGCTGGAATCAAGAGCACAGCCAGAACTCAAACCCCAGCACTCTGATAGGGAAGACCTCCCTCACAGCATCGGAACCACCACAACAAATGCTTACCCTTTCCTCCATGCTTGAAGCCTAAGCTAAAGGATTCCTGCCACGAAGGCCTTCACACATGCTGCTCCTTCTGCCTGCAGTACAGTCACTCCACCTCGCCAGTCCCCCCAGGACTGAGAAACTCCTGTCCTGCAATTAACTCCAAGCCACCTCATGAGTCCTCCCCTCCAGTACCCTCAGGCAGGATCAGAACCGCCTCTTAGGGAACTCAGCAAGTCCATAAAACACAGACAACACTTGTCTTTCCAAACAGATTCCGGAACTCTGTGGGTACAGAAGCCACATTCATTTGTATGCTTGTCTTTATACCTGAACAAAACAAGTTTAGTTAACATTTTTGAACGAAATGATTTTCCTGAACAGTTACTTAATAGAATGTTAAATTCTTTTTTTTAAACTTTTTTTTTGACAGAATTACAGACAGTGAGAGAGAGAGACACAGAGAAAGGTCTTCCTTCCATTGGTTCACTCCCAAAATGGCTGCGATGGACAGAGCTGTGCCGATCCGAAGCCAGGAGCCAGGTGCTTCTTCCTGGTCTCCCACGCGGGAGCAGGGCCCAAGCACTTGGGCCATCCTCCACTGCCCTCCTGGGCCACAGCAGAGAGCTAGCCTGGAAGAGGAGCAACCGGGACTAGAATTGGCGCCCATATGGGATGCTGGCGCTGCAGGCAGAGGATTAACCTAGTGAGCCACGGCGCCGGCCCTAGAATGTTAAATTCTATATTCCATGGTAAATTAACAAGTACTACTGTTAGGCTATGAAACGGCAGATCTTCCCTTCCACGTATACATGCTTGAGTATATGTGGGAGTCATTTGCAGTCACAGGGCATTGAGCTATGCCTGATTCACAGATATGTTCTCCCTCTCAAATCTCTGCACAAAAGGGACACAGATTCGTCAAGAAATATTTCTTCCAATTGGGCTGGCTACTCCCCCAACACTCCCTCTACTCAACAATCAAACCTTACACATGTTTCAAATCCATCTCCAGTGCGACCTCCACCAGGAAATCCCTCTGGTTCCACTCAACCACATGTGCCCCACCCTGATTTGGACTTAAATTCTCTAAACTTTCTTGAAAGATACCATCTCATGCTAGCTGGCATAATCAACAAGGTAATCATTGTACTCTTTTTCTCTCATTCCATCGGCTAATGAAGCTGCACTATGACTCTCAGGTCTGAAGGCGACAGAGTGCTTAAAGGAGCCAATGATATCATCAGAAAGACAACAGGGGAGTGGCACTGTGGCACAGCAAGGTAGGCCTCTACCTTCAATGCCAGCATTCCATATGGGCACCAGTTCAAGTCCCAGCTGCTCCACTTATGATCTATTTGCCTGCTGATGCACCTGAGAAAGCAGCAGAAGATGGTCCAAGTGCTTGGGGCCCTGCTACCATGTGGGAGACTCAGATGGATTTCCAGACTCCTGGTTTCAGACTGGCCCAGCTCCAGCTGTTATGGCCATTTGGGAGTGACCCAATGGATAGAAGATTCTCTCTCTCTCCCCTCTCTGTAACTCCACCTTCCAAATATTTTTTTTAAAATCAAGACAAGAGAGCTGGGGTAGGATCAATTCAACTTTATAGAAATAAATTTGCAGTCTGACCTGAAAAATGTTATGAACCTGCACAGATCCCGATTTCTATACGCACGCATTCTGTTTTCATCTACCTCACAGAGTTGTGAAGACTACATTCAATGGTGTGGTTGCAGTGTGCCAGGGTCCCCCACCCCCAAGCCTGCTTCTCTTTCTACTCTTGTTAGCACTGGTAGGCAGAAGGGGAAGGCCGAGCGAATTTCTCGCATTTTCCTGTTATTGACCATCATCTGACTTGACTTTCATGAAGGATTTCTTTACTTTGAAGATAAAGACATTCTGTCCCCATATTGCAATTTCTATTTCTGAAAACTAAAATTCTTGCTCAACAGAATGTTATCATCAAAACTTGCAGGCAAAAAACATGTCACTGCTATCAGCATGAAATATTTGCTCCTCCCATTTGAACTCCAGAGTAACAGTCTGCTGTTGATGGTGAACTTGACACTGTGTGTATAAGTAAGTGGTGCTTGAAGCAAGCTGTCCCTGTGTTTCTCCTGGGGCTTTGTTGTCATCTAGGCTAGGCTAGGTCTAGGCTGTTGGAAAACCCACCAATGTTTTGGGAGTGACAAGGGATTAAGCAACATATTGGGATTAGCACCTACATAGTCTAACTAGAAATTCTCTGTAGGTTTTTCTCTTATATTTTCTAACCAAATCATGCAAATAATTCTCCTTCTCACAGTTCTAAAGAGAGCTCCTTCTGCCTCTTGGTGTAGTCCCCAGACCTCCTGCCTAACCCCTTATGCACCAGAAAGTTGTGCTTGAGGTACCTTACTCAGCCTTCTCTGGCACCCACGCCTGGGACTCCACTCCAGGCTCAATCCAAATACATCTTTGTCATAAGGAGATGCTTAATCTTTGCCGTGGCCATTTTAAAGTATTTTAAACCACCAGTATAATTAGAAGTAAATGAATAAATTGCTTATAAAAGTATATATATATATATATATATATTCTCAGAAAATTGCATGTGCACATTTACTATTTCGCTATAAATATTTGTAACCCCATTGTACTTTGCTCATATTTTCAGAAAAAGAACTACATTGAGTATCTCCCAAAGTACTTACTGCTCCCCCTCAAATACTTTTCATCAACTTCTAGGAAGACCCTTAGTAGATATTCAATCATTTTTTTTATTTTTTGAAGTTTTATTCATTTATTTGAGGGACAGACAGAGGACGTTCCCACTCACTGGTTCATTCCCCAATTTCCCACAATGGCTGGGACTAGGCTGGGACAAAGCCAGGAGCCAAGACTTCATCCAGATCGCCCACCTGTGTGGCAGAAACCCACTCCCTTTAGCCATCACTGTTGCCTCCCAGGGTCTGCAGTAGCAAGAAGTTGCAGTCAGGAGCCACAGCCTGATATCAGACCCAAGTTCTCTGATGCGGGACATGGGTGTCTTAACCAACAGCTTGACCACTAAGTCAAACATTCTATTTCAGTAAATATGTTTAAACAAATGAATGTTTAGCTGCACGGTCTATCTGATAAAGTAGCCAGAAATCACAGGTAAGTATTTACACAGAAATTACTTGAATCGGAAGAAAATTTAAAAATCCAGCTGCTAACCCCATTGCAATATTCACAAGGGGCTAATCACTAGAGGATCAGGAGGTGCATCCAGAAAGCCCTGTTGGGCAGTCCTGGACCATGTGATGAAATTCAATCGGCCGGCGCTCTGACTTCTGGGAGGTGTTAGCCTGTGTCGTATGCACAAATCACCTGACTTGGAGATGGGCTTCCCAGACCAAGCACTGCAGCTTGGATTTGAAAGGGGCCCAGGAAAGCAGCGAGCGCATCCCGCAGGCACGGCTGCAGCCACAGTGTGAAGGAGGGCTTTCCAGCTCTAATCTGCCTAATTCTCATCTGCTGTATGAACAAAGAAAACCCAGCCAGAACGCGTCAGTCATCTCCACCAAGCGTGACTTCCATCTTCCCTCTGCTTCCAGAACTGATTTTAAGCAGATCATCTTTTCTGGGTATTCTTGCACGCGGGCTGTCGGCAGCTGTTCCCAAATGCAACATCAATACATGTTTTATGAATCAGCATGGCTTTTTCTTTTATGGGGTGGGGGGAGGGGAGGATGGTGATGTGTGAAGCTAATCATCTTGGTTATGACACAAAAAGCTTTTGCTGTGAAATCCTGAGTGCTGTGTGCCATCACTCAATCTTGCTGCGAACACAGAGCAGCATTCCTTGAAACATTACTTGCTGGAACTGGCTGTGTTGAGCCTCGATTTTGAAATTCAGCTCCATTCCACAGTGCAGCAGGGAACAAACGTGAGTAGCCTTCACAGTTAGGCTTCCTGTCTTAGCCTGCGTCATCTAGAAAACAAAGCCTAAGACTTTATTTGTAAAGTGCAAACCCATGACAGAGGGAATGGAGGGAAATAAAGGCAAAGAAACCCACGGTGCCTGCTGAAGTTGCATCACCAGGCAGCTGCCTCCCCATGGACATTCAAGTTTGCACACAGATCCCACTGGACACACAGCCCTTGCCCCAAAATACTGCAGCAAAAATCCATGCCCTGGGGCCAGTGCTGTGTCCTAGTGAGTAAAGCCGCCTGCAGTGCTGGCATCCCATATGGGCGCCAGCTGAGACCTGACTACTCCACTTCCGGTCCAGCTCTCTTCTATGGCCTGGGAAAGCAGTAGAGGATGGCCCAAGTCCTTGGGCCTCTGCATTCGCCTGTGAGCCTGGAAGAAGCTCCTGGCTTCAGATCAGCCCAGCTCTGGCCGTTGCAGCCATTTGGGGAGTGGACCTGTGGATGGTGGACTCTCTTTCTCTCTGCTTCTGCCTCTGCCTCTCCATAACTCTGCCTTTCAAATAATAAATAATTTTTTTTTAAATCCAGGCCTTGGAGTAGTACATGGCACAGAGGAAGGAGGAGCATTTACCCACCTAGCTCCTTCCCATCCTCTGTTTCCTCCGACTGTTTTGCCTCACAGAGAGTTAACACCTCCAGACCCTGGGTTTTACTGAATCCTTGCAGCAGCTGCTCAGGATTCAAGATCTCAACCCTGCACAGGGTGCCTCATGCATATCTGGAGGTAGATGGACATCTCATTACACATGGGCTTGGTGTGTGAGGCCTAGGAGTCAGATAGAGTCAGGACTCCAGCTATCCCTTGCACCCTCAACGAATGAGCTGGTAAGTGAGGTGTGGATAGGGGATGGAGTTTTGGAAAGGAAGGAGACAGTTGAACCAGCCAAGGGGACACATGATTTCTTGGCCCAGTGCAGACTCTCTGCTTTTATATATTACAGGATTCGACTTCAGTGGTAGGACTTACTATTTTTCAAAAGAAAAATCTCTCTCCAGGCTCTTCAAAGTAGTGTAATTCTGATAGAAAAGGACTTGAAGATGAGCAAATTTGACTCCTCAAATGTTGCATGCATGAAAATTCATATCAAATAATTGGTGTTTGACAGCCTTGAGCTGACTTCCTGAACACAATAGCTTATTAGAAGTGAGCTTGCCCCCTCCTGCCATCCAGGAACGGTGACTTAAATACTCTCATGCTTGTCTTTCCTCCAGATTCTACAGGGGAAAATACCTATGCACTGACTGATGAAGAAAACGAGCCTGAAAGTCAGCACCAAGCCCAGGATGTTTCACCGAGTTTGGTCCTGAGTAGGAGTCGGTCTCCTGCAGATCTAGGACCATTGCAACAGGGAAGCAACAAGAACGGGATGTGCACAGGTCTCGGTCATCTGCAGGGAAGTGAGGCCCAGGAGATGTGGGAAGAGGAAACCATGAAGATCTCTCTTCCTAGAAACTAAGTGTGCTAGTCAGCTTTTTATTACTACAACTAAAATGCCTGGGAGGAGACACAAAGGAAGGAAGGAGGGACATTTCAACTTAAGGTTTAGGAGGTTCTCCATCCAAAGTTAGAAGGCTTCACTGGTGTAAGCATCTGAAGAGGCTGCAGGATGAGAGAGATGCCCATCCGGCAAACCAGGAAGGAGAGAGGGAGAGAGAGAGAGACAGAGAGACAGAGAGACAGAGAGAGGAAGCATGCTTACCCTCTATGTTCATGGATCTATCTTATAAAACCATAATAATCAGATCATGGGGCCCCACCCTGGTGACCTAATCCAATCCAATCACTTCCCAAATGTCCCCACCTCCAGAAGCCACAATCAGATCAAGGCTCCACCCTTAATCCATCATCCATTAACATTAACCCATTAAAGGTTATCACAAGATTCTATGGTTTACAGTCTGCACGAGTTGGGGAACAAATCTTGTCTGAACTGTAACACTAAGGCCAAGTGTGCCAAATAGCTCCAAGGGTGAGGAGGAGGAGAGTCAGTGTGGGTATAGAAAAGAGGTGGAGTTCTTGGTGGCAGGTGGCGAGGGAGGGCTGAGAGCATTGTGCATTGTGGAGAAGGTACCATGATGTGTTGGTCTCAAAAGAGTGAATCCAGGGGCCAGTGCTGTGGTATCGTGGGCTAAGCCTCCACCTGTGGCACCTGCATCCAATATGTGTGCCTGCCCTACTCCTGGCTGCTCCACTTCCAATCCAGCTCTCTGCTATGGTCTAAGAAAGCAGTGGAAGATGGCCCAGGTACTTGGGCCCCTGCACCCAAGTGAGAAATCCAGAAGAAGCTCCTGGCTCCTGGCTCCAGATCAGTCCAGTTCCAGCCATTGTGGCCATAGGGAAGCGAATCAGAGGATGGAAGACCTTTCTCTCTCTCTCCCTCTCTGAGTCTGTAACTACCTCTCAAATAAATAAATAAAATCTTTAAAAAAAAAAAAAAGAGTGAATTCATTTTCATGAATGTGACAGGTAAGGTCCCTGAGGGCCTTAAAGCGTAGCTAATCATCAGACCAAGTTCTGAGCTAGGGAATGAGAATTTGAAGGTGCGGCAAAAATATCAATACTCAATAAATAATTCTCCGCTGCCTTGCCTTTCTCAGTACGATAAGCTACAAGTTCTGACAGAATAGGAGAAGTCACTTTTGGACTGGGATGGTGTAGAGTTTAAACTAGATTGCTCAGCCTCTCTCCCCTTGTCTCTGTGAAGGTGGAATATGCCCCAGATACTGTGACCATGAGAGGCAGAACAGATCACTCAGGCTGCAGTCAGGGAAAATGAACCCCGGGAATGACAGGGCCTAGGGAAGTAATAAAGGAATTCTGAAGGGAGCTGGTGAACCAGTTTGCATGCAATCACTGCTTCTGCGTCTGGAGCAGGTTATGAAATCAGCAGGACTGGCAATCAGAGAAGAAATCTAGGAGAACAAGGACAGACTAGAGCCCATGAGGACAAGCTGAAACCCGGCATGGTGAGTCACACCACCGAGCTTCTGTTTCCAAGATGTGGATACCCTACAGGAAAAGCTGGAGATTCTATGACGGGGCCAGCTCACAGATGACCATGCCTGAGATGAACAAGACCTCTGAACTACAGAATGGAGGCGCCCAATTCTTCTTAGGGAAGCAGAATTACAAGACATCTGGGCTTGGGGCCAGTGCTGTGGCATAGCGAGTAAAGCTGCCACCTGTAGTGCCAGCATCCCAGATGGGCACTGGTTCAAGTCCCAGTTGCTCCACTTCCTATCCAGCTCTCTGCTATGGTCTGGGAAAGCAGTGGAAGATGGTCCAAGGCCTTGGGCCCCTGCACCTTTGAGGAGGACCCAGAAGAAGCTCCTGGCTCCTGGCTTCAGATTGGCACAGCTCCAGTCGTTGTGGCCATTTGGGGAGTGAACCAGCAGATGGGAGACCTCTCTCTCTGGGCTGAAACCCTGACATGTGTAGGTAGAAAGCTTGGAGCCCAGTGCGGAAGGGCAGGGAAGAGTGGAAAGTGGGATTGACTACCCCAGTTCTCATCCACACCCTCTCCATGTGCTCCTTCTGCTGATCACAGCAGCCCCAGTTAAACCAGACTGGCCATTCCCAGCCTTTCTCTCAGAATCTGAAGCTATGCACCACCGGCCAGTCAAGTGGACACAGCCATGACAGCATAAAGAATGAGAATGCCTAACTGGAGTTTACTTTTGAACCTGTTCCATGGACTTATTTAAGATACACCCCTGTGAGCTCAGCAGAGTGGGTGCTGCTCTGTCTCAATGGTGCCCAAAACATGACACACAGACTCAGTGAAACAATCACTCAATTTCTAGTTTGCCATAACTAGAAGTTTTCTAAGATCTCTTGAATAAAATAAGTGAACTTTCATCAAAAATAGGACTAGAGGATGGGAATTCATGAAGACACATGAATGCTTATGCCATGGACATTTCTAAGTGCATAGGAAGAATCTGGGGATACAGACAGAGACAGAAATCCCAACTAAACAGGCATTGCATTCAAGGAACTTAATGCCAATTTAGGGGAACAAAACACCCAGGTGAGCAGCCAAAATGCACAACTGAAAGGGATGCATGCTTCAGGACAGGTGGCTGCTAGGAAGTGCCCCAGGAGAGGAACTTTTCAGCTGGGAGGGCCAAGACAGAGTTTCTGGACGATGCCCTTTGGTGTCCTAAAGTGACAGGTGGAGGTGCGGAGGGAAGATACTGCAAACAAGGCCCAGGGATCTGCAGTTGGGGACGGTGAGCACACTGGGAATGGGGAGTAAGCAACACGGTCTTCATTCCAAGGACTGTTTAGTCTCATTTAGGATGAATCGTAAATCAAAAACATTCATCTCAGAGGGGCAGAAAAGCAGCTGAGTGAGATGTTGGCTCTGAACACGGAATGGCTAAGTCTACGGCTCCTTCTGCTCGTCAACTGGACCCTCATCTCTGTGTCAACTCCACAGACTCTCTGTGCCTACTCTGCTGAGAGGATGACACAGCAGGCCACCCGGAGAGTCCCAAGTTCTTCAGGAGAGTTCTGGACACTGAATTGCCACCCTGTAAGAAATTACTGTCCACTTTCCATTGTTGATAGGAAACATCCAACAACAGGCAATTTATAATGAACAGAAGTTTACTTGGCCCATAGTTCTACAGTCCAGGAACCTGGAGAGGGCCTGGTCACATCAGAACATGAAGGACATCACTGGGCAAGGCAGAGCCAGTGTGCTCGCTCAGGGCTCTCTTCTTATTAACACACTCGAGGGACCTCATTCTCATAACCCCATCTATTCCTAATGACCTCCCAAAGGCCCCATGTGCAAGTGTTGGTAACATATGAATGGGAGAGTAAGTTTCCAATACATGAATCTGGGGGGACAGTCAAACCAAAGGAATCACCTTCGTCATCATCATCATCATCATTTTTGTCCAGATCTGCACTATCCTGTATGATACCTGGTAGCCATGCTTACATACTGAGCAGTAAAATATGTCTAACTAAGGAACTAAATTTTAATTTTATTTACTTTTAATTAATTTAAATGTTAAAAAGAAACTTAAATGGATTCAGTTGTTTTCATTTGAGAGGCAAAGAGACAGATACCCAGAAGGTGAACTCCTCAGATGTGTCCACTGGTTTACTCCCCAGTTGCCCAAAACAGTCTGCTGGGCCAAGGCTGGGACCCAGGAACTGAATCCAGGTCTCCCATGTGGACTTCAGGAATGCTATTATGTGACCCATTACTGCTGCCTCCTTGGGTCCATATTAGCAGGAAGCTGCAATCAAGAGTTGGAGCCAGGAGTCAAAACCAGGTACTCCCATGTGACACACAGGCATTATATTTTAATTGCTAGGGCAAACACCCACAGCTGATTAAATTATGTAAAAGCCTTTAAATGTTCATGGAGCGACCTGGTTATGTGCATCTGTAGTTTCAACTATAAATTTACTGAAAACTAACTATAGATCAAATATTTCCAGTGAAAACTTTACATCCAAATTGAGATATTCTGAAAGAAAAGTACACACTGTGTTTTAAAGATTGTAAGAAACATACACATTGTGTTTTAAAGACTTAATATTTTAAAATAGACTACAACATAGTTCATTAATAACTTTTATAGTGATTATGGGTTGAAATCATTAGATTTTGTTTATTACAAAATATGATATTAATTTTACTTATTTTTAATTTCCTATTGCACTATATTGATGTTGAAAAGAATGTGCCTGTTTCAACACATTCAATCGATGCATTAAGAACAAAGTTTAAAATTATTTTTGTATGGAAATAAAATTTGAAGCAAGAGAATATTTACAGTAATGTGGAAGACACAGTGAATGCATTCATCTGTAGTTATTTTTCCAGTTCCAAATATACCCAGCATCTTTACATGCACTTATTTTAAAATTAAAAGCATTGTCAAAGCTGAGTCTGTAAACAAAGATTCGGGAAATAACTAATTTCAAATGTATGTGGTTATGGTATCTGCAAACGAACCATCCTCTGACCTTATTCAAAGAAAGCTGGAAAATTGTGTTCCTACTCTAAATCAAAGGGTTCCCAAGTGATTTGAAGGACTATGGCCATCTCAGGGAACTCTTCATGGATTTGTGAGGATCGGTTTTTGTAGGAGTTGGGAAGAGTCATTCTCACTGGGACAGTCGGAATGGCCAAGCTTCAAGCCAGGGAACTCGAAACAGCTCTGTTAGGAGGTAACAGGTGCCTGGGGAAGAAGGCTGTCACGCACGGCCAGGGCAGAGGCTGAGGTGGCCTCCCCTGCCTACTGCTGCTCCACTCCTGCAGGCGGTCCTCTGGTCCTCCCCAGAAACAAGAACAGTGTAGGGAAAACAGCTCCTGCTGGGACCGAGATTTGAATCCCAGACCCATCTTACTAGCACGGGGTCTCAGAGTAAATGAATCCACCTTTGAGAAGCTCCGTGTCCTGAGTGAGACTGTCATGATGAACTCTCCGAGGTTCATCAAGTAGCTGACACCTGCTGGTTCTGGTGGTCAGACCGTTAGCTGACCTGCACGAGCTGCTCCTCCCGGGGGTCGAGTGTGCACAGCACTCACTCACTTGGACTGCAGGTGGGGCTTCGGACTGCGTCTGACAACAGAAGGTAACAAAGCCAGCAAGATTTCACTTCCTCGCGGATGTTCCACAAGATCATAATGACTGCTCGGACTCTCTTTCCTGGTGATCTCAGAAGGACCTGACATGCTGCGAGCTGCCCTGTGGAGAAAGTTTGGTGCTGAGGACCTGCAGGCAACATCTGGCCCTGGACTCAGCTGCCCATAGCAGTCAAACACTGCAACAACCGTGTGAGCTTAGAAGCAGATCCTTCCTCAGCTGAGCTCAGCGCTGACCAAAGCCTCATTGGCAGCCTTGCCAAGGGTCCAGCTAACCCATGCCCAGACTCCAGAGCCACAGAAACCGTGAGGCAGCTGTAGGTGAAGTCATCCAGCCGTGTCTCCATAAGCCCAGCTCCCTCCGCTCCTGTCACAGTCGCCACACTGGGATGGTACTACAGTGCGTTAAACCCTTCATTTACTATGCCTCCCTTTTTACCTATAGAGGATGCTTCATTATAAGGTTCAGAAAAATGTTAAGACTGTGTTTAGGGGAAGGATACAACAATTCTCAACATCTTTTGTTCAATGAGCTATGCACAGAAGAGTCTGGTCTTACCCCAGGTTTACCCGATGATAAGAGCCTAGGCTATGAATGACCAGGGTAGTCGGCTCCTTGGGCCTGGGCTGGACTTGCCTTCACTGCCCGTGTCACCAGCATTCTGACTTTGGCGAGTTCTCCGCCTCCGAGTCTGCCCAGTTCCTTTCTCACATCTTCATACACAAACAACTTCATTTGTTCCACTGTTCTCTTTCCACTGCTCTTCTGCAGGAAAAAAAAAAAAAAGTTGCTCAAGGGAGAAGGGAGCTGGACTTCTCCTGTGTGGCCTCTATTGACTGCTGGGAGCAGAGACGTTAACTATCGTCCTTGTGCCCTTGGCAGGAAGAGGGCCAAGGTTCTGTCTGAATGAGACTTTTTTATGGTGCCTCCCTGCATTTTTCTCTTCTGTTTCACTTTCAAATATCTCCTGAACTACAAGAGCTGGAAACAAATGTTCCCTTTTCCTGGGAGCAGCTCCCAGCCTGCTCAGGAACCAGCTCATGCTCACTAGACAAGGCTTAAATCTGTGCTTTGTATATTCAAGATGGGACAATATTTTCCAGGTTGTTGATTGTTTTCCCTTCGTGTCACATGACAATTTAGCCATTTATAGTTCGTTATGTCTTCCTGTGACCAGAGTAAGAATCAAAGTGTAATGGAAATGATAAAATCCATCACCGTGACTGTTAATCAAGGGGCTTACAAAGTGCCATGTGTGTGCTGGGAGCTGTGCCTGCCACGCTGCACTCCATTCTCACTGAACCCTACAAAACGGGACTAGGAATAATCCCACCTTTCAGACAAGGAGGGTATTTGGGGTCTTGTGGGTCTCTGCTGGTAACTGGTAGAGGTGCTTCAAGTTAATCTCAAACTCTTGTTCTGTACCAAGGGATGACATGGACTGAGAGGAGGCGTGACTCCACCCCACCTGCCCTCTCAGTAAATCCCAAATTCTGTTGCTCTTGCTAGCAATGCTATGATCCATTTCCATCATGCACTTAAACTATACAAACACACAAAAATGCAATCATAATGGAAGGCCGAGTTTAAACTTCAAAACTTCAAGATACTTTAACATTACTGTCAAATTATTCTTGGTAAGTCTTTTTTTTTTTTGGACAGACAGAGTTAGACAGTAAGAGAGACACAGAGATAAAGGTCTTCCTTTTCTGTTGGTTCACCCCCCCAAGTGGCAGGTTGCAGCCAGTGCTGCGCTGATCCGAAGCCAGGAGCCAGATGCTTCCTCCTGGTCTCCCATGGGGTGCAGGGCCCAAGCACTTGGGCCATCCTCCACTGCCCTCCCTGGCCACAGCAGAGAGCTGGACTGGAAGAGGAGCAAACGGGACAGAATCTGGTGCCCCAACCGGGACTAGAACCTGGGGTACTAGCACCACAGGTGGAGGATTAGCCTAGTGAGCCATGGTGCCAGCCAGTAAGTCTTTATAAATACATACACAGGACTCTACTAATGAAAGCAATGACCCTTTTCCAAAATTACTGCAACTACCCTCTGGTAACACCTGCCTGAAGCTACTGCCCTCTTCTTTATTCTTAGCTTTGCTTTGAGAAATTTAGATCAATTTTGACTCTTGAAAGATAAAAATCAATAATAAAATGTCTACTATCTCTAAATGTCAATAGTATAGATGGTAGTTCATTACATTTTAATGAAACTTTACAACATCTGGTTTCACAAAAAAAAAATTTCAAAATTTCCATGAAGTTCTTTTCTGACCAGCTCCCTCCTGCCATTTTCACTTTGTAGCATCAAAACAAAAAGCATGCATGTCCAAGTCAGTGACTCATTTGGTGAGAGCCACAGGTGCAATTTGCAAGGAGATGGAGCCTCTATCAATGGGCCAGACATGAAATCTTTTCACCATGGCAATTTCTGTCTCTTAGCCTCTGGGAGTCACACAGAGTGCAGAGGATAGGTCAGCGACACAGACGGGAATGCTGATAGCCCATGATTTTGAATGCAAAAGTGGAATGATAGCTTCTGATTTTCTCATGAAGGAAGTCAAAGGGTGCGTGCATGTTGTAGCATGAAAGTCGCATCCACTGAGTGACTCAAACCCATTGCAAATGAGAATGCACCTCTATTAGAGTCAACAGAAACAAACACTGTTCTGAATAAAAACTGCTGTGACCCCACAGGGGAAGGCCACACAGCAGTCAGTGGCAGTGGAACTAGCTCCACTGCTACAGGATTGAAGGTCGCCCTGGACCCTGAACACCTAGTGCCAGCCAAAGCAGCAGTAGGTTCTCAGGTACCTGGAATGGTTCTGGCCTCTGTCAGGTTGTGGAGGACATTTTTATGGAAAGGATGACAATGTTCATCTAGTCACTACCATGTGTACTCCCTCACTGAGGAAACTATAGAGCGAAGAGAAAAACTCCCAAGGCTGTAAGTCAGTTAAAGCATGGATACAGAAAGGCAGGTCTCTGTTCTTGAAATTAGAATAGAAATATCCCAGACCTGGACTGAAAAGTTGAAACAGCTTTTAGCACCAGTCTTAAGACTTGCCATATCTTGGCTATAGTGAATAATGCTGACGTGTAATGAACCTGGGAATGCAAATAGTATGCAAATACCTCCTTGAAATCCTGATTTCATTTCTATTAGATATTTATGCCAAGGGAGGCTATGAATCATATGATAACTCGACTTTTTGTTTCTTTAAGGTATCTCCATACTGTTTTCCATAATGGTTGCACCATTTTACATTCCCACTCAGAGTGGACAAGTGTTCCAGTTTCCCCATATCCTAGTCACTCCCTCTTACTCTCTCTCTCTTCCTCTTCCCCCTCCTTCTCTCTTTCTCTCTCCCCTTTCTTTCTGTAAAGCCATCCTAACAGGTGTGAGACGCTGTCTCATTGGGGTTTTGATTTCCTGATGATGAGTGATGCCCATTGATGGATGAATGAAAGAAGAAAATGCAGTAGGTGCAGCATTCAATAAGAAGCAGTATGGCAGCCAGCACCATGGCTCACTTGGCTAATCCTCTGCCTGAGACACTGGAATCCCATATGGGTGCCGGTTCTAGTCCTGGCCGCTCTTCTTCCAGTCCAGCTCTCTGCTGTGGCCTGGGAAAGCAGTGGAGGATGGGCCAAGTTCTTGAGCCCCTGCACCCACACTGGGAGGAAGCACCTGGCTCCTGGCTTTGACCATTTGGGGAGTGAACCAGCGGATGGAAGACCTTTCTCTCTGTCTCTCCCTCTCACTGTCTGTAACTTCTACCTCTCAATTAATAAAATCTTTTTTAAAAATAAAGCAGTATGTCCCTGCTCTATGTGACAACATGGAAGACCCCAGAAGACATTATGCTCAGCAAAATACACCAGCCATAGCAGGACAAATGTTGCATGATTACACATACACGACGTGCCTAAAGTAGTCAAAGACACAGAGAGAACGGTGATTGCCAGAGACCCAAAGGAAATAGGAAGTTACTGTTCAGTAGATATAGAGTTTGAGTTATTTAAGATGAACGAGTTCTAGAGAGCCACTGTACGACATTATACTACACTTAACAAGAATGTGTGATGCACCTACTATTTTGTTGAGACACAGGAACTACAGTCAGCAAATTCATATTAGGTGTTCTTACGAAAAACTAATGTTGGCCATGAAAATAGTGGTTAGTTTGTACTAGGACCTGGTGAACCCTTTTGTTGAACAAAAGAAATTGAAATTGTGTTAATGATTTACTGAGGACAGGGCAGTGGCAGTTCCATATCATAAGGGTGATTACTTCCCCCAGCAGTGTCAGAAGCCCTGCACAGCCCAAAGGCCTCGCTTGCTGCCAGCTGCTCTCTGCATTCCTGCTGACTGGGCTGAAACGGAGCCCTGAGAGGCCCAACGGCTGCATGGAGGTGACCTGTAAAATCAGCAACCTGCTCTAGGGAGGTGCAGCACAGACTCTCATCGCCTCCTTAGCTTGAAGGATCGTAACTGGGACCCTCATGGCAAGACCCCTCCTCAGCTTTAAGGATCATGACCGTGAACCTCAGGGCAAGTCCCCTTACCAGGCTCGGCGTCCTTGCAGTGCCTCAACTACAGAGCACGGAGTGGAGCAGAGCACAGCGGGGAAGGAACAGGAGCCTTCCCGAGGTTTCCCAGGCACCGGGTGGTATATTCCTTTACGGGAAATGGTTCTAAGAGTGGAATTTGTGCCAAAGTTTCACGCCTGACTTTGTTTCCTGTTTTCTACTAGTCTTTTGTTTTGGGTTCCTTTAAATCGGTCTGGATTTTGGTTTTCTTTTTCTTTTTTCTTTTTTTTTTTTGCAGAGAAAGGATTCTTTTTTTCTTTTTGTTTCTTTTTTGACCGGCAGAGTGGACAGTGAGAGAGAGAGACAGAGAGAAAGGTCTTCCTTTTGCCGTTGGTTCATCCTCCAATGGCCGCCGCACCACGCTGATCCGAAGCCAGGAGCCAGATGCTTATCCTGGTCTCCCATGGGGTGCAGGGCCCAAGCACTTGGGCCATCTTCCACTGCACTCCCTGGCCACAGCAGAGAGCTGGCCTGGAAGAGGGGCAACCGGGACAGAATCCGGCACCCCGACCGGGACTAGAACCCAGTGTGCTGGTGCCGCTAGGCAGAGGATTAGCCTATTGAGCCGCAGCGCTGGCCAGATTTTGGTTTTCATTGTGCTTTGTCTTTCTCACCCAAGTGGGCAAATTTGGCCATTCAATGGCAGTAACATCTTGCAGATTTTAGGGCACTTTCACAGGCTGCATGTGAAGAATGTCTTTTCCCTGTATTCAGAAGAGGAAACAGTCGTTCAGAGGGTTTTGGCTGCTGGGTTAAGGTCACTGGTTTAATTGACAACACCATGTGCTCAAAGACAAGTCTCTGACCCCAGTGTCGCACTTGACTCCATGCAGTTTAGGAGAGCTGGGGCTCCTTCCCACTGCCTTTTGGGCCAGTCACACAGAATTTATTTCCATCCTCGCCTCTTCTTTTCAAATCCTTCCATCCGTTTGCATCCAGTCTGTTTCTGGTTTTCTTTCTTAGACAATTGAGCCATGTGTCAGACTTAACTAATTGACCATGTACTTGGCCAACATGTCATCCATCAGTTGGTGAGGAGGTGTTGAAGGCAGAACACGTGCAAGGCCTAGAGCAGCCAAAAAGAAGGCTGAGATGAAAGCAATTGTTCTGTGTTCATGGGGAACACTCCTGACTCAGGGGCAGAATGACTGGTGCAGGGTCAGCTCCTGGGAAGGAAGCACCGAGAGGTGCTGATAACAAGGGAAATGATAAGAAATCCGCCTTTGATGAGGAAGTCAGATCAGATGCTAAGTGAGAACCAGCCAGGACAGGAGCTCCACACAGGGCATTCCATGCATCTAATTCCTTGTGTAGGCTAATCTCTTGTCCTTGACCCAGACAACATGCTAAGAGTGACCCCCAACTCACCGTGCACTTTTAAGATACAATGTTTTGCTATTTTCTTAGCAAATGACCTTATCCTTCTTGAAAACCTGTTTTATCTTTAAAACCCTGACTCAGTCATCCCCTCTTGGCCACCAAAGACTAGGCTAAATGCTAGTCTTCCATATCCTCACACTTTCCTACACCTGCTTTTTCCTTTCCCAGCCTCCCTTGGTGGGCATCTGCCTTCCCCACCATTGAAACAATATGCTGAGACTCACATGTACTAATGCTGTGACATATGCGAATAGATTTTATTCATTAGTACTTTATAGAGGATTTTAAATCTACATTTATGAGCAATTGAACAAAATTTCTTTTCCTATTTTTGTGCTGAATTTTTTTTTCTAATTTTAAAATTTATTGCCTAAGGCACTTCAGGATGCGCTATGATTTTGAGTATTAACTATTTCGATTTTTATGCTCTTCATTTCATTTTAATGTTGTTTATCAACAGAGTTTCTCATTTTTTTGTTAATATTGCCAAAGGTATGTATATTTTTGGTTTTTACCAAGCAGCCCTTTTTTTGTGATGTTGATAAGTTCTCTATATATCTAATTTTGAGCAAAAAAAAAAAAAAAGGCCAAATTCGCCACAACTAACAGGAAAGGCACAGGTATCCAACTGGCCTGAGTGTGCGTGTGGAAGGCAGGGCCCGCCGCCTGGTGACTGTCACCGAGCTGAGAAAGCACAGTCTCACTGCCTCGGCCCACCAGCTGGAAAAGCACCAGATGTTCTCCTGGTGTCATCAGAGACTGGCCTCCAAACCATCCACTGGATGAAACCACTGCGTTATCTGTAAAACACGGTTTGTCTCCTTTGTGGACTCACTCTGTATTGATGCTAATTTATAAATCCCCTGACTTAGTTTGTTGTTGCTTCCTTCTCGTCTCATTTGAGAATCTATAGATCACCATTCCAGTTCCACACTCATCATTCTCAACTTTTAACTGTGCCCGCTTTCACCTGTAGTCTTTGAAAGAATTCCAAAGTATGTGATTTTCTAGCATTTTCCAGGCCACACATAGCTTTTCATGTTTTAATGGGCACTTTACATGACCCATCTATCACTGCTCAGGTTTTACTTTGATATATTTAGGGATGGCGTTCAATGGAGCTGCTTCACACATGCCTGCATCACCTATCAGAGGGCCTGGGGTCACGTCCTGGCTTCACTGTGGGAGCACTTCCTGTTGACGCACTCCCGGGAGGCAACAGGTAACGAGTCCCTCAGACCCATGTGGGAGATACACTGCACTGAGTTCCAGGCTCCAGTTGTTGTAGACATTTGAGGAGTGAACCAGAGGATGGAAGGTTTCTGTCTGTGTCTCTCTGCCTCTTAAACAAATTTAGACACAAACATACATGCACAATACATAAGTTTTAGAAAGTTACTGTCATAATTAGTAATTGCTGACATTTTTGGTTAATTTTTATACTCAGTCACTACTGTATTTTCACCTTATCTTGGTGCCATTCTCATCCTCCTATGGTGTACTTATTAGGAGTATCTTTAATGACGGCTATGAGTAGTAAAATATTGTAGTCTTCTTTGTATGGAAATATAATTATGTTGTCCTCAATATTGAGTGATATTCTTCTGGGGTATAAAATTCTAGGTTGATTGCATTTTACTCTCAGTTCTTTGAAGATAGTATCTAATTACCTTCTATCACATTTTGTGTCTGGTGAGATTACTCAAGGGATCTAAGTTCCCAGAAAGAGTACTTGGTATGTCCCAAACTTGAGTTTCTAGGTCGATACTGGGAAATTCTAGGAAAGAGAGATCATCCTGAATGCCCAGACTCCACAACCCTAAGATTCTCAACCCCTTATTGTTTTAAGAACCAGACTGGAGAATTAAATGTCTACCAGAGAGTCTGTCTTACATGAGCGTGGAGGAGGGAGGTTCTGGTAAGAGAAGGCAATAGGAGGGGGTGAGGGTACCCAAAAGTGACTGTGATTGTGTGTGTAGGTATTAAAGAGAGAAAATGCATGAAGGAAATAACACTGTTTTAAACAGTTCTATATATCTGTCTGAGAAGCAGAGTTATAGAGAGAGGAAGAACTGAATAGATAGAGAGTTTCCATTTGCTGGTTCACTTCCCATGTGGCCACAACAACTGGGGCTCAGCCAGGTTGCAGCCAAAAGCCTTTAACTCCATTCTGTCTCCCATATGACAGGGACCCAAGTGTTCAGGCCACCATCTGCTGCTCTCCCAGGCACATCAGCAGGGAGGGGGATGGGAAGTGGAGCCGCTGGGCCTCAAACTGGTGCCCATACGGGATTCTGAAATCATAGGCAGTGGCTTAAGTCACTGAACCGTATCACTGGCTCTAGGAGATAACTAATCTTCCTACTTGTTAATGCTGCTTGTTGCCTTGTTTTTCACAATTTCACCCAGTTAATAATCTTGCCGTGTAAGTAATTGTTTTCCCTGCAGCTCCATGAAAATGGAGGTGGTATCTGCATTATTATATACTCTCTTCTCAGTGTCCTTTAGTGTGCCTGGCACACAACAGGATTACACTCAGGTTCCTAGACTGCATTGTATTGAATGTCTCAGGAGTGAGCTTTGAGGCAGATAATAAAGGAACTGTTTGGAAGGCAAGAACCTGAAGGAATTAAAGGAGTGGAGTGGAGACAGTTTTAGAAAAAATGGGAGACGGCCGGCGCCGTGGCTCACTAGGCTAATCCTCCGCCTGCCGTGCCAGCACCCAGGGTTCTAGTCCCGGTCGGGACTAGATTCTGTCCCGGTTGCTCTTCTTCCAGTCCAGCTCTCTGCTGTGGCCAGGGAGGGCAGTGGAGGATGGCCCAAGTGCTTGGGCCCTGCACCCCAAGGGAGACCAGGAGAAGCACCTGACTCCTGCCTTCAGATCAGTGCAGTGCCTCAGCCGCAGCGCGCTGGCTGCAGCGGCCATTGGGGGGGTGAACCAATGGCAAAGGAAGACCTTTCTCTCTGTCTCTCTCACTCTCACTGTCCACTCTGCCTGTCAAAAAAAAAAAAAAAGTGACAAAATGAGCAAGACTGATGAGGGCATGCGTCAGGAAAGGCACTTGATATAGTCCAGATAAGAATTTAGGTGCAGATGCTGTTTAAAAAAATTCTACATACTTTCAATATAGATCAAAGGAAACAGTGAGCTATTAACATCAAAGTGTATAATGGAAGATCATGATAGTGTTTTTAAGAGTTTTCACAACAAAGTATCTTATTGATACACAAGTGTGTTGTGATTATAAGGAAATAATGATATCCATTTATATCTAATGAAATAAACAAAATGAACAAATCTTACTTGTTCTGGCAGTGTCTTGGTTTTGTAAGCCCCTTCCATTCTCCAGACTGATGACACATGTTGCCAGGTCCCACTGTCCAGTCCTCATGGTCTTCTCTCATTTATCTCAAGTCAGTGATGAGTGGTTATGGGGAACCTCAGCAGCCTTACTATCCCAGGCTCTTCAAGACCTCCATGTCTGAAAGAATTCAAGGCAGAGGCATAAATGTGTATGGAAAAGCAGGATTTATTTAAGGAAAAGAAAAAGCGAACACTCAAAAAATAAATTGTGGTCAAACTCAGGAAAGAAAATGAACCCTTCCCCCCACCCCCAGTAATCAGAGGCTGAAAGAGAGAGAATAAAGGAAAAACACAAAAACGAAACCCCTTAACAAGGTTTCGGTGTCCTTTTGTACTATTGGGAGGCACAGGGAGTGGTGCCTGGGACGAGGGTTAACTGAATATCCCAAGGCATGGAATTTGGGGGTGGGGTTGAATGACACCCATTTCTGTGCCCGTTATTGGACATCTCAGAAGTGTCTTGGCATCAGGTACACGATGGGAATGGGAGTGCCAGCCATGGTAAGTGTATTACAATGAGTTATAATGACCTGAAGGTCATTGCAGGGCCACATTTTGCAGCCACACTGGACATTCTCAGTTGGCGCTGATTCTAAGTTTGCCACATCACAGAGCTTGTGGCTTCTGCAGCACTGAAAAGGGGGAAAGGCAGCGGGACTTGGTGGTGCACAGAGGTGGATGTGGGTAGTTTACAGACAGGGAGCTTGGGAGGAAAAACCAGGCTGTCACATGGAGTGGGCCATCTGTCATACAGGGCCCTACCCCAGTCACTGCACACGCCAGCTGCAGCCATCCTGTCACAGGTCAGCCATGGCTACTGTCACGTTGCAGGCTGCACCACGACATGAGTTGGCTGGAACTTTCAGGTCTTGGGTCCTCTTTCTAGCTAACTACCTGACCACATCGTTCCCCTTGCTAATACTGTTGTGCCTTAATCTCAATGGGAGGTTGAGGGAAGAAGGGGAAAGAAAGTCCATCTTCTGTAACTTCCTCATGCTGTGTGAGGGCATCATCCCTGCTTAGCAAGGATGGAGAACCCCAGGCGGACTGATCTACAGAGGTTGTCTGATGAGCGAGAGCTCTGCCACCAGCCATTAGCCATGTCTTCAACCCCTGTATGCCCATGATTTTGGCCTGCTGAATTCTGGAATAGTCACACTGGGCAGTAAGACCACAACTGGGCAAACAAGTGTGAGAGCCAGGTGAGAGAAGGGAGAGCATGGGAGTTGACAGACTTCTGTTACCAAAAATCACAGAACCACTGGGCTTGCTTAGAAACCGTTTTGAGATCTCTTTTCCACAAGGACATTTAAGTGTAACGGGTTTCATTAGGCACTAGATACACAGATCTTTAAGGGGACCATGATGGGGACAGCATGTGTGCCTCGTCCACGTGTGCCCTGATCCCAGACCTGAGGATTTAAAATGAAGGCCTGGCTCCAGGACGGCCCCATGTCATGCCCAGCGTCTCATGTCTGGGGTCTTCTGTGATGAGGGAAACATGTAGTCCTCGTTGTAATAATCCAGCAAGGTGGCAGCCAGCTTGGAGCTTCAGGTCCAGTAAGTAAGGGTGAAAGTAATCCAAAAGGCTACCAGCTGATGGGAGGGTGGAGGAGCATCCTTTCAAAGAACAGAGAGGAAGTTTGGAGTGGAGTGTGCCTTAGAATGTGCCTCAGGCATGTTCCAAGACAACGTCCAGAACCCTCCCTCTGTGCTTCATCATGAGGGATGACAACAAGGTAACAAACAGTAAAGAATCAGAACCCCACAGTAAAGGGGGGGGGAGGGGTCATGGCCATGTAGGTGTTGGAGCCAGGAACATGAGGTAGGCCTCATACTCAGGGGTTTACAAGAGACAGCAAGGGTCAGAGGGTAACGAATTCATTTGCCACATGTCAGCAGATGCTAAGTAGGAAGGGAATTTGTACCCCAACCTTGTATACCCCGTGTAATGAAATATCAGCTGATCTGTGAAATATCACTTGCATTGAGATGCCCCTTACATGTAACAACAAAACATCTGCTCTACATCAAACACATAATATTTTTAAAAAGAAATCAGGAACTGGAAAAGCACAGGAATAAAGCTTCTGATCTCATTTGAAACTGATTTTTACCAATTCAGAAACACGTGACTCCTTATGGCAATTTTATCTTTTTAACATTTACAAAAATAAAATTGCTTTTGGGAAATGTATGAAATTATTCATAAATTTTTATTTCACTAATTCTAATAGAAATGGTGATTGAACTTTCCGTAGATTAAATGCAAGAATGAGATTAAAAGGAATGTGGAAAAAAAAAGAATCCTGAGACAGACTATTTTTCATTAATATTTAATTGGTTGCAAATTTTGCTGTCCCAAAAAGTTTCTGCTCTCTGCCTCATTAAGTAAGGTCTGTCATTGTTCAGTGTAATTATAGCTTTGGGGAACTTTTCCCAATAAAAGCTTAGGAGGAAAAAAAGGAAGCATAACAATTAGTGATAAAAGCTGAGTTAATAGTTCTCTGCTTCCAGACCTGCTCAAGTTCTGAACAGTGTCGGTTCTCTGACCTACATGGGTGGATTAAATGAATGCTCCTAATTGACTTAGACAAGAGAGAAGGTGTCAATTTCCCGACATGTCTGAGTACTTCCTGAATTCTAAGCTGCACTCCATCCTTCAATATATGCTGCGTGTATGGAAAACATCTGCAGATTGTCTGTTCCTGCCAGTTCCCCAAGTGTTTGTTCAAAGTCCCGATTTGAGGCAATCTAGATCCATGTGAGAAGCACTCGTTTTTTATTCACTTAGATGCAGTTTTGCCTAAGCATTTGAATTCCTGACACGACTGCTTCCTGTCTGTGTGGGTTCCAACTGTGGATCAATGATTTGGATTCTTTTGTGTGTAAGGCCTAATTTTCAGGGATCACTTCCCCTCTTCCCCTTTCAGAATGTCTCCTTCTGTGTTTTCCCACATATCAACTCCAGGGAAATCGCCCATGACCTAAAGGTGCACTAGCTCTTAGTAACATCTTCCTATAGGTCATATTAAGAGCCATAATAGGGGCTGGCGCAGCGGTGTAGCATAGAATCACATATCGGCACTGGTTTGAGTCCCAGCTGCTCCACTTCCTATCCAGCTCTCTGCTATGGCCTGGAAAGCAGTAGAGAATGGCCCAAGTGCTCTGCACCCACGTGAGAGACTGGAAGAAACTCCTAGCTCCTGGCTTCGGATTGCCGCAGCTCTGACTGTCATGGTCAACTGGGGAGTGAACCAAGAGATGGAAGACCAACCTTTCTCTCTCTCTCTCTCTCTCTCTCTCTCTCTCTCTCTGCCTCCTCTCCTTCTCTGTGTAATTCTGATTTTCAAATAAATAAATAAATAAATCTTTTCTTTTTTAAAAAAAAGCAGCCATAATAGATGTTATCCATTATGTTAGATTCACCCCTTTAGGAATCAACTCACATATATATTATATTATCTGGATTATAGGAATGCTTTGATAACTGTTAAAGAAATGCTTCTAGCTAGTTTGAGTAAAACAGATGGGTCAAATTGTTTATCATTTCTGATCTTAATTTGAGGAATAAACCCATGTGTGGCTACACCAGTGGGGTTACATCCCAATAAAACCGTGTATGCTGACATCATAAATGCATATATTCCACCTAACCCTCCCCAAACATCAACGCTCAGAAGCACAGCACACACAGTGCCATGTGTTTCCCCTCATGACTGGGGACAGCTGAGCACTGCGCTTGCTGTAGCTGCCCAGAATGAGAGAGCCTCACACTACGTATCATTAGTCCAGTAAAAGGCCAAAACTCAAAGTATGATTTCTATGAATAAGTCTCCCTTTTGAATCACTGTAAAATCAAAAACTCAAGTCCAACTATGATAAGTCAAAGACCATCTGTAGCTTCTTTGCAATACCCCCACCCCCAGTTGCACAGGCACTTGGCATCCTTGATTTAATTTGCTTTAATCCTGACAGCAACGCTCTGGTGTCACTATTTTCAAGGCAGTCTGGTATTACTTAAAGACAAGGATGATGAGACTTAAAAAGATTAATTGACTTTCTCAGCCATATTGCCCAGCAAAGTAAAAACCAAAGGAGAACTCCCACCACTAAGTCAGAGCACTTCCATCATGAGCAGAAACCGCCCGCCATCCCACCCCAGACACTGTAGTGCCTTCTTTCCTGATAGAAGAATGCACTGTTAGAGAAGACAGAGACCCCACAAATCACATGAAGGGACATTGTCAGTGGGAAATGCCAAACTCAGTCAACCAATGATGCAAACTTGCCATTTGATTAGCTGTCTACTTCACTGTAACATGTATTCTCCCCCTCCTACTTGAGAAATTGGAATCTCCCTTGAGAGATCAAACTGTAACCTTTGAGTAGCAGGAAATAGGTGTTTATCCTCTCAGCACCCAGAGTAGATGTCGATAAGCCTGGCAGCAGGACTAGGTTAATCCATCCCCGGCCTTTACGCTGCTGTCAGTTGAACCTATATTCCCTTCCTGACACTCTGGTACATGCCCACGTACAAAATCAGGGGAGGAAAAAAATACAAAATGTGAGCAACTCATTCATAGATAATCAATGATAAAACAATAGGACGTGGTTCTTTTCTAAGACGACGAAATCTGGCTTACTACCTGTTGTTCAAAATGAAGTTTCCTTGGATCACTGTTTTCACTATTACACTATTTTCTACAGTTGCTCTCATGGCACAACAGCAAAGTTGGATAATTGCAGCAGAGATCATACGGCCTGCAGAGCCTAAAACATTAACTCGATTTCCCTTATAGAAAGCATTTGCCTGACCCCACCTTAGAACAGGAGCCTTAGTTACAACATCAGATTCTCAACACTTTCAGAATCCCTGTGTAATTCCAAGGTTAGTGTAATTCCTAATCTTTTGACAAGCAATACTCTCTGAACTACTTGAGGTTCAGTTGTAACTGACATGTTACGTGTGCTGAAAAAGATTTCAATTTATTTCTTCCTCTCATAAAAATCTGAGGTGAATAGTCCAGGTAATTTATCTTGTTCCAAGAAATGTTTCAGGGCTGCAATCGTTTTTTAAGTCACACTGTCATCCTTGATGTGGCCTTCAGCCTCAGAGTCCCCCATCATGATGGTGGCTGAGAACCAAATTGTCTCCTTCAACCCAGTAGAGATGGGATTAGAAAAAAAGGGGCAAGGCTGGCGCCGTGGCTCAATAGGCTAATCCTCTGCCTGTGGCGCCGGTACACCGGGTTCTAGTCCCAGTCGGGGCGCCAGATTCTGTCCTGGTTGCTCCTCTTCCAGTCCAGCTCTCTGCTGTGGCCCGGGAGTGCAGTGGAGGCCGGCCCAAGTGCTTGGGCCCTGCACCCCATGGGAGACCAGGAGAAGCACCTGGCTCCTGGCTTTGGATCAGCAGCCATTGGAGGGTGAACCAATGGCAAAAGAAAGACCTTTCTCTCTTTCTCTCTCTCTCTCTCTCTCTCTCTGTCCACTCTGTCCAAAAAAAAAAAAAAAAAGAGAGAGAGAGATAAAGAAAGAAAGGGGCAAAGGAGGCACAGCTGATGTGATGGAGATTCCTGGAAGTGGCCACTCAACACCACCATGTTTATCCCTTTGGCCAGGACTTAGTTACATGGCTAAGTCTGGATACACAGGAATCTAGGATTTACAACTTCCACTCAACCAAACTCAAGCCAGCGTGGATGCCCACCAGAGATTCTTGCTCCCTTTCAGTAGTGTGGAGCTGTTGCTGGAATATACCTCCCAGCAAGGGATCTGACTTTCCTGTTTCTCTTATGTCTAAAGCAGGAGGTGGGTTCTGATATGAAGCAGGTGCTTCCAGGCCAAGCTAATTCTGAGATGAACTTGACCTCTCCATGCTACCCTCCCCTGTCTGCTGTCTGTTGAAACCCAGCTAAGCATGGAAGAGAGATGTTGAAGATGGTAGTCACAAGCTGGGGAGAACGTGGATCCTGAATTACTGGGACTGGGTGAGAATTTCCTGTTAGTTAGAAACTCACATCTTGGACTTCATGGGTGCAAGAAATGAACTTCTATTGTGCCTAGTCACTTGGATTGTAAGGGGTTCATCCCACTTCCCCTAGTGGAATAATATGAGATAAACCATAATTATGGTTTATGATCCTTTCAATACTAATGAGAATACCACATCAATTTATCATTAAATCTCTTGCTTTCAGTATCTACTGTGTTATCTATTACTGTGGTACTAGGGCCCTTCAAAAAGTTCAGGAAAATAAAATTAAAAGATAATTTGGGGGAGGAGTTTGGCATAGTCGTTGAGATGCCCTCATTCCACATCAGGGTATCTGGGTTTGGTTCCTGGCTCCAGCTCCTTTCTCCAGCTTCCTGTCGATGCTAGCTCTGGAAGGCAGCAGTGATAACTCAAGTAACAGAGTTACTGCCATTCATGTGGAAGACTTGGACTGAGTTCCTGGATACTGACTTTGACCAGATACAGCTTGGAGTCTTTGTGGATATTTGAGGATCTATCTATCTGTCTGTCTTTCAAAGTAATAAATAGACAAAACTACTTTATTGTAAAAACATATGCTTAGGAGTGGTCTTCAAAAGTTTCTGAAAATGCATAGGATGAAAAACAATGCACAGATTTTAAAAATTTTAAAATAAAATAGGCATAACATTCAATTCTGTTTTTCCATGAACTTTCTGAAGTACTCACATATGTGCTGAATAAATGCCAGGTGAATTATGACTGAGTAATGACGGCATGCACAAATACTACAGGAACACAGAGGAAACACTATTTAATTCAGCCTGGGAAATTATACTTATTTTTCAGTCCAGGGCCATGTGCATTATTATATCATATTTTCAAATGAAGCATGAATGACCCAGTGCATGCATTTTTGAGTGTATCTTAAATACAACTTACTATTCCATCCTTCTTTGCACATTCAAGTGATGTTGTCCATGCTGACTTGGTAGACACCTCATATATTTCTATGAGGAGTCTGTGGACTCTGAAAATTTATGAAGAGTGATGTTACAGAGAAAGATCACCTTACAGGTAATGTGGGGCTCTCGTTCACACCCCAACATGCTGATCCCTTGCAAAACAGAGAGTCTTTCTTCAAGTTGTCATTTTAAAATATCCACACCCCAGTCCTGTGACGGCCAGAGCAACTCCCACCAACATGGGAGCCCAGAGCGCTGATAATTCACTATGACAAGGAGAGTTTCCAGAGTTCTTTCTTCATCCATGGGACTATTAGATGGAAACCCAGGTTGGCCTGCTCCCAGCCTACTTTTCCCCATTCCCTCTTTATTGGCAAAATCTGTCTGTCCTTGAACTTCACAAGCAAAGTAGTTCTTAACACTTAGTACTGTGCATTGGGTGTTTATAATGATTGTTCTCTTCTTAGGATTTAAATATCTCGAAGATTCAAGCTTCTTTCTTAGTCATCCTTAATTATCCCAGAGCTCTTGCAAAGGACCTTATATATGGTAGCAAATATGGGACTTATTTTGAATGTAGAATAAACTAGTTGGCCTAGTTTACAGGAAAGCTGGAGGAGAAAATCTATATTTAGCAAGGGGATAGGAAGAAAAACAAATTAAATGTAAAACCCTTGAGGAAAAAAACGACTCTGGGACTTGCAATATCTTGAAAAAAAATGCTGGTGTTGGAGACAGGAGACTTAGACTCTGGTCCCAGTGGGGCCACGGAGTGACCTTGGGCAAGCCAGCTGCCCTTTCTGTGCCTCAAGGTCCTCATCACTGAAATGATGCTGTTGGGGAGGATGACCTCTACAGGACTTTCACGGTCCACAACCCTCTTCTAAATGGTTCCTCAGTCAGCACCCTCCACCAGTAATGTGTCAGATGCAACATTTAATCACTAGCAGGAGAGATGAGTGTGAGGTTCTGGAGATGAAATGACCCAACAAGGAAGTATGGAAGGGATCTCACCCCTGGCCTCCAGGGAAAACAGTCAGCCTTTTACAACACCAGACCTACATCTCAGTGGCAGGAAGGTGTGGAGAGAGTTAAGGCCTGGTCACCAGAGGACAAGCAAATCCTTATTTTCTCCATCTTTTTACAATATATTTTATTAGCAAACTTATCTATATTTATTTTATAAAACATGATGTTTTGAAATACATATACATCGTGGAATGGCTAAATCAAGCTAATGAACATATTCATTACTATACATATGTATTATTTTTGTGGTGAGAATATTTAAAATCTACTCTCTTAGAAATTTTCAAGGATATAGGCCATGGTTACTAGCTATAGTCTTCATAGGGCACAATAGATGTCAGCTGACGCTACTGTCTAACAAATTTTGTATTCTTTGAACAGCATTTTTCTCCTGTGATATTCTGCCTGGCAACCCAATCCTCTTGCTTGACAAGTGACACTGGTTATAAATTTGAAACTGTGGGTCTAGATCTGTGAGGGCCACAGAGCCAAGCTCCGTGGTGTGCACACTCCCAGGCCAAGGAAGCAGCCCACGTCCTCTCTCGCTCACCTTTGGGAGGCCACAAGGAACAGGAATTGTCTGGCTAGACAGGAAATGGGATGAGAGAGACAGCAGCGCATGGACCAGCACCTCTACCTGCAGTCACACACAGCAGCGTCCTAGGACAGAGGGCAGGCAGACCTTGCTAAAGCGTCAGAGAGTAGGATTCTGCCTCCCACAGAAGTCCATTCTGAGTTGATGGAAAGTCTGGGGGAGGAAGAGAGCTCCAGCACACTGGGGTTTTAGACAGTCCCCCACTCCCACCCCGGTCACCCCTCTGCAGCCCCATGTGTCTCCTTCCTGTCCCGCTCCTGCCTCAGGTCTTTCGCTCGGTGCTCCTGCAGTCGGAATGCATTCCCCCAGACTGCACTCTTCCTTCTCTTCCTTGAAGACCTGGAACAACTTCAGTTACACCTTTCTCGCAAGGTGCATTCCAAGCACACACCTGCCTCATTTCCTACCGCCCACATGCCATTCCTGGTTTTCTGACTTGGGTCTCCCTTTTCTTTCTCAGGTAGAACTTACGTCTTTCTAACACACTGTATAACTGGGTTATATATTTAGTTCAAATTTCTTGATCTGACTACGCCTTCTCCCCGAGAACGTATGCTCTCTGGAAGCAGGCATTTTTTTTTTCACTGATAAATCTCAAGCACCCTGAATAGTGTCTGGCATAAAGTGTGGCCTCAGAGATACCTGAAGAATGAATGGGCTTGTTAGGAACCTCTGCTTGTTTTAATTTACTTTGGAAAAATGAGAGCAATTTGATATCATTTGCTGACTGAGCCCAAGGAATTGGTCAAAGAGAACCTGCTCACTTCAAGGAAATCCACAGCTCCCTGAACCTTGGGGGACGAAGAAAGCCACAGCTGGAGTGCATCAGGCATTCCTCATTCCTTGAGGACAGTCTTGCATTCAAAGTCATCATTTTCTCCATCACAGATCAGGTAATTAGCTCTGAGTTTAATCGCCCTGCCCGCAGTAAGAGGCACAGTTTTAAATGATTCACATATATGTATTAATATCAGCCACAGAATAAAGAACATTGGAATCTCCACTACAGATGAGAAAACTGTGGCACAAAGCAGTCAAGGCAATTTCCCTCATTCCTGTGGACAGGAGGTGTCAAGCTGCCACTGATAACATACAGACTCTCCCATTCTGCCAGGATCTTCCTGAAGACCTCCTTCAAAAATGACCTTGACAGATACTCTCCTGGAAATTCTAGGAAGGTGTTTCTGATCTTTGGTTTTTTTCACGTGATCAACTTTTCTTTGTATTTCTTGTTCACAAGAACTTTGACGTTTACACAACATTCTCACTTTGATGTGGAATCTGATCGTTCAGCGTCTGCATCTGCACGTTCATACCCTTTTTGCCATCTTTCCTGGATGACATCTACTGATCTGCAGAGTAACTCTTCAAGTGCTGCTGTCACCACCCACAGTGAGCAAGGTGCCAGTTCACCCTCTCGAAAGTGCACCCTGCAAAGTGCAGTTTGCTTTAGCAGACTGGAAGGCTCTGCTTCCATCCTCTTCTAAGAAGATGTGCCCTTCCCTCTTGCCACAGGACCAGGAAGCCCAGCCCATCACAGATGAGCAGAGCTGACCCAGAACACACTTGTCTCATTCAGATGGGTCAGCATCTCTAAAGGGGGACGGTGGGCATTCGGGAGTCACAGTGCCAGGAACTGAATACAGAGACAAGAGAAAGGACAAAGGATGCAGTCCTTTGGGGTCTGGCAACCAGGTGGGATCCCCAGGGCTGGCACTCCTCAAACCATATATATGTATAGAGAGGAAGTCTGTTTTTCCTTAATCCTTAGAAGACCAAAATTAGTAAAATGTATTCCAAATGAATTATCAAAAAAGGAGAAAAGAACCATGTGTCCAAATGTCCATGCTTCATTATTATCATATTAGATTAATATCTGATTATCTGTATTATTAGTAGATCATAAAATCTGTCATATTACTATCAAACATTGGTTCTTAGTTTCTGTATTTATTTCATTGTGGATCATTAAAAAGCAGATCAATGGCCCCCACTTTGAGTAGCTGTTCCCTAGACCAAGCTGGTAGCCTCAGTCAGCTATCAGTGGAAGTGGAGGCAGTGGCTATGAAGGACAAGACCAACCTAAAGAGCAAATATGGAACTTGTCATCAAAGGAACACAAAAGACTTTACTCAGTCTCATGATGACAGCACAAGGGAACCAAATTGAAGCTGTGCAAAGCAGTATGAAACTCAAGGGCCGGCGCTGTGGCTCACTAGGCTAATCCTCCTCCTGCAGCGCTGGCACCCCAGGTTCTAGTCCCAGTTGGGGCGCCAGTTCTGTCCCCGTTGCTCCTCTTCCAGTCCAGCTCTCTGCTGTGGCCCGTGAAGGCTGTGGAGGATGGCTCAAGTGCTTGGGCCCTGCACTCGTATGGGAGACCAGGAGGAAGCACTTGGCTCCTGGCTTCGGATCAGCACAGCACTGGCCGTAGTGGCCATTTGGGGGTTGAACCAACGGAAGGAAGACCTTTCTCTCTGTCTCTTTCTCTCTCTCTCTCTCACTATCTAACTCTGCCTGTCAAAAAAAAGAAAGAAAGAAAGAACTCAACACTTGACCACAGGTTTAGCATCCAATCAGCTCACTGATTTTATATAACCTACATCTTCAGGATCCAGTTGGTCCATGATTACAGATGAGCTCATTTGATTATGAGTTCCATGAGAGAAGCTACTGTGTCTTCCTTCCTCCATGAGCTCTCCATAATGCCAGGGTACTGGTTACATGTCCTTGAAACATGCAATCCTAGCTAACCCACCCTACCTTCATCAGGACTCCAGGAGAATGAAGCACCATTTTGGAGAGCACAGTCAGAACTGTATTGGACTTAATGAGTTCATGCTGTAGTGTTATAGGGTCTCTACCTTCATAGTGATGCCTAGTCAATCTGTCTTAGGGATCTCTTCTCCACCCTGGTTGTTGATGCGATCAGTGTTCAAACTGGTGATCCATTCCTAATGCCTCAGACCCATCACTGTTCCTTCTCCTACTTCCACGAGCTAGTGCTACGGGTTTCACACAAACTCTTGTGGCAGGAAAATTGTTTTCTCCAAAAATGATAGCTTCTGAGATTCTTTGGAGTCTTATGCTTTTCACTATAGAGTTCTTCCTATAGGAGAACAAAGAACATGTATTCCCAAGGAACTGCATCAACAGATGTTTGAGAGCATCTTTATTAGCCAGCATCAGTTTGCAGGCACAGGCAGCAGGAGCCATGTTTTCCACAGGTTGGCATCTCAGCATTCCATAAAGAGTGGGAAGCCTTGCATCCTGCCCCTATGGGGAATTTTCTTTCAGGATACTGATTTTCAGTCCCAGATCTTCTCAATCATGAGTTTCAACAAATGTAGAAGTTCTCATTCAAAGAGAACTCTGCATGGCCTACCCAAATAGGCCGGAGTTCCAAAGCAAATAATAGATTGACTTCCACGGCACATATCAATCCCTATATGCAATTGGTTAAGAGAATTGAGATCCATGTGACAAGCCACATTTTCAAAGACATTGTGTTCAAAGCAATCACCCTACTTAATACGCTTATCACCTTCTGTCCGTTTATTTTAAAATTCCTCTCAAAGCTCAGCTTAGTAACAGCTAAGCACTGATGACTTGAAAAATGATCAGAAAGTCCCATCTTGAGGTAAGTGATTGACAAGGTACAAAGAGATGAATCCTAAAGAGTTGTAGGACACTGACACTCAATTGAAAGTTGTCTCCTTCCTCCCTGGACCCCTCCCTTCCCCAAGGGACATTTAGCAATGACTGGAGAATTCCTTTTAACTGGTGGTGGTGCTACTAATGATGTTTGGAGCATAGAAGTCACAGATGATGTGAAATACCCCATATTGCACAGAACAGCCCCCACAGTGGGCATATCTGGTGCACAATGCCAATAGTGCAAATCTGAAAAATTCTGCTCTTGAGCCATATCCTTGGTGAGTAAGTAATACTTGTGATTCAGATTGCTTGAATAGAGTGATCTGGTAGACCAATTACCTAAACTTTCCCAGAGGTGAACTACCTAGAGGTAGCTACAGAATTTGCATTGATAAACAGGAAAAAAAAAAATAAACAGTGTGTTGAATGGAAAGTCAACAGTTGAGGCAATGGACTCCTAGAAGAACTATATAATTAGCTTACCTTCATAGGTACATATCTCTGACAACTGTTGCTGGACTGGAACCCACGACATTTCTCTCCTTCATAATTTGCCTCTCAGCAAACTTCATCCCGTAGTGTGGTCATGGCAAAAGATGGCAGTTCTAGCATCCTGAGATCTTTTAAAGGTGACATATGCTCTCTTCCTCCTCCAAACTTGTAGCCCAGGGCTCCTCATACAGGAATGTGCCAATGAAACCCCCGCAGAGGTGGGGGGGAATATATTAATAAAATACACATCTGGTATCTGGATCAGTAAGTCCTGGGTGCAGCCCAAGATTCAGCATCCCTCACAAGCTCTCAAATTATGCCAGTGCTGCTGGCCTAGGGATCCAACTTTGAGATACAAGATTTTGGAGCTTGTTCATATTCTCACACGTGGTCCCGGGACAACCTTTCCCTTATTCAGACCCGAGACTTATATCCCTAATGAAGCTAGGAAACCACAGGATGTGGTAAACAAAGCATGCATTTTGGAATCTGAGAATCCTGTATTTAATCCTGGCTTTTCTACATAATGGTTTTGCATCCATGGACAAATTAACCAGCCCTTCTGATATCTGTTTTCTCAAGTTTGTGTGGCTATAATAATCACAAGAGGGTTGGCAGGGGGGATTAAATGAGATCCAAGGTCCTCAATCCCAAATCCAAAATACTCGATGCCAGATGTGTTATGAAATCCAGATTATTTTTTAATTTTTAAAGCAAGTAAAATGAGGCAGATGTACTGTGTTATATAACAGACTCAAAGGGTTATAGGACAGTAGCCTATAATCAAATGTGTTAATGTTGATGCAGCAAAATATATGAGCACTGTACCAGGCTGAAGTTCACATGAGTTTGTGTATCAAATTTGTTCAGGTCTAATATGAATTACAAGAAGGTGTTCAGATCTTTTTTGAATTTTGAAACTATGGGTAAAGGGGCTATGAACCTGTCCTTGGTTGGTGGGTGCATTAATCTTTCTCTTGAGAGAACACAACACATTCCTTTCCTCCTACACTCTGCAGACAAAAAAGGCAAAGCCCCTGAGATGAAGACTAGACATGGAGCAGCAATCAACCTGGGGGACAGACCACTATACCTGGGTGTAAGCTGACCTGGGTGTGAGCCAACCAAGCCTGAGTGTGAGACAACCACACCAGGTTGTGAAACTACTGCACCTGGGTGTAAGGTGGCCACACCTGGGTGTGAGACAAGCACACTTGGGTATGTGAAGAACAAATATGGGTGTGACATGACCACACCTGAGTGTGAGAAAATCACACCTGTGTGTGAAATAACCAAATATGGTGTGGGCATAAGATGCTCACACCTAGGTATGACAACCAAGCCTGGGTGGAGATCACAAAACCAAAGGAGAAATCCAGTAGCTAGGGTCAGGTTGGATTCAAAGTCAAAGCCACACCAGTTGCTGAAAGCTCCACATTGAATTTTGCTATCACTAATTTTGTTGGGTTTTTTTTGCTTTTAAATATTTATTTATTTATTTAAAAGGCAGAGTTGCAGAGAGAGAGAGAGAGAGATCTTCCATCCACTGGTTCATTCCCCAAATACAACTACTGGAGCTGGGCCAAGCTGAAACGAGGAGCCAGGAGCTTCATCTGGGTCTCCCACATGGGTGCAAGGGCCCAAGGACTTGGGCCATCCTCTGCTGCTTTCCCAGGCACATTAGTAGGGAGCTGGATTGGAAGTGAAGCAGCTGTGATTAGAACTAGTGCCTATATGGGATACAAGCACTACAGGCCATGGCTAAGCCCACTGTGCCATAATGCCAGTCCCTGCTAGGACTCTTTATATCATACACACACACACATCTGCACCCACGCTAATACTCACACTCTGCCACAAACCATCAGGACTCAGGACTTGGCTGAATTCAGAAGTCGAGATCTGGCAAAAAGTAGAGGCAGGAAGCCAAATAGCATCTAAGACAAACACACCCTATCACCCTAATTCTCTTTAGCTCATAAAATTAGATGAGAATTTCTCCATGGTGGGAATTAGAGTCCATCTCTCAAAAATGTACTCAGGAAAACTGGCAATAGACAGAAGAGGAAGTCATCTCGTAACTCAGTTTATATGAACAATTAGATGTTTGCAGGTGCTGCCTCTTTTTATTTCTTTTTGCTTTTGATCACCTTTTTTTTTTTTTTTTAAGATTTATCTTATTTATTTGAAAGGCAGAGGTATGGGCGGGGAGAGAATACATGTTCCATCTGCTGGTTCACACCCCAAATGGCCACACCAGCCAGGGATGGGCCAGGCAGAAGCCAGGATCCAGGAGCTTCTTCTGGGTCTCCCATATGGTTGCAGGGGCCCAAGCACTTGGGTCATCCTCTGCTGCTTTCATAGGTGCAGGAAGCTGGATTGGAAGTGGAGCAGCTGCCCATATGGAATGCTGGCACTACAGATGGTGACTTAACCCATTAACACAATGCCGCCCCTTGGATCATTTTATCAGTTTATAACTACTTGTTTTGAGAGATTTGGAGGTGAGAACTTTGCATAGCATTAAAGAAAAACAAATTGAACCGCACATCAATCCAGGCCATGCTATACTGTCACAGTACCACAATCAAGTCGAAGTGTGGAACCCTTGCTATAGCATCTCTGACATGGTGGAGAAGTCGGAGCAGGGAGAGGGAGCCTATTCTACAAGCTACACAGTTGCTTGAAGGGTCAAGTTCAGATACCATTCATAGCAAACACCCTGGAATGTAATATATTCCACAATGGAAGTGGAAGTCGGAGATTATCTGAGAGTCCACTGTGGAGATTGTTTTGGGAGAGACAGTTTGGTCAGGAGGCCGTGAGCTTGGTCTCTGGAGGCTTCCCCTTGAGGTTGAGGCTCAGCTCCACTACTCACAGATAATGTAGTGTAGGCTCCTGCTCCAGCTCCCTGGAAAAGCTCTCACCAATTTCCTCCCACGTTAAATAAGGATAATGATGGGCCCAACCTCACAGGATAATGTGACTACTGCATGAATTAACATATACGGGTCTGAGAAGACCACATGACAGGTACCTCTGTGTTGACTGCTCTCATTTTATTATCCAGCTCCAATTCTGTTTTGAACTGTAACAGAAAATCAATCCTTGTTGACCAAGCTGCCCTGAGGATGGCAGCTCTTCCACGCAGAGAGGGAGCTGGGGCCCAGCCCTTTCCCTCTGTTGCAGAGTCTGGGGTTGTTCTCACTGGGGGCCCAGGCACACAGCTCAGCCCTTGACCTTCTCATCTCCCAAGGTGGACATCCATTGCCCTCATTTCACAGACGTTGAAACTAACACTCAGGAAAATCAACTGACTTGTCCAAGTCCATGTGACTGGTGCAGGGTGCCTTTGGAAACCAGTACAGCTATGCAGTTTCAAATGCCAGATTCTCTCCACCCACTTCAGTCATACAACTTGCAGAGGCCTCTGGGGAGCTGAAGGGCACAAGGAGGAGTGCCACCTTTCTTCTAAGGGCAGTAGCACGAGAGAGGATATTCACCCAAAGAAACCAATCATGAGACACAAAGCGCAATGGCAATCACGTGGTGATCATCCCCATCACAGCATTCCATCCAGTAAGGCATGCCGAGTACACACACATGGGCAGGATGGGATACCCTGGAAAGGGCAGGACGGGACAGATCTGGAAGTCACATGAACCCAGCTCTCTAAGCAATCTGAGACTCTGGCCTAATTTTTTCTCACTGGCGGCTCAGTCTGTAGATCCCATCTGGGACTCTCTGTAAGGAGAAGCCAGCACAGAAGCCAACAGCCATCCAGCTTAGACAATGACTCACATTTCCAAAATGCTTCAGATGCCACAGAGCCAGAGAAAGGAAACACTCTCCCTTTCAGAGGTAGAAAAACACAGCCTGGGCCCCAGGGAAGGCAGCTCGGGCCTGTGTGATCAGCAGCGCTGTCCTTGGCTGCCTGAAAGAGATACAAAGGATCTTGGAAGCAATGGGAGGGACTGTATAGCCCCTCACCATGTATCCACACCGCTTCTCCCACCTGCTGGGCAAGCCACTGGGTGACAACACTTCCATGTCCCAGGGCCCAGCCCAGGAGCTGGAGAGCTGGCTGAGTATGACTGAGACCCCCCTGAGCAGAGTGGTGAGTGGGAAGGAACCATTAATATCATGGTTGAAATTTATCTACATTCATTCCAGGTCATTCTAAAATAGTCAGTGCAGAGACATCTGTTCCCATGACAGCCTTGCTATGCCAAACAAACATGTGAAACATGTGAAGGTTTCAGTTTTCTATCAGGCTGATCACAGGGTGTTTGCAAATAGAATAAGACATTGTAGTGATGTGTGCCTGGCATGACTGTAGATTCTAAATTAGAGTCAGGACACGGCGGGGGGAGGGGGAGTGAGGGAGCGACATGGCTAAATCATGGCCTTCCTTGGGCTGCTGCAGGCTGGAAGAGTGTGCTAATGGGGGGCCTGGGAGGACTGGGGGCCTTAATGAAACTGATGGGATCTCTTACATTGGCTGGGAGATGACTCAGCAGCCAGGGACTCACTGGCACAGGGTCACACTGGGACTGAGAGGGGCCATTCAGAAACAGAGGCATCATATCTAGCACCCTGTTTGCAATTCAATAGCTCTCTCTAATCAAGGACAAACTGGTTCTCCAAGATTGTGAATCCACATTCTCTCCAAAGACAACTTTTATTTCAGCTTATTAAAATGGCCTGGAATAGAGCTAGCTGATGTAAAAACTCTTAGTATCGAGTTGACAATTGGGTTCTGGCATTTCTTTTGCTTTTATTGTTGTCTTGAGAGGCTGCAGCTGCTGCTGCTGCTGGGTGCCATGCAGATCCACAGCTCACGGCCTGTGTGCTCACCTGGGACCCTCACATCCACACCAGAGTCTGCAGAACCCCCCTGTGCAGTCACTGTTCACCTGAGTGACACCAAATGCCCCGTGCACACTTGTGAAAAAAAAAGCAGGCTTGAATTAGAAACATCAGTCACAGAACCATGTGCAGAGTGAAGCACAAAGCTCCCCTTGTAGGGGAGTTCACGCATGTGGAGTGCAATTACTGCAGCAGAGCCACCGCCTGGGCCTCTCCATCCCGCACTGTAGGGCACATCTTTTTCTTCTTCTTTTTTTTTTTTTGAAAACTTTTATTTAATAAGTATGAATTTCAAAAGTACAACTTTTGGATTACAGTGTTTTTTTTCCCCCCATAACCACCCTCTCACCTGCAAACCATCCCATCTCCTACTCCCTCTCCCATCCCATTCTTCATTAAGATTCATTTTTAATTATCTTTATATACAGAAGATCAACTTAGTATATACTATGTAAAGATTTCAACAGACTGCACCCACACAGACACACAAAGTATAAAGTACTGTTTGAGTAGCAGTTTATTGTTAATTCGCATAGTACAACACATTAAGGAAAGAGGTCCTACATGGGGAGTAGGTGCACAGTGACTCCGGTTGTTGATTTAGCAATTGACACTCTTGTTTATGACGTCAGTAATCACATGAGGCTCTTGTCATGAGCTGCCAAGGCTATGGAAGCCTCTTGAGTTCACAAACTCCGACCTTATTTAGACAAGGTCATGGTCAAAGTGGAAGATCTCTCCTCCCTTCAGAGTAAGGTACTTCCTTCTTTGATGGTGTACGGCACATCTTTTCTGCCACTGACTTTGGAGACCTCCCCCCTGCAAACAATCTCTCCCTCGGGTGGAGTGACAACGTTCGTGTCTTGTTTTCCTTCTGCCTCTCAAACCATTCCTTCCAGATATTTCTTCCAGGCCCCTCTTCTTCTGCATCCTTTAGCAGCTCTTGGCCACCTGGATTCCACCCCAACTCACGACTGCACCTCCTCTGCATTGTGTGGGATTGCACTCACTCCTGGAGCTTCAGTGCCCTGTCTACAGGAAAGAGTCCTGTGTCCATCCTCCAGGCTCACCCTGCCCAAGCCCCAGTCCCAGAGCGCCCCCAACCTGTGCACAATCGGACTGGGACATCCCACATTGGATCTCTTCCCTTTGCCCCTAATCCTGTTTCCAGCCTGCATTCCCATCCCTTCCAAGTCAAGTTATCCAGAAACCTCTTCCGTCTCCTCATACTGAGCCTTGGTTTTCTGCCCTCTTGACATCAGATACCTACCTATCCCTTCCTCTCTGCCCTCTGAGAGATGCTAACCACAGTCCAGTCCTTTTCCGCAATCATTGCCATTCTGATCGCTGGTCTCCCTGTGCATAAATTCACTCCTTCCCACGCTTCCTTGAACATTTTACTAAACAGACACTCTTCAGGGTCTTCCAGGGGTCTGAGGAATCATTTTCCAACAGAGCAGCCCATGACAAAGCCCTGGTAATCCGGCCCTGACATTTCAGTTCTTGCAACACCTCTGGGTTCATGCCGATGTGGAGCACCAAGCAAGCTCCACTATTCAAAATCCTCCCAAATTGTCATGGTGCTGCTTCTCTCCTTGATTTTCTTAAAGCTGAAATGCCACCACCACCCATTTCAGACTTCCTCACCTATTCATTTCTGCAAGCCTCAATTCCTGTTCCTAAATCTCAATCCTTTTTTTCTGGGAGAATTCACTCTCTTCTGCGTCTTTATTGCATTCTCTCTCCCACCATAGATTCAATAAAACGTCACTGCAAATGTGTATACGACTGAGAGTCTGCCACAGTCTAGCCGTATTGGCTAAATGCTTTACCTTTCTCTGCCCCGCTTTCTTCATCTATCAAATGGGAATAGCAATACCTACCTCAAAGGCATGTGCCCAGGGATAAGGGATAAATGAGTTGGTACGTTTAAAGTCCTCAGAACAGCATCTGCCAGAGCAACTGGCGCATAGCAGGCTCTCAGTAAATGTATGATCAAATAGATAGAACACTGAATAGACACCAACTGCTTTTGCCAGTCTATGCATTAGTTTGTCAGGGTTGCCTTAACAAAGTACCATGGACTGGGCAGCTTAGCAATGGAAATTTATTTTTTCAGGATTCTAGAGACTAGAAGTCCAAAGACAGGAGACATGGTAGGTGGCTGTATTCTCCCTGCATCCATATATGCCAGCCCTCTGTGTATCTCTTTCTTAATGTTCACTTCTTTTAAAGCAACCAGTCTTATTGTATTAGGGCCCACCCTAGTGACTTGACTTTACTTTTTTTTAAGATTTTATTTATTTATTTGACAGATAGAGTTACAGACAGTGAGAGAGAGACAGAGAAAGGTCTTCCATCTGCTAGTTCATTCCCAAATGGCCACCATGGCCAAAGCTGAGCCCATCCGAAGGCAGGAGCCAGGAACTTCTTCTGGGTCTCCCGTGCGGGTGCAGGGGTATTTGGGCCATCTTCTACTGCTTTCCCAGGCCACAGCAGAGAGTTGGCTCAGAAGAGGAGCAGCTGGGACTTGAACCAGCACCCCAGGTGGAGGATTAACCTACTGTACTACAGCGCTGGCCCCTTCACTTTATCTTAATCACTCCTTAAAGTGATTTAAAGGGACTTAAAGTCCCTATTTCCAAAATAGTGTCCCATTCAGAGGCACTGGGTGTTAGGCCTTGAACACAGGAATTTTTAGGAACACAATTCAGCCTATAACTGCCCAAGAATCTCAACTTCTGTGGATATTGTATTTTACTTCTTTGATCAGTAAACATGAGACCTGAGAAGCCCCCAGGGCTGCTCTGGCTGTTGAAGGGACAACCATGTGATATTTCGGTGTTCTAAGGCCTTGGGTAAGGCCTGGCATCCCTCTGCCACTAGTTTCCTACTCTATAAAGAGGAGCATGCAGCACACGCACACTCAAAAAACAATTTAGAAAATTTCTCTCCCCTTTGTACATCTGTACCAGGAGTCTCCCATCAGGGTCACTGTTTGGCTCATGCATTCCTCATGAGCACGGTTCATCTATTTAGAGATTTTTTTTCACTCTACAAAACACGAATTCGGAAATATTTTTGTATTTTTCTAATATTTTCCTTCTTTCTTTACATGGTCCTGTATCTTTATTTTGCTGTACATTTTTAAAATGCAGTTTAAAACACAGTCAGAATTCAGAAATCACAATGCACCACCTTGAGGGGGTGAATATTGACCATCCAGGGACCATCCAGGGTTACAGCAACACTGTACATCTTGATTGAGTGATGGTCACACACGTAGACACCTGTGTAAAGAACTCAGCCAGTTGGGTAGCTTGCTATGTGCAAGGTATACCCCAGTAAAGGTAAATAAACAAGTACTATCAGAATAGACTGCACATGGGGACCATTCCTGTTTGGAAACGCTGACCTGTCTCTGTCTCTGAGAAGTGGATCCTGTTTTGAAATGTGAATTTGTACAGCTTGTGGTCCAGGAATGAAGGTTGTGAGGAGAGTGGAAGGATTAGTCTTCATTAAATTTCTGTTCACATATTATCTCTAAAAAGAGGAAAGGAAAGGAAGATTTCCAAAAGAGTTGAGAAAGGACTAGTTCTCTTGGGTCTGAAACGCCCCAGTGTCCAGACATGTCAGAGAGACTAGTCTTCCAAAAGAGAAAGAAGGACACGGTCAGGAGAGAAGGCATCGAACACGAAAAGAGACCCACTTCCCCTGCACGAAGTTTCCATGGAGATGAAATGCCACTGACAGTGGCCCATCGCCTTCATTAGCATATCCTTTGTCCCAGCTAGGTGTCTCAGCACCTAGCAACTGAGCAGTCCCTCTGTGATCCACAGAACTGGAAAAGATGGACAGATGATGATGATGATGATGATGATGATGATGATAGATCAGATAGATAGATGACAGATAAATGATGGATATATAGATAGATGACAGATAAATGATGGATATACACAAGGTATTCAAATAAGTAGATGGAGATGATAGATAATAGATATGATACAAATATATGATAAATGGTAAATGATTGATAGAGCAATAGATTGATAGATTGATCAATAGATAAAGACTGACAGATGATAGAGAAATTGATAGATCAGAGGTCTGAAAGAAGAAAAATCCGTTAGCCCCTCTCCTCTCCCTGAATACTCAGTACCAGTCCAGGCACAGCACTGAGTACTCCAACTTTAACACATGAAGAATTAAACTTTTTTGTTTGCCAATCTTACTCTCTCCTAGGTTTATGAACCCATTCCTGCCTCTGTATACTTAGAAAGTAGCACTTATGCATATGTTGTATTTTTATCACATACAATTTGCAAATTGCCTTCCTCATCATTCATATGTGTAACAATTATCCTTAATAAATGCCTGATAGTGACATATTATGAACTATTAACACATTATCTCTTGCTTTCTGAGCACTTGACCTTGCATGTCATGGCCTAAGATGTGTACCTTCCAGATGGGTGATTAAACAGTCTTACTGAAGGAATGCCTCAGTTTATCCCAGAGTAATGAAGACTTTCACACAAAAACCCATACACCGAGTTTACAGCAGCTTTCTCAATCTAAATAGAGGACAGATGAATGGTTGTCTTGGGCTAAAGAGGGGATGGGAGCAAATTAAAATTAGGCATTGCAAAAAGGACAACATAAGGCATCCTTGTGGTGATGGAAATGTTCAATATTTTGAGTTATTAGTGTCACAAGCATGGTTTTGTTCTTGTCCTGTAATTTTCCAAGATGTCATCACTGGGGGGAGCTGGGCCAAGTGTAAACCACAGGATCTCTGCCCAGTATCACCCCCTTATCCATGGTCTTGCTCTCCATGGTTTGAGTCACATGTGGTCAACTGCAGTCTGAAAACATTAAATGGAGAACTCCGGAAAGCACTAATCCATAAGTTTTAAATCCTTTGCCATTCCAAGCATCTTGATGAAATTTCACATCATCTCATTCTACCATTCTTGCATCAGGTATCATTGTCCAGTGTATCCACACTGTATATACCACCTGTCCATTAGCCACTCAATAACTGCTTCAATTACCTGATCAACTATTGTAGTATCATGATGCAGTGCCCAAGGAGTCTTTACCCAGTAATAATAGTCCAGGCTGCAGGAGTAATGACACTAGCAATTCATATATGCTAAAGAGAAGCTATAAAGCACTTCCTTCCATTTAAAAGGTGAAAGGGCCCTGAGATACATTCAGAGAGAGGAAGATCAAACTCATGTATCTTTTATCACAGTATTTTGTTGTCATTCTCTTGTTTTATTATGAATTAAGTGGTCTGAGGACTCTAGAAACGTCATAAGGATGTTTGAGTCTGATACCAACCCCAGATGGCCAACATCAGTATGGAACCGGGAACCACTCAGTTGGGGTGGAAACAGAAAGGAGCCTCGATTCAAACTCCTAGCATCCGAGCTGTCCTCCTCAGCCGGTCAAGAGCTCCCTCCTCTGAGGCCCACTGCATCCTGTCCGCTTCTACCCTTGCACCTCACTTACGCTTGGCAATTCATTTGTTTGCATGGCTGTCTCTCCTGCAAGACTGAGGCTACTCTTGGAAGGACCGGGAACAGATACAGGTTTCATGGGAACTGAATTTCTACAATGTTGAGAGATTGGGTGATGGAGTGTGCTCTTTGCATGTAAATATTTTGAAAAACATACGTGTGTGTGTGTGTGTGTGCATGCACATTCTTAGGGTTCCTTCTAAGCCTTGGAAGAAGCCAGGAGGGCCAGCAGGGACCCCACAGTTTGTATATCTTCATCCTCACAACCAGTCAGCTCTGGCCAACTCATTCCTCCCTGGCATTTGGTTCACTGGGAACGTTCAGAACTCATTTAGCAAGGAAGGGAAGAGTAAGTGGTTCAGACTGAAACACAGATCCTAGGGAGAATAAAGCATTTCCTAACCTTGCATTTACAAGATGTTCTGATTGCTTCTATTGGGATGACAAGGGCTTGTGTTTTTCCTTTTGAGGACTGACCTCACTTCCTGTTTTTGCCTGAGTCCCTGAAGTGGGACTTGGAGGGATTTACAGGCTGGGATTACCAGGGCTCAATACACAGAAACTGCAGAGTCTGATCATCTGCTATTTGCAACCAGATTAGAAAAATTCCCCCAAGAACGTGTGTTTTGATTTCAATGTGAAATCACAAAAGAACCAAAGAAATAAGGCTAAAATGCAAATTAGGGCACATTTCAAATGAAGGGTGATTCAAGTGCTTTGTTTCAGAGGCAAAAGCATTCTGTCTGTGGAGAATCCAAGTTATCAGGCTGCCCTGGCATTTGCTGGGTTTATGCCATAATCGAGGCTTTTTTCACAGTTAGGAAATGTGTTATGGAGCACATTTTTGCACGTTAAAGAATTCTGAGATATTGTTTTCCTCTTAGATTTACTCTTCTTTCCCTTCCAGCAGTTACTGCTCATGCTACAGCCCTGAAGCAAGCGTGGTGGGCAAAGTGCAGTGGACACAGGGTCACACTCACCTGACTCCTACCTCTGACAACCCCTTATGCACCTGCTGTGCCAATCAAACTCCCCCAAGCCTCCATTCATCCATAAGATCCTAGGTTGCAAGACCTTCCACCATCTCTGCTTCTTCCCACGTTCTTGGCATCATTTCAAACTTATTTTGTACACAATAGGAATCCTGCATTTTCATCTCAGGAAGCTGAAGAGTAACATCTGAGAAGCTATTTGGAATCACTAGCGCAGCTTCTTCTCTGGCTTTGGGTTAAGATTTTGGTGCCAAAGAGATAAATATAGAAGGGCCTTACCCTCCAACTCACAAAACTGAGACTTTTCATGGGCACACATGAACAACCAAAACACTGTATCACATCATGAAGAGTCCAGAGAAAGTGGATAGGTCATCCCCAGAAATGTGTGCAATTAGCAATTGGAAACCATACAAAGATAAATTCAAGGTCAGACAGCAGAATAAAAGATCAGGTACAAGACAGAGGACTATTTCTAGGGAAGTATTAGACACTTTTTGCATTTCAGGAACTAGGAACTGGTTACTGAACAAGTAGAATGTTGACTAAAACATCAAGCTGCAGAAGGCAATGAGCTTATGTTGTTTCTCCTGTGCCCTGCCTTCCAGGCCTCTGAACCTCCTCCCTGGCCGAGCTGATGAAATGGCCGGTTATGTAAGGGTCACTGGGAGTTCAGTGTAGCCTGCAGTCCTCCAATTCATGGTGATAGGTGCTGGATGTGTTCCAGCCGGGTCCATGAGATGATGAAGTCATCCTGGATCCCAATCAGCTGATCAGAAATAAGCACATTCCATTTGCAGACAACCTGAGTACTTTGAAGGTAGATTGTTTTATTCTGCAGATTACAAAGGAAACTTATGATTCTTACATCTGCCATTGACTAGGTACCGTGTTTGTTATTTTTCCTATACTACTTTCTCTTCTCCTGACATCAAGTCTGGAAGACAGAATCATTACTCCAGTTTTAGAGATAAGGAGACTCTAGTTTACGGCACAGGAGCGGAAGGTGAGTTATTTGAATTTATCCATCTGGTAGAGACAGAGTCTGGCTCTCATCTCGGGACTGTTCAACTCCAAATTCAACACAGCCCAGATGTCCAATCTGTTTCCTTCTCTCGGGATCTCCTACAGTCTTCCTCCCTGTGGATCTGACTTTCTGTAGAATCTGTGATGTGTTCAGGCAGAGCTGACAGCTGGATCAGCTCCTGAATGCACTGCCCATGCTGGGAGAAGCGGAGATTTAGTAGTGGTCTCATGAGGGTCTAAGCTAGGCTGTGTCAGCTTGGCCAATGTCAATGAAATTTTCCAAGTCACAAGTGCCCTGGGCTATCAGACTGGTTGATGTCATAACTTCAGAAGCTGAGCCCTCATTTTGCTCAGGGGCAGTAACTAAAGCATCACTGGTCTCTGTCTCCACTCACCTTGTATTTTTGGAATACATTCCTCAAAGCATGTAGACAAAAGGTTTCTCCATTCTATGCCAAACGTCACGTCTGAGGTTAACCTCCACACTGCGCACGCCAGTTCTCTGCCTGCAGCACCATTCAGCCACTTTCTTTTCCCATGCACAGAGGGTTGCTCTTCAAGGCTCTGGCCAATGCCCCTTCCTCCCTCTGATCTTTGATAACTCTCACCACATCGCCTTGTGTTCTCACTTTACTCCTGGGAACCTGGGAGTCCCCTCCTATCCCTTGCCCCTTCCTGTATCCCTAACAGTTCCCTGAAGACCCTGCCTGAAACAACCCAAAGCAAGGGCTATGCATGAAGAAGGATGCACACTAGACTCTTCTTGTTCCATCTCAGGAGAGTCATATCACCTTTCTGGTCCTCTCCCTCCATATCCACAGAGGCTCCTTCATGGCTAACACAGGATCAACTTGTGTTTGCATGTGTGCAAATATGCCATTCTTGTCAGTCATAGTGCCTGGAATACAGCAGGCTACTGAATGATCACCCTCCACTGTGCCCAAAGAGGCATTGTCTCCTCACACAAGGACTCTGTGTGAGCCCTGCCAGGGTCTCTGCCACCCCTGAACCCACCGAGGCAGTCAGGAGGTGCCCAGCCACACATATTGGCAGGATCCAGGGTAGTCAGTTTCCTTTGGACCTTTAGAATCTGAGCATTTTCCTCTAAAATTTCAGGCACGATAGGACTTAGATGAACAAACCAAAATCACAGGGCAAATGGAACAACAAAAGAGGGACTTCATGCCACTGTCTCCCCTTCCTTTGAGAAACAGAGGTTCTAGCCTGAGTTTCCCCGTGGGGTCCATCTATGGTTCTGCCCTGCAGGGACCTCTCAGTGGGAAACACACTAAGCATCAGACACAGGCCCATGGTGCCTAGAGCTGCAGAAAAGGAACCGGGATTATCCGGACAGCAGGTGATGGAGAACGAGTGACGACTGCTGTGGGTCTGCAGGCAACTCCAGACCAAGTGCCCAGTGCTTGCTGCTTTTCTGCCAACCTTATCAATCTTATCACCCATGCACACTGCAGCCCTAGGAGAACGACTGACTGCAGACATTTGGATCTCCCAGGCAACACAATTCCCTACAACTCTTTCTAATGTCTAAGACCTAACAGACGTCTGCTCCTTGCAAACTGCTCTCCCATCCACAAGCTGCCTCCCCAGCAGGACTGCGTGGCTCCTCCTCTCTGTGGAGAGCAGTGTCATTCTGTAGAACAGACCAGCACCTTAAAGCACGAGTCCTGTCCTCACGCCAAATCTACAAGCTCGGGAAGAGCAGATCCAGAATTCAAACACAGTTCCCTGGAGGCCAAAAGACACATTCTTTCCATCAGTTACATTAGAAACACACTTCTTTGCTAGGTGCTTTATCTAGATCCCCACATACCCCTGAGATCCAGGACCCTGCCAGTGTCAACTAGCAAGTTCCACACGAGTGGAAGCTCTGTGTGGCATGGCTCTGTCCGTCTGGTCTTGGCTCTAAGGTGCTGAGTTTGTTAAGAAATATTTTCTGAGTGAAAAAGTGAAAGCTCCAAATTTCACAGCCAAAGGATGTTAAAGGAATTGAGCCTTGGTACCTTGATCTAAGTCTGCTCATAATTACAATCAACATTCTGTTGTGTAAATGGACTATTGGCCACATTTACCCATTATTAGAAGCAGCACTCACCTTTACAGATTCTCTAAGGGGTAGGGAGTCAGGAAGCCAAACCTAAATGCTTTTCTTGTTCACTATCTCTAGTCATTTCCCAAGTCCCTCCAAGACGAGATGGTGTCCTCTTTGTACAGACTAAAAATCAGATTTGAGCGAAACGTTATAGTTGTCTAGAATGACAATGGAGGCACACGCAGCAGCCTGATGCCCCACTCACATAACATCCATCCCAGGGCTGTGAAGGACATGGAGAGGGGTGCACTTTAAGGGTATGGAACTCTCCTGGGCCTTGTGCCACTTTCAATCTGTGGGTCACTTTGCCTCTTTCATTTCACAAGAATTACTGCAGATCAGGTAGCTGGCCTTTAGGGAAGCATGATTAACATCCAATGACTTTAGCGAGCACTTAGCTGGTACCTGGCACTCTATGAGCACTCAAGTCTATGCGGTCTTTAGGAATAAAACCATCCCCACACCACCACCATGCAGGGTTTGGAGCCAAGACCCTAACAACAAGCTCCAGGATCTCCACTTACGTGAACCCTTTCCTAGCCACCCTAATCCCTCCAGTCTCCCACACCCGTGTTGGTATCAGGCCATCTCCGAGGCCTACATACCCGCCTTCCTGATTCGTTCAGGCCCTGCTTCTCAGCAGAGAGCTACTTCACGCATCTGTCTATCCTCATGACCAGCATGAGCCTGGCACATTTTCAGTGCCCAGTGAAAAGTCGGCAAATAAGCTAGGGATTCATAAAATTAAGGGACTCTCATTTTCTGGAGCTCATCATGTAAATGTCAGATCAACCAAACAGCAATTCATTCTACAAATATTCACTGAACACCAACTCAGGTGCAGGCCACTGTGTGGGAATTCGGGAGCTAAAATTCTGTTTCTTCCTTAAAGAAGACACCCAGTCCTGCAGAGTGAACAGACCACTATGCCAATTGTTATCACATAACCACTGTGCCAATTGTTATCACATAACAGAGCCTCAGATCCTCAGGATGAATGGATGACCCCAGAGGGCCCAACCCTGTGGGTCTTATGTCATGAAAGGTTTCATCTCTTCTAAAGCACACATTGGTTTGCATAAAGAAAGCCAGGCTAATTGCAGGGGAGCAGTGTGTGAGTCTTCCTTCTGAGAAAAAAGAAGACCTGGAAAAGCGGTAATAACCTAGCCTCTGGGGAACAGACAGCAGTGTGAAAAGTGCGTGGCAAGCTGTGTGAACACAGGCACACTAGGAGTTAAGAAAGATCGAGAAGAGAGAGAGAGGCAGTCACCAGCAGGTGCCTGGGTGCGATGGGCTGGTGAGAACAAGCATCCAGGCTTCAGTGTGGCAAGCAGGTGGACAGTTAGAGAGAGGGGAGTATAAAGAGTGTGGACACGCCCTCTGCTCCTGAATCTGATCTGGCCAACTCAGGGCCAAGCTACCTATCACACAACATGTGCAGGGAGGTCTCAAGGGCTTGTGCTTGTATTAGACCCTCAGCGACAGTCGCCCTGGTTTTGAGGGGTTCATTGATGGTGCAAGGTGACTGTGGAATAAAATTGGGGTTGCCTGCTTAGAAAGATGAGCAGGGATGCCACAGGGATGGTGAGCACGGCCCAAGGGGTGCGGGGGCAGGAGCTGGCTGGCCTGGGGCAAAGCAGGAATCACAGTGGAGGAATCACTGAAACCGAGAGGAGGGAAAGTGACGGAGAGGAAGAGAGCCTTGTACAGAAAGGAGGATTAGGGATGCTCATAACCGTGAGCTAGGGAGAGCACAGGGAGCTGCCCCCACCTGCAGCGCAGGGCCAAGAAGGGCTCCAAGGGGATGGCACCAGGAGAGCCCCAGCCTGTGCATGGCTCCCGCACACTGTGACAAGAGGGGCTCGGTCCCAGGAGCAGCACGACGCTTATCACAGGTGATGCAGCACTCTCTCCACAGCCCGTCTCTTGTCCTCTGCCCTTCCCTATAGACTCAATTCCCAGCAGGGTTTTAGCCACTGATAAATCCCAAGTTGCTTGGCCCATAGCACATGTTTAATAAAATCTGCTACATGGATGTGTGCTAAATGGTTACCAGCGTGCCCAGGGCATCCACGTCAGCTGTTCCTAGCTATCCTCTCAGATTCACCTAGGATTGATGCTCTTCAAAAGCACAATCGATCTGCTTTGGGAAGAACAAGTAAACACGAAGACCTGACTTCTGATTCATCCACCTCTGATCTACCCTGCAGCAATTGTCTTCAGTGCTCCCCCCTCTCCCTTCTCCCCTCTCCCCTCTTCCTCTTCCCCACCCACTGCACAACCTCCAGTAATTCCACTGGGTCAAGAAAGAACCCCTTTCCCAGCTCCTTCCAGCACCAGGACTGCTGTATAAGGGCATGCGAGGATAAGGAATCCATGGAAAGTCAGCAGAAATATTTATCCCGCGTTTCCTGCATGGCAGGCTCTGACAGCCTGCCTTCTGTCTCAGCACACTGATCATGTCAATAAATCTGCTAGGCTCCTCCACCAACCTGCTCGCTCTTCCCCAGTAGAGAAACTGTGAAGAGCGCTGTTCTGTCGTAAAAACTGCACTGCTCCCCAGCGTGCGCTTGGAGTGCACCTCCCAGAAAACTACGCCTGTGAGAACTTTGATTTTACTCAGCTTAAGGCGTTAGGCGCCGGCCCCAAAGTCTGTAATAGCTGTTATTGCTGGAGAGGTTGTACAGGGTTTTGTGTATGTGTGAAGTGATATGTGGTGTGTGACATGTGTGTGCCTGCGTGTATATGTATGCAGAGGGAATGTATGTGTGTGTGGTGTGTGCATGTATAGGTGTGTCACATGGCTGAGGGTGTGGCTTGTTGTGTGTTCATGTACATATATGTGTTGCCTGTGGTATGTGCATGCATACACGTGTCACGTGGTTGAATGTGGTGTGGGTGTGCTCACAGTGTCTCTGAGACCTCTCCTTTGCAGAGACATGGTCTAATAAAGGATCCACCTGTCCTAACTTTGACTCAGGTTGGAAGCCCAGCTGTCCTGTTAAGACTTTCCTTGTTTTTGTTTTTTTCTTTAATTTTTTAAAAATTATTTATGAGAGAAAGCAAGTGTACACTCTTTTATCCATTGGTTCACTCTCCAAATGTCTGCAATGGTCAGAGTTGGGCCAGGCCAGAGCCAGGAGCCAGGAACTCAACTCAGGTCTCCCACGTGAGTAGCAGGGACCCAACTACTTGAGCCATCAACTGGTGCCTCCCAGGATGCATTTTAGCAGGAAATGACAGTTAGAAGTAGAGACCAGCAGGTGTCTCAGGCAACATCTTAGCTGCTTCTCAGAATGACAACCCCACGACATCCGTATTTTTGAAGGTGTATGGTGATGTGATCTAATAAAACAAAAGCGTCAAAAATGCAGAAACTAGATTTGAGGTTGAAGCCTCATTTAAAGCTGTGAGAGAATCAGGCACATTGTTTAACCTGAGTTTCATTTATCCCATCTGCAGACTGGGGACAACATGTTAAATGTGTTAAAAGATATTGTAAGGGTTAAAGATGAAATGTGCATGAAACACTTTCATTAACTGGTACATAGTAGGACTTCATGTAAAGGGCCAGGAACTGTGTCCTACTTCATCTGATACCCACGAGGTGCTCAATGTGGCCATACGGTGAGCCAGTGACGCACTATTCCTCTTCCCTTCCTGCTGGGGATGGTGGAGTTGAGTGGGGGTGGCAGCGCTGAGAGCAGGGTGAAGGAAAAAGGCCGGGAACTCTCAAGGGCTGTTCACTGTCTCCCAGGGTCAACGCTCCCTTAACAGCTTCTAAGGAGGTCTTCCCTCTAAGACAAGACCATGAAGCTGGAGTCCCATCCTGCCCACAACACCTAAAGGTGCAGTCCCTCAAGGATGAGGAGTCACCCTTCCAACTACAGCTGCTGGGGGCCCACGCCCTGACGTCTTCTAGGCCACCTGACAACTGAATGTGAGGCCATCTTTTCCCTCTCGGGGCCCCACTACCCAGGGGAAAGAGAGTGCCCGAGCAGGACGGAGAGATGTTCAGAGCACAGGGCAGCAGCTCCACAGGGAGTGAGAGCACAGCCTGCGGCTGGGAGAGAGGGCACAGAAAGGCTGCCCAGGAACCACCCCCTCTGCACCAGCAGTACCTCTGTTCTGGACAGGAAACTCCTGCCTCCCACGGATATTTAATGTGAACACAGGACACTTCAAAACCAAGACGCAAAGAAAGCAAACCAAATGGGCAGCCAACTTCCGTCACGACAAAATCACCTCCGTGAACTTGGATGATCCTGCCCTCAGCGTTCCCAACAGCCATGCCAGCCCTCTGGAAGTCACCAATGCTGCACCTAACAGAGAAGCACCTTTTCAGAGACCCACTGGATTCCTTTAGGACCAGCAGGAGCTGTGATGGCCTTGCCCCGAGCTGCTTCCTCCCCCACCCCATCGCTGGCAGTCACTGACCCAGGTCACAGGATGCCATGAAAACAAGAAGCTTGACCACATTCTCAGGGGGCTCGCTAGATTGGGAGTGTCATGGTCTGAAGAGCAAAGACAACAGGGAGAACTGACTCCACTATCCTGAGGCCAAGGGACCAGGCGAGGAATAACCTGCAAACCTGCAAACCAGAGGGACGTAAGGCAACCACAATGGACCTTGGCAAAGGCCCTGTGTTTCCCTGGCTGGCCCCAGGTCACACATTCACATGGCACAGAGGCAGCACCCCCGGGTCCTCAGGGCCTACACGCTGGCTTGTGCCAAGGAGACGGGAGTGCTAAGTGAGTCCAGCCCAAAGAAAAGCCAGAGCGGAGGTGAAAACGGTCTGGAATCTGAATGCACTCCCCCACCTACACACAGCACGCACAATACCGTCTATAGGAAAGACCAGATGCTGCACCACAAAACAGGGTTCTACCCATCTTAAAAGATGGACGTCATATGGAAGCTAACCTCTAACAATGATGAAATCCGACACTGACCAAAGAAGCACGTCTGTAAAATCCCCCAACATTTTGAAATTAAACCAAACAATGCTAAACAAAAAAATTCTAAAACCCAAAGCAATACTAAAAAAAAAAGAATAATGAAGAATACTAAAAAAGTTAAAGAAAAAAGAGAAATTGGGAGCAGGGATTTGATGTAGATGTCCCTTGGAATGCTTGCATCATGTGTCAGAGTGCCTGGGTTTGAGTCCCAGCTCAGCTCGCAATTCCAGCTTCCTGCTAATGCACACTCTAGGCAGCAGCAGATGATGGCTACCATTCTTGGGTTCCTGTCATGCTTGTGGGAGACCCAGGTTGAGTTCTTGGCTCTGGGTTTTAATGAGTACCCAGCACTGACTTGTTGTAGACATTTAGGGATGCGAGATCTCTCTCTCTCTCTCTCTCTCTCTCTCTCTCTCTCTCTCTCTCTCTCTCTTAAATAAAAAGAAACTCACAAAGAAAAGAAAGTATTTTGAATGGAAAAAAATTTAGCTCATAATAACATACATGAGACGCACCTAAAGCATGGCTTATGGATAAATTAATAGCTTTAAACAGCACGAGCAAATAAAACACAAAGCAAACAGAAGGAAAGAAAAATGGAAATATAAAAATAAAAACAACAAAGAAATTTCATGTAAACAAATTTTTTAAAAGGTTTATTTATTTGAAAGAGAGTTACAGGGACAGGTAGAGACAGAGAAAGGTCCTCCATCCGATGGTTCACAAATGGCAGCAACAGCAGGAGCTGAGCCCATCAGAAGCAGGAGCATCTTTTTATTAAGTTGTAAAAGACTTATATGTTCTAGATGTTATTCTTCATTAGATACACTATTTAAAAATACTTTTTGCCAATAGGTGACATTTTCCCCTCCAGTTTCTTAATGGTGTCTTCTTTTTTTTCAGATTTGTTGATTTTTTTTTTATTTGAAATGCAGAGAAACAGAGACTGAGAGACAGACACAGAGAAATTTCCCATTTGCGGATTCATTCAAAATGCCTGGCACAGCCAGGGCTGAGCAAGGCTGAAGCCAGGAACCTAGAGTTCATTCAAGTTCTCCTATATGGATGTCAGACATCCAAGTACTGAGACATCACCAGCTGCCCCTCAAAGGTGTGCATTAGCAGGAAGCTGAAAGAGAAGGAGAGGAGCCTGGATTTAACCAAGTACTCCAACATAGTATCTGTGCATTCCAAAAGGCATCTCCACTTCTGTGCCAAACATCAGCCCCTTAACGCTCTCTTTTGAAGCATGCATGCTTTGAATTTTAATGGAGTCCATTTTGTTTCCTGCTTTGGCTCATGCATTTGATATTATGTCTAAGAACTGGTTGTCTAGCTCAATGACTCAATTTTTTTCTCTGACAATTTTTCTAGAAGTTTTATCATTTTACGTTCTATATTTAATTTGTGACCATTTGCAGTTATTTTTTGTGCCTGCAGTGAGAAGAAGTCTAAGAGTTTATTGTCTGCCCATTGCTCTCCTTGTCCCCCTTAACCATCAGTCCTTTGTTGAAAAGGGCACCCCACTCAGTTGGCATCTTTGGTGAAATCAATTGATTGTCAAGGAGAGATATTTTTCTGGACATTCAGTTCAATGGCGTTGATGAGTGTCCTTGTCCTTCCACACTTTCTTGATAACTGGAACACAGCAGGCTTTGAAGTTGGATGGTATTCTCCAACGTTGTTTTTCACTTCAGAATGGCTTTGGTTCTTCTAGGTCACTCACATTTCCATATAAGCATAGTTTAATTCATCACTTTCTACTGAAACATCTTCTATTTTGTTGATAGGGATTGTATTGAATCTCCAGTGCTAAGTCTTAAACTCCATGTGTAAGAGATGCCATTCCATTTTCCTGTAGTTCTCACGTACAATTGTCAGCCCATTTGCTGTTAAACTTTTTTCTAGAATTTTATATTTTTATTGCTATTGTAAATTGCTTTACTTCTTAAATTTCACTTTTTTGGCTTATTCATTGCTAGAATATACTGCAAACTTGCCAAACTCATTTATTCACTCTAGCAGTTTTATTACAGATTTCTTAGGATTTTTTATTCATAGGATTGTGTCATATGTGAATAAAGACAACTTTACTTTCTCCTTTCTAATCTTTTTTTTCCCCAATTTTTCTTCCTCCCTGAGTCCTTCCTTCCTGCCAGTACAGTGGTACAGAGAAGTGGAAAGACTGTAAATCATAGCCTAGTTATTTATCTTTGGGGAACAGCATTCCAAAAGCATTTCAGCATTAAATCTGTCAATGGTAGGCTTGTCTCATAAATGTCCTTTATCAGATTGAGAAAGTTTTCTTCTGAACCTAGTTGACTTAGAGCTTTTTGTTGGTTTTGTGTATTGTTTTTGTTATGAATATGTATGGGGTTTTGTTAAAGGCAATACTCAGCACACTTTGTGTTCCTCAGAAAAACTATACCTGGTTATGGTATTTAACATGTCCTAAATTGCTTAACTGAGTTTGTGAATATTTTGCTAAGGACAGTGCATCTGTGTCCGTAAGAGCTATTGCCTTCTGCTGTTCTTTAGTTGTGGTGTTTCACCTGACTTTGATATTGGGTAGCACTAGTCTCATTAAATGAACTGGGGGATATTTCCTTCTCCCCTTTTAGAAAAATTTGTGAGGTTTTGCTATTATTTGTTCCTTAAACATAATTAAAAGTGAGCCAAAGATTCAAAAATGTAAAACATATCAATTACTAATGAGCATAAGAACTTAATGCTTATCATTAGTAATTAGGCAAATTCTGTAACTATTGGAATGATGCTATGGTTTGGAAATGGAATGTCCCTCAGTTGTCTATGTGTTTAAAGGCGTGGTCTTCAGGGACCAAACGGAAGGGGGTAGAAACTTTGGGAGGCGGGTCTACTGGGAGGTCCTTGGATGGGGGGGTGAATTCTTTTGAGAGGGTTGTTCTAAAGCCTGAATTGGGGCCCACCCATTCTCTCTGTGGCCCAGCATGAGGGATTCATAATCTCCTGTTCCAACACCTGCTCGCACCACTGCTGTACGGAGCACCTGATCTTGGGGTTGGCTCCTCCACTACTATAAGGTAAATAAAACCCCCTTTCCTTCATAAATACTTTGTCATGGAGCTTCAGTGTAGAAGCAAAAAGCTGACTGATAACAAATGACACGATAAAGACAACCAAAATATCAAATGTTCACAAGATGTGAAGTAACCAGAACCCCCACGCTTTGCCAACAGTCTATGAAATGATACAACCAGTTTAGAAAACAGTTTGGAAACTGTGTAAAATGTTAAACACAAACTTACCATGAAACCCAGAAACTCTACTTCCGGGAATCTATAAGAAACGAAACACACATCTACACAATGAGTTGCAGATGAACATACATAATACTATTATTCATAATAGCCCAAATTGAAAACAACTCAAGACTTCACCACAGAATGAATGAATGAACAAAATGCACTAGAGTCATACGTTACAATAACACTCAGAAATACAAAGGAACAGAACACCTGCTACACCAAAGATAAACCACAAAATATTACATCAAGTAGAAGGAAGCCAGAACAAAAGACTACACATTCGATTATACATATTCTATTATTCTAGGCATGTGTAATGTCTAGAAAACACTAATCCACAGAGACCAACAGTGAATCAATTTTTGCATGAAACTGAGAGCGGAAATGAGGATTAATTGCAAATGAGTTGGAGGATTTATGGAGAGTGAGGGAAATGTCCTAAAAGTGGAGTATTGTAGATGGTTGTACAATTCTCTACATTTTCTAGAACTCACTGAATTGCACACTTAAAAATAGGTGATTTTGATTGAATGTGAATTATAAATGAAGCTGGAAAAAAGGCAGATGGGAAACTCTAAAACAAACCAAAAAAAAAAAAAAGGCGACAGCTGTCAGGTAGCCCAACCTCAAAGCCTGAGGCACCCAACATACCCTTGCCCATTGCAATATGTCCAAGAGGAAGGAGGGGCCACAAAGAAAGAGCCCAAGAGGAAACCAGTGAGGTTGTCAGCGAATCCTGCTCCTGCCAAAGCGGAAACGAAGCCCCAACACGGCAGAGAACGGTAGTGCATTGCAAACGAAAGGGGAAAGGAGCAAAGGGCAAACCAGGGAAGTGTTCACCAAGAAGCTAAGGGACATTAATCTGTCTGCAGAAAAGGGCAAAACTAAAAACAAAGAGAGGGGCTAAGCTGTGGCGCACTGAGCTAAGCTGCTGCTTACAATACCTGCATCCCATATCAGAGTGCTGGTTCAAGTCCAGGCTACTCCACTTCTGATCCAGCTCCCTGTTGATGTGCCTGGGAAGCAGTTGATGATGGCTCAAGAACTTGGGTCCCAGTCACACATGTGGAAGATGAAGATGAGCCATTTGGGGAGTAAATCAGCGGATGGAAGCCTCTCTCTCTCTCTCTCTCTCTCTCTCTCTCTCTCCTCTCACACACACATACACACACACACATCTATCTCCTTCCATCTGCCGCTCTTCCTTTCAAATAAACCCTTAAATAAAATAATAAAATGAGGTGAATCCAGTCATGAATGAAATAGAAGAGAGGAAGGCAGGTCTGCTGAACATCACACACCCATCTTCCCAGTGGCCCCATCTCCCTTCCTGCACTGGTCAGAGGAATATTTTGTATCAACTACTTTGTAAAGGCAAGGTTTTCAGTAGTGCTGGAAACATGTTTAAGAAGAAAAGAATCCCACCTCATTGCATCCTTTACGGGTAACTGATTCTTGAAGAGGTGAAATCATTTGTAGGTTGTTTACTTTTCTGGTACAAGCAGGGAAGTGTGAGACACTGACTTAAAGGAGACTTTGACTGTGTTGGGTGTCAGTTCATCATTCTCCTGGTGGGGGTGGTTCATTTTTTAAAAAAGATTTATTTATTTATTTGAAAGTCAGAGTCATGCAGAGAGAGGAGTGGCAGAGAGAAAGAGGAGAAGTCTTCCATCAGCTGGTTCACTCCCCAATTGGCCGTAACGGCCAGAGCTGTGACAATCTGAAGCCAGGAGCCTGGAGCCTCCTCCAGGTCTCCCACATGGGTGCAGGAGCCCAAGCACTTGGACCATCCTCTGTTGTCTTCCTAGGCCATAGCAGAGAGCTGGATCGGAAGTAGAGCAGCCGGGATTTGAACCGGCGCCCATATGGGATGCCGGCATTGCAGGCCAGGGTGTTAACCCAACTGCGCCACAGCGTCGACCCCATGGGGTGGTTTCTATATCCTGCAATGCGAGACACACTAAATGGCAATTTGAAAACAGAGTTGTACATTCAATGTGTCTTGAATATTTTCAGTGGCTTCTACTCCCACGTTGCTGTTTTATAGGACTGTTTCTTCTAAAAAAAAAAAAAAACCTTTCCTTGGGTGCTGCCTATGGAACTGTGTGCACTCTGCAACACCTTTGCTCACAGCTGTCCAGCTGGGAGACATGGCAAATCTGAGGATGTCTTGTATATGCATTACTTTGTGAATTGGTGGTATTTGCATGACAGTGTATCAGCATCTGAAGATATCAATACTTGACATCCTCTCATGGAAAATTTACCTACATATTTGAAGCTGGAAAGTCATTTGAATAAGTTTCAAAAGGAATTATAATCCATGAGCTTTTAGACTTCTGCATTATATGTGAAAAATTAGATAAAATTGAGATGTCTGTGTACTGATTCTCAACATAACCAATAAAATTGAACACAAGAGAAGAAAAGAAAAAGAAAAATGCACCCCTTTAACATAACAGTATTCTTTGTGTCTCTAACGCTGCGTGTAGCTGAGATGCTGGGCCCCAGCTCCATGTTGCTCATCCTGGAGGTCTAGAAAGGCCGCACGTTCCACTTCCCCACAGCTTTCCCTTTGCCTCTGCTGGCCAGTGCTCACGCCTTTGCTGCAACACAATTCACACATTTCAGAAACTACACCTGGCGCGTGCCTCTTTCTTCCTGCAGATAATACTGAGCCCACCCTTGGGTTACCACACCGTGACTGATTTATGGTCAATAAATAATTTCCTGTCTTCAGCTGCCTCCTTAAACAAGAAATCCTGCTTATGGAAGACTTCATTTTCTGTTATAAAATATCCCAGCGAGACTGGATGCAGTTGGCCCACTTGAAGAGAAGAAAGGCTCTGGTATTTTCAGATAAGGCTTTCCCCCTCCTTGGCAACAGCAGGGCCACTTTCTCCATTTCCAAGAACTGTTTAAGCAAGGCATTGTGTCAGCGGCACGGCTAACTTAGAACTGAGTTTGAACTGGGGCTGACAACAGTTGTAGATCCTGCAAGAATCCATGGTTGTGTGGGGGAATCAGGACAGTCTGCACACTTCCCGCTCTGATCCGCTTTCTGCACAGCGATCTCCTCTGGGAGTGGAGCCATCTTTAAGGCAGGCAGGGTTTTCAACTGCTGGGCATGAAACCACCACACATTCCAAACACCTGAAGTGTAAAGAACCCTGCAAGACAATGCAGGCTGATGCTGAAGCTCATTCGTAGAGGCTCTCGTCTAATTTGACAGCCTCTTAGACGTGAAGACACACTGAGTTCTTTTCAAAGAAAAGTCCTCAAAGTACATGGTGGCCAAAAGCAGCCTTCCTGGTACCTTTGTGTCCCAACTCAAGCCAAAGAACATAGTGTTCTATGCAGAATTTAACAAGGTGAGTTCATAAAGCACAGAGTGATGATCACCAGAGGCTGGGGCTGGGGACTAGGGAGAATGGGAAGCTGTTGAACCACAGGGTACTAAGTCTCAAACAGACAGGAGGAGTTAGGTTTTGAGATCTGTTGCACAGTAGGCTGATGACAGAAAATGATAATATATCACATTTCTCAAAATAACCATGAGAGTAATTTCACATGTCTCACCATAAAAAAGTAAAAGGTGAGATGAATAGTCACTAGTTTGATTTAACCATGCACATTATAAATTAATATCAAACCATTACAATGTACCCTACAAATACATGCAATTATGATTTATCAATAAAAATGAAACTAACTCAATTCAAATCACAATTTGGGTGTCACATCTGTTCCCATCTGCATTCTTCTGACCAGGCTGCAAGTTTTCTGAGAATCCAGCTGGCTCTGCAAACTCTCCAGGATTCTTCCCAAATCCATGCCAGTCTTGCTCATCTGCTCTGTTCTCCTTGCTGTTGCCAGAATTCTCTTCTGAAGGAGTATAACCACTTCCTCACCCATTATTCCATGCAGGCTCACTGTGCCTCTGGGACGAATGAAGTCTAGACGTCCACATCTCGCATCCACCCTGCATTCACTTGTTGACAGAGGCCTCTCTGCTAGGTGTAGGGCTCCTCTTGTAACTGATGGTCTGGGGTCAAATGCCTTGCCTGTCCCTGATCAAGCCACTCAAGCCATGGGTCCATGCCCAGCACTTGGCTGCATCATAGCCTGACTGCTGCTTCTGAAAGTGTTTACTCTTTCTTCAAGCCTCAGCTACAACATACTCACCTCTCCAAGATCTCCCCAATTGCTCTCCACCCAAAAGGTGGTCATGCCCTTCTCTTTGTCCTATGAAATCTCAGGCGGATGCTTCCAAGTATTTCTGCCCCCAGTGCAATCTAACTGTCCACACATCAGTGCCCCAGAAGCAGGAAGAATAGGAAGGAACTGATCACTAATTCATAATAACGAATTGTGGCTGAGGAGGGAAAGGGGTCTATACTCAAAGTTCAGAGAAGCAGTGTGGGAGGAGAGAGGAAATTAGGAGGAAGACCCAGACAGAGAAGGGCGTGAAGAAGGAAGCAGCTCTCCTGCCGTGTGTGGTACACCCAGGCCTGGAGGTCATGGGGTAGGGGTGGTCATGGGGAAGGTCGTGTGTGAGTCGGATTTTATGTCAGTGTTTGAAGCTCAGGAGAAAGGGTAGGTTTGAAAGAGAAGGCGTTTAAAAGTCATCAGCGTTTGGAAGTAGATGACACCATAACTACTGTTACAATCGCGCTTTTAAAATCCATGTCAAATAGATATATTCTATACAGAGAACTGTGAAGTCCTGATGTACGATGTGAGGAGTACAGTTCAAAATATTGTGTTGTATACTCATAATTGGCCAAGAGACTAGATTTTATGTTCTCTTTCCACAAAAAGAAAATAAAGAAAAAAAATTAGGTAACTATATGAAGTGATAATTATGTTAATGAGCACATCCTCCACTAGGTGTGATGAGTGTCAAGATAAGTATATCAAAAGCTCATGGTGAACATCCTCAATAATAAAACAAAGACATCTGGAAAGCTCTGAGCAACCAAAGATTTGAAAAGTAGACATCAAGAGAAGACAAGCCCCAGACATAGGGAAAATATCTGCCAAGGCCCATCTGAGAAAGGACTATTGCCCCAAATACACAAAGGACTCTTAAAAGAGAAATCAGGGCCAGTTAAACTTAACAAAGCTGATTTGAGCTAGAAAAAAATGTTCTGGAAATGGGTGGCGAGCCAGAGGGGAGCTGATTCAGAATGCCCCACCCCACCACTCGGACAGGTTATATTTACAGTCACAGGAAAGGAAGTGATGGTCTTAGACAATCATGGTCTGATCACTGGGCAGCTGTGATTGGCTGACTCAGTTCCCTGGTGACAAAGGTATACCCTCTCAGGCCCTGTTACAATTTCTTTGCACATTAGGTAGGTCACAGGTCAGCGTATACAGAGGCTGCTTTGCATCAAGCCTGCTGTTCAAATACAGAAACTGGCTTAGGCCAAATATATTTCAGTTCAACATCTGAAAACTCAGTGATCAGAAAATAAATAATTCGATTTGTGAAATGGGCCAAAGATCTACATAGACACATGGTAGAAGAAGATATACAAATAGTAAGTAAGTACAGGAAGGAGTGCTGTGCACCACTCAATATCAAGGAATTGCAGATTAAAACCACAATAATACTTGTACACCTTTTCACACCAACGAGAATGACCAGAATCCAAAACACTGACAACACAAACGCTGGTGAAGATTCATTGCTGGCAAGAATGAGCAGTCCCAGCTGGCGCTGCAGCTCACTTGGCTAATCCTCCGCCTGTGGCGTCGGCACACCAGGTTCTAGTCTCGGTCAGGGCACCAGATTCTGTCCCGGTTGCTCCTCTTCCAGGCCAGCCCTCTGCTATGGCCTGGGACGGCAGTGGAGGATGGCCCAAGTGCTTGGGCCCTGCACTCCATGGGAGACCAGGATAAGCACCTGGCTCCTGCCATCAGATCAGCGTGATGCGCCGGCCACAGCGCACCAGCCTTGGCAGCCATTGGAGGGTGAACCAAGGGCAAAGGAAGACCTTTCTCTCTATCTCTCTCTCTCACTGTCCACTCTGCCTGTCAAAAAAAAAAAAAAAAAAAAGAATGAGCAGTCCCTTAAGGTGACATCTGGGAGTATCTTAGAACACTGGGTACTCAATTAATCTAAGACCCAGCACTTACCCAAATGAACTGAAAGCTGGTCACTCAAAAACCTGCTTGTGGCTGTTTATGGCAAGTCTATTCATAATTTTAATTTTTAAAACCTGAAGACAAGCAAGATGTCCTTTAGTAGGTGAACAGATTTAAATAAAGTCTTCTGTCCAGATGATGGAATATTATTTAGTGCTAAAAAGAGCTATAAAGTCATGAGAACACAGGGAGGATAGAGATTTGTGTTTCTAAGTGAGAGAAACCCATATGAACAGGCCACAGTCCACAACCAAGTATATGACATCCTAAAAAAAGGCAAACCGTGGAGACAGTCAAAAATGTTCAGTTGCCATGGATGCGTGGGGAGAGTGGTGAACAGCACAGAAGACATGTAGACCAGTGACACCACTATGGACAACACAGCAATGGTGGCTCCGTGCTATGCAAACAGAACACACAGCCCTGAGAGTGAACCTTTGGGTGGTGATGATGATAAAATGTCAGTACAGAGGCTGTAGCAAGTACACTACAGTGCCTGGGATGTGGATAGAATGGGAGACCACACACCTGCAGGAACAGGAGATACTGAGAAATCTGCATCATTTCCTCTCCATTTGATGTGAACCTAAAACTGCTCTAAAAATTAGTAAATAAAGTCTATTGGTTGTTGTAAGGAGACCAAAGAGTAACAGTCAAGGACTAAGAAGGATCAAGAAGGAAAACTTGAGTGGTGCCTCCCAAAACAGGGAGGGAGGAGGTCTTCCTCTGAGCCACACTCTCCAGAAAGAGCCCTGCAGAGTTCTCCAGTGCTGGGGGAGGAGGAGCAGCGCCCTGTGTTTTGGATCCAGGAGTCTTCGGGCTGTGTACACGGCTTGCAGCCAACCACTGTCTTCTTCCATCTTTGCCCCCAAGTTCAGAAACACCTGGGGTCTGCAGCTTCTGAGCCTTCCTCGGGTTCTGAAGTGCAAACCACTTTCACTTTCTCCTTTTCAAGTTTCTTCTAACGGATGGAGCTTTTTTGAGACTGTTCACTTCAATTATCGCTTGTCCATCAGCAGTCCTGACTCCAAAGGTCTTTTTCTATATTCTCCCCCATGTACTTTCCATGATTAGTGCCATTTCAATAGCACGGCAGGAGGGAGTCCACATTCCCAACACGGCCTCTGATGGGAACCTAGGCCTCTCTTCAGGCCGATGGCCCTGTCTCAGACACAGAGATTTTATTTTTTCTCTAAAATCAGAAATTTTAATTCTGAGATGACTTAAATACTCCTGACGTCTTACCGTCGATCAGATCATGTAGGCTAGTTACATCCAAGCAGGCACCTGACAATGACGCAGACACTCCGTAAATATTTACTAATGATTGTTCATTTATTGCTGCCAATAACAAAGATATCCTTGCCATATCCCCAGTGAACTCGCAAATCCTTATTCATCCAGAAGAGTGACCACTGCCACTGGGAACTAGAGCAGTAAGTTTGCTAGGAACTGATCCCACTGCTTCCCATGCATCACCTCATTCAGCAGAACAATCCTACCAGATAATCATGAAGCCTTCTTAACAGAAAAGGGAAGAAGGAATAATTGCACAAAAACTGGGAGAATAAACATTAGCTCTTAAATTAGCAGGCAGAATAGCCGAACTCCTTTTCACTAAGGGAGCATCCTTAGCTACCGTTCCCGTGTGTCGGATGCTGGCCAGGTTGTGTTTGTAGCACACTGCATCTACAGTAGGGGTGAGGCCACTGATCTACATGAGCGCTGACTTGGAGGTCAGGTGTCTACAAAGTGCACTGAATGGGAGAGTCTTGTGTGGGCAACACTTCAGGAAGCCAACCTCGCCACTTGCCAGCTTGGAAGGGGGTCTGGACAACAGTGACTTACTCTGGCTGATGATCAGAAAAAAATGCAGATCTTGTGGGCCTATCCAAGAACATGAAATGTGCCAGGAGGGAAGCCGATGGTCACTCTCCTCGTGGAATTTGCATTCTATTGGGAGGAGACCTCAGGAAGATGGGGGTCAGAACAAAGCAGCCCAGAGAAGTTCAAGCATTTGGCCGCAAGGATGCAGCTCTGTCCAGAGGAAGGGGGTGCAAGGGGCAGAGGCCACCCACCTATCATGCCAACCACTGTGTTTGTAACTACAGAGCCAGACAGGAGTGGACTCTTCTCCCCTGTATTTGATTCATTTATTTCTTCCTAGAAACGGATTTTGAAATGTGATGTGTTTCAGTAGTTCTAACTGGAAAAGAACACAACAGGGTGGAGTAGTAAGGCCATGCACACACACAGCAGTCAGAGAGAGGGACCCAGAGGGGCCTGGCTGGAGAGCCAGGGCAGAGTCAGGGCTGCTCGGTCACTGTCATCTCTGGAACCAGACAATGTTCATCTGGAACTTGATTCTGAGTTCCTAGAGGTCCCTAGTTTGTTTCAAATGAGTAGTCGTGTGTTGAAGTTGTTGTTTCTGAGATGATTTGTTCTGAGAGGAGGAGCGTGGTGGGGGCAAGAGGCACAAAGTCACCACACAGACCCCTGGAGTCGGATGAAAGCAGGCGTATGGCAAGCAGTCTGCAGACTCGTTTATTTCAGTTGGTACAGTAGCTTATTTAGCCAAGGCAGCCAATCTGGTCAAGGGGAGGTTTATGCCCTAACCAATCACAGCCTGTTGCCAGGCAGGCTCTGTTGCCAGGTGGGATTCAAAGCCATTCCTGAGTAACTGTCGCTTGCCAGTGGCCATCTTGACAAGCCCTTCTCATTCCACCAAATTTGCCCCTTTTCATTTATTTTTGAGCAACGGGAGGCATGATTCTTGGCCATACCATTGTTGACCCCGTTTCCATGTGGTCTCCATATGCAGCTGTGCCTGTATTAGGTTATCTCCCAGGGGATCTTACCCATTGTTGACTAACCAGCGCTCAAATCAAGAGACCACAGTCCTGTCCTTGGCCAGTGGTTCTTCCACTGAGTTACCTGAGTCACACATGCACCACAATGCTTTTGGAAGTGTGCCAGCAATACGAGGGTACGGAAAACCATGGGGGCCCATCTTCCTGAAGTGTAACTATTTTTAAGGATCATTCTATTCAAACAAACAGTCACACGAGTATTATGGAAAGGGGTGCAAGATTCACCGCGACATTTTTAAAGATGAAGGAAATAACTCCGAAGAACTCTTTCCTACAGGTGAACACTGGGAGCTCTGACCTGCAGAGTCCTGCTTTCTCCTGCCTTTAATGCGAGGTTTCACTAGTCCCCATCTCCATCGTGGGCTCGCGCTGTGTGCCAGGCCCAGTCAGTGGTGAATAAAATATGAGATCCTCGTGCCTGAGTTTGCAACCCAGCTGTGTAAGAGGACATGGAAAGCAAGCCTCACAGAGGGCTTAGCCCCAGGTGGGAGCTGGAGAGCGCCTGAGGGGAGGATGCTCTAGGAATGGTCATTGGACAAAATCTGGGTGTGAGAAGGAGGCAGCCATGTGAACATCCGGGCCCCTTCTATGCAAAGAGGGGAACAAACAAAACCTCCCTGAGACAAGGAGCTGGTGTGTCCCTGGGCACGAAGCAGAGCGGTGCACCTGCAGCTCAGTGCACAAGAGCAGAAAGCTGCCTTCCACGTGTTGGACATCCGTGTCAAAGCACCTCACATACATATTCAAAAATGCAGATGCCCTGGCTTCACGCCAGACCTCCTGATTTAGAGTCTAAGGGACAAGGGCCCAGGACTCTGCATTTTAGGATTTTCTAAGGGTTCTCCCCTCCCTGACACACCCTAAAGTTTGAGACATCGTTTGAAAGAAACTAAAGTTGGGCCACTTTTGAAACACAGAGACGTCACCTAAGGAATATCTTTCTATAAAAGCCCTTGGTGCCGTAGAAAAGGGACATGCTGCCTCCCAGCCCTACCCTCTGTCCTTTCCTGGTGAGCCCCAAATTTTGTCAGGCTTGCTTTGTCTACTGCTGTGGTCTGAGGTGCCTCCCACCAGGACCTATGTGGAAACCTACCCCTCCAGGTGGTGGTGTTAGGAGGTGGAAACTTTGAAAGTTGAAGAGATAAGTGCACCTTGAAAGAGGTCAAGGGCACTTGCTAGCCCCTTTTGCTATTTTGGCTACATGAGGACCCAGACGGTACCATGCATGAGAAAGAGGCCCTCCCTTACCAGACCCCAGATCTGCTGGAGCCTGGACCTTGCACTATCCAGACCCCAGGACTGTGAACCATGAAGGTCTGCAACTGACCAATGACCTGTCCCACAGCATTTGGCTATAGCAACCTTAATGGACTGGGACACCCAGGACAACTTCTCAGGGAACACCAGGATGGGGGCTCACCTCAAGAAAGAGGGCTGGGAGTCAAGAAGAGCAGGCCCCTGTGGTAGAGCTGGGCGGCCATGCAGCCTGGGCCAGTTCGGTTTCTCATAGTACATAAAGAAGCACTGGGACTTGATCGGACAACAGCTGTTCTGGTGAATTAACTATCTCTGAATTTAGAAAATTGCTGTGTTCCACCAGACTATCTTCTCAGCTGGGTAAATGAAGACAAACAGAGATGATTATTATAATTCTGAGCCGTTGTGGGTTTTTCTCTGCGAAAGTTACAGTATTTCTATATTTTTTACATTAGAGATAAAAAAGAGATGGATGACTTCAATTTTCTCGGGACTTTAATTACAGAGCTCAAATTGTCCCTGAGATAAGGGGGATCTGGAGAATTCAGAGCCATCCTGTTAGAGATGATGTCTCGGACCAGCAACGCAGGCAGAAGTGTGGAGCAGGCCAGGAAACTTGGATCTGCTTTTCTGTACAAATCTCTCCCCAGTTACTTTTTGATATTTACCAAGCTTCCAGTGGGGGAGGGAGCATGAAATCGGCCAGATGCACACTTTAGGGTTGACCTTGGTCAGAGCTGCAAAAGGAACCAGAGGCTCAGGGTTTCAGGTCTGTGGACCTCCAACCTGTCCTAGCAAGAGTACAGGATGAGGGGACTTTGTTTTATCCATCAGAAAACAGACGAAGAGAACTTAATGGAGATTTGTCATTAAATGTTGGAGTACAATATCTCATCTTTCTACAGCACTTTTGCAGTTTGCTTAGCATTTTCACTAATGATTCCCACAGTGACCCGAGGAGGTTGAACCTGTGGTAATGAAGAATTGAATCTCAGAGTAATTCAATATTGTTCCAGTGACCTGAGCTGAAGGTGACCATGTATTCTCAACCTAGAGCTTAGATCTCTCCTATTTTGTGATACACATTGATTGGACATCCTACAGTATATAAATGCCTTCCTCCGCATTTATATATATATATATATATAGTATATATATGTATTTATATTCATATATATATATTCATATATATACATACATATATACATACATACATACATACACTCATATTTGTAGCATTGAGGTGGGAGGCTGGAGAGCTGGGATCTCACCATGGATCTCCTGTTTATTCAATATCCCCCTCATTGCTCCTTATTCAGAAAAGTAAGTAAGCTCCAATGGGATGGTTTTATCTGAAATCCATGTTATGTGTGGATGGACACCAGGGAACATATGTATTACGGAATAGGTAAATATTCGATGTATGCATGTATGTATGTTGAAATTTCATCCACTGCTTGAGGCTGGTGCCAGTATTTGGATCCAAGCCTCCAGGTTGATCATCAAATAGATGAATGGATCAATCTACCATCTCTTCACACAGTGGGAACTTGGTAGGTTCGCAAAAACATGCTGCTCAGTGCTCGCCTTCTTGTTATTTACCTGTGTTTAAAATGTTTGATGTCACAGGAGGATGATTTAATAGAGGATGATCAGGAGAGTAGCAAGGTCCATTTTTGTTGCACAGCCATGAGGTACTTGTGATCCGTGTCCACAGAAGTGACCATCAGACGTGTCTCACAGAGGTACCTGATGCCCACCGGCTTGACCAGGCACACCAGCTGTCCCGCCATCCACAAGCAGCCATGTGTGAGAACTCATCACAGGGGAACTGAGAGGTTTGGGGAATATGAAAGCCAGTGCACCTCTCAAGTTGCACTTGTGACACATGTGTGTGTACATGTGTGTACATGTGCATGTACAAGAGTCTTCAAACGTGTGTGGAAGACACATTAAGAAAAACTCTGCACAGAATTCTTTTTTCCTTTGTGCACCAAAATAAGCTTGTATTTTAAATCTGTTTTCCACAAACTTTTTGAAGTTCCCTCACACTTGTTCTCAAAGTATGTGATTACTATGTGTGAGAACAGTGACTAAGAAGTTTTCAAATGAAGAAATCTGAGATTGAGGAGTCAAGTAGAGTTGGGATATGGTAGTTGAAAGCGAAGCTATGAAAATTTAAATGAAACTAGACGTAGACACTAGGGATAAAATGAATGGAATCTTATTTCTTTAAAGTCAAAATTAATCAATACAACTACTTTTCATTCTTCCTCTATTTGTATATGATGTTTAGTTTGCATATTCTTTTGGCATGTGGTATTTCATTCAAACATTCATTGTTTCTCTGAAGAGACAGAGAGAAAAAGAGATAGTTTCCTTCCAGATTTTCTAAAAATATTTTGCGGGACCAGTGTTGCGGTATAACAGGTTAAGCCTCTGCCTGTAACTCTGGCATCCCACACAGGCACCAGTTTGAGTCCCAGCTGCTCAACTTCCTGTCCAACTCCCTGCAACTGTGCCCAGGGAAAGCAGCAAAAGATGATCCGAGTGCCTGGGACCCCGCCACCCATGTAAGAGACTCTGAAGAAGCTTCTGGCTCCTGGCTTTGGCCTGGCCCAGCCCTGACCGTTGCCACCATTTAGGGAGTGAACCAGCAGATGGAAGATCTCTCCACCATTCCCTCTCTCTCTCTCTGTAACTCTTTCAAATAAATAAAAATAAATCTTTAAAAAAATTTTCACACTCAAACACTGTGTGATTTTATTCTGAATCATCTAACTCAGAGTCTCAAAATGTAGAAAAATAAAAAAAAGTTTGCATTAAAGTAAAATAAATAAATAAAACCAGTAAACATCAATAGTTTCCTGAGTTCTGTGAGCCATTCTAACAAATTCTCAAAACTGAGGAAGGAATCATAGGAACCTCTGATTCAAAATATGTCAGTCAAAGGTATGGGAAGCCCAACTTCACCTGTGCCCTTGCCTTCACTTAGCTTTGGAAGGCTGATGCTCAAATTGCAGCCCTTGGCTTCATTAGAAAATATCTCCATTCATGTCCAGAAGACACAGTCGCAGAAAGGATTGTGCTGACCCACTTGGGTCATCATGGTGCAGCAGGTTAAGCCGCCGTCTGCAACTCTGGTATCCCACATGGGTGCCCATTTGAGTCCTGGCTGCTCCCCTTCTGATCCAGCTCCCTGCTAATGTGCCTGGGAAAGCAGTGCAAGATGGCCCAAGTCTTTATGTCCTTGAACTCATGTGAGATACTCAGAGGAAGCTCCTGGCTCCTGGCTTCAGCCTAGCACAGCCCCAGCCATTGCAGCACTTAGGAAGGGAATCAGCAGGTAGAGGATTTCTCTCTCTCTCTCTCTCTCTCTCTCTCTCTCTCTCATTCTTTGTGTGTGTGTGTGTGTGTGTGTGTGTGTGTAACTCTGCCTTTCAAATAAGTAAACAAGTCTTAGAAAAAAAGAGTTGAGCACTTTCATGCAGGTATTTCACCAGTTGTTAACACGCCTGCATCCCAGATCAGAGCGCTTAGTTCAAGACCCAGTTTCTCCACTTCCAATCCAGCTTCCTAGTGATGCATGCCCTGGGGGACATAGATGCTTGCTCAGGTATGGGCCCCTACTTCTCACATAGGAAACTCAGACTGAGTTCCAGATTCCTGGCTTCATCATGGCCCAGCTTTGGCTGTAGCAGGCATTTGGGAAGTAAACCAGCAGCTGGAAATCTCTCTATGCCTGTCTGTCTGTCTGTCTTCTGTCTCTTTCTGCCTTTTCAATAAAAGAAAATTTTAAAAAGACAGCTGGACACTTTCTAACGCAAGGCTTCCAGTGCACTCTGAGAATACAGTGAGTCCAGTGTATACAAACCTCTTAAGAAAGTGACGCTATAAAGCTCTTCTCAAGCGAATCCTTGCTCCACCTTAACTGAACACAACTTAGAACAAAAGGACAAATTCCCATGCCCCCCAAAAAGAAGCAAAAGAGGGCAGAGTAATCCAGAGTGGGGTCAGAGTAGGAGAAACAGCATGTCATAGCCAACCTAACTCTAGGCTGGTCTCCCACACGTCCTCCCTTGCTCGCCCGCATCACACCATGAGAGTCTGATGTAAGAGCCCAGTCTGCCTGCAGGAAACTGGCTCAGCGATGATGCACCAACAACCGGAAGTCCCACGGGTGGCTGGGAAGCAGCAGAACCTTTGCTCTTAGGCTCCGAAGTCCACTGGGGTTCTTTTTTTCCCTACTGACATTTTCCTGAGATCCTGAGTCCAATGCCTAAGCAGGCTCCTTAGGGCAGTCTTCCAGGCAGGTGGGAGAGGGCCAATGCTCACATTTGTGGTGGTCACATGCATGTGAGACACAACAGGAACTGGAATGCACTCCCAATCTTAGGTAGAATGGATTTTTAACTAAAAACCTTCTGAGTTTCAAACATCAGATGGAAAGTTGGAAATAAATCCTGAGTGAGGTTCTTTATAATGAGTTCACGTCGCTATCCCAAATCCAATTTTGAAGAGTTCTGCTGAATGAAATGCACTAGGAAAGACCAGCGGTAGACTTAATTATTTTTATTACCCTTTTAAAGCCTTCATTTTAATCCAAGGTTGTACAGTGTGGCCCATTTCCAGAAATCAAAGATGGAGAGACTGGCTCAGCAAGCCTGCCTGCCTTGTTGAAGAGAAGGATGCTGGCAAAGGTGACTTCTACCTAAAAAGCCAAGTCTCCTCTTTGATTGCACATGTTCACCAGCAGATGGCCAAGCGTCCCAAGGTTGCGACGCATGGTGGGGAGGTCTCAGCAGTCACTGTCATGTGATGTCCTCATCAGGGTTGTGAACTGAGTCATCTGTGGCCCTCCACAAAGCAAAAACATCCAAGTGCCTTTTTCTGAGTTGTTAAAGGGATTGCTTGCTTTTCTTGAGAATTTTCTATCTGTATGCATTAGCTTGTCATCACTATAATGAAACACCTGACTGAGATATGGATGTAAAAAAGGAGGTTGGAGATGGCACTGTGGCACAGCGGGTTGAACCACTGCTTGTGTCCAATTCAGGTCCTGGCTGCCCCACTTCTCACCCACCTTCCTGCTAATGTGCCTGGGAAAGCAGCAAAAGACAGCTCAAGAGCTCCTGCCACCCACATGGGAGACCTGGATGGAGTTCTAGGCTCTTGGAACCTGAAGCATGGAAGATAATCTGTGTGTGTGTGTGTGTGTGTGTGTGTGTGTGTGTGTGTTGTGTCTGTCTGTCTCTGTGTGGTGTGTGTACCTCTGTCATTCTGCCTTTCAAATACATAAATTTCTTTTTTTTTTTTTTTTTTTTTTTTTTTTTTTTTTTTTTTTTTTTTTTTATTTATTTATTTTTTTTTTATAAAGCTTTTATTTAAAGAATATAAATTTCCAAAGAACAGCTCATGGACCACTATGGCTCCCCCCTCACACAACTTCCCTCCCTCCCCCCACCCTCCCCTTTTCCCGCTCCCTCTCCCCTTCCATTCACATCAAGATTCATTTTCAATTCTTTTTATACACAGGAGATCAATTTAGTACGTATTACGTAAAGATTTCAACGGTTTGCCCTCGCATAGAGACACAAAATGATAATACTGTTGGAGTACTAGTTATAGTATTAATTCACAATGTACAGCACATTAAGGACAGAGATCCTACATGATTTTTTTTTAAAAAAATTGATTAATTGTCTATGCAATTTCCAGTTTAACACCAAGATTTTTTAATCATTTGCAATTATCTTTATATAAAGAAGATCGATTCAATATATACTATGTAAGGATTTCATCAGTTTGCACCCACACAGAAACACAAAGTGTAAAAATACTGTTTCAGTACTAGTAATAGCATCACTTCACATTGGATAACACACTAAGGACAGATCCCCCATGAGACGCAAGTACACAGTGACTCCTGATGTTGATTTAACAATTTGACACTCTTGTTTATGGCGTCAGTAATCTCCCTAGGCTCTGGTCATGAGTTGCCGAGGCTATGGAAGCCTTTAGGGTTAGCCGACTTCGATCTTATTCCCACAGGGCCATAGTCAAAGTGGAAGTTCTCTCCTCCCTTCAGAGAAAGGTACCTCCTTCTTTGATGGCCCCGTTCTTTCCACTGGGATCTCACTCGCAGAGATCTTTCATTTAGGTGTTCTGTTTTTTCCAGAGTGTCTTAGCTTTCCATGCCTAAAATATTCTCATGGGCTCTTGAGCCAGATCCGAATGCCTTAAGGGCTGATTCTGAGGCCAGAGTGCTATTTAGGACATCTGCCATTCTATGAGTCTGCTGTGTATCCTGCTTCCCATGTTGGATCATTCTCTCCCTTTTTCATTCTATCTGTTAGCAAATACATAAATTTCTTAAGGAGGCTGATTCGGCTCACCATTTGGAAGGTTCAGGGGTATGTCACCTGCACTGGCTCCGTCCTGGTGAAGACCTCATGACAACAGTAGATGGTGGATGGGAACCGAGGTGAGTACATTTCAGGAGGTGCAATCACATTGTCCACCAGGAGCAGAGGAAGAGTGGGCCACACTTGCTCCTTTTATACGAGCCTTGCCGTGGAACCCCCACAGGGTTGTATGCAAACCACCTCATATCCCCCCGAGACCTAAGGGGACCTCCCCCAGGCCCTAATCCCGAGTTCCTACCACCTTCCAATAACGTACTAAGTTCCCAACCTGTGGGTCCTTGCTTGGGGATACAAACTGTGTTCACATCCTGGCACTGTCCCTTCAGGATGTAGCTCAGACCCCGCAACTTCACGTCAGGGTCCTTCGTGCTGTGGTCCCTGTGCCCCCCTCTAAGGGAATCTCCTTAAACCCAGTGCTCGACCCCATTCCTCCCCACAAACCCTGGGATCTCTTCACCAGCCATGACATCCCACTTCTCAAGCTTGCCACGCCCTCCAGTCCCTCAACCCCTGCAACTACGACATTCTCAGTCCCACTCACACAACAGCCTCGTTTAAAACTCACCTCTGAAACTCCTCAGAAAGGATGGACCCTCCTCCTATCTGCTAACCTCACAACCAATGAACACCTCACATAAAGTGGTAGTGCACCACCTTAAGATCACTTTTCCCTGTGGGATTCCCAGGTCAAGATCAAGCACAACTCATTTTGATGGTTCCTGGCTTGTCAGTGTGTTCGACCACTGCATGGAGGCATGCAATATTGTAATAAAGTTGATTTTTGAATGAAGTTTTCAATGAATGATGTGCATAACATACTGCATTTAGTGCACTTCCAAGGCAAGGGGGGGGAAACATGTCTTCATATTCTCTCTCTCTCTCCCTCTCTCCCTCTCTCCCTCTCCCCCTCCCTCTCTCTCCTCCCCTCCATCTCCCCTCTCCCCCCCCCTCTATTGTCAGCCCAGGAAGAAGGAAGTTCAGCAAGCTCTATTTCCCTTGATGGTGAGGAAATCTCCCAACTTAGCAAATGTCAGATACGGTCCTTATCGATTGGGTTTATAATTCTCAGAAAGTCAGGAGGTCTTCAGAGCCTGTGATGAAAGTCCTTTGAACCAGTGCTTTAACCAAGGACATTTGCTAGACACTCAGCACTGGAATCCTCAGATCTCGCCCCCAGCCATTGGTCAGCACTTAAAAGCCCTGCCCAGAAGAGACATACAAAATACAGATGAGGGTGGACAAAGCAAAGAAATGATTTCCAGGGGAATCACTTAGCCAGGCAGGAACACAGGAGAGAAAGGCCCCCGACATTTAAAATTTTTAGTTTCAATAAATGGAAATGTAAAAAGAAAGAAAGGAAAGAATTATAAAATAGCAAGTCCCATGTCCGCACAGGGAGGGTATTTCTCCTTCCTGGAGTGTCTCAGGATGATCAGACATTATCAGGAATAAATCTTTTCCCTTATCTTTGCCACTTCCTGTCTAATTACTAATTAGCTAGACTACCTGCTGTTGTAAGACAGGTATGAATAACATGTGAGGCCTTTATATAAGGATAACAGTTACGGCAGGGGAATCAAGTCCACTGTCATGTAGAAAATGATGCTTAAGTTTTGAGATATATTTATAAGAATATGTACTGTAGCTGTTTATTGCTTGTCATGTAAGGGATGCTAAAATTGAAGCATGTGGCACAGTGATTCCATGTGTAAATGGGAACCAAGATATTCACCCCCTGATACTGTCATGCTAAGAGCAGAGCCCTCAAAGGGTGACTGCTGTCCTTGGGAGAGCATGGCGGGCCCACTGAGTGAATTGCTAGGTAGTCCCCTCTGGGACCATCAGGTCAGCACCAGCTCAACTCAACAATCACCTGCTCGGCCCAGAGTGTCATGTCCTAAATGCATCAGAGAATACAGAACTGTGTCACAGCCCAGCCTTCATGGAGAGCTTGTGAACTGCATGAAGCCGGCCACAAGAACTACTTGATTTCTGTATCAGATACTTCTAGGAATACAGTTGTGTCAAACCCACCACCTCTTGTCAGCTACTCAAACTTCATGGCAGTTTTCAGACACCTTCTCCATGTGACACACTGGGACATATTTCCAGATGTGTGACCTCCAGAGAGGACTGATCAGATAGTTGTCCTGTTAACACAATCCTGAGCAGGTGTACAGTGCTTCAGAGTTTGAGAACCTAAATGATTTGTTCCCCTGCATAGCAAACCCATGAAGGAGGCAGGGCAATTTAAGGATAAACGAAAATCAGAGAACTCAAATGAGTTCCAGAAAGTCAGTGATTGATTCTAGGGATTGGGCTTGTGACTGGTATCCGGGGGTGCACCATTGCATTCTACTGTTGGATGTAACAAGCAAAACAACAGCAAATCTGGTTTTCTTTTCTTTTTCTTTTTTTTTTTTGGACAGGCAGAGTTAGACAGAGAGAGAGAGAGACAGAGAGAAAGGTCTTCCTTCTGTTGGTTCACCCCTCAAATGGCCACCACGGCTGGCGCATTGCGCCGATCCGAAGCCAGGGGCCAGGAGCTTCTTCCTGGTCTCCCATGTGGGTGCAGGGCCCAAGCACTTGGACCATCCTCCACTGTCTTCCCGGGCCACAGCAGAGAGCTGGACTTGAAGAGGAGTAACAGGAACTAGAACCCAGCACCCCAACCGGGACTAGAACCCAGGGCACCAGCGCTGCAGGTGGAGGATTAGCCTAGTGAGCCACGGCACCGGCTGCAAATCTGGTTTTCAACAACCTTCTCTTCTTCTTCCCCTCTCCTCCCTTTACCGGATCATCTTATTTAGGCAACATAAAGAAAGTTTGGCTGTAGCTCAAAAGGTGTTGACAAGTCCTACTACCTGTTACACCTCGCATGCCTTACTCTTGTACTTCTGTCTGTTCCTTTTTGACAGACAGCCCTGGATGAAATCCTTCATGCTCTGTTCTCAGGGTCTGCTGAGCAGGCTGCTGTTAGCCCAGTAGTGAGAAGACAGCTCCTAAAACCTTGCACATTCTAAAATGGATTTTACCACCTCCAAACACTGATCTAATCTGGTAGACGTGAAATGTTTTAGATAATCCACCCTATCAGGAAAAAACTTGTTGATCAAAGACCCCCCAATATATAAGCATTTACTTATTTATAGATGTTCCCTATATATATATATAAATTAATGCAGATACAATATGTGATATAATTGATGAAATCATCAAACCTAGAGCATTTTTAAAGTGAACAGAAAATGAAATAAAATACTGTTTTCAATTTCTTTAATCCATTTATTAATAATACAAATAAACACACTACTCTGAAAATACCTTAGAGAAATATTTTTGATATAAGTTTTTCATATAGAAATTTTTGTAGCTGATTTTAATTTTGATTTATTTCAATCCTTGTCTTTAATGCTTGCCATATGTGAAAAGGATGCCTCAAAAAGTATATGCATAGAAGGACATTGGCATATGTGCTGGATAAATTACATTTATTTCCATTTTTTCCACTGACTATGCAAGGACTTAATTGAAATAACTACTCATGCCAACAGTAGTTACACTGAACTAATACAAATGCCTTTGCACCCTTTTATGTGTGTATACATATGTAGATATGTATATATGTATACATATGTATATGTGTGTAGTTGTGTGCGTGTGTGTGTATGTGTGTGTGTGTGATTCCAAATCCTCTGGGAAAGTTTTAACTTCATAGTTAATTCTGCTGCCACATTTAGGCAAACAGACGTGAATCATTTTAAGTCATTGATTTTAGCACAAAACTTACAAAATAATTGAAACATTTCCAATTACTCATGTAGAAAGGGTTCTTCTCTTCAAGAATTTCTTTTTTTAAGCTTATTTATTTATTTTTACTTTATTTAAAAGGTGGAGAGACAGTAAGATTTCTTCCATCCACTGGTTCATTCCCCAAATGGGTACAACGGCCATGGCTGGGCCAGACAAAAGCCAGAAGCTTGTTCCAGGTCTCTGATGAGAGTGCAGTGGTCTCAGGACATGGGCTGCCTTCTACTGCTTTTCCAGACACATTAGTAAGGAGGTAGATAGGAAGTGGAGCAGCTGGGACTTGCACTGGTGCCTCCATGAGATGCTACACCACAACGCCAGCACCAGTGGAAAACATTTTGAAATACTGCATCTTTACTTAACATGTATAGACTTTTTTGTCACTATTCCCTAAACTACATGATGTAACAACTATTTATATAGCATTTACATTGCGTCAGGTTTTATAAGTAACCCAGAAATGATTTAAAATATATGGGAGGATCTATGGGTCATAAAAGCCTTATACCACTTTATATAAATTTATATATTTAATCTGCAGATTTGGCATCTGTGGGGGTCTTAGAATCAACCCCTCAGGCTACTGAGGGACAACTGAGTGTGCGTGAGCTAAGAGTGTACTACTGTCACCTCATCAGACAGCCAAGATCCTCAGAGTACGTGTTCTCTTATTTCTATCAAAGTCAATCCATGTTTAGGTTATTTAGCAGAAAACAATCATAAAGCCTCTGTATGATGCAAAAGATTAAGACAGCAACTTGTGTCTCAGTATAAAAATGATCTAGGAGTTACATGAAGGTGCTGCCTGCCTAAGATCCCATACAGCGACTGCGATGCTCCACCACCTGGGCCTGGAGCAGCTGCAGGTGACAGAGCCAACAAGTGGGGGCCAGCCCTGCTCTGCCTTCAGGACACCTCAGGTGCCCTCCAGAGTGCAGCATGGGCTAGAAATACAGAGCTGTGTGACATCTGACGTACCTCATGTCCTACACATTGATATTTTCTGTTTCATTTATCCCAAATACAGAATAAATCATATTGAACATCCTAATATGTTCTTTTACACCTTGGTGGATCTTCTGAGGTGAAGACTGCCACTGTACAGTTTGATTTTCAAGAAAATGCACACCTTGGGGCCAGCGCTATGGCATAGCGGGTAAGTTACCACCCATAAGACAGGCATCTAATATGGGCGCTGGTTTGAGTGAGTCCCAGCTGCTCCACTTCTGATCCATTTCCCTGCTGATGCACCTGGGAAAGCAGCAGAACATGGACCAAGTACTTGGGACCCTGCTCCCACGTAGGAGACCCAGATGAAGCTCCTGCCTCCTGGCCTCGGTCTGGTCCAGTCCTGGCTGTTGTGGCCATTTGGGGAATCAACCAGCACACAGAAGATCACTCATTTGCTCTCTCTCTACTCTCTCTCTCTCGATAACTCTGCCTTTCAAATAAAATAAATAAATCTTTAAAAAATAAAAAAATTCACACCTTACTTAAATTAATTTACAATGTCTATATCCAAGTGTGGATATTTCCAATATTTCACAGGTCCCATGCTTCTTTAACTGTTCATTTTATTTGAAAAGCAGAGAGACAGATACACAAAGATCTCTCATCCACTGGTTCACTTCCCAATTGCCTGCAATAGCCAGAGCTGGGCTGGACTCACGCCAGGAGCCCAGAGCTCGATCTGGGTCTCCTGTGTGAGTGGCAGGGACCCAAGTACTCGAGCCATCACCTGCTGCTCCCCAAAGTCCAGTTAGCAAGAAGCTGGAATTAGGAGCTCAGCTGGCACCGGACATAGATACTCTGATATGGGATCAGTTGTCCAAAGAGACACCTTAATCACTGAATCAACTGCTGGCCTCTGGCCTCTGGTGAGTTTGTAGGAGCCCATGCATCCTTGCAAATTACATGCAAAATGTGTCCTGTGTCCAAACACAACATTTTTGTTGTTGTTTATCCTGGAGAGGCCAAGCTGCATTATATTCAAAAAAGAGCCCCTGAACCCAAAATGTTAACAACCACTAGCCTAGATAATTAACACAACATGGGTTTTTTATTATTATTTTTAATCTAGATAATTGCACTGGTTCTCAAAACAGAGGCAATTGAAAACAAATTTTGGTCACTTAGACCCTGAGCAGGAAAATTTTCCCAATAGATGAAGAGATCCCTTGGGTCCTACTGCGAACATCCTTGTCAACCCTTTTGGAGACACAAGGAATCATCCAGCTACACACTTGGGGAACCAGAAGGGAGGTCCCCGCCCGAGAGCCCAGTGACCCCTCAGTCTGTGATACCTAGCCTCACATCTCAAATCCTTCATCCCACAAACAGGGACCATCTGCTCTTAGAAAATCTGTTCCTCTAGACTCCACTTTTCAACTGTTTTCATTCTCATCTTCCTCTGTAAAGACACTGAGGCCCTCGGGCTATAAGGAAACCTGGAGGCCCTGGAGACACAACTAGTCCTGGTTTTCAATGGCCCTGATTAGAACTTGCATTTTCGCTCATTGTTCCAGAGATTGCCAAAGAGAAAGCCTCCCAGGAAGGCCTCCCCAGGTGGTGGGACACAGCTGCCCAGCTGCTCCCTTCCCACTTGGGAACAGACTGGAGGAGCAGTCCCTGGTCCCTTCGCCTGTCTCCTCCCGTGACTGCCTCCCTTTGGGGAGAGCCTGTGTCCCTCGGAGTCCCCAGCTCTGAGGTGCCCACGTGGCCGGACAGCAGTGGCATGTGAACAGTGTCCCCTGGATTGCTGGGGAATGTGCCCCTCCCCGAGAACCCAGGAGAAGCGAGTCTGTCCGTGACACGCATTCCCTGCCTCCCTCTCCTTTTTCTCCTGTTTACATTGTGGGAGGGCTGGGGGGTGGAGACAGACTCAGAGGTGGGCATTGTGGCAAAGCAGTTATGCCTCTACCTGGGATGTCCACATCTCATGTCAGAGTGCCTGGGTTCAAGTCCAGGCTGGATTCTGATCCAGCTTCCTGCTGATGCACACTGTGGGGCAGCAGATGATGGCTTGATTCCAGCCACACACCTGGGAGGCCCAGACTGGGTCCCAGGCTCCTGGCTTGGACCTGACCCCGCCCTGGCTGTTGTGGGTATTTGGAGAGTGAACCAGCAAATGGAAGACCTCTCTCTCTCATAAATAAAAATAAATAAATAAAACTTGAACAGGTCCAAACACATTGCTTCAACTTCCTTGAGTCGAGCTGAGGCCCCTGGCTTCTTTTCATCTGGTGACCACAGAGCCAAGTCTCTGCAAAATGATTCTTGCCTTTCACAGACAGGTTCCTATTTGGTCGCTCATCTTTTCTCTTTAGTACAGAGTTCTGTAGCCTTGAATGACTTTAGGACGTCTAATCTTAAGCACGTTTCTTGAAAAACAGTGCTTCCTCTGCCAGCACACAGATGCAGGGGACTTCCACACGTCGGTGGTGAACAGAGGGGACATGGACTCCAGGGGTCTTAGTGCGCGGGAAGAGGCAGTTGCGTCTGCTTAGTCAGCTCATCTAAGCTCTCAGCGAAACAGTAGACAAAATCACTGATCTTATTTTTCATGTCCAATCTAGGTTTAAAATTGCATGTTAAATGCTACTGACTGGGCAAAAATTGGAGCATAATATTAATTATTAATGTCTTTGTATGGTCAAGTATGGTCAGTGCTCCCAGGACTTACAGGAATGAACGAGGAAAGAGGGTACGTAGGCGGCATCAGGACAGAGCTCCGTGTGGCCGCGTCTTTGTGGGGCTGCATTTGTGTCAGGGGACCCTCTCCCAAGGGCAGGCACCTGGCAGCAATCCCACTTTCTAGACCCTCATCTCTGTTTGCTGACTGTTGAGAGCCTGGAGAACCGCAGGTCTCCACGGGCCACAGCAGGGTAAGAAGGCCAATGGCTGCAGCTGCTCCCCTCTAGGTAACAGCCGTTCACAAGCCTGCCCCAGGTCCGTGCACCGCCCCCCCCCCCCCACACACACACACAGAGTGCAATCCAGCTTTGTCACCGAGCCAAAGGCTTCACTGATGACTAGGGCGGATGTGACTTTGTTGTCACAACTAATATGGCTCAACAACAAGGAAGTAATTCCTTTGAAACTGAATGCTGAAAGAGCCATGTGTCTAGGGATTCAGAGAAGACCTTGGAAGATGCTTGTGGCTCCCGTGCATCAGAGGAACAAGGTGAAAACACTAAGCAAAAATGTCTGCCTGCCTTGCCGTGGCTCTGTCCCACGGCCAATGTAAGTGTCCAGGCAGCAGGCCAAGTCGCCCAGACTGAGACCACTCGGGGTGAAGGGAAGTAGCATGGTTCATAGCTCCCCAGCTCCTAGGGAAGCACACCCAGAAGCAGACAGGTGCTTCCTGCTCCCAAGTCCCTGTGTATTGAGATACCTCACCCTACTTGTGAATAAACAAAGGTGACTAGCCCAGAACTGAAGCACATACTAGGAATTCAGCTGTGATTTTTCCACTGCCGTTGCTCTCCAGTGTCAATGAGTAAGAACAGCCACAGTGTGGTCTTTAAAGTGTCTAAGGGCCGGCGCTGTGGCTCACTAGGCTAATCCTCCGCCTGCGGTGCTGGCACCCCAGGTTCTAGTCCCAGTTGGGGTGCTGGATTCTGTCCCAGTTGCCCCTCTTCAGTCCAGCTCTCTGCTGTGGCCTGGGAAGGCAGTGGAGGATGGCCCAAGTCCTTGGGCCCTGCACCTGCATGAGAGACCAGGAGAAGCACCTGGCTCCTGGCTTCGGATCGGCGCAATGCGCCGGCCATAGTGGCCATTTGGGGGGTGAACCAACGGAAGGATGACCTTTCTCTCTGTCTCTCTCTCTCACTGTCTAACTCTCTAACTCTGTCCATACATAAATAAATAAATAAATAAATAAATAAATAAATAAATAAAGTGTCTAAGCTGTGTGAGGCTCCTTGCACTCACTACCTCTAAAAACTCCAAACAGCACCGTGGTCTTTTCTCACACCTGACGGCTGCACCACTGCCCAGCGCTACTGGAGCAGGACTCCATGAGCTCTACCTGCCCCTCACCTGGGTTTACCAACCTGTTCCACATGCACCTGCTTCTCTGGCCTTAGCAATGGCACCACATTTCACAGGCCATTGTTCCCACTTCCTGAACGAGCATCCTCAGCTTCCTGCAATACCCACCTCACCCTGGGGAGCCTCAGAAGCAGCTTACAAACACTGCAGAACCCTCATCTCCTGTGTCAGTCACCTTCCTCCTCCTCCCAGGTGCACCTTTTCCAAGCACAAGCACGGAGCAGCCAACACGCTGGCATCCTACCAAGGACATAGACCAAGCTATCCAGCTCCCGCAGGCCACACAATTTGCTCTAGGAGCACTGAAGCAGAAATCCTTGTACTAATGTCATGGTCACAAAATCAGCCCAGTTTAGGACAGTCTGAGTGACGCACATTACATAATGCTTAGAATATCAACACATGAGGCCGGCGCCGTGGCTCAACAGGCTAATCCTCCACCTTGCGGCGCCGGCACACCGGGTTCTAGTCCCGGTCGGGGCACCGGATTCTGTCCCGGTTGCCCCTCTTCCAGGCCAGCCCTCTGCTGTGGCCCGGGAGTGCAGTGGAGGATGGCCCAAGTGCTTGGGCCCTGCACCCCATGGGGAGACCAGGAAAAGCACCTGGCTCCTGGCTCCTGCCATCGGAGGAGCGCGGTGCGCCGGCCGCAGCGCGCCGGCCGCGGCGGCCATTGGAGGGTGAACCAACGGCAAAAGGAAGACCTTTCTCTCTGTCTCTCTCTCTCACTGTCCACTCTGCCTGTAAAAAAAAAAAAAAAAAAAAAAGAATATCAACACATGAACTAACCAGTTCCCAACATCCTCTTCCTATGCACCAGATTTGCTCAGAGGAGTACAAAGGTGTCCAGGAGATGCTGGTTGGGCTCCCTCCACACACACACACACACACACACACACACACACACACACGCATTCGCACACACCCTCCTCAAAGTGAGCATGGCTTCTCTGCACAGCAGCAACGGCACTTGTCTATCTCCTCCAGGCCAGAAGTTGCAGTTTGCAGCTGAAGCCGTGAAGTCTGCTTGAGCCACGAGGCTGAGCTGCCAGGCTCTGGCATGTCCTTTCCCAGGAGCTCCGGGACACAAAGCTTTTTCTGAGAGCTCCAGCTGTGGCAAACACACAGGGGCGGGCAAAGGAGATGGACAGAATGTGGTGAGCAACCAAGATGAAGATCCTACTGCGAAATCCCTTTGGGAAGAGGAGCCTCTGTCTGGTGATGAATGAAGAGAGGGATGGAAGTAGCCTCCCTCTGCCATGAGGCCATGGCCTCGTGGGAACCAGTTTACCTCCGCATTTATACTGTGCCAAGCAGTCAGAGGATTCCAGCACCATGGAGTTGTAGAGAGCAGGAAGGCCCCGTGCAGGGAGAGCATGTTCCAGCCCAGGGAGACGGGCCGCACTGTGACCAGTCACAGCTGGCGAGCTCGGCTGTCTGAGTACCACCTCCTGATCGCCCCACACCCAGCACTCCCAAAGGCAGCCAGATGGGATCACCTGTCCCTACTGTGTTTTTGGACATTTGCATAAATGCCTGAATTTGCTCTCTCTCTCATATTCTGCACATATGTGTTGATATCTGCTCTGTGCCAAACACTCTTTCTAGGTGCTTGGGACACAGTCATGAATACGTTCAGCAAACAGCTGTAGCTGAGTCTGTACTTCCCTCCAGAGACACAGGCAGTGAACAGGGCTGGCAGGCTGTTTGCTGCAGTGCGAGATGGAAAGGACGATGGCAGAAAACAAGGCAGGGATAGCTGGGACCGGGGGGTGGGGCACCAGGGAAAGGGCGTGAGAGTACAGACCTGCAGGTGCTAGCTGTCCAGGCCCTGAAATGGGAGTGTGCCTGGGGTACTCGGAGGGGTAAGAAAGCCAAGAGCCCATGAGGAATGAGTGGAGGGGGAGAGCAGGGGAGGCCGGTGAGGTAGGAAACCGTCAGAGCTCACCAGGCCATGCAGCCCATTGTTTGGATCTAGCAGGGAGGCCACCACGAGGTCCCAGTGGAGAAGAGACGTGATCCCACTTGGTTTTGATCACCATGGCAACTGAGCTGGCAGTGGATGTGGAGGCACAGCGCAGAAGCAGGGCTGTCAGTGGCTCGCAGGTATCGAAGTCAGAGCAGTTGGCTGGGTCATTACCAGGACAGTGTGGAGAACTGCTCACACACTGGGCCTGATTTGAAGGCAGAGACAGCAGCATACAGGTTGCATATAAACTCTAACTGGGGGCAAAGTTGACCACGAGAACCACAGAGAATGCAATCACCACTTCCCACAATGGGGAAAATAACAGAGTGTTTGGAGGGAAGCACACCAGGCATTGCATGTCCCACACCTGAGCCCCGAGGAGACCAATGCAAGGACAGACGGACAGGAGGCAGGCGCAGAGATGAGTCCAAAGGCCCGGAAGGACATCTCTGCACACACAAATGTGGGCAGTGCCAGTCAGAGATGATATTTGGTTTCATGAGACACAGCGAGATCGCCTTGGGAAGAAGCAGAAGGAGGTCTGAGGACTGGGCCCAGGGTCTCCACCATGACAAGCTCAGCAGATGAAGGGACACTGGGCGAGAAGGCTAAGGAGGCTAAGGAGGCAAGGAGTGCCCAGCATGGGACTGAGCCGGGAATTATTTCCACGGGAAGGGCAGCAATGTCTGAGGCCACAGGGAGGTTGAGCGGGACGAGGGCTGTGAATCGACTGCTCCAACAGCGGGTGTGTCCTCTTCTGTTCTCCTCCTTGGGGATTCTTTGAGCACAGAGCACAGGGCAGTGCTGAGCACCAACTCACAGGCAGACTTCCTCCTGGGCCTGGGCGGGACCCTGTCGGCCTCTCCCACTCCGTTTCACCCAAAATGGGTTCCCAGATGCAGACTTCTTACAGGACCTCTTTCTCCCTCATCAGAATCCCCAGTCTCTCTCTGTTCCCTCTCCAATTCCCCATCTTCCCTCAAGGCCCATTCTTCCCTTAACAGCAGACGCAGTCAGCCAGGCTCACTCAGTCCTGTACCTTGTCCTTGTCCTTGTCTCCAGAATGTTCTATCTAGTTTTTCTCCCCACTAAGTCAATGGCATGTATTTTAGCTTTGTTGCAGGAAAACCGATGCCAGTTTGTGTAATTGTCAGGTTAAGTAACACTGGCAATTGCGACAAAAATCTTCCAAACCCCAATGATGTGGCAGAATACAGGTGGACACCATTTCCTTCTGGGGTCCTACTCTAATGGGGCATTTTCAATCCCATCCCTCCCTGTTGCTATGCTGGAGCCTCATGGCCTGGACTTCCGACACAGGACTGTCAGCAGAAGTGACAAGTGTGACTTCAGGTGGGCCAGACCACAAGAGCCACGTGTGGCCTGCTCACATGTCCCACCTATGTGGTCACCAGGGGGAGGCTGCCTGCATGAGGATCGTGGAGGTGTCACACTGGAGGACACAGCTGCCAACCTGGGAGCCAAGCAACCCACACCACAGTGGGGGACAAGGCAGGAAGGCAGGTCCATCATGTGCACTGTTGAAGATAACACACTGCAGAAAGCACCTTGCTGGGACGAGTGTGTCCAACAGCAAAACGGGTGAAATGGAGGCAGCAGGCAATCAATTCTTGAGGATTTTTGGTGTAAAGGAAGGGGACAAGTGGCACAATGGTAGAAAAGCAAGGAAGTGGTGTTTTTCGTGTGGGATGGGACAAAATGACTACATGCTTCTGTGCTCACAGGAGGAAAACCTACTGGTGAGAGAACAAACTTCAGGGGCAATGTCCCTGGTAAGAAGAGGAGGTGGAACCCAGTCCACACAGGCTGGAAATGACACATGCTGGAGGCATGGACAGTTCGTCCATGCATAGGAGAGAAAGAGCGGCATCCAGGTTCGGGGTCAGGAATGGATGAGCCGCTGGCAGCTTGCAGCGGTTCTCCTTGAAACATGTCAGTTTTGTCCATAGAATCACCAGTGCAGACTGCACATAGGGCAGAGATTTTTAGAGGGAGATCACAGTGAATGAAATACTTGCTCACGAGAGCTAGACAATGAATGGGCAAGGAAATTAGATATGACTTGCACAGAGAACTCCGTGTCTTTTCCTTCAGGCACATCCAGATCCCAGCTGCTTATAAGGAGAAGCCACAGACTCTGCACTGGGTGAACAAAACAGTGACGAGAAGGACAGTGAATGAAATAATGACACGGCTGGTTCCTACAAGACCCCATGAGGTTAGAGGATTGTGGAGTCAAGGGGGCTGGAAGAAGGAGGCTGACAACATGTGTCACAGAGGAGCGACTGTGTGACGTTAGGGTCGGCGCTGGTGTGATGAGAACTGACCTCAGACTGTGGGAGTGGGTAGCCAATGTGCCTGGAGGGAAAGGAAGTGGAGGCCAAGAAATCAGGAGGCCCCCTGGTGAAAGGGTCATCTAAGTGGACACAGACACTCCCCCACTGTGACGATGTTTCAGACATCAACCGGGACTAGGAGTTGGCAGACACCACCGATGGGGCGGGGTGTGAACTGATGACACAGACAGCTGGCAGCAGACGGGTGCGTCAGAACTGCAGAAGCAACGCAGGGCCTGGAGCCTGCAAGGAGAAGCAAGGACAGCCCCTTCACATTTAAACCCAGAGCACGTGAGCAGGGGAGGAGAACGTTGCCACTGGGAAGGCGAGGTGGCACCCCCGCGAAACAGCCAAGCGTCAGGCGGGCAGAAGTACAGGAGCAATCAGCAAACTGGGACTGTGCCTGCTCGCTTGTTTATGGGTGGTCACATACAACAGGGATCACAGACAAAAAGTCACAGGAGCGGGGAATCTGGGGGAAACCAGCAAGAGTTGTTGTAGGCACTTAGAGAGTTAGCGCCTGGGGCTGAGAGCTGACCTTTGTGCAGGACAAAGGGCACAATGGCGTGCGCAGAGGCAGTGGATGCTGGGAAGAGATAGGAGGAAATTAGATCTCAAAGACCCAGACATGCAGAGTTCCTGTTCCAGGTCAGGAGGAGCTTTCTCCCCCAGAGGGTACTGGTGGTCTCAGACTTGCCAGCTCTGCGATCTCAGGCAATTCTCTCAGCATGAGAGCCTCAGCTTCCTAATTTGTTTAAAAAAAAGTGACTAATAAAAGTACCTGCTTCACAAGTTGCCAAAGCAAATGGGTTAATGAAGTCTTAAAACCGTGCCTAGCATTTCGCAAATAACCTTTATGTGTTGGCTAAAAGAACAATGATTAACTATGACTCCTGCTCAGTCTCTTCGTATCACAAATTTTTATCCCAATTCCCAGATTTATTCAATCCTTTGGACTCAGCCTCTCCTCATCTGTTCACTTGAAAGGACCTACGTTGCTGTTCCCAGACAGTGGAAGTTCCAGTATCCCCCCCCCCAGATTGGAAGGGTCCCCAAGCACTTACTCTCTGAGTGTGCCCCTTGTTCCACATTCCTGTATCCTGTGAAGTCAAGACTTCCTGGATATCTCACTTCTCTGCTGCTGGCCTTCTCCCTATCCCTCAGCCACTCCTGTGTAGAGCCAAGACTGTCTCCATGGGTTGGTCAGAGGAGCCCTACTCCAAGGCTGCCTGGACACCCAATGTCTACTGAATGTTGGAAGTGAACTCTAGCACAGCATGGAATGACGCATAGTAGAGTGCAAACTTTGCTCTGCCATCCTTGCTCAAATTGATGAACCTATTCTTACTTCGAAGAATTCGTGTTTTCTTCTTCTGTTGTGTTTTTGTTTAAACTCCTCTGCATTCTACACACACACACACACACACACACACACCTGCACACAACTGTTCTATCCACCTTCCCTATGCAATGCATCAGGAAGACACCAAATTCCTGCAAATTCCTGCAACGTGACTCTTCAGACCAGCTTCCACTCTCAGCTCCTAGTTCTAGTCCTAAGTGTGTGGCCTGCTCTCCTAAAGGTAAGGACTTTATAGCCCCTTTCCATGTTAATGCTTTGCAGATTAAGTTCCTACACAGCCTCCCTCCTGGAGCAGGAACATGTTGATGCATTAGGTGCAATACAAAGCACCAGTCAATCTACAAACGTCTGAAATGATTCAGAAGTTGTTCCAAGAATCTGAGGAACAGGACCCTTGATGGGACTGGAACATGGCTATGGAGGTGCCAAAACGCCAGCACTCGTGTTGAGGGCTTTGTGCTCACACACGAGAGGCTGTGGGAAGGAAGGAGCTGCCCAAACCAGCACGTGGAGACTTTGGTTGAAGCAGCAGTATGTCTTTACCAGTCCCCAGGACAAACATGTTTCCCCCTCAGCCGCATTCAAGTCACAGATCCCTTCTTGTGACCTGTAAATGCACCTAAATAAGAGTAAGTAAAGTAACATTGCTCACTAAACTAACTCATTCTGGAAATGCATGTTTTACTGCCTATGAAAGAATGGGGGAAATGAGAAATAAAGGAAATGAGTCTTTTTAAAGGCAAGAAAAGGGGAAAAAAGGAACAGTAACTCTGGGGAGATAGCATTTGAGGGGCAGGGAACTGGAGAGGAGGGTGCAGGGCTGTAATTTCTTGCAAAATCTTCCATTTCCTGCTCTGTCTCACTGCTAACTAAGGGTTAGAAATTTAGAACTATGGGGCTGGTGCTGTGGCGTAGTGGGGAAGGCTGCCACCTGCAGTGCCAGCATCCCATATGGCCGCTGGTTTGAGTCTCGGCTGCTCCACTTCCAATCCAGCTCTCTGCTGTGGCCTGGGAAAGCAGTAGAAGACGGCCCAAGTCCTTGGGCCTCTGCACTTACGTGGGAGACCTAGAGAAGGCTCCTGGTTCCTTGCTTCGGATCGGCACAGCTCCAACCATTGCGGCCAACTGGGGAGTGAACCAGCAGATGGAAGACCTCTCTATTTATCTGCCTCTCTTTCTTTCTCTGTGTAACTCTGACTTTCAAGTAAATAAATAAATCTTTAAAAAAATTTTGGACTATGTTCTCTGAGTCCAGGTAATAACAGGGAACATATTAGCTGAGCTTGGCTCCTTTTCAAGTAAAAGCAGAAGATACCCAATCCTGATTGTAAACATTAAAACATAGTCCAATTTGTTTTTTATCATTGATGATCCCATGCAAAGCATGGAACAAACTTGGACAAAAAAATGTAAATCAAATCCCATCGCATAGATTCAGTCTTCAATTTTCTCTCAAGCTGTTGCTACTCCTAGTTGAACTAGACAGTGAGCGGCATCAGCCTGTTTTCAATCCCAGGCCCTGTCTGAGTCCTCTCAGTGAGCTACCAAGTACCCGAGACTGGAGGCTGGTGTGCCATAGCCGGAGGATGAAGTCTGAGACCACAGTGCTGCCACAACTGGGCTCTGGTGAGGGCTCTCCTCCAGGTGGTAGACTTCCGACACTTGCTGTGTCCTCACATGATGGAAACGACAGAGGCTGCTTTTGCCTCCTTTTCTCCTGGTTTATAAGAGCCACTTCCCACTCATGACTGCACAGCTCCCAACACTCGAACCTCCCCATATCATCACAACAGATTTGAAGGGGACACAAGCGCTCAGTCTCCAACAGCCCATGTCCTTGACATGGGGTCACACAGGCACAGTGGAAGAACCCCCAGTCACTGGAAATGCAGTATGGTTACACAACTCTGTCTCTGCTGTTGTAAGCCAAATCACCATGCTAAAATAAGGGGTGCCTTCATTCTAGTTTATAATTCACACAAAAAGAAGAAAGTCCTATATGAAAACCCTGAGTTTTGCTATCTAGACCTGTCTTCTAAACATGACAAATTTTCCTGAATGTTCTAAAAATGGATGCTATGGATCAGCTAAAAAGATGATCATTAACAAGTATGCTTTGAATCATAAAATAGGAAATGTCATTTTCTTATAGGATAGAAGCTTTCATGATGAACACTAAGTTAATCAGGAACCAACTGTGGGGTGGCGCTGTGGCACTGTGGTGCTGTGGCACAGTAGGTTAAGTCTCTGCCTGCAGCACCAGCATCCCATATGGGTACCTGTGTGTGTTCTCCTTTTCTGATCAGTTCCTTGCTAATGCACCTGGATAGAAGCAGAGAATGGCCCATGTGCCTGGGCCCCTGCACCCACATAGGAGACCTGGAAGAACCTCCTGGCTCCTGGCTTCAGACTGGCCCAGCTCTGGCTGTTACGACCATTTGGGGAATGAACCAGCAAATGGAAGATTCTCTCTCTCTCTCTCTCTCTCTCTCTCTCTGTGTGTGTGTGTGTGTGTGTGTGTGTGTGTGTGTAACTACCTCTCACATAAATAAATAAGATATTTTTAAAAAAAATAAAAGAAATGAAAAGAAAGGAAGGGGAGGGGAGAGTAGGAGGGGGGGAGGGGAGGGAAGAAAATTGTGCCAAACAGCAACAAATAGGGCATCTCCAGTTTGGCAGGTGGACCACAGTTTCCTCTGGCAAACGAGACTTAAGGGTCCCTGGGAGCAGCTGCAGCCACGGTCCCTGCTTAGGGAGTAAAGACATTTTGAAGCTTGGCTCGCTGAGCTCAGATTTACACAGAGCCTTCCTACGATCAGGCAACAACCTGCCACTACCCAGCTCAGGGCAGATGCTGCTGGATGACAACAAACACCACAGTGCCATGTTCTTTCTGTTAACAGCTTTGGATAACAGAGGAAACTAGGATTTAGTGCCCTAGAGAGCCCAGTGGTAGCCAGCGATAATCTGTTTCCCACTGTCTTGATTAATTATTAGCTTATGGATGAAAATCAGCTCCAAGAAGGGAAGTTTGTGGCTTTTCTGCATGCATCCACACATTCATTCATTCATATTGTTTCACTGAACAAAAGTTCCCTAAATTCCTATTCCATCCTGGGCAATGTGCTGAGTGCTGTCAACAAAGAGATCAATACATGACCAACCATCAGGCAGAAACAGGGGCAAGAATGGAAGTCTCGTCAGAGTAGCAGTGGCACAAAGGCAGGGCTAGGCATGGAGGGAGGCTGGGGAAGGGGTTAAGAAAAGCTCATGAGAGGGACCAGTGCTGTGGCATAGTGGATTAAAGCCTCAGCCTCCAGCACCGGCATCCAATATGGGTGCCGGTTCAAGTCCCAGCTGCTCTACTGCCAATCCCGCTCCCTGCTAATGTGCCTGGGAATTCAGTGAAGAATGGCCCAGGTACTTGGGACCCTTCACCCACATAGGAGACCCAGAAGAAGCTCCTGGCTCCTGTCTTCAGATCTGCCCAGCTCTGGTCTTTGCAGCCATTTGGGGAGTGAACTAGTGGATGGAAGACATCTCTCTCTCTCTCAAAACCACTCTCTGTAACTCTTTCAAATAAATAAAATAAATCTTAAAAAAAAGTTCATGAATCCAGAGGTTCTCTGAATGGAGCCTCTGAGTGGAGCCTCGGAATATGGGAACCTGTTACCATAGGTAAGGGCTACAGGCATTCGAGGGAAAAGCACGGGGCAAGCCCCTGAAGGCAGCACTCAGAAAAACCACAGAAGCATCTGTGCTATGATGCTCTCCTTTAGGAAACACCTCTGGAACAGAATCATTGCTACACAGCATGTTATAGGATCAGTGTAGCTCCTCTCGATTTTCCCTCTGAGAGGGAATGCCTGTGGTCCATGTATTCACTCATTGCACAGCCTGAACGTAGAGGAGTGGCTATGCTCCCAAGATGGTCAGTCTGCTAAGTCACCAACTTTGTGTATGTGTGGTGTGACAACATAGATAGTTACCATGGGCAAAATGTGTGAAAAAGACAACAACTCCATGGTGGTGAAAAGGAAAGAAAGAATATGCCTGGACTCCTGGTCAGCCTGCAACTCCAGGCCTCACATTAGACTTAAATTTGCCGGTATCTTTTTTTTGACAGGCAGAGTAGACAGTGAGAGAGAGAGACAGAGAGAAAGGTCTTCCTTTGCCCTTGGTTCACCCTCCAATGGCCACTGCAGCCAGTGTACCACGCTGATCCGAAGCCAGGAGCCAGGTGCTTCTTCCTGGTCTCCCATGCAGGTGCAGGGCCCAAGCACTTGGGCCATCCTCCACTGCACTCCCGGGCCACTGCAGAGAGCTAGACTGGAAGAGGAGCAAGTGGGACAGAATCCGGTGCTCTGACTGGGACTAGAACCCGGGGTGCCGTGCTGCAGGTGGAGGATTAGCCTAGTGAGCCATGGCACAGGATATCTTGGAGAAGGAGAGCACAGCTCATGGCTTTGCTCTCTGTAGCACAAGGGATGCCCTCTTACCTGGACCCCAGATGAAGTGAATCAAGTACACTTCCTCCATGATTACTCACCTAATTCACAGCTTCACCTTGGAACACAAAGTGTGAAAAGAGGAACCAGCAATATCAGATTGCTTGTGAGCTTTTTAGAAATGCAGATTCTTGGCCAGCACCATGGCTTACTAGGCTAATCCTCCACCTTGTGGCGCTGGCACACCGGGTTCTAGTCCCTGTTGGGGCACTGGATTCTGTCCCAGTTGCCCCTCTTCCAATCCAGCTGTCTGCTATGGCCCGGGAGTGCAGTGGAGGAAGGCCCAAGTGCTTGGGCCCTGCACCCCATGGGAGACCAGGAGAAGCACCTGGCTCCTGCCTTCGGATCAGCGTGGTGCGCCGGCCATGTCAGCCATTGGAGGGTGAACCAAGGGCAAAGGAAGACCTTTCTCTCTATCTCTCTCTCTCACTGTCCACTCTGCCTGTCAAAAACAAGAAAAGAAAAGAAAAAGAAATGTAGATTCTTGGGCTCTGACCTGAGACCACTGAGTTAGAATCTGCATCTCAAAGACCTTCAGGTGATTCAAAGGAACAGTAAGCCCAAAACCAAAACTGACAAATGGGATTAAATCGAGCTGAGAAGCTTCTGCACTGCAAAAGAAACACTAAGCAAAGTGAAGAGGCGACGGACAGAATGGGAGAAAACATGTGCAAACTACGCAGCTGGCAAAAGGTTCACATCCAGAATCTGTAAAGAGCTCAAGAAATCCAACAACATCAAAACAAAAGGTCCAGTTGAAAATGGGCAAAGGACTTGAACAGGCATGTTTAAGACAAGAAATTCAAATGGCCCTCAGACACTTGAGTAAATACTCAGGCTCAACAGCCATCAGGGAGATGCAAATCAAAACCACAACGAGGTTTCACCTCACTCCAGTTAGAACGGCTCTCATACAAAAATCAAAAAACAACAAATGCTGGCAAAGATATATGGGAAAAATGCACCCTGGTCCACTGTTGGTGGGAATGTAAACTGGTGCAGCCACTGTGGAAGACAGTATGAAGAAACCTCAGAAATCGAAATATAGACCTACCACATGATCCAGCCATCCCACCCCTGGGAATTTACCCAAACCAAAAGAAATCTGTACCCCCATGTTCACTGCAGTACCATTCATAATAGCTAAGATATGGAATTAACCCAGATGTCCATCAACTGTTAATTGGATAAAGAAATTATAGTATATATACACTATGGAGTACTACTCAGCTGGAAAAAAGTGAAATCCTTTCTTTTGTAACAAGATGGATCCAGCTGGAAACCATTACACTTAGTGAAATAAGCCAATCCCAAAAAGACAGATATTATATGTTTTCCCTGATCCAAGGTAACTAATAGAGTACCTGAAATGTAACATATTGGAGGGAAATAGACATTTTGAGATCCAATGTTTAATTGTAATCCTTGTTTCTTCCATTGAAGAGAAGTGTTTTGTTTTTTTCTTCTTCATTCTATTGGTGAACTCTTTTACTGAGTTAGGGTTAACTATGCAATCCTTCAGTAAACTGATGATAGATCTTTGTAAAAATTAAGAGTTGGAATATGAGAGGGAAGGGGAAGAAGGGTTGGGGTTGGAGGAGGGGATGTCACTATGTTCCTGAATCTGTATATATGAGATAGATGAAACTTGCATAACTTAAATAAGATGTTTTAAAGTAAAAAATAATTGGATGTTGAGGAACAGTGGTTTTTGTTTTTGTTTTTTTGTTTAATACTATTTGTTGAACTCTTGTGTATGGTCAATCTTATGAGTATAAAGTTAACTGAAAATAGATCTTTGGGGAAAAAAAAGAAAAATGTGAATAGAAAAAAGGGTAGAAACATGGGCCGGAGGGTAAGATCAAAAATATCACTATGTCCCAAATCTATATATAAAAATACATAAAATTTGTATACATTAATTAAAATTAAAAAAAGAAGTTAACTATTATATCTGACTCTCACCACGCAAAGTACTGGATTAGCACAGCTATTAATCCTCTTCTTGTTTAAAAATTATCATGTTATAACTTCACTTCTATCAACTTACTGAATTATACTCACATTCTTCTTGGTAACAATATCAAGTTTGTTTCTTATATAAAGACTAATTCCCAATAAGAGAATGCACTTGTTATACAAAAAAGAAACAAAAACATTGGGTTCTCAAAGAAGGCTGCACACTGGACTCAACTGGAAACAAACAAACAAAAATACAGGTGAGGCCAGCGCCATGGCATAGTAGGTAGAGCCACCGTCTTCAGTGCCGGCATCCCATATGGGCACTGGTTCAAGTCTCAGCTGCTCCTCTTCTGATCCAGCTCTCTGTTATGGCCTGGGAAAGCAGCATAAGATGGCCTAAATCCTTGGGCCCCTGCACCCATGTGGGAGACCTGGAGGAAACTCCTGGCTCCTGACTTCAGATTGGCACAGTTCTGGCTGTTGCTGACAACTGGGGAGAGAACCAGCAGAGGGAAGACCTCTCTCTCTGCCTCTTCTTCTCTCTCTGTGTAACTCTTTCTAAATAAATAAATAAAAAATACAGGTTCCTGCGTTCTACCCATCAATGCCCCCAGAGACTGGTTTACTTGGGAAAGGGCATAGCTGAGGCATCACAATGCTTTCAAGCTCTGCAGATGAGTTTGTCATGGGCTAAACTGCAGGCAGGAAAGCGCTACCCTTTACCTGAAAGTCTCCTGGGGGAGAGAAATGCGCAGTAGCAAAGAGCAGCTTGGAAGAAGGAAGCAGTCATCTAAACAGAGTCCGAGATGGCTCTAAACACACAACCTCTAACGTGAGCCCACCCTCTACAATAATGCAAGCATCAGAAAGGGATAGGGACTTACCACTGTCACAAAATAGGTAAGAATCGAAGCAGAGAGCAGTTCAGGTGGGGGTGCTGAGATGGTACTCAGCAAGGATTTCAGGCTTCCTGCATTGCTGACTTAAACTGCCGTTCTCATCCCCATACCTCCTTCTGATGCTAGAAGCACCCAGCTCTGTGGCTTGCACCTCATCTCCTATACACACTCGGTGGAGACTTGACAGATTGTTATGATTCATCTGCATGTTTGACTCCAAGCTTCCTCATAGTCATTCAAAAAAAGGAAGATGCTGTCAGTCTTGTTCCCAAAAAGCAAAAAGTGACCCCAGGTACTCAGAGGAAGCAAAGCTTTCCTTGGCCCTTACCTGTACACAGAGTTTCTCACTCCAGGCTTCTGCTAGACAGAGCTGAATGGCCTAACACACACTCCCTCAAAGACAAGCCTCTGCTAATGGTTTTCATAAAACCATTGTGTATAATGTCCCTGGATGGAAGCCAAAGTCATAGCATTAAAATGCATGAACATTTTGCTGGGGACTAAGAACATATGGTCCAAGCGCACAGCTTGCTGCAGGAATAAAAATTAGCACAACTAGAGGAAAGGATCAAGAGTGTGCCCTTCAAACAGTCCTCATAAATCGCATTTCCGTGATCCAGGACTTTGACAAGGTGGTAGAGGATTCCCTGCCTGATGTGCTGTAGTTTTGCTATAGACTGAAGAAGCCCAAACAGGTAACTAGTAGGGTTACCACTCATTGATGAAAACCCATAACTCTCTCCAGGGCTTTTGGGAGAACAGAGAATCATCTGCTTTTGTGTCAAGTTAAGTCGAGGGTGAATCCAAAAGTTAATCTAGAAGTTTCATTTAGAAAGAATTTGTCTCCATTAGAGGCACGGATATATGAACTACTGACCAAGTCTTTGAATCCTGTGCAGCATGGGTGGGATATGGAATGAGTTAATCTGTGTTCATGGCCACTGTTTCCAAGTGTCCCAGGGAACAGGAGGCTTGGGTAGAAGGGAAATTCTTGCAGAGGGCGCTGAAGTTGAAACAAACCTAGAAAGGTAAGGAGGCTTTCAGTGAGTCAAAACGGACGCGGGCGACTTGGACTGGAGAGCAGCGTTAGCGCTAGAGAAGGACGTTGCTGGCCTGCTGGGGTGACCGAGGGAGCGGGCCTGGCTCCTGCCTGCAGGGCACTGGATGGGGGTTGTGGAATGCACAGGGTGGCTCTCTTCACTCCAACAACCCCTCTTCCCACATTCAGGAGCTCCACCTGTGGAGGGCTCGTCACTCAGTGGCGGAAGCTGGAAACCTCGGCATCATCTTCCCTCTTCACATCTCAGCAGCACCGTGTCAACTCCCCCTACTCCAACATCTTTTGAATCTGTTCCGTCTGATCAACAGCACTTGGCTTGACTCAGGCTTGTCACCTTTTCACCTTGTTCACTGCAGAAGCACACACCTCATTTCCTGTCTGCCCCTCTCTGCTCTGCCCTCCACATTGTGCCAGTTGTGATCTTCCTGGAGATCACAGTTCAACATCTTTTGTTTTAGAAAATATAAACTCACTCTAGCTAGTTGGAATAAAGAGTTAAGTAAATGTTAAAAGATAAAATAAAAGATTTAATTGGCAATTCAGGGACATGACAGGGGAAAGGTACCAGGACTTCAGGGACCAGGAGAGGGGAGAGTCAGGATTTGATGCTTCTTTCTCTGTCTTCTGTGCAATCATAATCATTATTGCTTCATTTTCCTTCCTTCTCTCCTCCTCTGTCTTGAATAGCTTCCTCTACTTGCAATATCCCCAAATGTCTCTTACCTCTGTACTGTGAGGTATTAGATCCAGCACTGACCATCAACCAGGTAGAGTCTTATTATCTCTTAGTTCAAATTCTTGAAAGTAAGAAGCTGATTGGCCTTTGATAAGTCAATTAATGATCAGGCCTGGTCCCTATGATTCCTAATGGTCAAGGTTGCATGCTGTACATCACGGCCATGGAAATTTGGAAATCTGGTCTTAATTGAGGTGCCTGAGCAACTCGCCCATTCCACAGATCTTTACTGAGAACCTGCCCTTTATGTGTTAAGCCTTGTACTGAGAATAAGGAAGAGACTGCTTGACAACAACAACATAGTACACAAGGTTGTAAAGGCTGTAAAGTAAAAGCAGTGGGCCCTGCAAAATGGTCTGGAAGGACAGGGGGTGGAGCGGAGCCAGGCCTTTCTGAGCAGAAGATCTGGGCACTGTGGAAGCAGTCACAGACCACGCACGAGAGAAGAGCTCAAAGGCAAGGAAAACATGCCTGGAGCGGGCAGGAGGCTGGCAGGGAAGCAACAGGCCTGGAGTTGTCAGCAAGGCAAGCGTCTACAGACCACAGGAAGGGGTCTTACAGACATTACACAAGAGACCACAACTGTGTTTCAAGCCAGGTGGTGTATGATATGATGGGACTTCCATTTTTAAAGATGCCTCTGGCTAGTGTGCATGAAGAGAGCACTGGGAAGCATAACCGGAAGCAGGAAGCCCACGGGGAGACCCTCGCAGTTCAGGCAAGAAGTGATGGTGGTACCAACTGTGAAAGGGTGGTGGTGGTGGTGACTGAGAGAAGGGTATACAGGTGAGGCAGATTCAGAGGGAAGGGTGTACAGCCTTGGAGAGGAACTGGAGGAAAGAAGGTGAGGAGGCAGGAATCCAAAGGATCCCCAACTTTTTTTTTTTTTTTTTGACAGGCAGAGTGGACAGTGAGAGAGAGAGACAGAGAGAAAGGTCTTCCTTTGCCCTTGGTTCACCCTCCAATGGCTGCCACAGCTGGCGTGCTGCGGCAGGCGCACCACGCTGATCCGATGGCAGGAGCCAGGTGCTTATCCTGGTCTCCCATGGGGTGCAGGGCCCAAGCACTTGGGCCATCCTCCACTGCACTCCTGGGCCACAGCAGAGAGCTGGCCTGGAAGAGGGGCAACTGGGACAGAATCCAGTGCCCCAACCGGGACTAGAACCCAGTGTGCCGGTGCTGCAAGGCGGAGGATTAGCCTGTTGAGCTGCAGCGCAGGCCCAGGATCCCCAACTTTCTGGCCAAGCAAATGGACAATGATGCCAGAGAGGACGGCTGTGGGTGGGGAGGCAAGCCACCATGATGACTCCCATAAGACACAGGGAAAGCCCTTGCTGCATCAGTGTTGCTGTGACCTCTTAGCAGTTTAGGACAATGTCCAATGTCTATGTGCTTTCACCACTCAGCCCCAGTCTGCCCCTTAGAGCTTTCTACTCCCACCTCATCCACACTGTCCACACACCAGGAATATGCCAGACCACAGTACCCTCCTGTGTACTTTCCTCCTCCAGCTCGCTGAGCAACTGATAAACCCCTACTTGTCTTCAGAGCCTGGACCAAGTATTCTCCAGGGTGGTGTCTTCCAGCCCACCCTGACAGCAGTAAGCCCCTTCTCTCTCCACACCAGCTCCAACCAAGCTCCCTCACAAGTCAGTGCATATTGTGATTACTTGGTCATCTGTGAGCTCCTTGTCAGCTAAAATAATCTTGCCTAAATTCAAAAGATAAAGGAGCCAACAATGTGGTTCAGCAAGTTAAGCTGCAGCTTGCAAAGTTGGCACCCATACCAGAGCATGGGTTCAAGTCCCAACTGCTCTGATTTAGCTCCATGATAATGGACCTGGGACAGCAGTGGAGAATGGCCCAAGTGCTTGGGCCCCTGCCACCCACATGGAAGCCATGAATGGAGTTACTGCCTGACCCAGGCAGGGAGCTGGGAGCAAACAGTGGATGGAAAAATTCTCTCGTTCTCTCTCTCTCTCTCTCTCTCCCTCTCCCTATATCTCTATATTCTCTCTCTTTTACTCTGCCTTTAAAACAAACAAAAATAAATAAACTTTAAAATGGAAAAAGACAAAGGAAACTATTTCCAAGAGAATCAATCCAGACTGGGGAGACCCAGCCTCCACTGTGAAAGGCAAGTGTTTGGGGCTGGAAAGGGCTGTCTTTTAAAGGGAAAGTCCCCCCCTCTCCTTTCAGCTCTAAATATGCAGATGAAGGGTTCAGATTTGCTCAACTCTGATTGGTTTATACAAATGAGGGATTGCGAGCCTATCAAGTATTGGCATTGACTCCTGATTGCTGTCCATTGGTTAAGTACAGGTTCCAAAACAGACTCTTTGGAGCCTGTTTGCCCTGCGGGCTAGAGCAGGAACATGCCTGGGCAAGGGCCACTGGATTCCTCGAGGATGTGTGTAACCTCTGGTCAGAAAGTGGCTACTCGGCTCCAGTGTGACTTTCAGGGTCATCTTGCCATTTGGAGCTTGTCCTGAAGGTTGAGTTCTTCAGGGTTTCACAGCTTCCAGACTGTAACTACAGAGGACCCTGCACGACTCATCTGATTTCCCTATAGGGCTCATTTTCTACCTGGCCCAGTGCCTAATCATCTTGGGCATCAAATTGAGATATTCTGAAGACAGCTGAATATCAAAAGAGCATAGATGTATTACAGTGTGGCCTCTTCCCAACCTTCTCTCCTCCAGAAACTCTAGGCCTTTGCTGAATCTGGCCCTACTCCTTTCTATTTACCCTCTGTCCTTCATGTCTGTCTGATTAAGACTCAGCACCTGCACCTTAACTGATGAACAAGTCCCACCCTCTCCCTCTTAGCTCTGCAGTATGACTGGCAGGCCATTCAGAAGGCAGCTGGGTGCCTCCAGAGTCACCACCAAGTCAAGGACCCCACGAGCCCACACAGGACAGCCTGCATAGCTCCTGCAGGGAGAGGTCCAGATTTCATGTATGTATATCTTCTTACATCTCAGTGGCCTCTAGAGTTGATGATGATGAGGTTGAGCACCTCAGTTCCCCCACAGGTCAATCACCAATCATGTTTGGTGATTCCTATGGGCTTTCCCATTCTGCTTCTGTGATGCTTTGATGACTCATGGAATTGAAGCTGAGGTGACCTGTCTGCATGTTCCCTAGAGTGGAAACTGGGCATTGGTCATAGGCTCTGGGGATTAGTCACAGTGTAAGCAGGATTCATGCATATTTTAAATCCCTGATGAATACAGGCATGGAACAAAAATGATAATAGGTAATATTCATTGAATGCATATCCATGGCCGAGGCTGCCCTAAGCATTTGAAAGCAACTTGGAGAGAAGTTACCTCAAAACAGAGAGTTCTTTGTTTGCCTTAGTGATCTACAAAGCACCGTGTGAGAGATACTGTGGGCATCTTGTAGAGATGTTCAATTCCACAGGGTGCCCTGAGGCAGCTGATCCCTGCATTTCATGTTTATTTGTGCAATTTTTCTGATTTTACTGCACGAATGACTCAGACTCAAATAGCAATAGGAGTTGGTGATTTTTTTTTTAATTAGAGGAAGAGGATTCCAAAATAGAATCATAGCTGAAGACAGAAGAGGTAATTATCCTTTTTGAAATAATCTCTGAATCCAGAAAAAGAGGAACAATTTATGTTAGCTTTTGGAAAGACTATTGGGAAAATAACAAGCAGCCCCAAATGGAAGGCTTGATCCAGGTTCTAAGAGGCCAGATGAAGGAAGCAGGTCCTTAATTGGGGGAAAATGTTCCTGAAGTGACATCAGCAAGACCTGGTAAGCAATTAGATTCTGCCATTGAGGGAGAGGGAGAGATTGCGAATGACCTTCATGCTTCTGTCTCATTTCCTGAGATAAAGAATGAGAAGGAGGAATTTAAGGCAAGATAATGAGTACCATTTTGGCATTTGGGGCCCCATAGATATACCCTGTAGGCAGCTGGCTATAGGAGCAGAAACTGAGCTCGACTTTTGAATACAGCAGGCATGAGTACACAGGTGGCAGCAGAAGCCCTGAGACTGAACAGAAGTGAGCTGGGCACAGTAACTTCTTGGATGGGCACAGGGCACATCACGCGTCTATGGGCAAGCGAAGGTCAGGAGCTTACTGTAGGAGGACATTCTGCGTCATGGGAGAAAGCAAGACTGAAAGCTGGGGAGATGTCTACCATTTCCACTGTTAAAATAAGATCTATTTATTTATAGGAAAAGAAGAGATACAGAGGGAGAGAGAGATGGAGTGACAAAGAAATTGTCCATCTGCTGGTGCAGTCGCCAAATGGATAAAACAGCCAGAGCTGAGCCCAAGGATGTGGAAGATCTTCCACTGCTCTCCCAGGTGCACTAGCAGGGAACTGGATTGGAAGTGGAGCAGCCAGGACCCAAACCAGTGTCCATATGGGATGCCAGAGCTGCAGGCAGCAGCTTAACCTGCTACACCACATCACCAATCCCCATTCCTCTTTTTATTTAATTACAAGTGTGTTCTCATAGAAGCTCAGTTTCCCCATCTGTGAAGGGGAAAAAGCTCTCCTAACCAGAAAATTTCAGGACTAAATAGCTCCTAGCATAGCTGATAGGATATGGATATGGGAAAATAGATTAGAAAAGAGATTGATGATATTTTGGAGTCTCATCCACAGCTATGTTCTTTGCCTTCTTTCACTTGATATGCATTTATGAGGCACCTACTCTGTGACAGATCACAGAGCCTATGCAAATGAGAATATTGAATAAAGGAGTTCACAGCCTGACAGGGGGGAACAGACTCAACTTTGACTAAGTACTCCAACCAGTTGCTGGGAGAGTTACCCAGGGAGGTGATGTCACTGTCCAGGGGCTGTTGACAAGGCTTCTAGGAGCAGTGGATAGTTGACATGGCCTCAAGGGGTGAGTAAGTGCTGACCATGCAGAGCTGAGAAGACAGAAGTCTTAGGTGTTAAACATGGAACTGATATCAAGAAGTGCAGACCACAGTTGGAGTGCACGGAAGAATCCCATGCAACTGAATTGTAAGATACAGAGTGACTCATGCAAGGTGAGGCTAAAAGTGCAGGTGATAACAAGGCTAAGGAGAGCTTGAATGCCACACCAAGATGGCAGCTTTGATTCAGTTGGAGGGAACAAAATGTTACAACCCTGGTTAATCTGGGTGTCCTAATTCCTGACAAGGGAAGGAGGGAATGTTCTTATAAATGGCATGTCCTCCAGAACACTTCTTTGGTCTACTTCATCTTGCCATAGTACATCGTTCCCAGAACTGGATACACATGGTAAGTACCTGGGCAGGTCGAACAAAAATGATGGGTAGGTTCCACCCCAGACCGATTATCCAACTATATCCCAATACTTCTGTAGGGCTTGAGCCCCAAAGTTACTTTCCTTACAAAAGAAAGCAAAACAAAACAAAAATAACTACCTCTCCAGGTAATTATAAGTTAGAACAGGTTGAAAACGAATGCTTTAGATTGAAACGCCTATATCAACACAGCCAACAGCTGATCCCCAGTCATCACATTGTCTCCGTAAGACAGACCTGAAGGTCAAAGAGCCAAAGCAATTGTATAACTCAGGATGAATATTTGAAAACCATTACAATGAACCCGCATCACTGACTCAGAGCTTGATGCAGTCACTCTTTAGCTTTTGTTCCACAAACCAAATCTGAGGAACATTCTGCAGAGCTCAGCCCTTCTACCCCTGTGTCTTGATAGATGCCCTGGGTTACTCACTGAAACCCTAGAACCCTCCCAGGACAAAAGCATTGCAGAGGGAGAAGCAGATCTTTAATGGGAGTACTGGGAGAGGGGTCCTGAAACCCATCTTCTAGACTCTGTGCTATGTTGAGGCACCAGTTTGCTCGCACAGGACAGTCCCTTTCTCGGAACTCAGTTCAACTGTCAGATTCAGCTAGAGATTGTCAAAAATCCTTTCTGGTTCCAGATTATATTTTTACCAACAAGCAGTGAGCAACTTCAAAGTATGGAGTCAAAAGTGTTGATTGGTTCAAATCACAGATGTTACCCAACAGCCAAGTGACACTGGAGAAGCCACAGGCTCTTCCTTTTTCCAAATCAAGGAGAAGAGCTCACTTGTGAGGCAGAGTATGTGAGAGTGCTAGGGGCCCAGGAAAGCCAAAATTAACAATTGCCATCATGCATGGAGTGCTCTGCACCAGATACTTTATATGCAGTATTTAGTGAATCAGCAGCTTATATTTCTCTGAAGCCACAAGGGTGCAGAAATGAACTGACTCAGTTTTTCAATCCCTGTGTGACAGACTTTTACAAATGAGTCAAGACAAGGAAGACCAGGGCTCCCAGAAGTTCACAGGCTGGCAAAGATTGGCCGTGGTTGAAGCAGAGCCTCTGGATTCCAAACTGCTGGTGCACGGCAGAGCATCGCCAAGGCTGATTGTCACTTTAAGAGAGTTCAGTCGTCATAAGCCTCCCCCACTTCTTCTCTGTTTCTCTTCCAGAATCACCATGAAGAGTAGATTAACTGAACACTAGCAGAGCCCCCTTTAAACTGTGGAGCACACACAGAAGTTATTGAGATAATTTTCTCCCATGTTGAAAAAGAATGTAAATGATCACAGAGATCCTCTGTGATCCGCCAGTGCATAAGAATCCCTTTCTAAACCCCGAGTTCCGATGCAGCTTTCTTTCCCACTGCCACGGTAGAGTGCAAAAGGGAACGGGGTGGGGAAGGGAGACAGTGAACAAGCTGAGCCTCTCCTGGGCTGCAGCCAGCACTGGGCACCTTGTGCAGCATCTCCCTGAGGGCTCACTGCCACCGTAGGCACCGAGGTGTTCTTACTGCTGCCCTACTGGTCACAAAGCACAGGCGTTGTCCTAGACTACCCAGCTACTAAATGCTGTACTTGTGGAACCTAAGCCACGTTCTTTTTGAAGCTCTGGCTTCTCTTGACATTCTTTTGAGAGAGTGAAATCTTAATGTGTCAAGTGCATCCACTGGAAAGTAACTTACTTCAGTGCGGATTTCCAGCGAAAAGACAGAACACTACCGTCCCATCAAGTCCCAGGCAGGATCTTCCCTGAAATCCAGGCCCTGCTGAACTCCTGGAGCTTTTGGTCCTGAGAACTTTTTATCCAAGAAGCTTGTGAACAACACAGCCATTGTGGGTTCGGCTCACGAACCTGGGCTCTCAGTGCCACCACTGCAGTAAGTCGCAGTATTATTTTCTCCATTACAGAAAAGGCCAAGCACGACTCAACAGCCCAGGTCCATTAAGAAGAGATATAGGTCATCTGTGATTTCAACAGACAATGTGACGTTGGTGGTGAGAGTGAAATTCACTGCCTTGGGAAAAAACATTCCTCATGGCAGCCCTACCCAGAACTAAAAGACAAGGTGGAATTCATCTTTGCAGCTTCCTAAGCTTTAGCATGAAAACATTTTTGATGCCCGTTCAGTGACCTGTTAGTCACTGTTCAAGGCACTGGGAAAGCAGCAAAGAACCAGGTCCCAGAGGAGCTCCCTGCTTGGTGGGAAGAGTGGTGATGGGATAGAAACAGTATCAGCGCATGGGTAGAGTATAAATTCTATGGTGGGGAGTGCTAAGGGAAGAGTGAGGAAATAGGAGCTGTTCATGAGAAGCCTTTCAACTGATAGCAAAGCTGCAGCTTCTCCCCAGACACACATCAGGGAACTATTGAAAGTTCATCTGCAGATACCTCAACTGGGCAATCTGTGTAATATGCTCATTGGGTTTTCATAGACATCTGAATTCCTGTCTGGTGTCTAGCTGAACTCATGCTTTATAAGATGCTTAAAGGAATCTACATGTAACACATACAGCTGACCCATAAGAGAAGGTGCTCATGGGGCAAAGGTGCCCTACAAATCCCCAAGTAGAATGGCAGGCCCCAGTCACCCATCTCCATCTTCTGAATGTCAAAAGTCTCTTTCTGGCCTAAAAGAAGGTTGGTTCAGACTTGGCTGTGCTTGAAAATGAGACTTCTCTAGAGTAACAGATGGTCAGATTGCAATCATCCCATCCAAGAATTGTAGGGCCCCAAGATCAGTAACCACTACACCTTTCTTGTGCTCTGCCGCTTGGTTTCCTCGAGAGTATCCCCATCACAGTCCAGTTGTACCATGAACTGACCTTTCATTGTGCTTTACCCTCTAGGGACACACAAAGCATGTGAGCTTCATCTTCAATGTAGCACATTTATTTATCTGATTCTTTCTGGTGCTGGGAGAACCTTAAGGAAGGAAGTGTTGTTTGATTCATGCTGGAATCTGCAGAATCTAACACAATGTCTACTATATAACAAGTGGTCAGTATATGTTGACTGCAATGAAAGAGGTACATAATTCATTAGATTAATAAATGCTTACATGATATATTATGCAACATGGGTGTAAAAACAGGATTTGCAGGTAGTGTATCTTATAACCTCTCATACCTTCATCCTCTCATGAATACTAATTGGTTGTAAGTCAAAATTTTCAAAAGTAAAACTTTTCAAACTTTCAGCCAAGCCCTTCTTTCGTAGCTCCAATTCTGACTGAAATATTCCATTTCAGAGAGAGAACATGATACTCTTACAGCCCATTTTCCTTTAAAACACGGGTCAGTGTCTCAAATTAGCAATTTCTCACCTGGCGAGAAAGAGACTCAAGAGGAAATGGAATGAAGAGCAAATCCATTTAGCCCATATAGATGAGAAATGTCCAGAGAAGGTGACCTTCCTTCATTATCCCCTTTGTGACTCCTTTCCTGTGCTCCCCAGAGAGCATAATTCTCCTTTCTCTGTGCCCATTACACCACTCTCAGCTTTCTCCCCTGGTGGAACCCGCCATGCCATCCAGTAATAAAGGCTGTAAGCCAGCTTCTTAGATAACAGAAGAGCAAGCACTTAAAGCACAGGTGACTCTGTGTCTGGTTCACCTTTATGTCCTCTGTCAAGCATCGGGCCTGGCCTCTGAACCACAGACCAGGCTGTCCAGTGTGGGCACTCCGAACTAATTGATGCACTGCCAAAAGCAAGCCAGCCCATGTGTGTGTCTGTCTTTCAAAAGCGGAGTTCAATACCAGGGTTCTTACTCCTCTGACATTTCTACAAATGAGGAATATTTTCATTCCTTGTATACGTCTCTCAATTGATCGCAAGACCTTGCAGGGTTGTTCTCTGCCCTTTTTCAATTATATATGTGTATATATATGTATATGTGTATACATATGTGTATATATATATATATATATGGTGAGAAAATTTCATGTGTTTGATATATACAGATTTAGGAGCATGCTGATACTCCCCACCACCTCCCTCCTCCTTCCTTTCCTATTCTTTCCTTTAATTTTTACAAAAATATACTTTCAGTTTATTTTATAATCCACTAAGTAAATAATTCAATAAAGAGAAAAAAAATCTCTGTCCTCAGCCGTACAGACAAGGGATAGAAGAGATATAAACAATAATCAAATCTCAATGTGTCGATTTTGCTCTCATACATTACATTGTCTTGTACCCTAGTAGTTCCACAGATCAGGGAACTGGGGACTAGTTTATTTTACAACTATAATGATTTCCAGTTGTATCCACTTTGTTGAGACAGTATTTCATTCTTGTTTTATGTCTGAGTATTCCATAGTGTGTGTGTATGTGTGTGTGTGTGTGACATCTGCTTTATCCAGTCATCAGCTGATGGCTTTATTTGTGAATTGAGCTGCACTAAACATGTGGGTTCAGATTACTCTTTCATATGCTGATTTTAATTCATTTCAGTAAATTCCTAAGAGTGGGACAGCTGGATCATATGGTGGGTCTATATTCAGATTTCTGAGGTAGTTTCATACTGTCTTCCACAATGGCTGTTATCAGTTTACATTCCCAGTAACAGTGTATTTGGACACCTTTTTCCTCCATATGCTTGCTAGCACTTACTGTTTTTTGGTTTCTGTATGACAGCCATTCTAATGGGGGTGAGGTGAAAGTTCACTTTGGTTTTGATTTGCATTTCCCCAATGGCCAGTGACCCCAACCATTTTCTCATGTGTCTGTTGGTCATCTGAAGTTCTCTTTTGAAAAATCACTCTTCAGGGTCTAGCACTGTGGCATAGCAGGTAAAGCTGCCACCTGCAGCGCCGGCATCCCATATGGGTGCCAATTCGGGTCCCAGCTGCTCCACTTCCAATCCAGTTCTCTGCTATAGCCTGGGGAAGCAGTGGAGGATGGCCCAAATCCTTTGCTCCTGCACCCACGTGGGACACCCAAAAGAAGCTTCTGGCTCCTGGCTTCAGATTGGCCCAACTCCAAGTGTTATAACCATTTGGGGAGTGAACCGGCAGATGGAAGAACTCTCTCTCTCTCTGCCTCTCCTTCTCTCTCCATGTAACTTTGACTTTTAAATAAATAAAACTTTTTTAAAAAGAAAAATGCCTGCTAAAGTCCTTCACCCATTTCTGGACTAGATTGGTTTCTTTGATGTTGATCTCTTATAGATTGATCTCTTTATAGATTCTGGATTTAGTGATTTACCAGTCGCATAGTTTGCAAATATTTGCTCCCACTGTCATTTGCCTCTTCATTTTAGTGAGTGTTTTCTTTTCAGTGCAAAACCTTCTTAACTTGATGAAATCCCATTTGTCTGCTTTTGTTTTGGTGGCCTATGTTTCTGGGGTCTTTTCCAAGAAGTCTTCGCCTATACCAATGTCTTGCAGAGTTTGACGAATCTTCTCCTCTATTAATTTGATGGTATCAGATCATAGATTTAAATCCTTGATCCATTTTGAACTGATTTTTGTGTAAGGTGTAAGGTAGGGGTGTTGCTTCATACTTATGCAAGTGGAAATCCAATTTTCCTTTCACCAGTTGTTGAAGGGACTATCCTTTCTCCAGGGATTGATTTTAGGTCATCAAAGATTAGTTGGTTATAGATGTGTGGATTATTTCTGGGGTTTTTATTCAGTTCCACTGCTCTACATGTCCATTTTTCTACCAATACCAGGCTGTTTTGCTTATAACTGTCCTGAGTGTGTCTTAAAATAGGTATTACGATGCCTCCAGCTTCGTTTTTATTGTTTAAGATTGCTTAATTGTGCACTGGGTGCATATACAGTTATTATAGTTATATCATCCTGTTGAACTGATCCCTTAATCATTACATAATGCCTTTCTTTGTCTCTTAACTGTTTTTGTGTTAAAAGTATATTTGGTCTGATATTAGAATGGCTACACCTGCTCATTGTTCAATTTTGCTTTCTGTTAGCATGGAAGATCTTTTTCCATCCTTTTACTTTCGTTTTTCTTTCTTTTTTTTTACAGGCAGAGTTAGACAGTGAGACAGAGAGAGACAGAGAGAAAGGTCTTCCTTCTATTGGTTCACCCCCCCCCAAATAGCTGCCATGGCCAGCACGCTGTGCCGATCCAAAGCCAAGAGCCAGGTGCTTCCTCCTGGTCTCCCATGTGGGTGCAGGGCCCAAGCACTTGGACCATCCTCCACTGCCTTCCCAGGCCACAGCAGAGAGCTGGACTGGAAGAGGAGCAACCAGGACAGAATCCGGCACCCCAACCGGGACTAGAACCCGGAGTGGTGGCACCGCCGAGGATTAGTCAAGTGAGCCACGGCACCGGCCACATCCTTTTATTTTCAATATGTGTCTATCTTTCTTGGTGAGATGTGTTTGTTGCAGGCAGCAAATAGATGGGTCTTCTTTTGTAACCCAATCAACCACTGTATATATTTTAATTGGAGAATTTAGGCCATTTACATTCATTATTATTGATAAGTAATGACTTGGTCCTACCACTTTCCCATACATATTCCTATTGATTACTTTGGATTTCCTTTGTATTTTTACTAGGAGATTTTCTGCCTTCACATTCTTTCATAATGATTATTTCTCTCTGTTTCTGTGTGTAGCACATCCTTAAGAAATACCTGTAAGGCTGAAAAAATGGTGACAAATTCTTTCAATTTGTTTGCTTTGCAGGGTCTTTATTTCATCTTCATTTATCAATGAGAACTTCGCTAGGCACAGTTCTCTGCCTCTGTGGAACTGTATCCTCTTTCCATGACTCAGACGGCCAGGAAAGTGTGCGTTCAGCCATCTGCACAGGAAGCTGTGCCACTCCTACCATGTTACTTTGCTGCTTGGACCTTAGCTTGGTAGGACACCAAAATTCTTGAGTGGGGCCCGCAAGCCCGACATGTTCTGCACCTGCGTGTCCTGTCATGTCAGCTCCTGCCACCCAGCCCTCTGCTCAGGGAGCTGCTCAGGCCCTCTGCTGGTTCCCAGAAGATGCCAAGCCCTACACGCAGCAGAGGCTTTGTGCCCATCAGTCAGTCCTTCAGCTGGGGTTCTCTCTCCCAGGCATTTCCTGTGGACAGTTCTTCTGGTCTGTCAAATGAAAGAGGAAACGTCGCATTTCTAGAGGGGGGGCTTTCCAAGGTGAAGTCCACCTGCACTTCTCTCTCATTGCATTGTGCCTGCTCTGAGTACAGTGCTGACTCAACAGGAGCTACTATTCAGTTTTATTTCTACAATGTTTGACTGAAATGTGCCACTTGTACATTTTTATGGAGTGCCATGCAACATTTTAGGAATTGATTTTTTGCCACTTGTGTATGATTTGCCATCCCTTGGCATGTGAACCATGTCTGCCTTGTGTTCTGTCATCTCCAGCACCACATATCTTCATACAATAATGAGAGAAAACATTTTATTTTTTAAAAAGATTTATTTTGCAAATGACCGGATTTCATTGTTTTTGACTGCTGTATAGTATTCTGTAGAGTACATGTCCCATAATTTCCTAATCCAGTCTACTGTTGATGGGCATTTGGGTTGGTTCCAAGTCTTAGCTATTGTGAATTGAGCCGCAATAAACATTGCTGTGCAGACGGCTTTTCTGTTTGCCAATTTAATTTCCTTTGGGTAAATTCCAAGGAGTGGGATGGCTGGGTTGAATGGTAGGGTTATATTCAGGTTTCTGAGGAATCTCCAGACTGACTTCCTTAGTGGCTTCACCAGTTTGCATTCCCACCAACAGTGGATTAGTGTCCCTTTTTCCCCACATCCTCTCCAGCATCTATTGTTGGTGGATTTCTGAATGTGAGCCATTCTAACTAAGCCCTTAAGGCATTCGGATCTGGCTGAAGAGCCCATGAGAATATTTTAGGCATGGAAAGCTAAGACACTCTGAAAAACAAACAAACAAACAAAAAAAAACAGAAGACCTAAATGAAAGATCTCTGCGAGTGAGATCCCAGTGGAAAGAATGGGGCCATCAAAGAAGGAGGTACCTTTCTCTGAAGGGAGGAGAGAACCTCCACTTTGACTATGACCCTGTCGGAATAAGATTGAAGTCGGCGAACTCAAAAGGCTTCCATTGCCTTGGCAACTCATGACTAGAGCCTAGGGAGATTACTGATGCCATAAACAAGAGTGTCAAATTGTTAAATCAACATCAGGAGTCACTGTGTACTTACGTCTCATGAGGGATCTGTCCTTAATGTGTTATCCAATGTGAAATAATGCTATTACTAGTACTGAAACAGTATTTTACACTTTGTGTTTCTGTGTGGGTGCAAACTGATGAAATCTTTACATAGTATATACTGAATCGATCTTCTGTATATAAAGATAATTGCAAATGATTAAAAAACTTGGTGTTAAATTGGAAATTGCATAGATAATTAATCAATTCTTTAAAAAAAATCATGTAGGATCTCTGTCCTTAATGTGCTGTACATTGTGAATTAATACTATAACTAGTACTCCAACAGTATTTTCACTTTGTGTCTCTATGTGAGGGCAAACTGTTGAAATCTTTACATAATATGTACTAAACTGATCTTCTGTGTATAAAGAGAATTGAAAATGAATCTTGATGTGAATGGAAGGGGAGAGGGAGCGGGAAAGGGGAGGGTTGAGGGTGGGAGGGAAGTTATGGGCGGGGGGGAAGCCATTGTAATCCATAAGCTGTACTTTGGAAATTTATATTCTTTAAATAAAAGCTTTATAAAAAAACCAAATAAATAAATAAATCTTTTAAAAAAGAAAAAAAGATTTATTTTATTATTTATATGAAAGTCAGAGTTACACACAGAGAAAAGGAAAGGCAGAGAGAGAAAGAAAGAAAGAGAGAGAGAGAGAGAGAGAGAGAGAGGTCTCCCATCTACTGTTTCACTCCCCAATTGGCTGCAATGGCCAGAGCTGCACCCATCCGAAGCCAGGAGCCAGAAGCTTCCTCTGGGTCTCCCACGTGGGTGCAGGGGCCCAAGGACATGGGTCATCTTCTACTGCTTTCCCAGGGTACAGCAGAGAGCTAGATTGGAAGTAGGACTGCCGGGACTCTAACTGGTGCCCATATGGGATGCCAGCACTGCAGGTGGCGACCCCACCCACTATGCCACAGCACTGGCCCCCAAAAAACATTTTTGAAGTGTTTGCTACTATCTGTGCACATCATGGGCATTGCCTCACTTAACTCTCACCACGATTCTAGGGGATATTTATGGCCCCATTTTACAGATGAGAAAACAGAGGTTAGCTAGTGCTATGGTGCACAGGGTCAACTTGCTGCCCACACAACCAACATCCAATATGGGCACTGGTTTGAATACTTGCTGTTTCACTTCCAACCCAGCTCCCTGACAATGTGCCTGGGAATGCATCAGAATATAGCCCAAGTATTTGGGTCCCTGTACCCACATAGGAGACATGGATGAAGCTCCTGGCTCCTGGTTTCAGCCTGGCCCAGCCCCAGTTGTTGCAGCCATCTAGGGAGTGAATCAGTGGATAGAAGATCTTTCTCTGTATCTCTCCCTCCCTCTCTCTGTAATTCTGCCTTTCTAATAAATAAATAAATCTTTTAAGAGAGAGAGAGAGAGAGAGAGAGAGAGAAGATATTTAGTGACATGCTGAAATCCAAAGTGATGTAGTCAGGATTTGAATCCATGTGACTGACTTCAGAACAAATGGTCATATGATTATAACCCAAAGCTCCACAGTATTCATTGACTGTGTTCCAAGTAAATCTGCATGAATTGCAGCAATGGCATGCCTTACAATCACTGCAAATGTCCAGTCTAGAACAAGGGAACGTGCCATCCTTCCCTCTGGTGGATTCTAACACCACTAACACCATCACAATTCTGGGAATGGAGTCACTGAGGTGAGTGTTGGAGAGGTGAGTCTTTAATAACAACACAGCCCATGGCACTGGTCCTCAGTACACTAGGGTTATAAAACGCATCAACTCTGAGGATGTAGGGCACATACGATAGCTAGGTACACATTCTCTTTTGCTCCAAAGCTCATGATCCCGAGTCTGACAAGTGCAGTCCCCCAGGGCCTTCCCTTGCTTCACGCCCCACCCCTGCTCCCATCCCCATTCCCCTCTGCAGCCACGGTGTCAGGGACCTATAGATCTTCGCCTGTCAAGCAGCTTGGGTTTTAATTTTTAGGTGAAGGAGCTAAGCCATTGAGGATTTGTACTCCAAGTTTAGCATGACTACATTTGGTGAATGTAACTGGAACTCTGGAAACCAGATGGAAACCATGGCCTGGGCCATCATTAGGCATGCATAAGGCATACACCCAATGGATTGCACCATAAACAATCGTGAAAGCAGCAAGCATGGAACTAGGGATTGCCCTTGGCATCGTCCAACTGAGTGAGGACAAGGGATTAACTGAAGAATTCAATCTTCTTAACAAACCCAACACCATCTAAGGTTGTGGCTTCACAAGTAATCATTTTAAGAGTATCCTTCAGTTTGTACAATATATCCACCATCTATTTAGTAAGTCCTCAGAAAACACCAGAGAAAAAGAAGTTCCTAGCATCAAGGGATTCACAGGACAGAAACCCTGTGGTTGCGCTGGGAGGAGAAAGAGAAGGTGGAGCCGACATAACCTGAAGTACTGCAGAGAGGCCTGAGCTTGAGTTCTGCCTTGGGTGCTTTCGCAGCCTGCCCAAGGTCTGCCCGCTGGAGGCAGCAAAGCCAGTTAGACCTGGACCTGATTCCGACACCGGTGCTCCTTCTTGCACGCGGTCATCAGTCCTTCCATGAACATCACCCATCAGGGGCTGCCTCGTGAAATCCTATGAGAGGGAAGCAAACTGGCGTGTTCAAAGAGCTGCCACTGGAAGAAGTTATCGTTGCTAATGCTTATTTCTGTGTGGACCTCGAGGCTTGTCGATGACCTGCCTGCAGCATTTCAGCAACTTCGCCTTGTCTCTCGTGAGCTCTCATTATCGGCAGGGGCAAGTGGGTTGATACTGGCAGTGCCCTTCCTCGCCTCCTCTCCCTTCCCCTGTCCTTCTCTTTCATTCTCCTTGTTTGTGCAAAGCTCCTGTGCTGATGGATACACACAGCTGAAGACAGACTGTAACATGCAATTACGTTCAGTACCAAAAATAGCCTGCATTTTTATTATTATGAAATCCGCACGGATTCCAAAACGGTGGCATGCATTTTCTCACATAGAAAACAATGTTGAAAGCCTTCCCCAGCTCCGCCGTGGCATCATTTTCCTTATTCTAAGCCTTGCCTGAGGAGTTCATTAACTCTGCGGTGATTCGCCTTGCTTTGCAAGCCTTGCTCTGAGCAGAGACCAGCATTCTAAATGACCATGTTCAAGTCTTCCACTGTGTTCCAGCTTGTACCAACACTACGGGGAGTGAGGACACAGGTTGTGGTGTGGTCCCTGCCCCGGAGAGACAAGAATAATGAAGTCTCTCATTCGATCCGTGGCTATTGCTATCATTTCAGATCCCAACGCAGGCATCCTTCCCTCACCCCAAACCAGAGGAAGGCATAGGCCCGTCGGTACCGTTCGCACTATCAACAGTTCATGCTGATGATAGATCTTACAGGACTCACATTTCATCCTGAAGAATGCATAGCCTTTGTAGTTTCTAATGGCTAATGTCCAGGCACAGAAAAGGCTATTTAAGGACTCTGAAATAAGATGGCAGGAAATTGAGATTCACTTACTGCATACAAAGTGATGAAAAAATCCCCTCTTTCACTACTCCTTTTCCCCTTGGGTCTGTGGTTCACAAACTGCAGGGCATAAATCGTGCTGCAAACCATACTGGAATATCAATAAACCCACATCGACCTGAGGCAGGAACTCAGCGTGCAGTGCATGGACTTTTTTTTAGATGTTGGTTGGCAGCCAGGTTGATGAAAGGAGAAACCAAAGAGAATAACAGTGCAGCTGCCACAGCAAAGGAGTTAGAACTCAGGAAATGTTCTCCTTGCGCCTCTCTGTATCTCTGCACATCCACAAGGAATCAAGTCACTTGGGGGCAGAGAGGTCAAAGGAAGAATACCAACGCCATGCTGGAGGCCACAAATCCCCAGTCCTGGGCAGGCCCCAAGTGTTAGAGGTTGAATGTTGCCCGCCAGGATCCATGTGTTGAAGTCTTCAAGCCCAGAACCTCAGAGTCTGACCTCATTTGGAAATAGGATCTTTACAGAGGTAACCAAGCTGAAGTGAGGTCATTAGGATGGATCCTAACCCTGCCGGGCTGGTATCCCAACACAGAGGGGCAATCTGGACACACGCCTAGGCAGAAGCTGATGCAGACATGCACGCCCATGCTGGTGAGGGTACAGTTGCAGCTAGTGGGGAGAGGAGAGGCAGGCCAGAGGCAGCACTGACAGCTGGCAAACAACTTGAACTGCCTGGAGACCGAGTGTATCGTAGGGAGCAGGGTGGTGTGAAACTGGGTCTAGAGCAGGCCCCAAGCTGTGGAGAGCTGTTAGGTTCAACAAGATCAAGTGACTCATCTAAGACAGCTTGGCTGGTCAGCAGCAGAGCTGAGACTCGGGCTTCTTTTCACCACGTCAGTGCCATTTCTATGAAGTCATAATCATAGCTGCCCTGTAGTAACTAAGATAAGACATTCTGTGCATTAAATCATTTCACCTCTACAGAAATCCCATAAAACCAGTGTTATTATCATTTGTTTCACTTTTCCATTGAGGAACTAAAGCCTTATTCAAACTTCGCAGCTGGTGGTGACCATCAATTTGTTTAACCATCATCATATGGATCTTCCTTTTTGTCCTCTGTGGCAGGAATGTGTAAGGAAAACAACAATCCACTGACACGGTCTGTGAGTATCTGACATAGAAAAAAACACATACTTGTGCAACTTAGAAGGCTGTCTTTACTGGCAATGAGATAACCACTTTATCCATTTACTTCTCAATATGGTGAGAATTTATACCAATTTCATAGACGTTTTCCATTTGCCTAGGTTGTAGAAACAGCAAAACAGAATCAAAAATTATTTTTCTCTAGCATTATCTTTCCAGGCTGCACAAGTAGGATGTCCTAAGGAGAATTTCTGTCAGACAGGATAAATATGCTGATGTATTTGAATACCTCTCAACACTCTTTGAAATACTTATAGCATTAAATTACTATTCCCCATGACGTAATCCACACCATACCAGCTATGAGGCCACATATACAAGGACTTTTTTAAGAGAGAGATGTAATTTGAGAAAAAGACTAATCTGCAACTTCATTCTTAATTGACAAGCACTACTTGCAAAAATGTTAGGGTTGGGTGCAAGAGTTACACCTTAATGCTAGTGTGAGCACTAGTGCCCTGAAATTCTGTATCCACGCTTTGATGAAATGCATGAAAATACTGTATGAGAAGAGTGACTCTGGGGTAGTTAATAACAATAAAGTCCATCTTTGCTGTTGTCAACACAGTGTGGATGTGGATGTGTGCTACACGTGACGTTAAATTAGGCAGGGAGAAGACAAGATGGCACAAGCTGTGGTTTGAATATGTGCCCCAAAAGTTCATGTGTTGGAAATGCAACACCCAGGTTTATATTTTCATGGCATTTGCAGGTGTGGTCTCTAGAAGACAACTAGGATTAGAAGTCGTGAGGCTGGGACCCTCTGAAGGCATTGGTGTCTTTATAAGAAGTGAGACCCAAGCTAGCACACCTGCTCTGTGCCAGCATGTGATGCTCTCTACTGCGTTACCATTGTGCCAGCATGTGATGCTCTCTACCGCGTTATCATGCAACACAAGACCCTCACCAGGGCTGAGGCATTCTGGCACCATGGTCTTAGACTTCTCAGCTCCAGAACATGAGCCAAATAAACATTTTTTCTTTATAAATTAGCTGGGATTGGGTATTCTGTTACAGCAACAGATGAAGACAGTATGCTACTTCTGATGGAGATCCATGTTGAGCAAAGTGAGAATCACGAGAAGAAGTAAGACACTGGGTGGACAGGGAGGAACAGGGAAGGCAGTAAAGCAGCACCCTCAGGATTCACAGTGAGTTCAAAGCACAACAGGGCGACAGAAAGAGGCTCTGTTTCTAGAACATTGGGGCCAAGGCGTTTTTGCAAGTGCAGAGCTTGATGCTTTGGGGAACAGAGGCTGTGAGAGTCCACCCACACATGCATAGATGAAGAGTGGACCAGGACTAGCCTGGATCTCCATTGAAGGGAGCACTGGCTCTGGCTGGAGAAAGCTAAAGCACAACTCGGGGTGACTGAAGCATGGCTAAGCACAGCTGAAGTCAAGCTGCACTCAAATCCATGAACCACAGAAAGCTTGAGCTCAATCACATCACTGTTGCAGGCTCTGGCTTCCTCATCTGTAAGTTCAGGACAAAGAACAGTCTTGATTCAATGGGACTTTATGGACAGCACGTCAGATGATCTGTATAAGACACGGCCAGCCCCTGTCCTGGAATTCATACTTGACTGGCATTAGCTTTGATTGTTATTCTTTGAAGAGCTGATATTTCATCTGGGCTATGAAAAATGAAGGGCATTTTAGGTGGGAAAGGGTGGGGGCAGGAGGGACATTCCAAAGACAGAGAATAACATCAAAATTCATTTTCCAGGCCAAGAAGAAAAATACCTCTTTTGTGAAAGGCTCCTTTTCAGCTTGACTGTTGGAGGAAGCAAGCCAAGAATGTCACATGGGAGGACAGGATTGGAGACTCCACATTTCTTTCTGAAGTCCAGGAGATGGGGATGTGCATTTTAGTATTCCTAGCCTGACCTGTCTCTTAGCCTCCACCGCCATTGGCCTCTACCTTTGCTGAAGCATTTATTCTCACACGAAGAGATGAACACATTATTTGGAGCCTAAAGGGTTGGCAGAGAGATGGTGCTGAGGGAAACAAAGGAGCTTTTCACGTTGATCAGCCGTTTGGTCATTAGCTTGTCAGACATGTCTTAGGTTTCTTCCCTGTGCCAAGCATTCAGTCCAGCGCAGTGGATAATGAAGGCACCTGCGTCACTATCCCTGTCCTTGGCAGCTGTGACTGGTGAGGGAGGAGGGTAGGTGACCAGATAATTACAACCTCAAAGGACACAAACAAAGTGCCCGGTAGCAAAAGCTGAGCCTGGGGGATCACAGGAAGCCACAGAACTCCTAAAAATCAATGGTGACCTGGGAAGACACTGGGGTTACAGCTGACAATGTAAGGAGGAGCCTGCTGTCCAGGGGTCACCTGAGAGGTATTACCATGTGTATGCTTCTGAGCATGCACCATAGAGAGCTTCCTGCAAATTGATAACCAGCCTTGTCAGAGGCACTGCTTCCTCCCTCCTGTGTTTCACACTTTAATTTCCTCCTTCTGAAAGAAAAGTTTAATCAGAGCTGAATTCAATTAGAAATGCTAATGCTGGGATAATTACCACTGCTTTCTGAAGAATTATCCTTAATAACGCATTTCATTCATCCGTCCTAAATGCAGCTTTGGACCTACCCCCTCCTGATGCGGGGGAAGCAGCCTGGAGCTGAGTTTCCACAACCACTTGTGGGTTACCATACACTGAGAGCTGGAGTGCCACACGCAAGGCAGCATCCACTCACTGCGCAGCCAAGTCTCAGCTTTCCAGGTGCAGTCCCACAGCTGCTCAGGGACCCCGTGAGTTGAATGACGCTGACTCACAGGAACCGGCATGGAAGGGACAGAGCTGGGGGCTGCTGGCAGCTGAGGGAAGCAAGTTCAATCAGGCCTCTGCAGGCAGCCTCCGTGGGACGATTCATCTGCAAGATGCTTTCTATCCCAGCCCTGCCTGCCCACCCATGATGTAGAATTTGCTGGGCACAAGCCCAGGAGGCAGAATCAGAGAGGCTTCTCCCTGCCCCAACTCCACCAGCCCTGGCATTTCTCAGATGTATCTTGCTTAAATTCTCTAAAGCCACGGTTTTCTCATCTGTAAAATGGATTAATAAAACCTACTCTAGGGGCTGGCACTGTGGCATAGTGGGTAAGACTGCCTCCTGCAGTGCTAGCATCCCATATGGGCACAGATTCGAGTTCCGGCTGCTCCACTTCCCATCCAGCTCTCTGCTATGACCTGGGAAAGTAGTGGAAGATGGCCTGAGTCCTTCGGCCCCAGCACCTGCATGGGAGACCCAAAAGAAGCTCCTGGCTGCTGGCTTCAGATTGGTCCAGCTCTGGCCACTGTGGCCATCTAGGGAGTGAACCAGCAGATGGAAGACCTCCCTCTCTCTTTCTGCCTGTGACTCTCTGTTACTCTGCCTTTCAAATAAATAATAATAATAACAATAATAATAATCACTCTATAGAACTGTTATGATGAAAGTTAAAACAAAACAAAAACAAAAAACCATTTCCCTGACTACCTAAAATACTAGGATAAAATTGTGAATGCCTAGTAAAATTCATGAGTTCCCTGTTTTCCCCTCCCCATGGATGGAGAGGGGCTATATGCCTCACATTTTTGGATAGTCCATGTCTAACCCAGGAGGGGGTTGGTGAATGTGCTGTAGGAACGCCTAGGTAGGAAGCGTGGGTACCTCAATCTACGTTTTTTCTTGGAGGTGAGCGAAGATTTTCTTGTATTATACCTGAAACTTTTCAGTAACTTTGAGATTGTTTCAAAAAGCTTGTTTTATCGTTTTGGTAGATTTATTTTGTGTGTGTGTTATCCAAGCATTTTTTTTATTTTTAGTTTTTAAGCTTTTAATAAATTCAACATAGTTCATATTCTCTCTCTCTCTCTCTCTCCTCCTTTCTTTCTTAGTTTTAGAGTTAACATTTGATGTACATACCATCAACAGCCTAAGGCTCCACCAGATAAAAAGTTTGACAAGTAAGAAGCAGAAAGACCTTAGTTTAATGGGAATATAGGTAAAGATCGCAAATAATAATCAAATGGAAAGATGACCATTTGACTCACTTACCATAAATTTTAAAGTAATTTAGATCATTAAATGATAGTAACATAACATTCTTAACTGCAGTTTAACAAAGATATAAAACAAAGATTGACAAAACTATATTTGCAGCAATACTGATACACAAAGGCATTTCGTTCTTTTTTTTTTTTTTTTGGATTTTTTTTTTCATTTTCAATTTCAGTTCCAATACATAAAGGGAGAACATGTGGTGTTTGTCCTTCTGTGTCTGGCTTATTTCACTCAACCTGATGTCCTCTGGATGTATCAATTTTATTACAAATTGTAGGATTTCATTCTTTTTTATAACTGAATAATATTTCATTTGTTTTGTTCTAGTACTATTGGTTGAACTCTGTAATTAACACACAATTATTCTTAGGTGTTTAAATTTTAACTGAAAAGTGATCCCTGTTAAATATCACAGTGGGAATAAGAGAGGGAGGAGATGTACAATTTGGGACATGCTCAATCAGACTTGCCCCAAATGGTGGAGTTAGAATCGTGCCAGGGGATTCCAATACAATCCCATCAAGGTGGTATGTACCAAGGCCATCTCACTAGTCCAAGTGATCAATTTCAGTTCACAATTGATCACACAGATAGGTCTAAGCGTCAAAGGGATCACACAAACAAGACTAGTGTCTGCTAATACTAACTGATAGAATCAAAAAGGAAGAATGATCCAACATGGGAAGCGAGATACACAGCAGACTCATAGAATGGCAGATGTCCTAAATAGCACTCTGGCCACAGAATCAGCCCTTAAGGCATTCGGATCTGGCTGAAGAGCCCATGAGAGTATTTTAGGCATTGAAAGCCAAGACACTCTGGAAAAAAAAAAAAAAAAGAAGAAGAAGAAGACCTAAATGAAAGATCTCTGTGAGTGAGATCCCAGTGGAAAGAACAGGGCCATCAAAGAAGGAGGTACCTTTCTCAGAAGGGAGGAGAGAACTTCCACTTTGACTATGACCCTGTCGGAATAAGATCAAAGTTGGCGAACTCAAAAGGCTTCCATTGCCTTGGCAACTCATGACTAGAGCCTAGGGAGATTACTGACGCCATAAACAAGAGTGTCAAATTGTTAACTCAACAACAGGAGTCACTGTGTACTTACTCCTCATGTGGGAATCTGTCCTTAATGTGTTGTCCAATGTGAAGTAATGCTATAACTAGTACTGAAACAGTATTTTACACTTTGTGTTTCTGTGTGGTGCAAACTCTTGAACTCTTTACTTAATATATACTAAATAGATCTTCTGTATATAAAGATAATTGAAAATGAATCTTGATGTAAATGGAATAGGAGAGGGAGAGGGAGAAGGGAGGGGTGAGAGTGGGAGGGAAATTATGGGGGGGAGCCATTGTAATCCATAAACTGTACTTTGGAAATTTATATTTACTAAATAAAAAAATTTAAAAAAAGAAAAATTTATCCTTATTCCAATGTGTGGTCTGGGCACTTTTTCAAGAATCAGTTGGCTGATTTATATATGCATTCTATTCCATTTCTCTGTGTGTCATTTTTTATGCCAATACCATGCTGTATTGATTATGTTAGCTTTGCAATATGCTTTGAAGTCAGGTATTGTGATGCCTTCAACTTGATTTTTTTTTCCCCTTAGGATCACTTTGGTTATTCTGGGTCAATTGTGATTCATACAAATTTTAGGATTGTTTTTCCTAATTCTACAAAGAATGCCATTGTTATTTAGGACAAGATTATTGAATCTGTAAATTGCTCTTATTTGAAAGGGGAAAAGGTAAAAACTCAAGAATTTTTTTAAGTTAGGAGGAGCTGGTAAATTGAAACAAACATCCCATGTAAAGAAGTTCAGCAGTTTGCTTAAGATTCTTGTTGTTCCAGCTGGGAGCAAAGATGTCAAAATCTTCTCTGTTCCAAGCCCTGGGTATCCGTTCCCCTCCTGCTCTTTTACAGGACACAAAAATGGAGCTCTGTACACCTGGCCTTCCTGAGTCAGATAGACATCATCTGTTTCTGTGATAACTGACCTTGTCCACCAACTCCCCCCCCAGCCCTACTGACTTCAATTTTGCAGACTTAAGTCAATCACAGGCTTGACAATTAAGTTTTGACCTTTGGACATCATAATCCAATAGACCTACCTCTCCATTTTTAGCAAATGATGAAACAGAATCCATTTATACTTGGTCAAGGGTGCTACTTATGAAAAGGAAAAGGAGAACTCTGAATTCAATATAAATGGAATGAGATGGATAAATCATTAAAAGTCTACAAAATAAATAATGGAGTAATATATTGGCAGCAGTGCAGAAGCACAGAGGAGAGAATTAATAACAGCGTGTCAGAAGGCTTTCCATTCCAGATGGCTTTTGATAGGTTTCTGAAACCCGGATAGGTTATTTTACATCATTCATATGTTGAGCACTTCAAAAATTCATGGAAAAATTAATTTAAAAAATAAGTCTTTTTTAAGATTTATTTTAATTATTTGAAAGCAAAAGTTACAGGGAGAGTAGAGACAGATGGCCTTCCATCTGCTGGTTCACTCCCAGATGGCTGCAAAAGCAAGAGCTTCTTTTGGATCTTCCACGTTGGAACAGGGGCCCAACAACTTGGGCCATCTTCCACTGCGTTCCCTGGCCCATTAGCAGGGAGCTGGATTGGAAGTGGAGCAGCCAGGACACAAACCGGAGTCCACATGGAATGCCAGAACTGCAGGTATAGCTTAGCCTCTGCACCACAGCCTTGGCTACCATTTTTATTTTTAAAATATACTGAGGGGGCTATTGTGGCATAGCAAGTTAAGATGCTGCCTGCTACGCCAGTTTCCCACGTGAGCACCAGCTCAAGTCTCAGCTACTCCACTTTAGATCCAGCTCCCTACTAATTCACCTGGGAAAGCAGAAGATAGCTCCAGTCCTTGTGCTCCTGACACCCACGTGGGAGACTAGGATGGAGCTCCAGGCTCCCAACCTCAGCTTACCCTTGCTCAGACCATTGCAGTCTTTTGGTGAGTGAATCAGTGGATGGAATTCTCTTTCTCATTCTCTCTCTCTCTCTCTCTCTCTCTCTCTCTCTCTCTCTCTCCTCTTGCTCTCCCTTCTCCTTCGCCCTCTTTCTCCCTCTCTCTCTATGCTCTCTCTCTCTCTCTCTCTCCCCCCTCCCCCCTCTGTCTAACTCTGTCTTTCAAACAAATAAATTTTTAACGAAGAAAAATTGTTGACATCTATGCATAAAAGAGTCTTCAAAGAATACATGGCAGATGTATTTTTTGAAAAAATTACATAAAAATTTCAAAACTTTTGCACTAAAATAAAATAAACTTATCATTTAATTCATCTTTCCTTTCCACAAACTTTCTGAAGTACATGATATAATTTCTTAGTTTTGCCAAAAAACAGAAAGATTCTATTGCTTTCTGGAAAAGTTATAGCTGCAGTTCACATCCACAAACATGCATTCCTCAAGCATGTCCTTACTATTCCTTTCTGTTCAAGAGCAAGACCTTAGGTCATGGTCCCTGCCTTCTAAAAGTTAATATCCCAGGGAGAGAGAAAAGAAGTCAATGAAACAGAACAGTGCAATAAGTGTACACACACAGAAGGAGCTGACTCTGCCCAGGGAGACCAAGACCACATGTCTTTCTTAACACATGGAAGTAGGAGTGATGGGCTACCTTGATATAACTGAGTTACAATGCACTCTGAGGTGGTATAAGAGGAGACATATTTGCACAGACCTGTTCCTGTTCTGCTCCACTGCTTCCTAGCCACAGGAGTTTAACCAAGAAATTAAACTTCTCTTAACCCACTTTCCTCATCTACAAACTGGGAACAAATAGAATGACCTCCTAAAAGAGTAAATCTTCACAAAAAAATGCTAAGTGTGGTGGTGATGAACATGTTAATGGGCTTCATTTCATTAGTTCACAGCGTGAACACACACACACACACACATACACACACATATCTCTCAAAACGTCATTTGTTCATTGTAAACATACAAAAACTATTTGTCAGCTATACCTTACTAAAGTCAGTGGATGAGGCAGAGAAGAGACTTCCTTCATAGAATTGACTGTGATAATGTATCTGAAGTACATTTCAATACAAAATACTCAAGAGATTTGAGCTATTTTTTTTTTTTGGACAGGCAGAGTGGACAGTGAGAGAGAGAGACAGAGAGAAAGGTCTTCCTTTGCCATTGGTTCACCCTCCAATGGCCGCCACGGCTGGTGCGCTGCGACCGGCGCACCACGCTGATCCGATGGCAGGAGCCAGGTGCTTCTCCTGGTCTCTCCCCCCATGGGGTGCAGGGCCCAAGCACTTGAGCCATCCTCCACTGCACTCCCTGGCCATAGCAGAGAGCTGGCCTGGAAGAGGGGCAACCGGGACAGAATCCAGTGCCCCGACCGGCACTAGAACCCGGTGTGCCAGCACTGCAAGGCGGAGGATTAGCCTATGATTATCATTAAAAAACAATTTGCCCACCAGAACAGCTCATTCAGCATAAAAAGAAATATTGGCTCACTGGCAAACACCCACAGTCATGATGGGACACGAAGGGTCAATACTGGGTCCTTAAAGACCCTCTGTGGCATCCTCGTGCTACAGAGCAGGATTATGGATATGATAAAAGTAAATCTGGCCGTGAGAAATGTGGTAGGCTCCCAAAAGCATCCTTGTTGACCAGATGATTCTGCCCTGCCATGGCACCTGATACGTTATCCACAGAGGGCCCTCAACAAATTCTTGCCAAATGGAAGTATGAATAAGCAAACACACAAATAAATGCATGAATGAGGAAGTGTGTGAATCATTCTTTTCCTTTGAGGCAAGTTTCCCAAACCGAACAAACCATGCAGTATGAATTCTGTCATTCTTCAGATGCAAATTCACCAGCAAAAGTGTTGTCCTGTTGTGCCAAGCACAGGCCCCTCACGTTCATAACCTTTGTTCACTTGCTCAGCAGCCCAGTGGACTGGGATTATGCTTTCCTGTTTTATGGGTTGGGAGATGGTAGTCCAGAAAGGGGCAGATTCTTGTCAAGGATTCCACTACCAGTCTGGCCAAGTTTGAACTCAGCCAAGTGCACTGCTTATTTAACAACGCAGCTCTTAGGAGGGCTTGGAGCTCGGAACCTTCCCATCAATACATGCATTTCTTTTACTTGTCCCATCAAAGGCTCGACTGTATCAGCTTTAGAAGCCTAGGCACCACCTAACACTGCTCATGTTCCTATAGTGCTTGTATTTCCACTGAATTATCAAGATCCACCAACACGCCTAAAACTCTCAAGTCTTGCCCCCAACCCTCTGTGTTCCATACTACTTTCTTACCCCATCCACAGTCTTCTTTCTGCTGGGATAACCCAACATCCTGCTAGCTGGAGTGGATCCCTTGACCCTGTCATTTCAAACACATTCTCACACAGCAGTACAGTGGCCTCCGTGGATGGCACCTCAACTTCTGCTCTCCATCAATTATATGATTCCTCCTGGTTTGTCCATCTTCATCTCTTACTACTGCCCTGTCCCCACCATCACACAGTGCATACTACACACCAATAGTATGGGTCAAGAATTGCTTTAAGTGCTTTATATCTATAAATTCCTTCAATCTCATGACAAAGCTATAAAGCAGTTACTATATTAGACCACGGAATTTGTGGAAGAAAGAACCCACATGACCATGTCTTATCCAACTATTTACTCCTTTTTAGTGTTTATTTTCATCTGCTTGAAAGACAGAGTGAGAGTGAGAGTGAGAGTGAGAGTGAGAGAGAGAGAGAGAGACCTTCCATTGGCTAGTTCCCCCGAGTGCCTGCAACAGCCAGAGAGGGCTCAGGCCCAACTCGGGAGCCTGGAACTCAATCTGCCTCTCCTACATGGGTCTCCAACATGGGTTCCGAGCACTTGAACCATCATCTGCTGCTTCCTAGGATGCATTAGCAATAAACTGGATTGGAAACATAGTAGCTGGGACTCACACTGGTACAATACTGGGGGGACCATCTGTTAGACGGATAGATGGATGAATGGATGGATGGATACAATATGGGATAGAAGGATCTAATGCTGATACTAAAATTCACCTAGAGTTAGATGCTCCAACAACACTTGGCTCAACTCTTTCTCAAATCCAGTTTGAGATCCCAAAAATGAATCATATTTTCAATATTTTTGGTACAGAAACACAAATACTTCAGAAGAAAAAATGATAAACTTATGGTGAAATATTGCTTGTTCTCTCCTTTCCTCAAAGCTTGGGGAAGTCCTGCCAAGCAACCAAATGAGGAGACCACAGTCATGAAGCCTCTCTACAGCCATTTGCCTTCAATCAAGATCAAGGAAAGTTGACTTGCCGTGAAAAATTGGCTGCTTCTGGAATCTTTAAGCTATTGAGCTGATTTGCATTTTCCCTTCAACATGAACTGATTTTAAGTGGGAGAAAAAAAATCAACTTCTGTTTTGCACTCTAATGGGAGGATAAAAGTTATACAACCATGAATTCCACTGATTAGAGATTCTTGCTCATTTTCTGTTGCCTGCTAGCCATTTGGTAGCATTTTAATTTAACTTTCCACTTGCATATTCTCCATTAATATTTATGAAATGATTACTAGCTGTGGCTTAGTCTTTAAAAACTGGATTCAAAGCACTCGGCAAAATACATTTGCTAGTAGTTGTGAACAAATAATGCTGTAACAAGCTGTTAGGCGGCTTTCATTTCTTAATGCAGCTTTTTTTTTTCCCTGAAGCTAAGATAATTAAAAAGCAGTGTGGGCTAATCAGCAGGTAGAAAGTCCAGTAATTACACTAAGCCTTGTATATTACAGGAATCCTTCGACCAAGTCCAATTTCTGACTGAGTAGAATCTGTGGAGTCTTAAATGCCCATTAGATAAAGACAAAGCTTTATTCCCAGGACGAACCTTAATATCATAATAACCAGCATGTGCTAGGATCTGTATAGTTAAAATATTTCTTTCTTTCTTCACATCTTTAGAAATGTTGCTCTCACAACAACTCCACGAGATGGGCTTTATTACCTTTCCAATTTTACAAGTTAAAAGCTTTTAGGTTAAAAAGCTGGAGTAATATCACTCATTTAATGACCATGCCTGAATGAAAGTCCTTACCAGACTCTGTGACCTGCTCTTCGATCCGGAGGACACACATTGTGGCCTTGCCACCTACAAGCCCAGGATCTCCAGCAGGCGGCACCAAGGGCAGTCACCCAAGGAAACAGCTCACTGCAGTGAAGCAGGAGGTAATACTTGCAAGAGTGCATGTCTGTGCATGGTCCTGGATGAGTACAAATACAGAGAGAAACCAATGGCTACTGCAACAGGGACAAAGAAGAGGGACCCTCGACAGTTAAAAAAGACAAGAACATAGGGGAGCTGAACACTAAGCATACACAGAAGAGAGGCACAAAACCTCAGAACCTGCAGAGAGTGAGGTTGGGTGGGGTTCCCTGGAGAAGAAGGCATTGACCAGATCACCAAGTGCCTCTGCTTAATTCAAGGTTTTTAAAATTTTTTGAAATTATTTATTTATTTGAAAATCAGAGTTATAGAGAGAATCTTCCATCCACTGATTCAATCCCCAGAAAGCAACAATAGCCAGTGCTGAGACAAACCTAAGCCAGGAGCCAGGAGTTTTATCAGGGCCTTCCATGTGGGTGGCAGGGGCCCCAGCGCTTGGGTCATTTTTTGTTGCTTTTCCCAGGCCATTAGCAGGAACCTGGATTGGAAGTGGAGCAGCTGGGACACAAACTGGTGCCCATAGAGGATGCTGGCATTGCAGGCAGTGGCTTTACTCACAACGCCAGCCAGCAAGTTTTATTTTTTAGGTGATGAGGAATTGATTAAAAACATTTTAAGAAAAAGAGTGAAAATGAAAGATCTCTGTGAGTGAGATCCCAGTGGAAAGAACAGGGCCATCAAAGAAGGAGGTACCTTTCTCTGAAAGGAGGAGAGAACTTCCACTTTGACTATGACCCTGTCGGAATAAGATTGAAGTCGGCGAACTCAAAAGGCTTCCATTGCCTTGGCAACTCATGACTAGAGCCTAGGGAGATTACTGACGCCATAAACAAGAATGTCTAATTGTTAAGTCAGCAACAGGAGTCACTGTGTACTTACTCCTCATGTGGGAATCTGTCCTTAATGTGTTGTCCAATGTGAAGTAATGCTATAACTAGTACTGAAACAGTATTTTACACTCTGTGTTTCTGTGTGGGTGCAAACTCTTGAACTCTTTACTTAATATATACTAAATTGATCTTCTGTATATAACGATAATTGAAAATGAATCTTGATGTAAATGGAATGGGAGAGGGGAGGGGTGTGAGTGGGAGGGAAATTATGGGAGGAAGCCATTGTTATCCATAAACTGTACTTTGGAAATTTATATTTACTAAATAAAAAAAAGAATTAAAAAAAAAAAAGAAAAACAGTGAAATGACAAGGTGATCGGAAACAAGGACTGATTGAATCAGAGAGGAAGCAAAGCAGTCAGAGGCTAGAAGTTCAGGAAACCAGTGCCAAAGGCTTCAGCTTGGCCATGGGGGCAGTGGATGAAGGTTAAGCTGCCTGGAAGTGACAGGATCCATCAGTGAACCAAATGCCACATCCACACACGATGCTCTGCACACCACTGTGCACGCTCTGCATAAGCAGGCATTAGGCTTACCAGCAAAAGGAACCAAGAAGGTGGTGTCAAAGGGTGCTGAGAATGAACGCCTCTGGATCTGGAAACTGAATGCTGTGTTTAACAAGGTACAGTCGCACTGGCCAGGCTCAGTCTCAGGACCCTTCCGTGTGTAGAGCTGCTCCTGGCAAACCAGAGAAGGTGCACTCTACGGCCTTCCTCTCACCTCCCTCTGCCCATCTGAATGATCACGTCATCACTGATACAGCTTTAAATGCCATCTCCCTTCAAGGGGCCCTGTCATGCAGAACACTTGAATATTCTGGTCCCTAACAAGTTCAGCCCCGATGATGGAAATTCAGGAACTTCAAGAGATGGGAGGATTTGGGTCACACTGAAAAGTCTTCCTCTCCTAACTTTGTGTGTTAATCTCCACCCTGTGACAGCTTTGTGAATAGGATCCCTTTATGGGTAAAGTTCTTTCTGCCGCTTAGGGATTCCAACCTTTATATCATGGCCTCTAGAAATTTAGGATAGAATACAATTCTCCTTGAAAGACATAATCATGGAACCATTACCTGCTATTGTGAAACAGTAGTACTTAAACTGCTTTGTAGGGCAGCTGTTGGCTACAAGGAAACAAAACTGGGTCAACCCATAGGCTCCACTGGAGGAAAGGTGAGGGGACGAAAGCAAGGAAAGAGTCTGTTGAATTTTCAGGTATTGTGGGGATGGCACGACTGGAAAAAAAGGTATGCTGTCTCATTTGCACGGGCAAATAAACACACTTGGGTACGCCCACGCCTATGTGTGCATGCATGCGCGTGCACGCACACACACATACACCATTGCAAGTCAGAGGAATCGCATGCACCACCCATCTGGTGATGACTTTCTGCCACAAAGCTGTCCTACAGCGACTACACTTGTCAAACAAAAATCCAAACTCATGCTCTCAAAGGAGGTCTTCTCTCTTTTTATTTTACCAAAAACAAATGTGTTTGAGACACATCTGGGGTTTGTCGTAACCCAATCACATGATGTCCAAACGTTTAGTCATGGCTGCCTCTGCAACTCTCCATCCTCTCACCTTGAGCAGGCCTCGCTCCCTTCTGCAGAAGTGATTCTGCCTCTTTGGGGGCCAATTCCTATGCGCGCCTTCACTTCAGAACATGTGTCTGCACTACTCTGTCTCCTTTCTCACACAGTGAAATTGTATCACCAAGACTGGCAGGCTCTGGAGCGTGACGGATCTGAGACCGAATCCCAGCATTGACAGCTACAGTCTGGACCCAGGGCAAGTTCTCCCACCTTTCTGAGCACCAGACGTCTCATCTGTGAGATGGATTTACTGGAAGAGCCCAGAAAGCCTGGGATACATGGCCAGAACTTGATAAACATCGCCTGCTTGCTTTGCTTTTTGCTTTGCTTGTCACAACTCTGGAAGTCTTAGCACCTTTGTTTCTAACTCCCGTGCAAGTCCTGAAACCACTACAGTGCTTCCTGCTGCTTTTCCCTCAATGGTGCTTACCAAACATACTTCAAGATCCAGTTCCAACATTTCTATAGCTCTGGGGATACTGCGTATCTGTCATTAATTTTTTTATTTGAAAGGCAGAGAGACTGACCATATGCTGGTTCACTCCCCAGATGCCCATAACTGGGACTGGGTCAGGCTGAAGCCAAGAGCTGGGAACTCAACCCAGGTCTCCCACATGAGTGACAGGGTCACAACTACTTGACCCATCATCTGATGCCCCCTAGAGTGCCCATCAGCTGGACGCTGGAAGCAGGAGCAACTGAGACGTAGAGAGACACTCTGACATACGATGTGGGCATACCAAGCGACTTCGTCACCACTGCACCAAACGCCCACCCTGCACGTCTCTTCTTTATTAGAAGCAGGGATAATGTCAGTATTCCACAAGCAATTTCAGGTCAAAATATAGCATTTCATGAGAGGCAAGATTGGACTTTGGTTGTATAGGATGTTTTTTAGTCTCAATGTTTCTACCTTTGTGTAGTTTCTCTTAAATCAATAAAACAAAACCTATTATTTTCAATGCCACTTTGATTTTACATTTGGGTCTTACAAAATATTAATGTTGCAACTTAAAACATTCACAGCACGGGAGGCAGCACTAATCATTTCCCACGTACTTATTTTGAAACAGCAGGCCTGATGCGGTGATGTATTCATGAGCTGCTTTGAGAATGAATGCAATTATTAACCGGGCAGCATGAAAGAGAACTGATTAACTGAAGAGCTCTTTCCTGTGTGTCAGGTGCCACGCATTGCCCTGCGAACACTGAACACGGGGCTTTTGCCTTAAGGACACTCAATTCTATTCGACTAACAATGAGACTAGACTAGCACAAGATCCTCTGTGCGCTGCGAACTAGAAATCCTGTGTGTTCCTCACCTCTCCCCACCTACCTTCCCCAGTTAAGGCTTGTTGATTATTCTCCAAGACTTAGCTCCTATGTCTGTCTTCTCCAGGTAATGCTGACTGACCTGCGCAGCTGGGCTACAAGCTGCTGCCATCCCGCAGCAGGCTGGAGCTGGCTGTCTACCTCCTCATTGTTCATCCTTTACTTGCAAGTTCTTTGAGGATAGAGACCATTGATTTCTCCTGAATCCACAATACCTAGTGCAATGTCTGGCCCTCATGGGAATCCACCATGCCTGTTAAATCAGTAAATGTGAGAATGAATGAATCTAAGAATGAGTGGAAGAGCCCATTTAACCAAGGACGTTGGTGAAAGATAAACAGGGGCACTTACAGACCAGTGGCAGTGAACAGGCCACTGACCAGAACATGGACCTGAACCTCAGAGGGTCTGGAATATATCTGTCTGAGATTGCTTTGAGTACCATCTGCCATCATGATTCCATTAGCAGCTGCTAGAACGTGCTTCTTGTCTTCAAGAAAATTATATTCTAAGGTAACATTGAAGCACAATTCAATTACTTTAGTGATGACAGCAGTAACATGGCCATGTTATAATGATCCTATACATTTGTCCCAAGTTTCCCATCTTCAAATGTGTCATCTCGGGTAGTTGCCCCCATTTTTCAGAGAAGGAGCAGAGCTCTGAGAGGTGCTGGAATGGGACTCCCAGGCTCTGGAGACACCTGTGTCCACTCTGCTCTGGCCCTCACTAGGCTGACAGTGATGCTTCTAACACTGTGACACTGGGTTCTGTAGTTGACAGATGTATTTTTCTGAAAGCTGATAATTAACTGTCAAAAAAAATCTCCAAATGACATGTATTCTCACTCAAACTCTTCTTCACATAATGTTAATTTGTGTACACAGTGGGCCAGAATCTAAACTTTGCATGAACCCTTTAAGCTTTTACATCCATGCTTCAGAGTTTATTCTATGCTGTCAAGAATTGTATCATTTATGCTAGTACAGAACTTTTATTTTTCATGATTTGATTTTTTATTCCTACTGTACATTCAGACAACTTTCCTGATTTCCACTTTTCTAAAATTTTTATAGCATATATCTAATTTTGGTCTAAAGAAAAATTTCCAAAGTTCAAAGCCGAGAATCACAGCTTCAAATGTCAACAATGTCTTGCCATTCCACACTGATTTTTTAAATCTGTGTTAATTAATCCATTACAAAGTTCTTTTACTAAAATGTCTTTGTTTGTTTCAGGAACATATCTATTTTACTTCTTTTGTTTTTGTTTTCATCGAATGAGACATTGGAAATTTATTTATTTAACTTTAAACTGTGTTTATCTAGTGTAAGCATACTTTTTGGCTATTTCATGAGATTATATTGTCAACACATAATAGGACTTCTGAAGTCATAATTAAAGCTCTCATGAAAGTAATGTTCAATCTATATTAAATTGCAGTCCATCTACTTAGAAAAATCAACCAAAATGAATGTTCCAAACAAAAATTGTGTGAAAATTCATAAAAGATTTTTTAAAAGTGTGAAACAAAATGAAAGTTTCAAGATAGGTAAAAATTGGGGCTGGCACTGTGGTGCACTTGGTTAATCCTCCACCTGTGGTGCCGGCATCCCATGTGGGCACTGGGTTCTGTCCCGGTTGCTCCTCTTCCAGTCCAGCTCTGTGCTGTGGCCCGGGAGGGCAGTGGAGGATGGCCCAAGTGCTTGGGCCCTGCACCCGCATGGGAGACCAGGAAGAAACTCATGGCTCCTGGCTTCGGATGGAACAGTGCTGGCTATGACAGCCATTTGGGGAGTGAACCAACAGAAGGAAGACCTTTCTCTCTCTCTCTCTCTCTCTCTCTCTCTCTCTCTCTCTCTCTCTCTCTCTCTGTCTATAACTCTACCTGTCGAATAAATTTTAAAAAAAGATAGGTAAAAATTTACAGAATCACTCCGTGATGCACCAAGCTGTCAGCACTTTGCTCAGCTTGTCATAGTGCAGGTTTACAGGCGGGATGTGATCCTTCCCAGCATGCACCTCGCCCTGCACCTGGGGCCTTTGCCGAAGCCTGCACCACATCCCTGGAACTCTCCGCCTCCAAAGCAGTGAGCTGATAATCCTCCCTGGCCCTCATAAGGAGCTGATCTCAGGCCCTTCATGTAGTAAAGAAAACCTGACTGATACACAGAGGAAATGCACAAGTATGAATGAGTCAGAGATGTCGACTCTTAGGTGGGGAGGCATTTCTGAGTGCCACATCCTAGCTGTTAGTAAAATGGTGCCATCTTATCTGAGGGGCCATCTTAAGCCCCAGATGCCACCCTAGGCTCTGACCCAGTCGCCATCTTGTACAGTAAGTTCTGCCTCTCCAGAATCCATCCTGGCCTTAGGAGTCAGGTGACCAAATGGCCCAACCACAAGCGTCAACTCCACTCCCACTCTAACAGGATTCACTGCTCCCACTCAGGCCCCCGCAAGACTAAGACAAGGCCTGCTTTCCCGAACAGGCACTCTCTCTCGTTCCCTCTCTCCAGCCCATTGGTCTTCCCACCCCAACAATAAATTTTTCCTTTAAGTCTGGTGTATGGTGTGTTTTGTGGTGGCTTTCTATTGGAGTCATGACTCGGACCCAGGCTCTTCCATCAACCTTACTCTCCCCTCAGGGATCTGAGCTGATCCAGGATCCTGGATTCCTGCCAACCACAAAACTCCACCCTGGACCTCCTTCTTAGCCACCGAAAGCACAGTGATTTCCATCCACACGCCAGCCCTCCAAAACCCTGAGGTAAGACCAGGGATGGGGAATTCTCTCACGGCGACCTCTACCACAGGTTGTAGTTCCACTCTGCTTCATTTCAAAGTCCTGGTATCTGGCATCACAACCCCCATGGACTTTATGCCACTCCACAGACTTGATGCCTCGGGCAACGGTGGGTGTAGGTGATAACCCCACCCTCTGCTTCCTTACTTTCCACATTAGGGGTGCCTGCTATCCACCAGTCCAACCCCGCAGGTTGCTATAGGAGCTTCCTCATCCCACGTTCCATCCGACTCTCCCCTTGATTTTCTCCTAAATAATCTTGTTCCTCTCAAATTAGCCCCAGATCTCAACCACCATTGCCTCTTCTTTCTTTGAAATCAGGAGTGGCTGATGGATGATCTCGACAACCAATCCACATGGCCGCTCAACAGCACGTTTGACCCTGACATTATTCAGGATCTTTACCACTTCTCTGAGTGTTCAAGAAAGTGGAAGGAAATTCCCCATGTTCAGGCTTTCTCCTATCTCTGCTATAAACCTTCTCTGTGCACCTCATGTTCTCCGGCTCAGGTCCTCTTAGCCTCCAAGGTTCCCACCAGAGATCCAGACCCTGAGCTGAAACCCCTTTTACATTTGGTCCTATAGATGAGTTACCATCTGGCCATCCTCCACCTTATCATTCCTGCCCACAGGCACCAGCTCAGCCCCTCCCGGCTCAGGCCCAGGCACAGCCATCTCCCACTCAGCAACCTCAAAACCCACCATCCGCTCCAGCACCATCCGCCCAGCTCTATCTCATTGACACCTCCCCCTCCTGCCAACCCATTCCAGAAGGCAGCATGTTTCTACTCCAGCTCTCATTGTACCTTCCTTTGCCTTATCTGAAGTCTCCTGCTCACCCTTATCTCAAAACCAGTCCTTGTCCATTTCTACTCCTCCTGCTCCCTTTGCCTTATCTCAAATCCAGTCCTCCTTCTGACCTTCACCCTCCCCCATTCCACTGAGCCAACATTCTGCTCCCAACGTGCCATCATTGCTTCAAGCCCTGGACACCTTCCTCCTGTGCCCAGTCCCCGAGTCACTCGCTCCTGAACAGCAGCCAGGGAGCCTGTCCCCATGTTACCGCTACGGGAAATGACTGGCGAAGGGCATAGTCAGGGTCCCCATTCCTTTCTCACTTTCCAATCTTTCACAAATCGAACAAATACTGGGTTCCTTCACCTCTAACCCAACACTGTGCATTAAAGAGTTTCAATCTCTAACCCAGTCCTATGACCTGACTTTTCATGATGTCTCTATGATCCTCTCCAATACCCTCCTTCCAGAGGAGTGAAGGCAAGTCTGGGCACAGGCCCGTCTCCATGCCGATGAGACCCACCAAACTGACCTTGACCATCCCATAAGAGCAGATGTGGCCCCCAAAAAGGATGCCAAGTGTAACTACAACTCTCCCAATTGCAGAATGGCCAGAGTTGTTTCATTACTTGCTTATAATAAGCTGGTCTCAAAAAAACCCACCAGAAAGGCTGTGAATTATGATAAACTGGGAGAAGTTATTCAAGACAAAAAGGAAAACCATTCTTCCTCTTTACAGCACTTCACACAGACTTTCTGCCAATACATCAGACTAGACCAGAGTCTCCTGACAATCGTAGCCTCCTCATGAACCATTTCTTTGCCCAGAATTTCCCTGATAGCAAGACAAAACTAAAGCTGCTTGAGAGGGGCTCATTAACTCCACAGGCAGAAATTCTAGAGGTGGCCTTTAAAGTATATAATGGGAGAAATGAGAGAGCTAAAGGAAAAGTTCCAGATGCTGGCCAAGGCTCTTCAGCAGCTTGCTGCCTCCAGTCACCCTGCTAACCACAGGAGTCCTGCTGACTGCAGGAGTCCACCAGGTCGCTGTTTCAAATGCGGCCAAACGGGTCACTGGGCCAAAGTATGCCTCAATCCTCAAGACCCATTGGGTCCTTGTCCTAGATGTCACCAAAAGGGTCACTGGGCAGTGGGCTGTTCTCTTGTCCATTGAGTCAATAGGCCATCCACCCCACCTATGCCCCAGGTTGACCGTCTAGGGGTGGCTACTGAGGACTGAAGGAGCCCAGACTCCCGCCACCTGACAATGGTAACCACTCTGCGGGAGCCCAGGGTAGCTGTGACAGTAGCAGGTAGGCCAATTTCTTTTCTTACTGGCACAGGGGCAACCTTCTCAGTATTTACTCAGTATTGGGGGCCAACCTCTGCTGCCTCAACTTCCATAGTCAGGGTGGAGGGAAAACTTTAAGGCCCCTACAGACTCCCAACCTGCTCTGCATAATTAATACAATGCCCTTTTCCCAGTCTTCTCTTGTTATACCTTAATGTCCTATATATTCTCCTGGGAAAGGATGTACTCTATCAATTTGGTGTTCAGGTTTTCACCTCCGGCCACTGGTCCTGTCCTATAGCCCATCTTCACCTCCCTTTTTACTACTTCTCTCTCGAGATGACCTGGTCCCAGTCACCCTGCCTATCTCAGGGCTCTGTCCACTGTCAACCCATGAGTAGGGACACCAATTACCCTTCAGTAGTAGCCCACCACCCTCCTGTCCAGATAAAATTAGAAGATTCCTCCACATTTCCTTCCCAGCCACAATGCCACTATCCCTTTCCAGACTTTGAGGTCCAAAACCTATAATTTCCAAACTCCTCCACCAGGGCCTGCTACACAAGACTAACTCCCCCTATAATACTCCAATATTGGTGGTTAAAAAGCCTAATGGCCCTTCCATCTGGTACAAGCCCTCTGCCTTATTAATGCAGCGGCAGTACCCACATACCTGGTGGTGCCCAATCCATGCACCCTCCTGTCCTCTATCCCAGTATTCACATCTCAATTCTCCATCCTGGATCTAAAGGACACACTCTTTACCACCCCTCTACATCCTAACTCTCAGGGCATATTTGCTTTTACCTGGACTGATCCTGAGTCTCCACTCAACTGACCAGGACCGTACTCCCCCAGGGGCTCTGGGATAGCCCCCACCTGTTTGGTCAGGCCTTGGCCAATGACTGAGGCACCCCGGATCTACCCCCTTCCTTTCTTCTCCAGTACACTGATGACATTCTCCTTTGCAGCCCCACAAACATAGCCAATGACAGACTGCTACTCTCCTCAAATTCCTAAAAGCCAAAGGTTATCCGGTATCCTTCACCAAGGCACAGCTCTGCTTATTTGAGGTAGCCTATCTTGGTGTACATCTCACTCCCACCCACAAGGCTATCACTGTTGACAGAAAGCACCTCATACCTAACCTCCCATCCTCTTCTGCCAAAAGAGAAATTCTTCCCTTTCTAGCCTGGCAGGATTCCTACATTCATGGATATGAAGACACAAAGGGATCCCTCCTAGAGTCCCTCATAATGCCAGTCATCCCCCAATATCGTAAGCTCCAACAGGCTATTCTATAAGCCCCTGCCTTACACTTCCCAGATCTCACATGGCTCTTCCTCGTTTATGTCACTGAAAACCAAGGATCAGCCTTGGGGATTCTTGGCCATCAAGTCGGTTCCTCTTTTACTCCTGTAGCCTATCCTTCAAAAACCTTAGATGCCCCACAGTCAATGGTCGGGCTCCCTGCTAGCCTCAGAAGCAGTTCTCATAAAAGAGTCAAGAAAACTTACTTTCAGTTGACCACTTACCATTCTTTCCTCATACCATCTATCAGAACTCCTCACTTACAAAGGCTTCCAGTCTCTCTGACCATCTCTCATCCTGGCCCTTCAGGTGGCGCTAACAGAGGACCCTAACTTCACTTTTAAACCTTCTCCTCCCCTTAACCCAGCTACTCTCCATCCCCCTCCCCCTCCATTTCCAGGTCACATGGCTCCTGTTCACTCCTGCATTGAGACTACTGAACACTTATTACTTCAGCCCTCAAACATCCAAGAGGGTCCCCTCGTTTACCCTACCCTAGTCTGATTCACAGGTGGTAGCTCCGTCTTTCATGAAGGAATAAAAAGGACAGGATATGCTGTGGTACTGGTTACTGATACAGCTGAGGCAGGACCACTCCACCTCTATTTTTTCTTTTTTAAAGATTTTATTTATTTGATAGGTAGAGGTATAGACAGTGAGAGGGAGAGACAGAAAGGTCTTCCATCTGCTGGTTCACTCCCCAAATGGCTGCAACAGCTGGACCTGGGCCAATCCGAAGCCAGGAGCCAGGAGCTTCTTACAGGTGTCACACATGGGTGCAGGGGCCCAAGTGCTTGAGGCACCTTCTACTGCTTTCCCAGGCCATAACAGAGATCTGGATCAGAAGAGGAGCAGCCAGGACTAAAACCAGAGCCCGTATGTAATGCCAGCACTGCAGGCAGAGGATTAACCTACTGCACTGCAGCACCAGCCCCAGGACCACTCTCTTTCAATTCTACTAATCAACAAGCTGAGCTCCATGCTCTAACCCATGCCTTTATGTTGGCAAAAAATAAAACCATTACTGTCTATACTGACTCAAAATATGCTTTCCATCTCCTCCTATCCCACTGGGCATCCTGGAAAGAAAGAGACCTTCTTACGACTAAGGGGACAGCCATCTCCAGGGCTACCTTCATGACCCTTCTCTCAGAGGCAGCCCACCTTCCAACACAAATTGGACTTGTCCACTCTAAGGCTCATCAAACGGATAACTCTGTCATCATGGCTGGGAATAACAGGGCAGACCAGGCAGCACTGTCCTCCTTTTCCTCTAGGTCGTCCTCCACTCCATCTGCTATACTGCAAACAACCCTCAAGACCAACAATGCCAACAGCGCTCCACTCAGGCTGTCTTATCCCATCTCCAGCACTCGTTTCAACCCAACATTTCTTCTTCATTATCATTTGTCAAACAATCTCTTCCTCTCTCACCAGAAGATACCAAATATCTTCAACAACTCACCACTTTCTGTTCTATATATCAAAAACAAACCCTAACTCACCCTCTGTCCTCTACCCTTCCCTTCCCATCAGGCCCCAGGACACCTCCAGTCTCTGACAGATTGACTTCACCTATATGCCCAGAGTATAGCACGTTGTACTGGTAGATGCTTTTTCTGGGTGGGTCGAGGACTTTACAACTACTAACAAACAGGCACTAACGTTTCCCAACATCCTACTTCAGGAGATTATTCCCTGTTTCGGGGTTCCTGGCTCGCTCCAGTGAGACAATGGTCCCGAATTTACATCCCAGGTAACTCAACTACTTACCATGGTGCTTAACACCCCCAGAATAATCCTCAGAAGTAGAAAGGACAAATCATACACAAAAAAATGCCCCGACCAAGCTCTTCCTTGAGCTCCACCTAGACTGGGTTAAACACTCCCATTGGCCCTGCTCCGTGTGAGGACCGTTCCACAAATCCTCTCAGGATTTCACCTTTGGAACCGTTGGTTCCTCCGACTATACACTCTCAATCTCCACTCTTGCTGCTCTGTCTACTCTTACCTCTCCCTCAGATATCTCTAAACAGAGTTATGGAAATATACAGATACCTATTGCCCAGTTCCAGATCCAACCACTTCAGACAGCTTCCCTCCCATTACAGTGGGAGACGAGGTCTTCCTGTCTTCTTCACACCCTTCTTTGTTCCCTACTCCCACTAAACTACAAGCTAAATGGACCAGACCTTATCAGGCTATTCTCACCTTTACAGCAGCAAAATTACAGGGAGCCCCCCACTGGGTCCACTTTACCCATCGTAAGTGTTCCCCCCTACTTCATTATACAGTTACTCCCATAGAGCCACTCACAGGCAAGTTTACCCAGACTCAGATCCCTCTACCAACAGTGCCCAAAAACTCAGACCCTTCTGCACTTAATGAACTGGCCTCCAAAAAACAGTGACCACCCAGCCACCTGCCATTTCCAACACCAGGTAAGTGCTAATTCTCTCTTATACTACTACCAACTCTACAACCAACTTCTGTGGGAGGAGTACCAAGAGCACTCCTTCCCTGTCCACCTCTCCCGGCTTCTCTCAGATATTGAAGATTTACACCTCCAGGGAACGTTCTCAGACTTCACTCCCCTTGAGATCTACGCTTTTCCTTACCTTCTCTTATTGCCTCCCTCCCTCTTCCACACACCAGGATGAATTTCCTGGTAATTTCATCTCTTCTGCTCTTTCGTGTCTGTCCTGCATCCACACTAGCCCCTGGGACACATAACATATGGCAATTTCAGATTTACTCCACTTCCACTCCTTCTAAATTGCTTAACGCTACCTTCTACCCCATCAAAGGCTGTGTAGGCCCTACCACTCTGTACTTAGATTTCACTCAGGCCTGCTCATGTAATTGTGTTGACTGGGCTAGATATCATTTATCTCAATTTAGAGAAAATCCATATTATCTCTCTGCCTAACTAAGGACAACAGAGGATCATCTAACGATGCTTACTGGAAAGGGTGCTCCTCATGGTCCTATAAATACTACTATACCAACCACAGACATGGCCTCCCAGGAAAACAACTCTCTAAGGTCCTTCCCTAAGGTAAAAACATTCTAGCTTGGAGGCCAAGGGAAGACAAAGACCACAGAGTCCAACGACTTTCAGCCTTCACTATAACTGACCCCTACCTTCAGGTCTGGTAAGATGGAATTGAGGGCTCCGTCACTTTATATACGGGTTCTAATATGCAAGATCCCAATGGAACCATAAAAACTATTAGGACCTACACCCAGCTTCTGACAGCTCTCAGGGATGTGGTGGTTGATATGGTAAAGGAGTCCTCTAAACGCCTTGCCAAGCTAATTAACCTGGCCAGACCTTCCTTAACATGGCTACTCATCAATCTGTCTCTCATCCTACTTTATCAACCACCCAGTTCTACTTTACCCTCGGCCTTTTACCAACAATGAAGCTTTATGTGTACTCCCCTTGGGGAACCCTCCATCGCAGCTAACCTACTCGCTAATGTTTCTGCTTTTATAAACTCCTGCAACCCCAATCCTCAGAAAATCGTAGGTCATCTTCTGCTACATTTGGGAGGACAAGATGCAACATGCTGGATTACCAACAGAACACAACAACCTAATGAGCTTATGCCACATAACATTTCCAGTGTCATCAACACAACCATCACTTCCACAGGTTCCCTCTCTAGCCCACCTGGACCCTCACTTCTTTGGAATTATACCCTACACACCTGTATCAGCAGTTCTGCACCCAGTCCATGTGTATTAGTGATCCTTTCCCCCACCTGACATTATATGACCACTCAGAGTTCCTTTTACAGACTAACCCCTCTACCCAAAAGAGACAAGCGGTCTTGCTCCCACTCTTGGATGGAATCAGCTTTGCAGCTTCCCTCTCTTTGGTGGTGATCTCGGGAATTGTTCTAGGCCACAATGTTATGTCTATTAACCAGTTCCAAGAACAACTCCAACAGCTACAAGAGGGGGTCACCAGACCCACTGAAACTTGGGCAGATGATACTCCAGGCCTCCAAAATCAGATCACCTCACTGGCAGATGTAATGTTACAAAATAGATGAGCTCTGGACCTTATAACTGCCGGAAAAGGGGGAAGTTCTGTTTTTCTGGGAGAACAATGTGGCTATTATGTTACTCAATCAGGCCAGGTAGATGAAAATTTTAAAAAGCTCCAACAAATTGCCACATCTATTAAACAGTCTGCCCTAGGGTCCAGAGAGCCTCTCCTCTCTTCCCTATAGAGTCCTTTCATCACTTGGTAATTGTCACTCCTAGGACCACTGGCTGCTATTCTCACCTGGATTTTATACTACCTTGTCTAAGAGTTTACAGGAGGTGATAATGGAATAAACCAAAGCCTTCACTAACCAGGCGATCAATCAAATGCTACTACAGGGATATACTCGGCTCCCTACATAGGAGATCAATCACAACTTGAGATACCAGCAGACAGTTACTCATTGCCCCATGTCAGCAGGAAGTAGCTGTAAAAGATAGATCATCATCCCTCCACCCATCTTGGGCTTTTGGGGCTGATATAATCCCATATAATGCTTGCTTTATGAAAAACAAAATGGGGGAATGTTAGTGAAATGGTGCTGTCTGCTCTGAGGCACCACCTCAAGCCCCAGGTGCCATCGTAGGCTCTGGCCCAGCCGCCATCTTGTACATTGAGTTCAGCCTCTCCAGAATTCAGCCTGGCTTTAGGAGTCAGGTGACCAAATGGCCCAACCACAAGCGTCAACTCCACTCCCACTCTAGTGGGATTTGCTGCTCCCACTCCCTCATCCTGGTGAGGCCATGATAAGGCCTGCTCTCCTGCACAAGCTCTCTCTCCTGACCCCTCTCTCCAGCCCAGAGGTCCACCCCTCCAACAATAAACTTTTCCTTTAACTCCTGTGTTTGGTGGTAGCCCTTCACTACCTCCCCTACCAACACTGCAGGATGTGGCAGGGTCCCACTCCTCGCGGACTGCCACAAATTGAGAAATGAGTTGCTTGCTTTGGAATCTAGGCCACCACATTCGAATAAAATGAATCCAGAAATAGAGTGAAGATCAAACATATCAAAGGTAATACAAGAGAGACAGGTCCAGAGTACAGTCACGCTGGCCTCTGATGTGTGGGATCATAGTATGCAGACCACATGGCTTGGGGAGGAAGCAAGTCCAGGCCAGATGTTCAGGGAGGTATGGCAGTAAGCTCGCACCATAGCTGGGTGTCTCACACAAGGGCTTTCCGAGGGTTAACAGTTTAGTGGTCAGTGTCACGTGCAGATAGCCTGCACTGTGTATATAAAAATGTATAATTGTCCCTGCATATTTGTACTAGCATATTATTTGATTTGATACCAACTCTTGAGGGAGACTCCAACAGTGGGATCGGATGCCTACAGGATAGGAGGCTGTGCTGACATTCTTTAGATTGCCTTCCTTTGTTTGCAAATATAAAGGCCTTTTTTTGCAAAGAAAAGCAACTATGCCAATCTGCAGGGTGCTCACTGCCATACTAAGTAATATACAATTTTCAAAATAAAATTATTGATTTATTTTCTGTTTCTTACTCACTGGAAGATTACTCCAGTGCCCCTTAAAGGAATGGCAGCAGAATGTGAGAATCCTCTTAGAAGTCTAGCATTCTTATTCTTTACTCCCCCAATGTTATTTTCCACTTTAGAAAGCTCCTGCCTTTATGAACTCCCAGCTGCAAACCATGCATGATAGATGAGAAGAAAGGTTTGATCCTTTCCAGCTAATAAACCATGAGCAGTCAGATGCTACTTCCCATCTCTAGATTCCAATTAACCACAGGAATACGATAACATCCAGGGCAACAGAAACACGAGTTTGGAAAATACAATTATTTTAACAGAGGTGGGGAAGGAAATGAAGACCAAAAGGGAGAATTATAAAGGTAAATAATTTATGTTGCAAAGGGTATCATATTTTTTTTCTTTTCAAAACTTTAGTTCTTTTGTCTACAATGAGGTAATCTGAAAATAAAAATCATTCACACACACACACACACACACACACACACACACCTGCCCTATTCAAATCTATGCTTTTTACTTGCTGTGTTTTAGTTTTTTTTTTTTTATGGGTCTACTTTATTTTCCATTTTGGTGATGTTACTGCAAATCAATCAACGCCATGATAGGATGATGACTATTTCTTAATCCAAGAGAACCATATGCAACTCCGCCCATCCAGATGTCTCTATCATGGTGACCTCAGGAGGCTGGCGAGCTCTGGCAACACTGAACCTTCCACATGGCTTTGACCCCGAGTTGCTGTTGAGGGAGGCAGGGCAGGGAGACCCGAGGAGTGAGACTGCTGGAAATCTACACCAGCTCCCTCCCTCCACACAGTTTTCAGTTTTCCTCTAGTTCCTATGTGTCTGCACCAGCTTCACAATCACAGGTGAATGGCCTCAACTCTGTGAACCTGCTTTTTTTCCATCAATAAATTGGGGAAAGTAAAACCAGCTTACAATCTCCTCTGAAAATTTAGCTACAACATATGCAAAGTATATAGTTACTGAGAAACAATGCATGAAATGACTATCAGACATTAAATCTGGATTTTTTTAGTAGTAAAAGTTAGAAACTCAGTCCTCTTTGATTAAGTATATTAGTTATCATTTCAGTTACTTTTTAAGTGCCTTTTTTCATTATTACAATTAATTTTTTCAATAAAATGAGTGTTATAACTCCAATGTCTGAAAATGAAGCAATAACTTACTCGATGGTAAAAAAAAAAAGCATTCTCTCTCATCTCTTTTTTGATGAATGTTATCAATCAAAATTATATAAATAATGGAAATCATCTTGCCTAGTATCATGAAAAGCATGTTAGCACGGAGGAGACAGTTTGGACTCTGAGCCAAGCAGACCTGACTTTGAATCGAGATCTTGCCCCTTATTTGTTATTTTTTTTACTTAAGCAAACCACTCAGAACTCTCATTTCAGGTTTTTTTTTTTTTTTTTTTTGACAGGCAGAGTGGACAGTGAGAGAGAGAGAGAGAGAGAGAGAAAGGTCTTCCTTTTGCCATTGGTTCACCCTCCAATGGCCGCCACGGCCGGCATGCTGTGGCCGGCGCATTGCACTGATCCAAAGCCAGGAGCCAGGTGCTTCTCCTGGTCTCCCATGGGGTGCAGGGCCCAAGCACCTGGGCCATCCTCCACTGCACTCCCGGGCCATAGCAGAGAGCTGGCCTGGAAGAAGGGCAACCGGGACAGAATCCGGTGCCCCGACAGGGACTAGAACCCGGTGTGCCAGCGCCGTAGGCAGAGGATTAGCCTATTGAGCCGCGGCACTGGCCATCAGTTTTATTTTTAAAAGTACCAGATGAGATCCTTTTAAAGCCTGCAGAAACCGTGGTGAGAGCAGAAATTCAAGAGGGATGATTTCCAATGTATCCACTGAATGGATACAACAAAAATCAGCATCATCTCTCACGTGGACAGGGTATAAACCCTTACCATTCTGTTTTCATTCTTGCTCTGTTCCTCCCTGCCTACTGCCCCAACCACAGCTCCTTGCCATCACCTCTGCTCAGTGTGCTCCAAGCCGACCTCCCCATCGTCAAACAGGTCTTTTCTGCCTCAGGACCTTTTCAAGAGCCATTTTCTGTGCCGCTGCCCTTGGACTGTGTGTAGTATGAGCTCTCCTCAGTAATATCTCCCCTGCAATGCTATCTCAGGAAGACTTTCTCTGACCTTTTATTTCTAAATTAGTCACCCCCATTTCATCTCCTCATCATCTTGCCACATTCTGTGCTTCTACCTACTTTATTTTTGTTCATAACCCTCACAATTACCCATAATTTTTATACATATCTATGCATGTACTTACTCATGGCCTGTCTATCCCACTAGGACATAATCTCCATGAAGGCACGATTTGGATGCTGTGTTCATGAACTGTTTCAGTTTCCTAAGACTCCTGGTCTCCCCACTTTGCTACATCAATGGCCTGTTGATCCTGCCCTCCAAATCCCTGCACCCCCTTCCAAGAGTCCTTCTACTGCCCCACTCAGGTGCCCCTCATCCCCTTCCTGCAACTGCAATTGCATTCACCATCAACCACCTCAAACTGGCTCCACGTAGCTTTCATGGACACCGGATTTGGATTTAACTCCATGGACGATTTCACTCTTTTTTACACTTTGAATCACATCATCTTTAGAGCTGGAGTAGGATTATGCCAAGTTTAAGAATCTGCAGCCCAAACCGTCACAGACTTGTGAAACCAAGTGTCTTCACGACACAGGGAAAGAAGAGAATCCGCAGGTTCTGCCGATGGAAGCTGTAAGTGGGTAAACCTTCTCCACAGGACAACGACAGGAAAGTACGTATGAAAATCCGCAGAGCCCTTGCAGTTCCTCCCAGGAACATCCACTAAAGGGGATGCAATGGTGACTGTTAAGTCTCAAGCTGACAGAGCTCAGGGATTCTCAGGTAGCTGGTGAAATAGTGGGAAGGTGGTTGGGGAAGAGATCTGCATTTTAATTAGGGGCGGAGTAAGGAAGACAGGCCTCCCCAGTGCTGGTGGGCAGCCCCCATCAGAGGAGGAATCAGCTCTCCCTGCTGGAGCCTGGATGGCATCCTTCCCTGTCCTGGGACCCTGACTCTCCCAAGCCTCAGCCTTACACTCTTAGATGGAAGCCACACGCCAGCTCACCTGGTCTCCAGCTCACAGACGCAGCTCAGGAGCCTGCGCAGCCTCCATGACTGCATAAACCAACCCCTCACAATATGTTTCTACCCTTCTGTCCATCTACACTGCTGGTTCCTGTTTCTCTAGCAAATGCTGACTAAAACAGAAAGTAACTCAAATGTACATATAAAATGTGAAACACTGGAAATGTCCAAAAACATAACTTAAATCAATTACAGCACATCTAGGCCATGTAGTATACATCTAATAAAAGAACAAGCCAGATATAGACATATAGATATAGATACATACACATGGGTATAAGTGTATATATAATAAACATATTGTGTATACAGATATAAAAAGATATAGATATAAAAATAGAAGTACGTGTAATTGTACAGCATATAGACAGACACACAAATAGAGATGAGAAGATTTTTCTGATACATTGCTAAATTTAAAAATGTGGTCATAGATTAATGTGCCTAACTCCACTTTTATAAAAAAATATTCACACAGATATATTTAAGTATACCAAAAAGTCAAAAAGCTGCAAGCATATTTGCCAAATTATTACCAAGAGTCCCCTAAGGAGAGTAGCCCATGGAGAATTCTTACGGTTTGTGTGTGTGTTGTTTGACTTTCAGTGGTTAACTGAGGGAAAGCAGCTCCTGTGTGTGACTCCTTGCTCTTCGCAGTGTGTACTGATTATGGTTCTGTCTGCATTTTATCTTTTTACGTAAACATGAGGTATTCTGTGTGCTTGCTCAAACTCACCCAGTTGCTGAAGGGCCTTGTGTATCGCCCCTGTCAGGGTTTGCTTGGATGTTTGGCTTGGAACAAACGCAAGGCTGGACTGCTAGGAAAAATAGTTTATCTCATAACACACTCATCTCACGGTATGGCAGAGATAAAAGCAATTGGATTCTAAACTCTGAGATGAGAATTGCGTAAAGATGAAGCCCCGAGATCAGAGAAGGCTCTGAGCTTGTGAGTGTGAGATGAAAATGGCTGGACTGGTGGGATTTGAGGGCTGGTGGGTTTCAGAGAGGCCCCACACTCAGCTTAGACCACTGTACTTTGTATTTCTGAGTTTCTTATTTTTAAAATCTGTTTTGTTTTATTTGAGGTACTTCTTGTCGAAGGTAATTGATCTGATACTGAGACACGCATGTTTAAAGAAGCACGACCTCTAACGTCGAAGGCCATGAGCCACGTATCACACAGACCTATGACCCTCGGGGTCATGGCTGCTACTGAACCCTCAAGACTCAACTTCTTCATTTGAAAACAACAGGACGTGGATCCGTGGCAGAGTCCATGGAAGAATGTGTATGTAGAAGTGTTTTGTAAACTGTCAAGCATCTGCAAAGCTGGAGGGCCTTTCCCTCAGAATATCCAGAAGCCACCCTGGCCCTGTTTCTCAGGGGATTAAAAGAAGCAAAAGTCTCATTGTCTGAGTCCGAGTGGATAGGGTACAGCATTTAGGAAGATGTCGGTTCAAGTCTTCTGACTGGCACACCTCAGATGTCCGTGGGCAAACCAACATGGCTCATGTTCCCTTCTGAGAAGTGGACTTTCCCATCCCAGATCACAGCATGCTGTACCTCTGATTACACAGCACTGTACCAATGCTTTATAAGCTGTTCCATGGTGCACAGATGCCAGTGGCCATGATTAGTGCTGACACTGACAGCTTGTGTGAACTGCTGATTATTTTACCATTACAGTAATAGCTATAGTTCCCCCTTATCCACAGGGATACATTCCAAGACCTCCAGTGGGCGCATGACACCATGAATAGGACTGAATCCTATATATACTGATTTTTTTCCTATACATATATACCAATGGTAAAGTTTAACTCATAACTCAGGTGCAGTAAAAGTTTAACAGTAATAATGAATAACAAAAAGAACAATTATGATAATATTGTCATAATACATGTTATATGAATGTGCTTGCTCGCTCTCTCTCTCTTTCAAATATCTCATGGTTATTCTCTTGCCTTGTCATGACAGGAAGTACTTTACAGCCCCTCGCTGGCACCTGTGAATTTCCAGCCTCACTGCCCTTGCCCGTTAGGGCTCCTATCAAGTAAAGGAAGGGTTACAGGAGGAGAAGCACTGCAATACCCAGCAGTCAAACTGATAGCCAGGATGGTGATGAGTGGGTTAGAATCTACATCACGGATATGCTGGGCAAAGGTTTCGATTCACATTGGAGACATGGGGCCAAACAGTGTGAGATGTTACTCAGAATGACATGAAATTGAAAATTTGTGACTTGTTTATTTCTGGAATCTTCCATTTAATATTTTAGATGACAAGTTAGCAGGCAGCTGAGACCAGGCAAAGGGAAACCATGGATAACGGGCACTAGTGTAATATATCAGCTAATACTATTTAGGATATTCTACGGCAACAGTGGAAGGTAGGATCACAGTATAACAACTGACCAAGCTTTAGATCTGAGGCTCTCAGAAAGTGTGTTTGGATCCCTGAAGCATACATAGCATGACTGGAACCTTTAGCAGATGCCTTTGAGGGCTGAGGTTTTCCTAGGAAATACAATACTGTGGACACTATATGCAGAAATGATAAATTCTCTCCTGGTTGGAGTGTTTGTGCAGCCATAGAAAAATGCATGCACACACACACACAAACACACAGAGTCATTTCTTTCTGCTGGAATGCTGCATGAGGAAGACCTGTGACACAGGGCGGAGCCACCATGCTGAGTCTCAGCTCAAATTCTGTCAGCCCTCCATTCCCTCTGTCTTCTCTGCAGAGAACCCAGGAGTCTAGTAGAACTGATGACATATGTGGAAACCTTCATTGTGCAGGAAGAGTTAGTGCCCAGAACGGCTCTTCTTCAGGGTTTCATTTTCACCATTTATGTTCAAAGCGACGTTGGGAGCACTGGGCCCGCCCCTCCCTCAGCAGCGGGCAGAGCAGGCCGGTGCTTACCTGCACTGGAAGCTGCTACAGGAGCATTGAATGGGGCTCTAGCAGCAGCATAGGGAATGTATGACCCCGTGGAATCATCATGCGAACCTGGCATCATCCTTTTGCCTAAAACATCTGCCTGGAAGAATGTGGCAGGAAATAACTAGTTAAAAAAAAGTCACAATTGATCACACTGATGGGTCTAAGAGTCAAAGGGATCACACAGGCAAGACTAGTGTCTGCTAATACTAACTGACAGAATAAAAAAGGGAGAGAACGATCCAACATGAGAAGCAGGATACACAGCAGACTCATAGAATGGCAGATGTCCTAAATAACACTCTGGCCTCAGAATCAGCCCTTAAGGCATTCAGATCTGGCTGAAGAGCCCATGAGAATATTTTAGGCATGGAAAGCCAAGACACTCTGGAAAAAAAAAAAAAAAACCTATATGAAAGATCTCTGCAAGTGAGATCCCAGTAGAAAGAACGGGGCCATCAAAGAAAGAGGTACCTTTCTCTGAAGGGAGGAGAGAACTTCCACTTTGACTATGACCTTGTCTAAATAAGATCGAAGTCAGCGAACTCAAAAGGCTTCCATAGCCTTGGCAACTCATGACTAGAGCCTAGGGAGATTACTGACGCCATAAACAAGAGTGTCAGATTGTTAAATCAACATCAGGAGTCACTGTGTACTTACTCCTCATGTAGGATCTCTGTCCTTAATGTGTTATTCAATGTGAATTAATGCTATAACTAGTACTCAAACAGTATTTTACACTTTATGTTCTGTGTGGGTACAAACTGATGAAATCTTTACTTAATATATACTAAATAGATCTTCTGTATATAAAGATAATTGAAAATGAATCTTGATGTGAATGGAATGGGAGAGGGAGCGGGAGATGGGAGGGTTGCAGGTGGGAGGGAAGTTATGGGCAGGAAAAAGCCATTGTAATCCGTAAGCTGTACTTTGGAAATTTATACTTACTAAATAAAAGTTAAAAAAAAGAAAAATACTTTCTAAACATCCCTTATCAAAAATAAATACATTTTAAAACATTAAAAAAAGACTCTAGCTTAGCCTAGCACCCACTTTGCTCAAATTAAACCTATTTGCATTTCTGAAATGTGTTAGTGCTCTTCAAAGCCTGCCATAGGAATGGAAATGGACTTGGGGGAACAGCCTGTTCCCAGTCAGTGGTCCTAGAGGATGAGGCAATCCCTAAGATTGAAACCCAGCCCAGAAATCTCTGTGGGAAACAAGATGTGAGTCTTCAAAGTGGGGGGGGGGGGGCAGTGGAGACGCCATTCGCCTTCTCTGTGTCATCAGTTACCAGGTCCTGGCACCCAGTGCTGTCAGAACTGATGCAAGAGCCAGAGGACAGATCTTTCTCTAGAGGCTAAGAAACAAAATTAGAAAACAGTGACTGCACACCAAGACCAGGCTTGCATCCTCCAGATGTTCACTTCGGCTAAGAAAGGCAGAGAACAAAGCCACAGCTCAGAAGTTTAAAGGGTCTTGAAATCCTAGTTCCACAGAGGACAGGACTAGTAAACCGTTACACCTGGAAAACAGTCAGCAGCGGGAAAGGTAAAAATATGTTTTCTCATTGACCTTATCTTATAATGAACGTTATCTTAATGCTACTGGGAGGTGGAATCTCTCCCAAGCCAGCAATGACCCTGGGAATGTCACTAATCCCTTGGCAGTGGTCTCCAGGCAGTGCCACCCCAGCATCAGCCCAGATACTGGGGTCAGACAAGTGCATACATGAGTTTTTAATCCTTGTGGGAGTCCTCAAACTTTAGTCTATGTTCCGCAAAGCCAAATCACTCTGGAATTAAAATTGGGCTCAGAATGAAACTTAAAAAGATGAATTCATGATTTGAGACCTACAATTTTTTCTATCCCCCAAATCACAAATACCTATAATGGTGCTCATTTGCACTGCGTGGCTCCAGTTGCCAGGGTAGCGAGTGAGCCCAGCAGACCACACACCAGCTACAAGTCTGTGTGGCCCCGTGATGTGCACCACAAATTTGTGAAAGATAAATGGTTCAGAATAACCAATAGCTCTCAAGTGAAAACAGAATGACATTAATAAATTTTTAAAGCTGTCTCACATACATAAGGGAAATATGTACTTACTGACTGGAATTGTGTTTAGGATAAACTGTGTCATCCATTCTGTCCTCTCCTGATTCCTGCGAGCTCTCGGGATCAGCCCACAATGACTAAGTGGACCTGCTCTGGCCTCTCACACCTGACATTTTGGGAATGCCAGTCCCTCTTGGAAGTTTCTTCTAAATATAGGGATCCCACAGCAGGTATGATATTTATTTTATTTTATTTTATTTTTGACAGGCAGAGTGGACAGTGAGAGAGAGAGACAGAGAGAAAGGTCTTCCTTTGCCACTGGTTCACCCTCCAATGGCCGCTGTGGCCGGCGCACCTTGCTGATCCGATGTCAGGAGCCAGGAGCCTCTCCTGGTCTCTCATGGGGTGCAGGCCCAAGCACTTGGGCCATCCTCCACTGCACTTCCGGGCCACAGCAGAGAGCTGGACTAGAAGAGGAGCAACCGGGACAGAACCCAGTGCCCAACTGGCACTAGAACCCAGTGTGCTGGCGCCGCAAGGCAGAGGATTAGCCTATTGAGCTGTGGCGCTGGCCTAGCAGGTGTGATATTTATTTAATGACTAATTGCATCCCACCTGTTTGCTGCATGCTATATCAGGAAACAGCAGTACAACAGTACTGTAATGAATGAAACAGAAGCAGTTCCTGCTCCCATGCGGTGTTCATGTGCTCTAATCATTTCTTTCTCTCTTATTCCAGCTCTCAATGGAACCAACTGTCTGATTTCCCAAAAATCTCAGGCATCATGGATGGTCAAGAAAAATGCCATCATTCCAGTATCCATTTCATGTGTCTGAAGTAACAAATCACCACAAATTCATTGGGTTACAACAGTGTAGAGCTATCATTTCACACTTGCACAGAGATGTCAGGAGCCTGATGTGAGTCCTGGCGCTAACCCAGAGGTGTCAGCAGAACCGCATTCCTCCTGCAGGACTCTATGAGAATCCACTGCCTGTCTTCTCCATCCCCAGGTTCTGCTACATCACTCCTATCTCTGGCCTCCTCCTATGAATCTGGCCCCCCTCTTCTCTCTTTTCAGGACCTTAGTTTTACCTACCAATCCAGAATAAACTTCTCATTTGAAAGTCATTAATTCACGGCCTGTGCCGTGGCTCAATAGGCTAATCCTCCACCTTGTGGTGCCGGCACATCGGGTTCTAGTCCTGGTCGGGGTGCCGGATTCTGTCCCGGTTGCCCCTCTTCCAGGCCAGCTCTCTGCTGTGTCCCAGGAGGGCAGTGGAGGATTGCCCAAGTGCTTGGGCCCTGCACCCCATGGGAGACCAGGAGAAGCACCTGGCTCCTGCCATCGGATCAGCACGGTGTGCCGGGCGCAGCGTGCTGGCCGCGGTGGCCATTGGAGGGTGAACCAATGGCAAAAAGGAAGACCTTTCTCTCTGTCTCTCTCTCTCACTGTCCACTCTGCCTGTCAAAAAAAAAGTCGTTAATTCAATAACATCTTCAAGGTCCTTGTTGCCAGGAAAGTTAAGATGCACAGGTTGGGATTAGGCTACGGCCATCTCTAAGGAGGCCTCATTCCATCTACTAATCTCCATCTCTGCTAAGGCTGCTCACGGATACTGCTGTGACTACTGGCTCATGGGTTAATAGCATCACTTCAGGTTACTGGGAAAAAATGTGTTTGCCCCCCAAGTTCATTTGTTCTTCCTGAAAAGATTAAGTGTCTACTGTGGGCTAACATTTATCTTAGAACTGGACTTAGTGGCCAACAGCAATATGATGTTCTTGCTCTCAAAAAAAAAGAAAAAATGATTTTCTCACTTGTGGGTGCAAACTGAAAGTAATCAAGCAAAAAATACACAATATATTGGGGCTGACACTGTGGCACTGGCATCCACATGGGCACCAGCTCAGTTCCGCTCCTCCCTGCTAATGCTCCTGGAAAAGTAGAAAATTGGCCCGAGTGCTTGAGCCCCTATACCACAAGAAGACCTGTGAGACCTGGAAGAAGCTCCTGGCTCCCTGCTTCAGACCAGCTCAGCTCTGGCCATTGTGGCCATTTGGGGAGTGAACCAGTAGACAGAAGATCTCTCTCTCTCTCTCTCTCTCTCTCTCTCTCTCTCTCTCTCTCTCAAATTATACCTGGAGAGTAGCTTTTAATACTACTCTGTCTTGATTAGTGTCCCACCTCCCCATTCCTGCAAAGATATAAAAGATGAAAACTCAAAGACCGCTACAGAGCAAGCCTAATGAGCAATGGGTCAATTCAATCTGGTGGAAATTCCTCCCAGAAAGAGCCAAGGTAAGTGGTAAAGTCACTTCCCTGAGGTCTGAAGCAACTACATCCACCCCCAGCTGTCATCACTGGCAGAGACCCCAGGCTCACACTAACCATGCACAATCAGCTCTCATCTTTGCCCATCAGGATGATCTGAGTATTGACCCAGCCTTCAGTCAAGCAATCATCATCTTTAATCTCCCACACCAAATGTGGAAAATGAGTTCAAATGGGGTTCAGTTCATCGAGGATAACCCAGATGTCACAGAGGGAGCCCCTTGCTTTTTTTAAGATTTATTTTTTTATTTCTTTGAAAGGCAGAGTGACAGAGGGAGGGATATAGAGAAAAAAGAGGGCAGAGAGATCTTGCATCCATTGCTTAACTCCACAAATGTCCACAATAGGCTGGGCTGAGTCAGGAGCTCCACCCAGCTCTCCCACGTGAGTGGCAGGGGCCCAAGTATCTGGGGCATCCTCTGCTGCCTTCCCAGGCACATTTGAAGGGAGATGGATCCAAAACGGAGCAGCCACAACTCCAACAGTGCCTTCTCTGATCTAGGATGCCAGCATTACTGTAAGCAGTAGTGTAATTCACCACGCTGCCAGCACCAGCCCCAACCCATGCTTTGTGAGCACTTGGTTAAGGTGGATTCATCCATTCATCCCAGGACCTGGATGTGCCAGAGGCCTACCTGCCACTCCTGTGCCTTCCAAGGGCACCAGCCTCCTCCCCCTCACCCTTGCTCTCTGGTGCAGCTTGTGTTGTCTTAGCAGAGCACCCATTCAGATACCGAATGGCTCCTCTTCCTTGATTCAACAGCAAACACCACTCATACCAAGTGCTTGTGAACAGAACATGTTTGGATAGACATGAGCTTCATTGGAGACCCAAGGGACAAAGGATGTTTACATGAGGGAACTGTGTGGAATCAGTTGGGGGAAGGCTCAATTGACAAATGATCCCCAGATCTTGGTGGCTCCAATAATAAAGTTTTCCTGTTTATTCACCCACACGGACACCCCGGTTGGCTCTGGCTCTGTTCCCATTTTCTTTGTGGACCAAGGCTGTGAGCATTTGTCATCTGGAACACAGCCACTCATCGTGGAAGAGGGAATCACTCACTGACTCTTAAAGCTTTTTGGCTTGGAAAATGACGCACATCTATTTGACTCACAATCTACTCACTGAAGCTCGCTGCATGAGCAACCTTGAGCTCTAAGAGTGTGGGGATATATAATCCTGCCACAAGGAGTGGCACTAAATATAACTGCACAGTAATACAATCTCCCACATCAGCGTTTTTAAATGCAATAGTGGATATCACCATCCTAAAATGCTTTGGCAAAACCCCAAGGAGCTCAGTAGCCCTCCCCTCTCTAGTACCTCTCTTTCCACCTCTCCAGACCAATACAGTCGTTTCTCTTGTCTAATGCAGAGCTCTTTAAGTTGTAGCACTGTCAATACACAAACCCTCAACACCAGCCATTTGTCAAATATTTCTTTTAAAAAAGGAATATGGTTATCAACTGTTAAAATAACAATATTTTCTCCCTCTGATTATACAAGAAATCTTTCTCAGAGTGGATGGAGAAGAGCAGAAGCCTAAATCTGAAAATGGCAATTTTGCATCAGAATTTGCAATGATTCCAAATACCAGGAAAACTACAGGAGGTATAAGAGGAAGTTACCATTCTGGAAGGGCAGGGGCTGCCAAGAAGATGGTTTCTAGAAGCTGGGACTCAGGTTCAGATTTGCTCACACCCATTAAAGGGAATGCAGGAACTGATAACGAAACCAATGGCAATGTGCGGTCAAAGTCCTACTTGAGACATACCTTATCTTCGTCTCATGTTTGAGGTTTTTAAAAGCAATGAGCATCTTTTCACAGGCCTATTGGCTCTTTCTATACATTCTGTACCAAGTATTTGTTCAAGCAGTTTGTTGAATAAGAAAAAGCTAATTCTATTTTTAAAAGAGCAAGAGAGATAGTCTAATTTGTCTGTTTTTGCTTTTGTGTGCCTGTGCTTTCAGAGTGTGATCCAAGAATTCACTGTTCAGCCCAACAGCATGGAGATTTCCCCTACATAGTCCTGCAGTAACTTTATAGTTTCGGTTTTATGGTTAAAGCTTTTTCCCATTTTGAGCTGCTGTTTGTATATAATGTGAGACGAGGGTCCACTTTCATTCTTCTGCATTGTTGTTTTCCCAACATCATTTCAGGGACTGTCTTTTCCCCATTTTGTGTTCTTGGCACCTTTGTCAAAAACTAACTGATCAAAGTAAATACTCTGTTTATTTCTGAGCTCTCTATTCTGTTCCATTGGACAATATGTCTGTTTTTGTTCCACTGCCATATAATTTTATTATAATAGTCATATTTTAAATTCAGGAGGTATGATTTCTCCAGAGTTGTTATTTTTGCTCAAAATTTCCTTGACTATTCATTCAGGATCTCTTCTGGTTCCAGGTGAACTTAAAAGCTTCTGCACAGCCAAGAGAATGACTGGAAGAGTCAGAAGGCAACCCTCTGATCGGGATGAAACACTTGCAACCCATATATGTAAGGAGTTAACATCCAAAATATATACGAAACTCAAACAACCCAGTAACAAGGAAACAACCAACCAAATTAAAATGTGGATGTGGCAAAAGACTTGAACTGACATTTCTCAAAAAGAGATAGGAATGGCCAACTTGTACATGAAAAAAAAATGTCCAATATCTACAGTCATTGAGGAAACACAATTAAAGCCACAATGAAATATCACCTCAGACCTGTTAATATATCTATTATACAAAAGGTGAATGATAACAAGTATTGGTGAAGACATGGAAAAGGAACGCTGGTACACTGCTGGTGGGAATATAAATTAGTGCAGCGATTTTATGTTCCAAAAATGATCCCATTTCAAACCAAATTGAAAATAGTATCTTAACAAGATAGCTGTACTCCCGTGTTCATTTCAGCATTATTCACAATAGCCAATATGTGAAGGTAACCTATGCATCCACCAGTGGATGAGTGGATAACGAAATTTCTCTCTTCCCTCCTCTCTCACCCCTAACCTGTATCTCTGCCTTTCAAATAAATAATCTTTTAAAAAGAAGAAGAAGGGAAAGAACCATAAAAGGAACTCCAAGCATGAGAGTAAAAGGAACTCCAGAATGAGAAACATGGGAAATGTCTGGCTGACCAACAGGGTCTTCACTTTCTGGGAAGTGGCAATCATTAAGAAAATGAGAAGTTGTCTAATGGGCTTTGTTCAATGATTCATTTACATTAATTAATATTTCAACCTGAAACATAAACAAAGAAATGGGCACTGTGCTTTTTCTGAAAGTGTGATCCGGCCAGAGAAGTCTGACTGGGATTTCAGCACCTGTAGTCTCACCCCAGATGCATGGGCACAGGATTAATCAATGTCAAACTGCTTTCTCTGTGACCGCTGCTGCATTCTTAGTCTATAAGAACAGAGTCAGGGGTTCCCTTGTTATCATTTTGCTTGCCCTCCTCAACTGTCCCTGGGCAGAACAGACAAATGATTAAAAATGACCTCTTCATTACCATGAATGTCAACCTTTCACTGCAGATAGAGTGCAAGCTGGCCTGAGCTAAGAGGAGACAGTTGGTGCGACTCATCACAGCAGCACCTTAGCCGCCTGAGCAGTGACTGACAGAAGCAGCCAGGAATGCTTATCTCATGGGAGCAGACTGTGTGCTATCAGGGCCTGCCTTCCCGCATCTCTCTGGGACACCTTTCTTTTTGTGTGCTGGCCAGAGAAGTAGGTCAGAGAGGGAGGCCAGGTTGAGCCACAGAGGCAGAATCAGGGCTTTGCTTCACTTGTCCATCACATCATCTTGATAACATTGCCCTCTCTGGTTGAGCCCATTCCCATCATTCGTTGGAACATGGGAGCCCACCTTGTGGTTTCAGCCTGTCCTAGAAGGAGAGATGCATGGCTTCAGCTGCCTGCTGGATTTGAAGATATGGGGGGCCTTTATCTCCCACCTGCAAAAGCCTGATAAGAAGGCAGAGGTGATGCGAGAATGTGCAACTGATGATAGGAAGTTTTAAACTAAAGAAAGAGAGAAAGAAAAGACAGACTGATTGCATGCTTCTGTTGATGCTTTTATGTCTTTGGATGCTGCCATGAAAAGGGAGAAAAGCCCCATTGTGCGTCTGGAAGACACGAGAGTCAGGACTGATCCTGAGATCTGCTGAGCGTGAGGCCTTAGAGGAGTCTCCAAAACTCTCTACAGACCTTGCACACTTCAACCACAGAAGAAGGGGGTGCCTGTAAGTCCCTCTCATCTCTGACATTCTAGAATTCTATGAGATTTTTCTTTTTTACCCAGATTAAAATATACCAATATCAAATCCAATAACATAGAACAGAGCAGCACCATGCAGGTGCAGCAGCTTCTAGCATTTTCTGCCTTACGTTGATAGACATCTGGAACACAGCCACTCATCGTGGAAGAGGGAATCACTCACTGACTCTTAAAGCAATGACGCACATCTATTTGACTCTGCTCCACCTTCCTTGTCACTTGATCTTGGGCTCTCCCCTTGAGATCCTTAAACCTCCCCCTTCCCCTATAAAATGTGGGCAAACCTGCTTCTCAGTTGTTGCATTCTCTGTAAAGCCAGGTAAGTGCCTGACTTGGAGCATTAGATGCTATTGTGACCATTCACCATGGACTGCAGCACAGACTGCGAAGGCAGACGTCCCACATTCAAATCTGAGCTCTGCCAGAGTCCACATGTGTGATCTGGGACAAGCTGCTCAGCTTTCTGCCTCAGTTTCCTCAGCGGTAGAAGGGATAATAGTACCATCCACCTTCTTGCTGTAGGGATTAAATGGAGTAATATGCACAAAGTCCTTAAAATAGACTAGCACAATAAATGTTCAACAATGTTGGACATCGTGGTGATGATGAGGATGGTGGTGGTGACACTGCCGCTGATGACAGGGATGAAGTCAGAACTCCGTTCCTGTGTATGGGGTGGGCTGGCAGTGGGGATGCAGGTCTACAGACATGTCAGAGTAATAGCTACAAGGCTGACTCTGCAGACCCAACCATCTGAGTGCGCCTGTGCTAGGGGAAGGAGATGAGCAGATGGCAGAGTCCAATGATGACACCAGGAGTCTCTCTAGGCTCCACCGTAGCTGACAGTGACTTTATTTAAGATGGGCTTAGGAAGGCTCAGGTTTTGAAATGAAATGGGATGAGTTCATGTCTGCTTGTGTGGAGTCGGAGGTCTCTGCAAGCCATGCAAAGGCAAAAACCCCCTTAACCAAGCACTACCTGAACAGAATCCCAGCCAAAGTGAATTCCACCATGTGAACCACTCTCTTTCACCTGCAACAACTTCTCATCTTCAAAATGCTGGAGAAAATTCGTGGAAGTTTTTGTGCCTGGTCACCTGCCCGGGAGGCGCTTTGGAAACCTGCTGGCCAATTCCCCTTCTCTGTGACGATGTTGACATCATTCAGCCACCTGTCCCATACAGTGTGTCTTTGCATCCTTGGTCTTGTGAAGAGATCACTGCCCCATCCCACTGACAAGAACCGAAGTCGGGACTGTAGCCAGGCCTCCTCTTTCCCCAGCGCTCTCGTTGCTGACACTTAGCTGCACCAACTGACACACACTGCCTTCTGCCTTACCTATGTAGCCCACATTACGTCGTTTAGGCCTCAGATCAAAGGAGCAGGTGGATATCATCAGCTCCATTTTCCAATGATGTAACTGGATTTGTATGAGGTCACCTGGGGGTTAAGTGTCAAATTTGGAATAACTGAGTCCAAATCTATATTATATTCCTATGCCTCTTATGGGTTTTATGGTAATAATGTTTAGATGATAATTCAAGTTTCTTCAAGATATTAGTTTTGTTGAGCTCAAACAGTTGATCTGTTTCTGACTAATCCTGGGGCTTTGTAAACGTTACTTCTCTAAGTCGCAATTTCCTTACCTATAAGTTGGGATGATAATGGTCTCTGCCACATAGGGTTGTCATGAGAAGGAATTAAAATGTGTAAAAAACTTAGCAGAGACCCTGTAACGCATAACTCACTCTGAATGTTGGTTGCTGCCATGGCTATAATTATCATTATCATATGACCCATTTTCTTCAGAAATGGAGATGAAACTTTGGAACTCAATCTGCTGTAAGCCAACCCAGTAATTATCTCCTTATTTATTTGATTCATATTTATGAAAGGACTAAAAAAGATTCAAAGCTCTCAGAAAAACAGCATATAATAAGGAAGGAAGGTAAGGAGGTAGGGAGGGAGAGAGAAGAAAGGAAGGAAATGAGGGAGGAAGAAAGGAAAAAGTGAAGGGAAAGGAGGGGGAGTCAATGATACAAAATAAAGATCAAAGAGCAGGTGTTTGTTGAAGTGATGGGGACGCTGCCTGGGACACCCACATCCCAAACTGGAATGCCTGGTTCCAGTCCTGGCTCTGCTTCCAACTCTAGCTCCCTGCTAACGTACACCCTGGGAGGTAGCAGACTACGACTGAATTACTGAATAGAACAGAGTGGTGTGGAATTGGAAGAGACAAGCAGATGGGAGATATCTTTCTGTCTCTCTGCTTTTCAAATGAATGAATGAATGAATGAATGAATATCTGGAAAGCAAAGGAAAGAAAGTCAAGGACTTGATGTAGTCCTAGACCAATAAGCTCATACCACAAAATCTAGTACATTCACAACATATAGGCCACAAATGTCCCTGTTTGCTATCAGTCAGGGAAAACAGGGTACCATGGTCACAGAATCCACAAGATGAAAGGAATGCTCAGGAGAGGCCCAACCATGATTTGCAGTGAGTTCTAAGAGGAACTTCTCCCATTGTCTCTGTCCACGACAGGTATGTTCACCAGTGCCCCTCCTGCGGCCTGCTCAACAGGTGTCAACCTCTGCAAACCACTGGCCCACAAGACCCCGCGAGAAAACAACTCTGGTGGAGTCTGCAGAATTGTGAGGAGGAGGCGTTTACTCCTAGCCAGGGCTCTGGGCCCCTTTTATCCAACAAGAAGGCCTTTCATTCACTTCTGCATTTGTTCGGCTTTGTGGCGTGCCTATAAAAATAACAACAATGCCAGGGCAGGTTTTTAGCCTAGCAGTTAAGGTTCCTCACCTGTGTCCCAACGACAGTGCCTGGATTTGATTCCTGGCTCCAGCTTCCTGCTAATGCAAACCCTGAGTGGCAGTAGGCGGTGCCTCAAGAAGTTGGATCCCTGCCACCCACATGGGAGACCTGGATTGAATTCCTGGTTCCTGGCTTCTGGCAAGTGTCAGTCACTAGGGTATTTCAGAAGTGAACCAGCAGATGGAATCTCTCTCCCTCTCTCATTCTTGCTCTTTCTCTGCATCTCTCATAAATTTTACAAACAAAAAACCCAAAACACAAGACCAACCACTGGACTAGGTATCAGATACCAGTAGATTTGAGGTGCCCTGGGCTTCTCTGTCATTGAGTTGCCTTCGTCATTCTTTTTGTTAAGAGTTTTGTTTAATTTATTTTATTTATTTGAAAGGCAAAGTGACAGAGAGGGAGAGGCAGAGAAAGAGAGCTTGATCCTCCATCCGCTGGTTCACTCCCCAAATGGCTGCAACAGCCCCAACTTCATTGTTATTAACAGACCACAGAGCAGCATTTTGTAATCAATCAGATCCTTTGATGAGGGTCCCTTCAAATCTCAAGACCTCAGATAAGCAGGCAACTCCCCATGCCCTCATGGTGATGCCTCAGGGCCATTAACTCTCTACCTGTTCCAGTTTTCAGAATCTCTAAAACTACTGGAACTATCAGAGAGACAGGTGGACAGGACTTGCTTCCGTTCTCCTAATCTACACCTTTTAGAACTCAGTTCCTGGGTCTCTCCTCAACCTTGCCTTTACCAGTGGGCACACCACCACCCCTGACCTCCCCCAAATAACTCACAGCCTTCTTTCCCCAGGTACCTCCCTTACTGAGAACAGTAGTTTATATTCAAACTGCTGATGCTAAAGAGGTTACTTGCTAAAGCCATCAAAACCACTGAAAGCTGATCTCCGTAACGCCCCTGTAGACCCAATCTCTCCCACCTCAGAACTCTGCAAGCATCCTAATTTTTTTCACTTGCACATTGCATTTTGCTCGGTTTACATTTACCCAGATTAGCCTAACTGTCCTTTCTAAATTACAACTTTTTTCTCTTGCCAGTAATCCTTAAATACCTGATGAGTGAATAAACAAACATTTAGAAAACATCTGTTTTGGGGAGAGCATTGGAAGGGTAGTCTTTTCTGGGTACCTCATATAGTAACTGAGGTGGATAAATGGGTGGGATTGAATCTGAATTTGTAGACTCGCTGATGAACTGAGCTAAGTTCCCACGGGGAAAGGGAGAACGGGTGTGCCACACAACTTTGACAAGCACAATAAAAAGGACAGAAACAGCCTTGCAAGGAGGCCAATGGGAAGCTGTGACAATTAACACAACACTTGGTACTGAACATCCCACCAGGCAACTTGAAAGGCAAACAGAACGCCTTCCTTGTAGAGCCCTGAGTGTCAAATCAAACACACCCCAGTTTACAAGGAACGCAAACTTTTATCTTTGCTGACCTGACTTCTGACAACACTTAAGCTAAGGGGAATTGAGTTACATAATGAAGGACATAACAGAAATGATGGTTTCAGGTTGTAGCAATGGCAACTCCATGGACAAATTGTTGATCCCTTTGGGGAAACTAAATTTCCATGAGAAATGGAAAACATAAAAAAAAAAATGATGAGGTCGTGTAGAAACTGAATCATTCCTCCATTGCTGGTGGAAATGTAAAATGCTGCAGCCAAGCTGGAAAACTGTTCCAGTTGCTTATAAAATTAACTCTATGGGGCTGTCACTGTGGTGCCTTGAGCTAAACTGCTGCCAGCAATGCTCCACCCAATATCTGAGTGCCTGTTACAGCCCCGACTACTTTGCTTCCAAGCCATCTTCCTGCTAACGTGCCTAGGAGAGCATCAGAAGAAGGCCTAAATGTTTCAGCCCCTGCCACTCGTGGGAGACCCAGATGGAGCCCCAGATATAAAAGGAACTCTGGAACCTCCAAGTCACACTGCTCAGGGAGGCCAATGTCAGCTTTCCATCCAGATGGGCTGGGGGCCAGTCGGCCTGTGGAGCTGGTATAGCCTCTGAGACGACAGGGAGCCAGACAGGACTCAGCTACAGACCAGAGACACTGGCAGGAGGGGAGCAGAGAGCTGCCTGTTCCCATCTCCACATCTCAGCATGGAGCCAGCACACAGCAGCCCAAGAGGAGGCGCTGGAGGCAACCCTCCACCTGTGCAAGTAAGTGTCCAGGCCTGGGATCATCTCAGACCAGCCTGGCAGCGCCAACTTTAGCAACCTGCAGGAATATCACTCCCAGCACCCCCTCACAGAGGGCCTGAACACCCAGCTGTGAAACCAGACAGTTCCAGGCCACACTTGAGGTCACACCCTACTTCCTCCAGGGGCCTCCAGTGATTCACTACCTAATTCTTTCACATCTTCTAGGAAAACGCCCTCCCTCTGCAAACCTTCATCTCACACCTCCTCTGCCCCCTCCCCCAACCCAGAGTGTGTGGTCCCGTGCTTTGGTGTCTGTCCCACCGGACAGTGGCCACAGGATCACTCTTCCTTATCTCCTAACCTTCACTCCTAGCCAACTTCTGGTATGCTCCTTGTTCTTGCATGATAGGGAGAAGGAAGGGAGGAAGAAAGGCCCACCCTCAAGCCCTGCAATAAGAGCCAGTGTGATCCAGGAGGAGGAGACCTCTTGCTCCAAAGATGAGGTCTGGCCGGCGCCGTGGCTCAACAGGCTAATCCTCCGCCTTGAGGCGCCGGCACACCGGGTTCTAGTCCCGGTCGGGGCGCCGGATTCTGTCCCGGTTGCCCCTCTTCCAGGCCAGCCCTTTGCTGTGGCCCGGGAGTGCAGTGGAGGATGGCCCAAGTGCTTGGGCCCTGCACCCCATGGGAGACCAGGTAAAAGCACCTAGCACCTGGCTCCTGCCATCGGATGAGCGCGGTGCGCCGGCCGCAGCGCGCCGACCGCGGCAGCCATTGGAGGGTGAACCAACGGCAAAGGAAGACCTTTCTCTCTGTCTCTCTCTCACTGTCCACTCTGCCTGTCAAAAAAATAAAAAATAAATTAAAAAAAATAAAAAATAATAATAAAAAAATAAAAAAATAAAAAATAAAAAAAAAAAACAAAGATGAGGTCTAGGAGGCCACAGCAGACACACTACCTTAGGTAGACACAGAGTTAGGTAGACACTTGGCAGTGTCCCTCAAAGAGACACTGAAAAAGCAGAAATGATAACACTTTCCTCAAGAGTTGTCATCTATTCACTAATTAACTACATATTTACTGGCAAAATTACACACACTTACTCCCACTCTTAGATTTAACAGAGATCACTTTTCAGTTAAATTTAAACACCTAAGAATAATTGTGCGTTAATTACAGAGTTCAACCAATAGTATTAAGTAGAACAAAAAAATACTAAAAGGGATAAAGTATTAAGTTGTACATCAACAGTCAGGACAAGGGCTGATCAAGTCACTGTTTGGTCTAAGAGTCAAAGGGATCACACAAACAAGACTAGTGTCTGCTAATACTAACTGATATAATAAAAAAGGGAGAGAAAGATCCAACATGGGAAGCAGGATACACAGCAGACTCATAGAATGGCAGATGTCCTAAACAGCACTCTGGCCTCAGAATCAGCCCTTAAGGCATTCGGATCTGGTGGAAGAGCCCATGAGAGTATTTTAGGCATGGAAAGTCAAGACACTCTAGCAAATAAAAAAGTGGACCTAAATGAAAGATCTCTGCGAGTGAGATCCCAGTGGAAAGAACGGGGCCATCAAAGAAGGAGGTACCTTTCTCTGAAGGGAGGAGAGAACCTCCACTTTGACTATGACCTTGTCTAAATAAGATCGAAGTCAGCGAACTCAAAAGGCTTCCATAGCCTTGGCAATGCATGACTAGAGCCTAGGGAGATTACTGATGCCATAAACAAGAGTGTCAAATTGTTAAATCAACAACAAGAGTCACTGTGCACTTAACTCCTCATGTAGGATCTCTGTCCTTAATGTGTTGTCCAATGTGAATTAATGCTACAACTAGCACTCAAAGAGTATTTTATACTTTATATTCTGTGTGGGTACAAATTGTTGAAATCTTTACTTAATATATGCTAAATCGATCTTCTGTATATAAAGATAATTGAAAATGAATCTTCATGTGAATGGAATGGGAGAGGGAGCGGGCATTGGAAGAACTGTGGGTGGGAGGGAAGTTATGGGGAGGAAGCCATTGTAATCCATAAGCTGTACTTTGGAAATTTACATTTACTAAATAAAAGTTAAAAAAAAAATTACACACACTCCGTCATCTCCAAAACCAAACCCACCAACATAGTTATATTTACTCTAGTGATGAGAAACCTGAAGCTCAGAGAGGGTTAGCAAGTCAGCCAATGAGCACAGAAGCAGGACTTGAACTCTGGCCTCTGAGACTCAAAGTCGGGGGTTTCCATACTGCAGGGACCTCACCTCCCTGCCCTCTCCTCCTTTCCTTCTGCTTCCTACCCTTTTGAGGCTAATCCAGGGCAAAACTGCAACAAAGAATAGAACAGAGTTCCCTCTGCTGAAAGGCAGAAATCATGGCGTCTTGACTGCAACAAGATAATCCAGGCATTTGTTTTACTCAACGTTTACAAATTCCATTTCGTTGACTTGTGCGTTCACAACTGTCTGTCATGTCAAAGTTATTTTACTATTTTTTACAGAGGTTAGAAAAATATAAAGAGAGTAAATGTTAGAAAAAAGCAATCTGTAATATATTTTAGTCCTCTCTTCTTGGTGTTGTGAAGGGAAGCTAGTTCCAGGCCATTTAACAACAAGCCCATGAGACCCTGACCCATGAACCCTGATACCCAGGCACCCTGGGTCGCTGACAGTCCACACCCTGCAATCCTGATTCTGTCTTTCAAAAGCCTCTTTCCTGCCTGAGACAATTTCCTGCTGGGGCTCTCTTTCAAAATCGGAGTTAGAAATGGAGGCAGAGCCCACAGTCAGCCAGGCATATGGTAGCAGAAAAGATGCTCTTAGCTGAGTGAGCCAGGTCAGAATTCCCTCTGTCACAGAAACAAGCCCTCCTATGTCTATTAAAGACTGGGCCTCCCATGCATTTCACAAAGCACAGTGGAGTTAACAGCTGCCGTTGCTCTGCATGCGGGAAGCACAGGGCCCCCACATACTCTGCCGTGCCCATGGCCCTCTACACGCTGATCTCTGAATATCCCTAAGGAGTATGATGCAAGAAGCCAGGGCTCTGGAGCTGACAACCAGCTTGCAGTACACACTCCACTATTCTCTTGCATTCAAGGTATTTGAGGTTAAGTTTGATTAATCTGCAAAAAGAGTACAATTCCGTTCAGCTTCTCTACCTACGTGTCTTGCTGGAGTGCACATGGGCGCGTGTGCCCAGGAGCCTCTGCAAAGCTGGCTGGGATCTGCTACAAAGCCCGTGAGCAGGGTGCTGCCTCCCAGTACACCCATGGCACTACCATCACAACACATGGAATCTTCCAGCCCTCGGACAAACTGACCACATGTTCCCGTCCCACCTTCCTTGGGGAGGTTTCTCCAACCCCAACCCACAGCCAGCGCTGCCTCTACTAATGCACGAGGGCCCACATCTGCCAGTGCAGACCTTACCATCCTCATCCATGTACCACGAGTACAACCATGGGTGCAGTGGGGACTGCAGATCGTGAGGCAGGGATTCAAGGGCAGTAGCTAATTTCAGAAGGACATTCTCCAGGAAGTGGAGAGATGATGACACGGGAGAAGGAAGGCAGGTACAGCAGGAGCGTCGAGGGTCAGTTGCACCTTGTACGACCTGCACAATGACGCAGGGCCCCATGTTTAGAAGGTCACCCAACTTCATTGAAGGCTCCAATGTCTCTACTTGAAATTCTCAACAATCTTATCCTTGGACCCCAATATCTGGGCTACAAAAGGCAGTCTGTATAATTTGGGTAATTCCACATCCTCATTAAAAGCTGTCACGCTTGCATTTAAAACTACTGTCACACCATATCAAAGAGAATTGTAGGCCAGCACCACAGCTCACTAGGCTAATCCTCCGCCTGCGGCACTGGCACACCAGGTTCTAGTCCCAGTCGGGGCACTGGATTCTGTCCCGGTTGCTCCTCTTCCAGGCCAGCTCTCTGCTGTGGACAGGGAGTGCAGTGGAGGATGGCCCAGGTCTTTGGGCCCTGCACCCACATGGAAGACCAGGATAAGCACCTGGCTCCTGGCTTTGGATTGGCGCAGCGTGCCAGTCAGCACGGCCGTAGCGGCCACTTGGGGGGTGAACCAATGGAAAAGGAAGACCTTTCTCTCTGTCTCTCCCTCTCTCTCTCACTGTCTAACTCTGCTTGTCAAAAAAAAAAAAAAAAGAATTGTAATGGTCATTGCTAAGAAGATGAAATTTATATTGTAATACTCATGACAGCACATCCCCCCCTTCTTTTTAAGAGCCCCCCATTCTTACAAATTATGTAGCCAGTCCTGGATGCGTAGCTAAGTCAGTTTCTGGAAGGAATGGATGACACTTCATAAAGCAAGGGGCCTCAGGGGAAGTGATGTGAAACACAGGCCTCAGAGCTGTCCCACAGAGGGATGGGGAGTGGGGGTATTAATACGCCCACTCCCAGCATGCCTGTCGAGGGCTGCTGACAGGACACAGGGATGCACTAAGTACCCAGTGTGTCTGGACTGCTAATGCACAGGCAAGCAAATCTCCAGAAAAACTCAGGCACAAGAACGCAGGTACTGACGGCAGGAAGTCATCTGGACCAAGCAGAGCTCGCAAGGATTAAAGGACATGGATGGGATATTGACAGCAGCTGCAAGAGGGCACTGACCTCAGAGGGCACAGTGCAAGATGGAGAGGGCACCGGGTGAGCAGGCCTTTGACGGTGCACTGGCTGAATGTTACAGGCAGCACGCAGAGGGGGCTTGGTCAAGCCTGGACAGTCAGAGGAGGCCCCAGAGGCGCTGGTGCCCAATCAGAGCATGCAGGGAATGGGCTTGATCAGTGAAGGGGGCGGCAGGAGAACCTACACTAACTTAGTGACTACGCATGAATGTGCTGGTGTCACCGTTGTCACAAGTCTAGTTGCCAGGCTGATGTCCAAAGCAGGGCCACCTTCCCTGGAAGAGGCTCTAGCGAGGAACTCGTGTCTTCTCTCCTGTCAGGTGGCTGACAGAACTCTGTAAGGCCCCCATCTGATTGACAGCTGTCCACTGAGGCCTCTGGAGGCCATCGGCATGTATTGGCTCATGGTCATTTTCCTCCATCTCCGAAATGACAGCAATGGAATGGGCCCCCCTCATGCTTGGAATCCTTCCTGCCTCTTCTGCTATTGTTGCATGGATCTGACAACGTCACCTCCCTCTGTCACTCTTTGGTTTATATATATATACACACACACATATAATTTATGTATTTAGAAGGCTGAGCAAGAAAGTGAGTGGGGGAGGGAGAGACAGAGAGAGATATCAATCTTCCATCAGCTGGTTCACTGCACAATTGCCTACAATAGCTAGAGTTGGGCCAGGCCAAAGCCAGGGGCCAGAAACTCCATTTGGGTTTCTCATGTGGGTGGCAGGGACCCAAGTACTTAGGCCATCATCTGCTTTCTTCCTAGGTACATTAGCAGGAAGCCAGATAGAAAGTAGAGTATCCAGGACCTAAACTGGTGCTCTAATATGGGATGTCAGCATCAAAAACAGAGGCTAGGGACCAGTGCTGTGGCATAGCAGGTAAAGCCTCTGCCTGTAGTGCCAGCATCCCATATGGGTGCCGGTTCAAGTCTCAGCTGCTCCAATTTAAATCTAGTTCTCTCCTATGGCCTGGGAAAACAGTGGAAGATGACCCAAGCCTTTGGGCCCCTACACCCATGTGGGAGACCTGGAAGAAGCTCCTGGCTCCTGGTTTTGGATTGGCTCAGCTCCAGCCATTGTGGCCATCTGGGGAGTGAACCAGCAGATGGAAGACTTCTCTCTCTGCCTCCACCTCTGCCTCTCTGTAACTCTGACTTTCATGTAAGCAAATAAAATCTTAAAAAAAAATACAGAAGCTAAACCCACTGCATCACAACACTGGCCTACAACTCTTTGTTTTTATTTGAGGAGAAATCCACATAAGATAAACTGCCTCAAAGTAAACCATTACAGTACATCCACATCGCAGTGCAACAACCATCTGTAACTAGTTGGAAAACATTTCCACCACTCCAAAGTGAACGCCCTTTCCCGGTAAGCAGTCACTCCCAAAGCGGCTTCCATTCTCTAGGTATTTACTTATCCCTGAGAGTGCCTGGAAGCAGAATCGCACAAACTCTGACCTGCTGTGTCTGGCTTCTCTCACTGATCATGGTGTCTTGGAAGTCCCTCCAGACTGCAGCACAAATCAGGACTTCATCCCACTCCACTTTATGGACAGACACATTCTCTCTATTCATTCATCTACTGACAGTCACAGGTTGTGTCCACATTCTGGCTGTTACAAATAGCTCAGGAATGAGCCCGTGTTCCAGTACTGCTTCCAGTGCTTTGGGGTATATATGGGTGCCTTTAGAAGTGCATGGAAGATGGCAGTAGTAAAGCCTTACCTATTAATTAAAAGATTAAAAAAAAAAAGTGCACAGAAGGAACCGGTGCTGTGACCTAGCAGGTAAAGCCGCCACCTGCAGTGCCAGAATCCCATATGGGCATCGGTTTGAGTCCCGGCTGCTCCACTTCCAACCCAGCTCTCTGCTATGGCCTGGAAAAGCAGCGGAAGGTGGTCTAAGTGCTTGTGCCCCTGAGCCCTCGTGGAAGACCTGGAAGAAGCTCTTTGTTTTTGGCTTCAGATTGGCTCAGCTCTGGCCATTGCAGCCATCTGGGGAGTGACCCAGAGGATGGAATGGAAGCTCGCTCTCTCTCTCTCTCTCCCCCTGCCTTTGCCTCCGCCTCTGCCTCTCTGTAGCTCTGACTTTCAAATAAATAAATATTTTTTAAAAGTGAATGGAAAATGTGTGTCATGGAAAAATAATGTGTAGATTTCAAAAAAAGTTTTATACCCAAACTTATTTTTTAGTTCCATTTCTCGTGAACTTTTTGAAGCATCCTCATAGACTCATCCTTCACTCTGAGAGATTCCTGTGATTACACGGGGCCCATCCAGATAACCTAGGATGATCTCCCTCGACCCCACGTACAAACAAACAGCATCAGAGAGTCACAGACTCAAGGGGAGAGTGCACAAGATCTGTGAGTGCCAAGCTTGGGACCAGCATGGTGGTCCAAGGATGCTGAATGTGCCAAGTGTAGGAAGCCCACTTACAGGGAAAAGAGCATCATCAGAGCTCATGGATGTGTCCATGGTTCTGGAGCTTGAGGGACAAAACACTGGACATCAAGTGTCCATTTTATCATCACTGACACTGCTGTGTCTGTAACACAAATGTAAACCCAGACACCAAAATCCTGCAGGAGGACTATTCTAAGACAGTTGTTCAGTCAATCTAGATCACATTTTATGTTAACTGTTTAGATGATTATCATCAAAGAACCCTTGGTATTAATGGATCCCAGTACAAGAAGTATTTGACTAGAGCTTCCGTATTTTGTTCATTTTTATGTCTTCAACTCCTGGGACACTTCTTGGTGCATAAAAAGTCCTTGGGAAATATCTCTGAGTAAATAGAGTAACATAGGAAGCTGGCAGTGGCAGTGTGGGGTGACACTGACAGGGGCCTAACAGGCCATGCAGGGGTTTATCTGGAATGTGTTCTGCACAAGCCCAAGAGTCACTTGATGGTCCTTGTTGTCCTTGTGCCTCACTTGGCTATGAGCACTTACTATTTATAATACTTTCATCTTCACTGACAGGGACAAGTGGAAGGTGCCAAACCCCTGTGGAAGAATCAAGGTAATTTGAGCAAAAGCTGACATCACATTCGAAGTGATACCAGTAGAAAAGAACCCAAGGTCCTTCACCCCAGAGTAACTACTCCTCCCTTCTTTCACTCCTTCTGTCTTGGAAGGGGCTGGAAGATGCTGTATGTCTGATATGAAAGACAAGATACTCGATGAGCCAGAGTATGAGAAGCACAAACCAATTGTCCAGGAGGACTGAATGTGGATCGGATGGTTCGAGGCTCAGGATCTGTTGGGCTGTAGTGTCTCACTGCTGAAGGGAAGGCAGAGAATTGGGTGGATGTTTTATAGGAAACGAGTCCCTTCAACCTGATTGAGGGAAAACGTCACTGTAGCACGTGTTTGAGCCACAAAGGCCTCCCTGGAGTTAATGCAGCAAGGGCAGGCATCAGTCCCAGACACCACTCCTGAGACTCCCAAGAATGGAAGACATTTCTCGTTGGAAATGTAAATACAGTTCTCCTTTACTTTATTCATTGTAAATACCAACTTGGCCCTGAAAATTGATCTCTTGAAAGAAACGCTTGCCTTAGCCAACATGTCAGAGTCATGCCACCAAAATGCCTGCAACAAATTGCTGCTGTTTCCTATTGATATCAACCTTTCTTTTCCCAAGCTCTAAAAACTTTGAAAACTTTCAGGAAACCAGGCTGTGTTTATTATTTCAAAAGGGCAGTCAGAACGAAGATGTGGTTCTTCTTAAAATGACCATATTTCATGAAATCCCTTATTTTAAGCACTTTGTCTTAATGCTTGAGTTCAAATTCAGAAATCTTAAGGAGAAATTCTTCGCTAATTGGAAGCTTGAGGGAAAAAGACTGGCGCTGTGTTTCCAGAGTCAGATGTTCAGAGAATCCCTTAGAACTGCACAACTCACAAGCACTTTAACTCCTCCACCCACGTGCACGTTCTGCCACCCAAGGCAGGCCCTGTATCTTCTCTGGGCTGCAGCTTCCCCAGCTGTAGCATGAGGGGGAGGTCAAGGGGTCTTTGCTCCCAGACTCTCAGTTTTTGGCAATGTTCTAAATAACCCAAATGTATTCGACATCCCTAGAGATGTATTTAATCCCAGAAATAAACAGCATCGCTCTTCTCCCAAAATGTATACTTTTTTTTGAAAAGTAAAGCTCTCCTAAGGAAAGTATGGAAGACATCGTTTTTATAGTCCCTTCTAAAGCTGTAGGACTAAGCATTTCCACCTGTATCCAGCATGGACTTGGCCACTCCACCAAGACACAATCATCTGGCCCAGAGTTCAGCCAGGATCTGTGTTTTAAAGACATGAAAGCTGAGCCATTTGGCTAAGGACAATGAATTCTCCACCTCCAGAGGATCCCCTATGCAAAGTCTTATTGGCAGTGAATGTTCAGAAGCCAAACACTTCCAAGGACAAATATGTTCCCCACAATGAGAGAAGACTGGCAGGACAGACACCCGGCCCTCACATTACCATGCTCAGCACCCCACGGGCTCCCTCTCCAAAACATCTCAAATCTGCCCCCTGAGAATCACATGGGATCTGTCTTTGTTCTGAACCCCATTTCCTCTCTTTCTTAATTAATGTCCTTGCCTTCAGTTCCGCCCTTGCAATGGTGTTCTCTGTGGAGCCAGAGTAATGGTTCTAAAGCAGAAATCTGGCCATCACTTCTCATTTAAAATCCTTCCAAGACCACCCCCACAAGACTGAAGTTGAAACACTCTAACCTTCAGAGACTTTTCAAAGAACTGCATTGTGTGATTTCTCCAATTTCTACTCCAGTTCACAGGTTCCAGACTTGGCAAATAAAAACACAAGATGGCCTAGTTAAATTTAGATAAACAAATAATATTTTTAGTATAAGCAGTTCTTACCCAATATCTGCGATGTGCTCATGCTAAAAATATACTCATCTAGCAGCACTACTAGGGTTATATTACCCTAACACTGTCTCCCAAGCCATGCATTCGCCTGCCCTTAGGTGATCATTCCCACCTTTGCATTACCTAAAATTCTACCTCCTCAGCTCAACCAGAATTCCTACTCATTTTTTGAGGTTCCCGCACATCTGTGAAGCTTCCCTGACAGCCAACAGTATAAATCAGTCACGGCCTCCTCTGTCCTCCCCGCTGTACCCGCCCCTCTGAATTCACTGCAGTGGGTTGTAACTACTTAGGAGTCTCTTTTCTCCTCCCACCAGAATGAGAGAGCCTAGAAGATCAGGGACAGACACTCATCGGCCTTTGAACCCCAGTCCAAGACCAGCACAGGATGGGTACTCAATACAATGCATTAAGTGAATGAAGAGTAGACATTGAAGGAGTAAGACATCGAAGGGTATGGGTTCAAACACATTCTCCCTTTTCCCATCACAGTGGAATTCCAAGTAAATAATACAAGATTTTTGGATAACCTAATTCATCAGCCTTGGGGAGCCCGCAACCTGTATTGGAGTGCCTGGGTCTGCACTGAGTCCTGGCTCTACTCCCAACTCCAACTTGCTGCCTATGTGCACCCTAAGGGGCAACAAGGTGATGGCCCTAATAGTTGTGCCTCTGCCACCCACACGGGTGATCTGCGCTGAGTTCCTGACTCTGACTTCAGCCTGGCCCAGTCCTGCTGTTACATGCATTTGAAGAATGCACCAATACAAAGGAGATCGATTCCTTCCTTCCTTCCTTCCTTCCTTCCTTCCTTCCTTCCTTCCTTCCCTCTTTCCTTCCTTCTTTCCTTCCTTCCTTCCTTCCTTCCTTCCTTCCTTCCTTCCTTCCCTCTTTCCTTCCTTCTTTCCTTCCTTCCCTCCTTCCTTCCTTCCTACCTTCCTACCTTCCTACCTTCCTTCCTACCTTCCTACCTTCCTTCTTTCTTGTCTTTCTTTTCTTTCTCTTTCTTTCCCTCCCTCCCTCCCCCTCCCTCTCTCCCTCCCTCCCCCTCCCTCCCTCCCTCCCCCGCCTCGTCTCTTCCTTTCAAATAAAACAAACAAAAACTAAACAACAGAGGAGGCCCTGGAGAGATAGCTGAATTCTCATGTGCACACCTCTGCCCTGGAAGTGTCCCCACCCTCCACAGGCAGACGTAGCTGCCATGCACTGAAGTTGGCAAGGAGGGTCGCGAACTCCCTATTCTCTGCAGGTGTGAATACCACATACTCACCGTTCCAAGTTGTGAGTGTGGGGTTGGAGTTGTCCTAAGGAGCTAGGGATTCCACCTGCTTGCCTAGGACTGCCCTTCCTGCAGCCTCTCCATGGAGGCACATCCTCCCATTTCACCTCCTCCTTGGACAGCGCGAGGAGGCAGGTCCACCTCCAGTGCAGCATGGTGCCCCAGTGAGGACAGGGCAGGTGTGCCACTTTAATTCAGAGCCTTACTGAACAGAGCGCCTCCCAATCATGCCACACTCCCCACCCTGGCCTGTTGACTGATGCTCCCCTGGAAAACTGCACAATTAAACTAGCATGCTGCCATTATCTCCACAGTGCCATACCCCTCCTCCATCTGTGTAACTCCTGGGGTTTGTCCAGTGTGTCTGTGTTAAAGGTATAGATGAATTAAAGATTTATCTATCTTGTAAGGCAGAGTTACAGAGAGATAGAGGGAGATAGAGGGAAGGAGAGAGGGAGAGAGAGAATCCTACATCTACTGGTTTACTCCCCAAATGGCTGCAATGGCCAGGAGCCAGGAGCTTCTTCCAGGTCTCCCATGTGGGTGCAGGGTCCAGGGACTTAAGTAATCCTCTGCTGCTTTCCCAGGGACATAGGCAGGGAGCTGGTTTGGAGGTAGGCAGCTGAGACTCCAAAAGGTAGCCATATAGGATGCTGGTATCACAGGCAGTGGTAAATCTGCTACACCACAATGCTGACCCCAAGAAGCATTTTTTAAGAAGGGCATTCTTGACTGCTTATGCATTTTCCCCAAACAGCAAATGATATCTCACGGTATGGAATTACTCAGACCCACTGCCGCTCCCTCACCTGTGTCCCCTATAATCCCCTTGCAAGTAGGGGCCCTTGAAATCAAAGGATCCTGGGGCCAGCAGCATGGTTCACTTGGTTAATCCTCCACCTGTGGCGCCAGCATTCCATATGGGCGTTGGGTTCTAGTCTCAGCTGCTCCTCTTCCAGTCCAGCTCTCTGCTGTGGCCCAGGAGGGCAGTGGAGGACGGCCCAAGTGCTTGGGCCCTGCACCCCATGGGAGACCAGGAAAAAGCACCTGACTCCTGGCTTCGGATCAGTGTAGCTCTGGCCGTAGCGGCCATTTTGGGGGGGGGGTGAACCAATAGAAGGAAGACCTTTCTCTCTCTCACTGTCTAACTCTATCTGTCAAATAAAAAAAAAAAGAAAGAAAGAAATCAAAGGATCCTATGAGCACCAAGAAACACACAGAGAATCTCCGGGGCAGCAGGGGTGCTCCACTCAGTTAAGGAGCCTGGAATGACCTAAGTCGAAACAAACAACGAAAAATCTGGTTCTCAAGAAGTGGAGAACTGGACTGAGAATCCACGTTCATGGTTGAGCTCACTTCCTGATGACAGTGACTCAATGAGCCAGGACTACATTTTATCTTATTTTATGCTTTTGCATCTGAAAAAAATAAAATAAGTATTGCTAAGCAAAGGTAGGACTCCATGTACAAAGAAAATATATGCAAAATTTTGTTTGACTGTCATGGCTTTCTGAGGCTAAGTCTGATGTGAAGACAGTGGTAAAACAGAGCTGCCGAGTACCCTCTGCGTAGTTAAGTCCTGTGCTGGCCTTTGAGCATGTTATCTGAAAATGTGCACTACTGTTCTTGTTCAGAACACGAGGCATGCTCTTTATCTAAAATCATGTAGCTAACAAGGGTCTTAGAGTCACTCCAAATTCAATTGCCAAAACGCGTGCCCGATCCACTCCCTCAGCCTCCACCTGACAATGGATGAAAATTATCGTCAGTCTCTCAATCAACCAACATTTTTGGAATATCCAGTGAGCACAGGGAAAGAGCTATGGACTGAGATGTTCCCCAGAAGGTGTAACAAGATCTTGAATGCATATCTTAGGACCCCGGCCTTGAGCACTTCCTTCTCCCGCCAAGCCACATGGTCTAGGGCAAACTCAGTTGCAGGTGAAGCCCCTTGCTCTTGTGCATATCTGTGATGACAATGGCCTCCATGCAGCCTCACAGAGTTGGTGTGAGCATTGGAAAAACCAGTGTGTGAGAAAACATTTTTTGTAAAGTGTCAGACGCTGTAGAAATTCCCAATGCAAAGTTGTTTTTCCAACAAGGTTTTCAGTAAACAGAGACTTGAATAATTCCTGGAGGTTTTCCTCCAGCAGGAAGTGGAGTGTGAAGGGGTGGAAGGAGCCTGCCCTGCTGAGGGCCCTCATCCACTCCGCCAGGCTCTGTGGCACACGAAGGAAGCTGAGTCACCCCGCTCAGCAAGACCCCCGCTGCCCAGATGCCACTGATTGAGCTTGCCTGTGAGAAAGCGGAAACCAAATCCTGCTGCCCCCACGGCCCCTCCTAAGTGCCAGTCCCCTGTGGTTGCCCAAGCTTGGCCTCAGGACCATGTGGGTCCCTTCTGTGGCTCCACTGAGACAGCCAACGGGGTGCGGGTCCACCCAGCCCACAAGCTGCTTGGTGGACAGTAAGGGGTCGGGGAGAGAAACTTGACCCCAAAGACATCCAGTGACTCCTCTGGGGAGTCCACTGTGCAGTCCTGACTGCTGCCAGGACAGCCTCTGGCGAACTCACTGCCCCAGTGCACACCTGCGCGTGCAGCCGGTGGCCATCAGCAGAGCGCCCCAGTGCACACCTGCGTGTGCAGCCCGCAGCCGTCTGCAGAGCGCTGACTACGAGGCTCGCACAGAAGGAAGTGGAGACTACCTCCAGAGGGGCTTCTGGAGGGTCCAACTTTCAATTCCTTCGTAAGGTGACGACTCCCCTCATGGCCCTGAAGTCCAGAACTTGTCCACGGGGAACAGGAGCAGCCCAGAGCCCAGCACGGCTCCAGCCCAGAGGCCCCAAGGGAGGAAGAGAGAAGGGGGAGGACTTGAGCCAGAGTCTTTGTCTCAGGGCCCCAGCCCTTGCCTTGAGGAGGGGACTGAAAGCTCTGAGCGGCAGGTGCTCCCGTAGAGGATGGCTTATTCAGATACCAGTGGGCTGGGAGTAACACAGTCCTCCCACGCCCTCGGGTCGGGGGAGCAGGGCTGGCGGAACACAGACGCTGTGGATTCAAGCACAGCAGCGTTCACGCTGCTACTTCACTTGTCAGCTGTGTGGCCTCGTGCCATGTCTGGGCTTCTTCCGTTCCCTCCTCTGAACCCATGGAGATGCTACTAGGAGACTTCCAAAAGTTCACGGAAAACTGAATTCATTTCACTGCAGAAACTGTGATCCATCCATGTTGAAATCCATGCACGGTTTTATTATACTGAATGATTTTGAAAGGTTATTAAGTTAAATGCCTTAATAATATTCATAATACGAATTTCCATGAACTTTCTTGAAGACCCTTGGTATTCATGCTACCCAAGTTCAGTCCCCTCACTGGGCTGTTGCCAGGATGAAAACGAAGCATCTCACGGACAGGAGCGTCTCTATCAGGTTCTCAACTGGAAGAAACCATATCACTACAGCCGCTGCTGCAAGCAGCCCTCAGAGGCAAGTGAACTAAGACTTGATGGAAGCCGACCTGAGGCCTGAAGAGGCGGTCTGGTGCCAATGCATGAGTCAGAGCGTGGCTGCCTCAAGTTTGCAGGGACAGAGTGGAGTCGGAATGCAGGAGCAGACTCCAGCCCTCTGGGTGGACGTCAGATTCCTGGTTAACAAGCTGGAGCTGTCAGCAGGCAGAGCTCCAGGGATCACAGTGAAACGGCATTCCAGCAAGGTGAGAGGCAGGATGTCTGCACAGATCATGAGAACATGGTTGGAGATTATCTGCCATCTCCTTCCTTGCTCATGGGGTCTGCACAGATCATGAGAACACGGTTGGAGATTATCTGCCCATCTCCTTCCTTGCTCCTGGGGGGACTCCAGGAAGCACCCAGCCTCACACATTGTAGCCCTCATTGTAGCCCTCTGCAACGCCAGTGCCCATGCATATCCCACAGATCTACTACCTCCCTCACCTGTGAAGGTTGAATTATGCCCCCACACCTGCATAAGACAGGTAGAAGTCCTAACCCACAGACCTCAGAGTGCTTCCTTATTTAGAAATACAGTCTTCACAAGTCTACCCAAGCTAAGATGAGGTCATTAGAGTGGGCCTTAATCCAAATGACTGCTGTCCTTATAAACGGAAAATTTGGACATGGACGCAGACATGCACAGAGGGAGGGTGATGAAAGAGACACAGGGAGAAGACGCCTTGTGAGGTCAGGGGTTGGAACAATGCATGTACAAGCCAGGGAGCGCAGACGACTGGAACAAGTGGTCAGGAGCTAGGAAGAGGCGCCCTGGATGTCTCCGCAGTCTCAGTGAGTGGTGCTGTTGGCACGCTGATTTTGGACTCCAGCCTCCAGGACTCACACAATGAGTTTCTGTTGTTCTAAGCCACCCAGCTTGTGGTTGTTTGTTGGATTAGTTCTGGGCAGCTAATATACCGGGGAATTTGCTTAACTTCAGTTCAACAAATATCCTTTGAGATCAGTGTAGGAGGTACAGAGCAATGCAGCACTCTTAATCCTTCACAGATTAAGAATTAAACGTGGCAAAGGTTGTCTATTCAAAGAGAATACAGCTACCTGTGAAAGCAAAGGGTCAAGAGAAGCCTCCTTAAAGAAGATAAGGGCTGAGATACATCTTTCTCATAAGGTAAAATTCAAGTAATTTGGGGTCTATAAATTCTGCATTTATAATCATGATTTTCAAAGCCAAAGATCTCACTTTTACAATTATTAAAAAAACAATGTGCTAGCCAAAGAATGTGCTAGCCAATGAAAAGAATTAAACAAATAGAAATTAAACCATAAAATGAATTCAGAAAAAAAAAGTCAACCAACTCTGGTCTCTGTTGAATTAAGCAACTCATGAATAATTTTGAGCTGTGTGCTCCAAATTATTAGGACTGTCTCTCTAGAAACATCCTCTACTTTGCCGTTTTCTGTCCTGCAGACTGAGAGTCCACCATTGCTGGGGTTTGGCTGAATTGTCTGCATTTGTGTCCTTAAGAGTAACTTTTAATTAGAAACGGTTTTCCAGGGCTGGCATTGTAGTTCAGCAGGTTAAGTCGCAGCTTGTGTCACCAGTATCCCATATTAGAGCACCGGTACAAGTCCCAGAGGCTGCACCTCCAATCCAGATTCCTGCTAATGCACCTGGGAAGGCCATGAAAGGTGGCAAAAACATCCGGGTCCCTGCCACCTGCACAGGAGAGCTGGATGGATATCCTTTCTCTCTCTCCCTCTCTCTCTCCCTCTGTGTGTGTGTGTGTGTGTGTGCGTGCGTCTCACAGCCTTTCAAATTAATTAATACATCTTTTTAAAAGGAAGGAAGGAAATGGCTGTTTACCCTCTGCATTCCCAGCTCTTATTTAAACAATCCTCTCTCTCCTCTCCCAAGTCCTATTCCTTTCCCAAATACCCATCCCAGGCTACTGTGAGTGTGAATTATTCATCAGACACTTGCACACCAGGGAGCTCTTTGCCACAGCCTGGTCTTCCCCAGAGCTGCATCCCTGAAGCGCAGCCCAGGCCCTGTTCAATGAGGACTTGTGGAGGGGTGGTCAAGGAGCAGCCATCCCTGGATGGCCCTGGTCTGTTTCTCAATGAAATCCATGTTTCCTTGGGATTTTGAGGCTGAAGCACACCTCTACCTAGTGAGGCACACATGCTCGTGGAGCATTATGTGATTGTATATATCTGTTCAGCTGAATTCAGTGAGCATTATTGGATGGCCTACCTTGCATCTGGCATTGTGCTAGAAAGGAATAGGATGGAAAGTATTTGTGCTGCTCTGAACCATGCATATGTCTACATCTTATTAATTCACAGAATTCTAGTAAAAACAAAAAGGGAAGAAATAAAAGTCATAGGAACTGGTATTTCGCCATAGTGATTTAAACTGCCACCTGAAACACCAGCATCCCATGTGAGCACTGGTTCAAGTCTTGGCTGCCTCACTTCTCATCCAACTTCCTGCTAATGGCCTGGGAAGATGAGCAGAAGATGACTCAAGTGGGCCAGTGCCATGGCTCAACAGACTAATCCTCCGCCTTGCGGCGCCGGCACACCTGGTTCTAGTCCCGGTCGGGGCGCCGGATTCTGTCCCGGTTGCCCCTCTTCCAGGCCAGCCCTCTGCTGTGGCCCGGGAGTGCAGTGGAGGATGGCCCAAGTGCTTGGGCCCTGCACCCCATGGGAGACCAGGAAAAAGCACCTAGCACCTGGCTCCTGCCATCGGATGAGCGCAGTGCACTGGCCGCAGCACGCTGGCCACGGTGGCCATTGGAGGGTGAACCAACGGCAAAGGAAGACCTTTCTCTCTGTCTCTCTCTCTCACTGTCCACTCTGCCTGTCAAAAAAAAATAAAAATAAAAATAAATAAATAAAATAAAAAGTAAATAAATAAAAAGATGGCCCAAGTGCTTGGGCCACGGGTACCCATGTAGGAGACCTGGATGAAGCTCTTGGTTCCTAGCTTCAGCCTAGCCCAGTGCTGGTCTTTGTAGTCACCTGGGGAGTGAAGCATCTTATGGAAGATGTGTGTGTGTGTGTGTGTGTGTGTGTGTGTGTATGGTTTCTCCCTCTATCTCTGTAACTCTTTCAAATAAATATATAATTATTTTATTTTTAAAAAGCCACTCCTTTCATGTTACAGGAAGAGAAACTGAAGCTAAGAGAGGCAAAATGAGGGAGCAGAGCTCCGTGCTTAAGGTGGGGTGTAAGACCCTCACCCACCCCTCCCTAATAAGAACCTGGGAAGTCATTTTCCCTCCCTGGGCCTCACTTACTTTATAGGTGCACAAGGACAATAACTCCCAACCTACAGGGCTTACAATGATTGAATTACATGGTGTACGGCAGCTCTTTGTTCACAATCTGGTTCTCAGGGAGAATTGAACAAACTTCGTGCCGACTCCTATGATTAAAGCCACACAACTGTTCAGTGGCAGAGCTGGGTCCACGAGCCAAGTTTCTTGACTAGACATTCCGAAACATATCGTTGGAGTTTCCAAGCGAAGCTTTATAAAAATAATACTAAAACAATAATTGTTGGGGCTGGTGCTGTGGCGAAGCCAGTAAAGCTGCTGCCTGCAGTGCCAGCATCCCTTCTGGGTGCCAGTTTGAGTCCCGGATGTTCCACTTCTGATCTAGTTCCCTGCTCATGTGCCTGGGACAGCAGTGGAAAATGGCCCAAGTCCTTGGGCCCCTGCACCCATGTGGGAGACCCAGAAGAAGCTCCAGGCTCTTGGCTTCGGATCGGCCCAGCTCTGGAGATTGCGGCCATTTGGGGAATGAACCAGCGGATGGAAGACCCCTCTCTTTCTCTCAGCTTCTATCTCCTGTAAATCTGCCTTTCAAATAAATAAATAAAAATAGCTGCAATTGTGATAATAGTCCCTTATACTTTTGAGGGGCATTATGATATGCACACAGGCACATATAACATAAATAAGATCATTGAATTATGGAAAACACCCATAAAGGAGACACTACATGCCCTTTTCAAAGGAGAAAACAGGCTCAGGACGTTGGACAACCTGATCAAGAGCACATAGCTAGCAGGCATCGGCCAGGTCTCAGACCAGGGCTCTTGATCTGCCCTCCTCCCACACTCTCCCTGGAAGATGCCTGCTTCCCCGATCCCACTCGCTGAACCTGATGAAGCCCAGTGCTGCCTCTGTGTTCCGGACTTGGTTTTATATCACCAGGGTAAGTCCACAACGTTCATAGAGAAGCATCATCTGCTCAACGTTCCCCTTCTCAGTGAGCCTTTGCATTTATTTTCTCATCTTTTTTTTTTTTCTTTTCTTGACAGGCAGAGTGGACAGTGAGAGAGAGAGACAGAGAGAAAGGTCTTCTTTGCCGTTGGTTCACCCTCCAATGGCCGCTGCGGCCGGCGCACTGCGTTAATCCGATGGCAGGAGCCAGGTGCCTATCCTGGTCTCCCACGGGGTGCAGGGCCCAAGCACTTGGGCCATCCTCCACTGCACTCCCGGGCCACAGCAGAGAGCTGGCCTGGAAGAGGGACAACCAGGACAGGATCCAGCGCCCCGACAGGGACTAGAACCCAGTGTGCCAGCGCCACAAGGCGGAGGATTAGCCTAGTGAGCTGCAGCGCCAGCTTATTTTCTCATCTTAATGAGTTGATGCTTCACCAAGATCAACCTGTGACTAGGTTCCGTTCTGTGCTTTTCTGTGTGCTGCCTAAGACTGACCCATGTGGTCATCTGTCTGCTTGCTGAATCTGCCTCATACCTTTCCTGGACAGTCAGTGCCCTTAAGAGTGTGCGGATCACCTGTCAAATATCTGAGACGTGCTACTTGTGTAGGGCACAGAGACCTGTATAGCTCACAGCTTTGGGGGCTGGAAATCCATCAACATGGAGCAGGCAGGTTTTGGTACCTTGGTGGATAGCAGGGATGGTGCAGAGGAAGGATGATGCGATAAGCCAGGACAGAGAGGCTAGGCACGAACCCAGGCTTTTGTGGCCATCCTCCTGCGAGAACCACCTTCAGTGGACTTGCCCTTTGTGACCCAAGGACTTTCCACCAGGCCCCATCTCCTAGAAGTTTCTTCACCTTCCAAGAGCCCTATTCCAGGAACCAAGCTCTCAACTTGGGGACCCTGGGGGACATGCAACATGCGAAGCACAGCAGGGGACTGCACCCTGAGTAGCTGAGGCTACCAAGTCCCTGGAAGAAGCCCTCTCCCTCCCCCGCTTGCAGCTCTTCCACAACACCCAGGGACTTTCGGACCTGCTGGCCTCCAGCCCCAGTTGCAGAACCCTAAGGACAGAGATGTGGCCTCGCCTCCAGGGCTCCTTTCTCTAATGCAGGTTCCTGGGGCCAGAGCATGCACCTGTCTTGAGCCCACTGCACCACAGCAATGAAGACAGCGCTTGGCGGGAATGACCAGTACTATCTGCTAAATACATGGCGAGATGACTTGCTGCACAGCCCTCACTGTACCTAGAATATAGCACCCTCCTCTCCCCCCAACACACACACACACACACACACACACACACACACACACACACACAACTTTTTCAGTAACATTCCTTGTATCTGGGTTATTATTATGACACATTTTTTTTTTTTTTGGACAGGCAGAGTGGACAGTGAGAGAGAGAGACAGAGAGAAAGGTCTTCCTTTTGCCAATGGTTCACCCTCCAATGGCCACCATGGCCAGCATGCTGTGGCCGGCGCATCGTGCTGATCCGAAGCCAGGAGCCAGGTGCTTCTCCTGGTCTCCCATGTGGGTGCAGGGCCCAAGCACTTGGGCCATCCTTCACTGCACTCCCGGGCCATAGCAGAGAGCTAGCCTGGAAGAGGGGCAACCGGGACAGAATCCAGCACCCCCACCGGGACTAGAACCAGGTGTGCCGGCGCCACAGGCAGAGGATTAGCCTATTGAGATAATGACACATTTCTATATTACAACTGCTATTCTTTCACAGTGACTCACCCATTCAGCCAATATTTAGTGAGTGACTACTGTGTAGCAGAGAGCAGGGGCCGCGGAAGAGGCAGAATTACGATGCCTCAGTCCTCACAGCACCTTGGTGAGGCAGGTACTGCCCTTAGCCACCCCCTCCATGTTGACAGCTGCAGAAACCACGGCTCTGAGGGACTCAGCCACTTCTCCCGGGCCACAGAGTTAGTGCTGCCAGGTTTTATCCAAGTGGTCTGGCTCCAGCTCGCTACTCAGCCTTGACTGGGAGGGAAAAATGAAGAACTAGACAGCAATCAAGATAATCCAACACAGGGATAAGAAGGGGGCCGGGTGGACATAGTAAACAATCCAAGAAGCAGAAACTGCACAATGAGGACAATCGAGGAGGAGAGCATGACCGACACCCCGTGCCCAGCCTCCGAATCCCGCACCCCTCCCGTTTGGTGTGCACAGCTGTGAAATGTGCAGGGGAGGATAAAGAATCCTGGATCAGGGCAGGCACTTGGGGCAGCAGTTAAGATGCCATTTGGAATACCCACCTCCCGGCTCCACTTCCAGTTCCAGCTTCCTGCTAAGACACACCACAGGGAGACAGCAGTTAGAGGGTCTCTGCCATCCAAATGGGAGACCTGGGTTGAGTCCCTTCAGCCTGGCCCAGACTCAACTGCTGCAGCATTTGGGGAGGGAACCAGCAGGTGAAAGACTCCTGTCTGTCTCTCTCCACCTCTCAAAAAATAAATAAATAAGAGTGTTAAAACAAACAAATAAAAAGAATCCTGGAGCCAAAAAGTGGTTGCTTGGGGGCAAGCATTTAGCCTAGTGGTTTCGAGAGCCACATCCCATATCAGAATACCTAGGTGATTGCTAGTTCTGGCTCCTGCCTCTGCTTCCTGCCATTGCAGATCCTGCTGAGCAGTGATTTTAGAGTCAAGTAACTAGATTCCTGCCTCCCACATGGGAGACCTAGATTGTGTTCCTGGTCCTCACTTTGGCCCCAGTCCAGCCATTACCATGGTGGGTATCTGCAGAGTAAACCAGTCGATAAGAGCTTGCTGCCTCTCAAATAAATAACCAATTTTTAAAAAGAGGTTGCTGAAATATATCCCTTTCCAAGAAGAGTGCAATAAAACCAATCATTTACTCACTCTACAAGTGTCTGTGGAGCATCTACCCCAGGCCAGGAACTGCTGCAAGCACTGAATCCAGCAGTGAGCAAAGCAGCCCAAAAGCCCTCGTGGAGCTCATCACTGAGCAAGGGAGACAGGCATGAATCTAACTAAGCAGATGAATGCACAAACCAATACATAAATATATGAATATGTCAAGAGACGTCAAATGCTCTACAGAAAAGCAGTGCACAGAGGGAAGACAGGGAATGCCAGGGTCAGAGGTCAGTGGCCAATCAACATCTGATCAGGCTCCCATCAGCTGGGGCTCCCAACACTTGTGGACTGTGGGATGGTTTCCTCACCACTGGGCTGTTCACTCCTTCTAGCACATTCTGCACACATTTCTTTAACACCTGCCACGCGTCAGACACTGCCACCTTCCCTTGACTTCTGTCTCCTTCCTCTCCTCCCTCCCTTTCTAAATGTGTTATCATGTTGTCCCCCTTCCTCCCAGGCCAATAAAATAGAAAGGGATAAAGAAATCTTACTCCCTTTAAGCACTGATTCAGGAAATATCAAATGAGCCCCGAACAACACTAAGCTGCATGTGTACTTCACTTCCTGCTGATTCAATATTTCCACAGCCGTGATCTCCCACAACATCTGCATCTGACATCCCCACAACTGAAGGCAGAGGAGGCAGCCCTTTGGAATAGCACTGGAGGGAGTTTACAAGGTTTTAACAACCAATAGGATTATTATAAACATTTCAGAGAGGAGGAAACATAACCCAAGAAAGTCAACGGGACTTCTCAACCCCATTTAGTACACAATAAAGCTGGAATCAAAACTCAGATCTTCTAACTCCAAACCCACAATTTTCTCTCTGCCACACACAAATCGCCATGCACGATCCTTTGCCAAGGGCCATGGGTACCTGGATGTGTAAGGATGAGGCAGAAGCTGCTCGGCTCTCCCTGCACTTAAACTCCAGCCAAGACATAAACCATTGTAACAGGAAACAGTGACATTCTGGGAGGAGCCAGGGAGGTTTGGGAGAGCACGAGCTCATATGCGACTCTGGCTGGGAGTCATGGCCGAAATGCTGGCTGGAGAAGGTGGTAGAAGGCAGGGTATTGAAGGAGAATAAAGGCAAGAAAAAGTATCCGAGTTGAAGAAATACTAATTGGCCCCTACGTTAGAAAACACTGAGCATGTGTCCAAAACATCATGACCTCCTTCCCTTCCTTCCTAATTCTCATAAATTACTTGACTTTCTCCAACCACCGTAAGCCAGAGCTACCCTGGGGAATGTTTCTCAGTTCTCTTTCACACCTGGGTTAGAAAAAGCTTCTGGGTAAGCAAAGGGGAACAAATGAACATCTGTTGAGCAAGTGCACATTATTTTAATAAATTGTGGAAAATAAAATTTTAAAAAAATTTCACTTTGATAGAAAATTTTTTTGAAATTCATAAATATTCAATGCCTTCAACGATCCATGGGAAATGCACTTTATGAAAATAGTAAGCAGGGATTTCAAAAATTTTTCCACCAAAATAAACACATCTTTTAGTTCCATTTTTCCTATGAACTTTTTGATGTACCCTCATGCAACAGCTTCCAAACTTGGGCAGATGTTTGGAGTTTAAATCTCAAAGTCTTATGTTAATTGTTTTTTTTTTTTATTTGACAAGTAGAGTTATAGACAGTGAGAGAGAGAGAGAGACAGAGAGAAAGGTCTTCCTTCAGTTGGTTCATCCCCCAAATGGCCACTATGGCCAGTGCTGCACTGATCTGAAGCCAGGAGCCAGGTGTTTCTTCCTGGCCTCCCAAGCAGGTGCAGGAGCCCAAGCACTTTGGCCATCTTCCACTGCCCTCCCGGGCCACAGCAGAGAGCTGGACTGGAAGAGGAGCAACCAGTGCCTGTATAGGATGCGGGCACTGCAAGCAGAAGATTAACCAAGTGAGCCACAGCACCGGCCCAGTCTTACGTTAATTGTATTAAGAGATTGGCCTAATGAGATGGGCCCTTGGGTCATGAGGACACACTATAGGAAGTAGCTCCTTCGAAAGGGCTCCTCATAAAAACTTGAATCAGACCTAGCCTCCATCTCTCTGGGCCCTGGCTCACCACGCGATTCCTCTTCCATTCTCATTCTGCTGCCGCCTGCCTCCAGCCTCACCAGACAGCTGAACCAGTGGGGCCCTCCCGATCTTGGGCTGTGAACTTCCAAAGCTGTGAGCCAAAACACATCTCCTTTCCTTTATCAATAGCTTGTCTCAGGTATTTCATTACCATGAGTGGAACAGTTGCCATAACTTACCTAAAGGGCACTGGTTAACTGGTTAACTGACAGGTGCTGGAAGAATGTGGAGAAGCAGGCTAAGAAGCCTAGAACTCTGCAAGCAGAGTGTTATGGGAAATCCTGGCAATGGCACAACAGACCAGAATGCTGATAGAAATGTGGACTAAAACCATGGTGGTGGGGTTTCATATGGAAATGAGAGTTCTATTGGAAATTGGTCTAAGGGCACCCTTATTGCAGTGTGATGAAGACCCTGGCCTTTCTGCGCCCATGTCCTGAGACTTGCTGTAAGGCCAAACTAAAAGGTGATATTCTAGTTCACTGGGTAAAATGCAATTCAAACAGAAAGCATTCAGGCTGCCACATGGGCACTATTGGTTGTTTTTAGTCAACTGCACAGACAATCAAGAACAAAATGGGGGCCGGCGCCATAGCTCATTTGGTTAATCCTCCGCCTGCGCTGTCAGCATCCCATATGGGTGCCAGGTTCTTGTCCCAGTTGCTCCTCTTCCAGTCCAGCTCTCTGCTGTGGCCTGGGAGGGCAGTGGAGGATGGCCTAAGTGTTTGGGCCCCTGCACCCACATGGGAGACCAGGAGGAGGCACTTGGCTCCTGGCTTCAAATTGGCATAGCTCTGGCCGTGGCGGCCATTTTGGGGGATGAACCAACGGAAGGAAGACCTTTCTCTCTATCTCTCTCTCTCTCACACACACACACTTTCTAAATCTATCTGTAAATAACAAAATGGAGCACAGCACAAATACTTGGGGGACTGGCCTTGTGGCACAGTAAATTGAGCCATAACTTGCAATGTTGGCATCCCAAATCATAGTCAAATACAAGTCCCAGCTCCACTTCCCATCTATCTCCCTGCTAATGCACTGGGGAAAGGCAGCAGGAGATGGCCCAAGCACTTAATCCTCTTCCACCCATGTGGGAGAATTGCATAGAGTACCTAGCACCTAGCCTTGGCCTTGCCCAGCCCAGGTTCTTAAGGCCATTAGGGGAGTGAACCAGCAGATAGAAGATCTGTGTCTGTGTGTGTGTGTATGTATATGTGTGTGTGTGTGTGTGACTCTGCCTTTCAAATAAGTAAAACCTTTCTTAGAAATATTTGGAACATTCACAGACTGGCCAGAGAAGGAGCAATGAAAAAAGGACACGTTTGGGACAGGAAAGTGCTATAGAGGAACCACCTGCTAAAGAGACTATTAGCACAGGCAAAAGTGAGCGATCTGCTATTAGACAAGACAATGGAGAGAAAGGCCCATGTTAGAGACCTTCAAGGCTAGTCCTGGAGTCAGAGGCCCAGAGGCCCAGGGGCAGAACTGTTTTGTGAAACCCCAGCGCGCTTTCCCGTGAGCTCATCCAGGGCCACTTTGGGATCCGTTTCTCTGCATGCAGCCAAAGCTCAAGCAGGCAGAGCAGCAGTCCTCGCAGGCAGCAGACCTCGACATCCGGCACTTGACGCTGGCTTTGCAGAAGCAAGAATTTCAAAGGAAATCTTTGGAGGTCAGGCAGAATGGTACCCCACGTCTGCAGCCCTTGTATGGAGCCTCTGATGGGATGATGCCCGGGGGAGCTGCAGGAGTGAAGCTGACGTGGAGGTTGATCAAGGTACCAGCAACATGAAAAGCCTGCTGTGGAGATGTAAGCAAGATGCAAACCAGCCTTGGAAAGTCAGATACCAGCATTCAGCCTCAGAGAGCAGAATGTGGGCAGAGACCAACAGAGCAATGGAGGCAAGCAGGCTTCAGACCTAGATTTCAGGGAAGGTCTCAGACAACTTGGGGGCTCACGTAGAGACCTGTCACAGGGGTGAAGCCACTGCAGAGAGCCCCCTGCAATGCCTAGTGGAGATGCAGAGACAAAAGTCTAACCTGTAAGACAAGAAGCATGGGCTACAACCAGAAAAGCCATAGGACAGGACTGCCCAAGCCCCCGGAGCCCAGACCTGGCCTGCATTCCAGGGATGCCGGACATGGACTTTTAGGATTTAATGTTTGCTGTGCTGGTTTTCTGTTCTGTTTTGGTCTCATTAATCTTTTTACTCGTCTGATACTCCCTCCTATAATGGAGATGAATACCCTACACCTGTCTGGTCTCTGTATCTTGGAAGAATGTAACTTGGATTTATATAGGCTCACAGCTGGAGGCGTTTAGTCTCAGGTGAGACTTTGAACTTGGATGTTTGTGCAATGCTGGCACATTAGAACTTTGAGACTTTGGGGGATGGAATGATTGCAAGCTGTGTATGAGAAGGGCATGAGTTTCTAGGAGCTAAAGACAGAATGCTATAGGTGAAATGCTATGTATATAGCTCCCAGCTGATGCAGATGGTTAAAATTTAGACCCCAAAATTTTATATTGATTGTACTAAGTGGGCGCAAACTCAACCCAGTTATGGTGCTTAGGTTGTGTGCCTAGTAGGAGGTCCTTAGGTCTTTGCAGGTGTACCCTTGGAAGGTGGTTCTTTCAAAAAGCCTGAGTCAGGCCTGGCCACTCCTCCCCTGCTCCCTGGCTCACCGTGATCGTTCCTCTACACATGCTCTACCTCTGTCATCCACCAGCCACAGAGCAGGACCTATGACCTTAGACTGTGAATCACATAAACTCCCAGCCAAAAGAAACCACTTTTTTCCCACAACTAGCTTGCTTCAGGCATTCAGTTACAGTGGTGAAAAGCTGACTGGTGCTCTTCATACACAAGAAACTGTTGAGTCCTCCACAAATGCTGCATCACCTGATCCTTACATAGCACTGCAAGGTAAATATTCCCCATTTTATAGACAGAGAAATTGAAACCCACAGACTACCTGCTATGCACAAAGTTAAACAACTAATGAGTAGAGAAACTGATTTGCACCTAGGACCAGCAGAAGTCAAGACAGGTCTCTGTGACTCTACATTCTAAACCATGTTGGGGAGCCAATGGTAGAAAAATATCTATTGTGCAAATGACCAGGAATCTGCAAGCACCTAACTCTGTACCAGGTAAAGAATCAGCAAGTAGATCCTAATTAGACATACAAAACTAAATTTCAAAACAGAGAAGACATTATAAATAAAGATATACAATTTAATGTACCCAAGTACTGATTTTTCCTGCAAGATTTTCCATGTGGTTAAAATGTTTCTTTAATCACCATATTTTGCTCAATTCCACAAGGAAAGCTTCTGAGACCTAGCAGTTCCTGTTTAAGTTTGTGTCTATCAGATCACACAGAAACAATTATGATAGCCCATTGCTTCAGGAATGTGAATGTGGACCTCATTAAATATTTACACAAACACACTGATTACTTACATTATGAGTCTATGGGAAGTACTAGGCTGTTCTTTAGCACAGTGTCGGCAAAAAATAAGGTTCACTGCAAACCCAGTAATCAGCCCATATTCACTAGTCATTAGATTGACTCTTGGAATGATCTTCAGCTGTTCTGAAAAACGCCTCACATCTGCACCAGCGCATCTGCGGTGGGAGCAGAGCGGGTGTGTGTAGAGGGAGGTGTGCTTTGGGCTACAAATCCACAATGGCTTCAGCATTCAGAGGACTGAGAACGGCCCCACAACAGCAGCAACAAGAACTAGAGCAGCAGCTGATGCAGAATTCATCTCCAGCACATCAGCTCTGCCTCTCAATTCTTAGGAGGAGAATAAATGATGGTTACTAAAGGCTTCAGCATTTTGCAGGCCCTTGAATTGAAATTGTAGCAAAAGATATTAAGCCCACTGTCTTCTCACCTTTCACCTCTACCTGCATTTTGTTTGAATTCTGCATTCAAAACTACCCAGAGGGTAATCAGGATGATGGTAGATTCAATGCTAATAGATATACACAGCATTTAATTTGTATTTCAAAGTATCAAAGTGGCATAAACAGTTGCTATTTGTTTGCTTACTAGTGTCAATCTGAACCTTCTTGAATTTGCAAAACATCCCTACGAGTGAGCAGACAGGAAAAAATGGCAAGATGAAACTCAGAATTATGGGTGAGTTAGAATCAGTCACAAGATGTGTTCATACACATGTTTCTTGGGTTTGTTCTTGCCCAGAATTGCAGAAAAGGATTTGCAAACTGTGTGATGTTCTTTCCATCTTCTCTCACTCCAAACCAGCATAAAAAGAAACAAACAACCCTAATCCCAATCCTAATGTCAAGTGCAAACTTCATCCAGAACACAAATGGAATGATTGTACTCTGCTTCCACCACAGGTGGTTGTCAGTTATGGAAATAAATATAAAGTGTGTTTGTGCTTGTGTGTGTGCATATATGTGAATGAGAGTTTGTGTGTGTGAGCATCTCTCTGTGAGCATGTGAGTGTGAACATGTGTGAGCATGTAAGTGTATATTGTGTGTACCCAAGTATGCATATGTGAGATGTGTGTGCATGTACATGAGAGCATGCATATGTATGAGCATGTGTATATGTGTGTGAGCACGAGTACAAATGTGTGTGTACGTGTGTATACATGTGTGTGCACAAGCACATGCATGTATGTGAAATGTGCATACATGTGTGAGCGTGCACGAGAGCATTAATGTGTGTGATTTATATGTGTGTGTCTGTGTGAGCATGTAAGTGTGAATGTGTGTGAGCAAAGAGGTGTATACATGTGTGCACAAGTACTGCATGTACATGTGTGCTAATGTGTGTGTGTATATATATGTGTGTGTGTGTGTGTGTGTGTGTGTGTGTGTTAGAGAGAGAGAGAGCATGTGCCAGGGTGTGCATGGATGTGTGTCAATGTGAAGAGATGATTTGGGGAAGGTAGGATCATTATGGACTGGAAAAGGAGGAAAAGGAATTAGGTTAGGAAGCTGACTGCTTCTGAATCTGAGTGACAGGGGCCATTGCCACCAACAGACACTGCAAATAAAATGTTCCACTCTTAAAGTTAAAGCACTAGGAATCATTTCCTGGCACGTCCCCTACAAGTAGGTGAAGGCTGGTGTCAGGCAACAAGCTAGATCCCCTGGGCGGGGTTCCTAGAATCAGACCCTGAGTGAGTGGCACTATTGGGAGTAAGTGCTCTGAGGAGACACATCTGTAATGAGATGAGTCCGGCACACATGGGCATAAGGGAAACCGTGGTGCAGGTGCCACTGAGCCCTCACTGGACCCTCAAAGGGGCCCTGGAGCTGGGATGGCCAATCCCAGTTTCCCAGCTTGAAGCACAGAGACTGCATCTTTGGATCCCGCATCTTCCAGCCATGATGAGACCTGCCCCTGGGAGAGGATGGAACCTTAACTAAGGTTGTTCTTGCCCTACAGCCTCTGATGAGGTGCACTGTGAACCCGCAGCAGTGGCTTATATTCTCAGAAGCTGGGGGTTGGCAAGTGGGCCTTGGAGAGGGTGTGCAGGCTGGGCAGCACAGCATCCTACTTCCCCTCTGTGATATCCACATCAGTTGATTCCTCAGAAAGTTTGCTCCAGTGGGAAAAGCTTCTCCAGGATTCTGATTTATCTTGCTCCCCATAAAAACACTTAAAAGAGTGGTCAGTGGTATGAATTACAATCCACACTGCTGTTGTTCAGCTCCTGGCCAAAACTGATACCCATCCTCCCTCTCCTCTAGGGTACCTGTCAGGGTTCTCCAGAGAAACAGAACCAATAGGAGATACATGGAGACAGACATAGAGATAGCGGTGGAGGGAGATGGAGATGGAGATGGAGACAGAGACAGGAATGGAGATGGGGGTGGAGGTGGAGACAGAGGCAGAGGCAGCAGAGGTACAGATAAAGATGCTAGAGATAGAAGTAGCTAGAGATGGTAGCGATAGAGAGAGGGGGGTAAAGTGTAGATAGGGGTAGAGGTAAAGATAGTAGTAGGAATAGGGGTAGGGGTAGAGGTAGGAATAGGGATAGGGGAAAGGGTAGAGGTAGGAGGTAGAGGTAGGAGGTAGAGGTAGAGGTAGGAGGTAGAGATAGAGGTAGGTGGTAGGAGGTAGGTGGTAGGAGGTAGGGGTAGATGTAGAGGCAGAGGCAGAGGTAGAGGTAGGAGGCAGAGGTAGAGGTAGAGGTAGAGGTAGAGGTAGGAGGTAGGGGTAGAGGCAGAGGCAGTGGCAGAGGTAGAGATAGGAGGCAGGAGGCAGGAGGTAGGAGATAGAGGCAGAGGCAGAGGCAAAGGTAGAGGTAGAGATAGAGGTAGGAGGTAGGGGTAGGGGTAGAGGTAGAGGTAGGGGGTAGAGGTAGAGGTATAAGTAGAGGTAGAGGTAGGAGGTAGAGGTAGGAGGTAGGAGGTAGGGGTAGAGGTAGAGGCAGAGGCAGAGGCAGAGGCAGAGGTAGGAGGTAGGGGTAGAGGTAGAGGTAGAGGCAGAAGCAAAGGCAGAGGTAGAGGCAGAGGTAGAGGTAGGAGGCAGGAGGCAGGAGGTAGGAGGTAGAGGCAGAGGCAGAGGCAGAGGTAGAGGCAGAGGTAGGAGGTAGGAGGTAGGGGTAGAGGCAGTGGCAGAGGTAGAGATAGGAGGCAGGAGGCAGGAGGTAGGAGATAGAGGCAGAGGCAGAGGCAAAGGTAGAGGTAGAGATAGAGGTATGAGGTAGGGGTAGGGGTAGAGGTAGAGGTAGGGGGTGGAGGTAGAGGTATAAGTAGAGGTAGAGGTAGGAGGTAGAGGTAGGAGGTAGGAGGTAGGGGTAGAGGTAGAGGCAGAGGCAGAGGTAGAGGCAGAGGCAGAGGCAGAGGTAGGAGGTAGGGGTAGGGTTAGGGGTAGAGGTAGAGGTAGGAGGTAGGGGTAGAGGTAGAGGCAGAGGCAGAGGCAGAGGTAGGAGGTAGGGGTAGAGGTAGGAGGTAGGGGTAGGGTTAGGGGTAGAGGCAGAGGTAGGAGGTAGGGGTAGGGGTAGAGGTAGAGGCAGAGGCAGAGGCAGAGGTAGAGGCAGAGGCTGTGCTAGAAGCAGAAGGAGGGATATATCCTTAACACCATCGTGCACCAACATTGTTCTGATCAACTCCCCCTGCTGCTACTGTAACTCTTTCCCTTGCATCCTGTACTCTTGGAATAAATTGTCCAAAGTGGCCTGGTGACAGTCACAGCTCCAGATTTGATGGGATTCTTCATGTGTCCTCTAGAGCAAGCACTTGTCTTGGGGAATTGTAACTCCTAGGCTTAAAGAGCCCAGAGATTTGAGGAAGAAAAGTACACATTCCAGAAAATGGAATAACGGTAAACTGAGTCATTCTTAAACCTGTACTTCGGTTTCCACATCCATGTATGATACCATGTCACATAAGGTTTTGGTGCATCCCTGGAGAAGAGTGTCCCTTCTTCATGTGTATCATCTTTCAGCAGGTGCCCCTGTTTTTCATCTTTAAGAGTCTCTTCCACCACTTGGTAAGACTAGTGGTTTCTGGACAGGGTGGGATGTGTTAGAACCAGCTATCCCATGATCACAGGATCATGTAACTCTCCTCCTATAGCATAAAATGTGTTCTTTGTTTCAAGTTAGTGCTTTAGAAAAATCTCTTGCCAGTGGACCAAACCCTCTGTAACTCCTAAGTTAGTGGTGCCAGGGACCTGTAGGCAAAAAGTAAACCCCATATCCAAGATGCATCGTTCCAGTCAAGATGGATTGCTGCCCCTTTTGGGACAGAATGGGTCCAGAATGGACAACATCTTTGCATGTGACTGGTTGGTCTCAAGATGGTGTTGCTTATAGACTCAGCGTGGGTTTCTGAAAGGCATTCAGTAATGATCATAGCTTAATCAGTCTTGATGGGTAGGTTGCAGTGCTACTGGGTGCATGCATGGTCTATTCTGTGTCCTCATAACTATTCCTGTCATGAGCTCATTGTACCAGAACAGGAGTGGTGATGAGAGAGGATGGTTTTTGTGAACTGAAAGAATAAATCTCTCCATATGGAAGCTAGTGTCTCCTTCATGGTAGACACTTACCAGCAAGTTTTTTATATATTTTTTAAATGTATTGATTTTGTTTTATTTAAAAGGGAGACAGAGAGATGAGAGATGAGAGAGAGATGAGAGAGGGAGGGAGGGGGAGAGGGAGAGGGAAAGAGAGAGATGAGAATCTGCTAACTGCTGGTTTTCTCTTCCAATGCCTGCAATAACCACAGCTAGGCCAGTCTAAAGAGCCCATGAATTCCCTCTGAGTCTCCCATGTGGATGGCAGAGACCTACGTACTTGAGTCATCACCTGCTACTTCCCAGAGTGCACATGAGAAAAAAAAATAATGGGGAGATGGAATGGAGAGCAAGGCAAGGACTTAAACCTAAGCACTTTAATATGGGATGCAGGTGCCCCAAGTGGCATCTTAGTCTCTATATCAAATACCCACCCCACTGATGAGTCTTAAAATGCAGCACAATGGTCTTCGTAGTTTGTGTGCCCTCACACAATTCTATAGCTGAGCCTCCTTGTTCTTACTCTCCCCACCTTTCCCCTTCCAGACCCCTGACCAGTCAGACCAGTCACCTATGTAGCTACTATTTTCAATGTGCCCCTCAAAGGCTCATGTATTGGAAACTCAATCCCCAAATTCATACCTTCATGCCATCTGGAGAAAGGGCCTTTGGTAGGTAATTAAATTAGATGAGGTCACTCAAATGGGAAGTCCTTCTAAGTTCCCTTGCTTGTCCTCACCCTTCACAGACAAAAAGCCAAGCCCCGCTGACTTTTTTTTCAACTGTGTGTTTCAGAGGTCACTCTTTGCCTTCCCTGTGATTGGCAGTCATCAGAACCACAGGAAAGGAAAAGGGAAGGTCACTTCCCAAAACAGCATGAATAGCTCTGCTGTGCAGATGGGAATAGAATGCTGGGAATCCCAAATCCACAGATGTCTATGGCACTAATAACAGAGAAGTGCTGCATCTTAAATGTTACTTTTGTCATAAATTAGAACAGATTAAAGGTCATCCCTACCACCACATCACTCGTTCACATACTAATATGTGAATGTGGGTGACGGAGGAGTGGAATGAGAGGGAACAGCTGGTGATGGCAGCTGTGAAGCAACCGCCATGTCCATGGAACTGTGGTCACCAGCACCATGCTAAGCACCCATGGGGAACCAGGGTATGGCACCTGTGTTCCACCTGTTCTGTGTTGCATTGAAAGCAAGATTGAAGATGACAAAACTAGGGCAGGCATCCTGGTCTTTGAGTTGTCAAACTGAGCAGACACGGAGTATTCAGAAATGAGATCCTCTGACTCTAATCCGAAAAAGTACTCGCCAATCTCATTTCCTTCTCTGCTGTCACCAGATCAGAACAAGACCTCTTGCTCCATGAAATTGCTTTTCCCTACCTATTGTACGGACTCATTTCCAACACTCAACATGACTGCTGGGATGTTCAGATTCTTCTGGGGGGCTCAATAGATTTGTTTCATGATCTTCATGGAAAAAAATTAAATAAATAAATTGGTGGCATTGCAACTGCTGTTGTTTTGAAATGTTTCGGTTTTATTTTGAGGCTTATATTTTATGAGTATCTGTTTCTACATTTGGAGCTCATGCAATATGCATGGCTTCTTTATGAGATGTGATATGCGTTTGTGGAGACTGGATTGCCTGCCAGACTTTGTTGAGAAAATACATTTCAGTCCCACCTGACCGGAAAACCATCTGCCTCTGCCGCGTGGACACATGGCCGCTAACAGGATTGGCATGAGAAGCCCTGACTACTGCTCTAGGATCTCTTAGCTAGAAAACATCCCAGAATAGAAATGGGAGGCTTATGGTAGTTGAGGAACACTTACCATTTGGAATAAATATTTATTTTTAATTATTTTTGTCCTGGAATAGTGCCAAGCAGCAAAAGATTTTGAGAGAGAGCAGATGATATCCAATTCCTAATGGGGAGTTATTCTCCCTAAAAGTGGGGGATAAACAAAGCAGAGGTATGAATACCCAGCCTAAAACAGAACTAAAAAGATGGTGAAAAGGATGATTGTGGTTGCTCTTCATTTCATACCCAGTTTGTCTAACACTGTGCCTAGCCACACACTGGGTTCTCACTAAGGAGCAACTCAGTCATCACTCTTCTTGAGTCTACATCTGAACCTTCAGTAACTGGCTCAGGATCTGGGACACAGCAGACATCTAGCACGTGGCTATCAAATGAGTGAAGAGCAGCCAGAATAGGTACTGGGCCATCACCTCCTCTGCCAGTTGCCAGAGGAGTTTCCCCCTTGACCCAGTGGCAAAGTACCCGGATGATGAGCCACGGAGAAATTTCTCCTTTGAGAAAGTGATCCCACAAAACCTGAGGAATTCCAGAGCCCCAGCTAGAATTGTAGCTGTAGATGGACTGTGTTGGGCTGGAGCTGGAGTAACCTTTTCCAACAAGTTCCTCTCGAACCACTGAATTCGCTCCCTGCTAAGTCCCAAGCAAGCTGGTAGTGGCTGATGGTTGAGAGGCTGACTGCGGATCTCAGTTGGAAACACACTGTGCATATGCAGAGCTCACCACACCGGCTTTCATGACCTTCCAAAGAAAAAGGAATTGCTTGTTTCATTGTGTTTTGTTGCACTTAGCTTGCTCCCACATCCTCTGCAGACTGGCTCAACTGCAATGCCAAGAAGGGAGCGGCCAAAGCCCTCTGGGTACTCTTCCCTTTGTGCGGACCAATGAAAACTGAAAACAGATTCCATGCCTCCCTTTGATCCTTCTTCCTTCTCTCCCCTCCTCGCCCCCCTCCATCTTTGTCTCTCCTTTGGGGTCTCCACTGGCAGTGATCCCCCAGAAGACAGAATCCTAAGAGGGTCATGGCTATAAAAACCGGCAAAAACCACTGCAGGGGCACCACGAAGGGTGAGGTGCTTCCTTAACCTTGACCCCAATCCACACAAGGATACCATGAGGCAGGTTTTATTATCCCTATTTTAGACAAAGAACAGCCCAGGGGCCGGTGCTGTGGCACAGCAGGTTGACACCCTGGCCTGAAGCACCAGCATCCCATATGGACGCTGGTTCTGGTCCTGGCTGCTCCTCTTCTGATCCAGCTCCCTGCTGTGGCCTGGGATAGCAGTAGAAGATGGCCCAAGTCCTTGGGCCCCTGCATCTGCATGGGAGACCCAGAGGAAGCTCCTGGTTCCTGGCTTCGGATTGGCACAGCTCTGGCCGTTGTGGCCATCTGGGGAGTGAACCAGGGGATAGAAGACCTCTCTCTCTGTCTCTACCTCTCTCTGTAACTCTGTCTTTCAAATAAATAAAATAAATCTTTTAAAAAAAGAGAGAGAGAGAGAAAGAAACTGAGTCCACACAGGTAAGGAAATGATGAAACTCAAATTTGAAACCAAATTCATGTGGACCCAATGACAAAGCTTCCTAAACTCCATTACTTCCAGTGGAGGAAGGTGGACACCTGGGAGTTCCACATTTTATCATAAAGGACTAGACCATACTTTGTTTTGTTTAAATTTCAATCAACACATGATACATGTGCTCTTTTATGGAGTAGAGTGCAATATTTCAACACATGATACAGTGTGAATTGATCAAATCGGGCAACTAGCTTCTCCATTTCCTTATTTTTCTTTGCTTGGAGACGACCAACTCATCTGTTCCAGTTATTCATACAGAATATATTACATCATCCTGATTTACTTACTTATTTACTTATTTATTTATTTACTTGAGAGGCAGAGTTACAGACAGAGAGAGGGAGAGAGAGGTCTTCTATTCGATGATTCATTCCCCCATGGCCACAACAGCTGGAGCTGGGCTGATTCAAAACCAGCAACCAGAAGCTTCCTCTGGGTCTCCCATGTGGGTGCAGGGTCCCAAGCCCTTTGGACATCTTCCACTGCTTTCCCAGGCCATGAGCAGAGAGCTGGTTCAGAACAGGAGCAGCCGGGACACAAACCAGTGCCCATATGGAATGCCAGTGTCTCAGGCGGAAGCTTACAGCTTACACCAGAAGCTTATGCCACAGTGCCAGGCCTGGGATTTCATTATTTTTATGGCTTAATATTATTCCATTTTGTATTGCATTTCTTTATCCATCCACCAGTGGGCATCTACATTGAGTCCTATCTAAGCAACTGTGAAAAGTGTGGCAATAAACATAGCGGTACAGGCATCTCTTTGACACATTATTTCCTTTGGATATATGCCCAGAAGTAAAATAACTGGGTCACATGGTAGACCTATTTTTAGTTTTTTGAGGATCCTCTATACTACTGTCCATAGAGACTGCCCAAATTTGCATTTCCACTAACAGGTTTCTATTTTATTCACATCCTTACAGGCATTTTTTTTTTTTTTGTCTCTTTGATAGTAACTGTTCTAACTGGAGCGATCTGATACCTCGGTGTGGTTTTAATTTGCATTTCCCTGATGGTCAGAGATGTTGAACATTTTTTGAATACCTGTTGGCCTTTTGTATTTCTTATTTTGAGAAATGTTTATTTGTATACTTGTCCCATTTCCTAAGTGGATTGTTTTTCGTTATTCTTTTGTATTTTGAGTTCAATCTATAGGCTGGTTATTAATCCTCCCTCAAATAGTTTGTAAATATTTTCTCCTGTTCTGTTGGTTGTCCTCTCATTGTTAATTGTTAATATCTATTATTGCTTTATTACCTGTGCTTTTGGGGTCTTAAAATAATCATTGCCTACACTGCCATCTTGATAGGTTTTCTGTTTTCTTCTGACAGTTTTATTACTTCTCTTAAACTTAGGTCTTTGATCAATTTTGAATTAATTTTCATATTGAGTGAGAGGCATGGGGGGAATTAAAGCTTTAATCTTCCACATACAGATACAGAGTTTTTCAAGCACCATTTATATAAGATACTATCCTTTCACCAGTGTGTGACTTTGGCAAGTCTGTTGAGAATCAGCTGGTTGTAGATGCATGGATTCATTTCTGAAGTCCCTATTCTCTTCCACATTCTACATGTCTGTTTTTTATCATGCTGGTTTGTCTACAATAGCTCTGTAGTGTGTCTTGAAGTCAGATATTGTGATACCTTCAGCCGCATTCTTTTAGGTCATGATTTCAATGAACATTTGGGGTCCTTTGTACTTCTGTATGAATTTTTAAGATTGTTTTTTCTAGTTCTATGAAAGCAAATGTCATTGGTATTCTCATGGCCTCTGTGTTGAATCTGTAGAGAGATTTGGATAGCAAGGACATTTTACTAAAATTAATTCTTCCAATCCATGAATATGGTAGGTCTTTCAATTTTTTTGTGTCTTCTTTATTTTATTGCATTATTATTTTACAATTTTCATAGTAAGTATCTTTCATATCCTTGGTTAGATGTATTATAAGATAATTTTGCTTTGTTGTAGCAATTGTCAATGGAACTACTGTTATAACTGCTTTCTAGGTGGATTTGTTACTGCTATATAAAAATGCTATTGAGTTGTGCATGTTAATTTTGTATTACAATCTAGTCTTTTGGTGGTTTTTAGACTTTCTTTCAGAAAGAATGATGACCGCTGCCAAAAGGCATTATTTGACTTCCTCCTTCCTATTTGTGTGCCTTTTCATTCTGCTTTTGCCTACTTGCTCTGGCCAAAGCTTCCAGTACTATATTGAACAGGAGTGGTGAAAGCAGACATCTTTGTCTGGTTCCAGATTTTTAAGGCACTGGGAGAAACTCTTGTCTGGTTCTAATTTTTAAAGTACTTGGAGGAGCCGACGCTGTGGCACAGTGGATAAAGCCATTGTCTGCAGTGCCAGTATCCCATATGGGCACCGATTTGAGTCTTGGCTGCTCCACTTCTGATCTAGCTCCCTCCTAATGGCCTGGGAAAGCAGTGGAGGATGGCCCAAGTCCTTGAGCCTCCATACCCACATGAGAGAACCAGAAGAAGGCTCCTGGCTCCTGGCTTTGGATGGACTCAGCTCTGACCACTGTGTCTATTTTGGGAGTGAACCATTGGTAACTCTTTGAAATAGATAAACAACTACTAAAAAAAAAGTCAGGGTTTAGTGTTTCATCTCCATTCATTTTTACACGAATCAGATTCAATCATTTGATTCTGTATATGAATATTTTGACAAACCTCCCTTATAGATCCTTCACTTTTTCAAGCACTAGCTACTGGAATTCCCATTTCCATCTCTAGAACAGGACAAATAATTCAAGGGGAAGAACAAAGAACATTGGTTTGAACCCCTGCTCCAGCATTTACAAGCTCTGTGACCTTGACAAAATCACATTACCCCTGCAATATTCGGTCTCCCGACCTGTTAAACAAGAAATAAGGGATTCTGCCATATGAGTTACATCACCTCCTACCCTATGATCTTCCTATCGGAGCACAGTGCCCTACAAGTTGAGGCCTGGCCAATTCCTAAGAAGAACCTGAAGGAGGAAACTTGCTTTCACTAACAGACAGAGCTTTGGCACTGAGCCCTTAGTCACCCCACACACCACAATTTCCCCAATACTTGTCTTTTGAGTGGAGTTTGCTCCAAAACTGCGTTAGTCTACAGAGCCTTATCAGAAATGAGTTTCTCCAAGTCACCAACCTTCTAGAAGCCCGAGCTTTTCAAACACCTGTGCTATCACATCAGTTCTGCCCACGGGGATCTGCTGTCGTAGGCCAGGTCTTTGAAGGTAATGGCAACGGGATTCAAGCTCAAGTCTGCCAAGTCCTCAGACACTGCAGTCTGGACTGCCGGCCCTGCACTTCAGGAAGCCTAAAGCCAGCTCTGTTCTCTCAGCTCCACTCCTTATCCTCACAGTTGAAAATAAAAGCTGGGGCCAGCACTGTGGTGCAATAGATTAATCCTCCACGTGCAGTGCCAGCATCCCATATGGGTGCCGGTTCAAGTCCTGGCTGCTGCTCTTCCAATCCAGCTCTCTGCTATGGTCTGAAAAAGCAGCAGAAAATGGCCCAAGTCCTTGGGCCCTGCACTCACATGGGAAACAAGGAAGAAGCTCCTGGCTCCTGGCTCCTGGCTCCTGGCTCCTGGCTCCTGGCTCCTGGCTCCTGGCTTCTGGCTTCAGATCAGTTCAGCTCTGGCCATTACCACCATCTGGGAAGTGAACCAGCAATGGAAGACCTCTCTCTCTGTTTTTCCCTTTCACTGTCTGTAATTCTACTTCTCAAATAAGTAAATAAAAACCTATAAAAAAAGAAAAAAACCTTGAGGTCACAAAACCTTAGCTTAAATCCTGGCCCTTTGCTTCCCCACATCTGTGGCATCTTGGGCAAATTATCCATTGTCATTAGGTTCATGATTTCGATGACTGACTTTGTGTATCTATCAGCCAGCAGGCATAGAGTGAGCATTCATATATTTACTTTCCCATAAGATCACTGTATATGATGCTCTATTCTTTATAGTTTAATTCATCCAAGTTAAGACATACTAGAAAAGTACATTATTTGAGAGTGTCTGGCATATAATAGGCATACAATGAACTTCATTTGTTCCTGTTAGTACATCATAATCTATATTTAAATGGCGTATTATTGCCATATTTTCATAATCTATATTTGTAGAGTCTCCTATGCATGCCAAAAACCTGCACTAGACATCTAATAAACACCATTTCTAATCACTAGCCCCACAAGGCAGACATACTCATCCTTTATGGCTACAGACAAGGCAACTGAGGCTGCAGAAGCAAAGGAATTTACTCAAAGCCACACAGCAAGTACAGGACCAAATTACAATCATGTAATTGGATCTAACCAATCCTAAGACTCAAGCAAAAGAGAAACTGCAAAAGAGTAAGCAGATTATTTGATTCTTGCTCTCTCACAGGAGCACCTGGAGAAACGGGCGCAAGAACGACCAAAGGCCTGTGCTGCAGGTCTACATAACTGAGCCTGAGCTGTACAGGAGAGAGAGAGAGATGAGTGCACACTGGGGGACCTAGGAGCACCCTCCAGGACACAGTGGGCTTCAGCTGAACCTCAAAGTGTAGAGAGCAAAGGGGGAGCCTTCCAAAGCTTCGGCAGAGTTGCTGGGGTGGGAAGTGAATGCTGGAGAGTGACAAGCCATCCCTTTTTGAGCATCAACCCTGCCTGGTGCTGAGCAGCATGTGAATCATTGAATCCTGACAGATTTGTCAGGTGGGTGCTTCTCAACCCTGTTTCCCACAGGAGAAGCAGTCACGCAAACAGTAAGCACAAAGACCATGGCAGCAATGGGCCGAGGACCTCCAGGAAATGGCTTGACTCAGCCTGTTCCCTGTAAGTCTCTTTACCAAGGACCCATGAAATGCCCAGGTCACCCTCACCTCGAGAGCAGAATGCAGCTTCAGGATCTCATTTCGTTCTCCGAGTTAGCCTGTTCAGCCTGGTGGTGGGCTTCACATACAGAACAACGGTCTCCATTCTTTCTCAATTCACTGTTGTGGATCATTGGATGATACCATTCAGTTCCTCCATCCACCAACCTTGATGGGCCCCCTGTTGTGTGGCTCCCATGTTAGAAGCTGGGACTCAAAGATCAATCACTCCAGAGACCTTGCCTTCAAGAAATGCTCTGGGGACTGGCACTGTGAGATGGCAGGAAAAGCCACTGCCTGCAACGCTGGCATCCCACATGGGCACTAGTGTTCCTGCTTCCCTACATCCAGTCCAGCTCCCTGCTAATGGCCTGTGAAAGGCAGCAGCAGACAGCCCAAGTTCCTGAATCTCTGCCAGCTCCATGGGCGCCCTAGCTCCTGGCTTCGGCCTGACCCAGAGCTGGCTGTTGAGGTCATCTAGGGAGTACACAGGTGGATGAAGGTCTCTCTTCCCCCTCTCTCTCCCCCTCTCTGTAGCTCTTTTAAATAAAAATAAATAAATATCTTTTAAATAAGGAAAAGAAGTGCTTTGACATGGCTTCCGAACTCACGTTAAATGTTGTACTATTGCCAAACAAATGTGATGAAGAGTACATTGAATCTTAATTAGAACATGGAGTAAACTCAGCTCAACTATGTTTCCTTGTCTACTTTCCTTGGTTGTCCAATCTGTAACTCACTGGCCAGCCATAAATACTTATAATTATTTTCTTTCATCATGCTGAAACCACTAATTAGAGTAATTACTGCAAAGTATAGTTAACATGAATCAAGCCGGCAGGAAGCAAATCATGCCCTGGTCCCCATCCTGGCTTTCCCCTGAGTTTCTTAGTCTTGGTTTAGTTTCCCAGGCCAAGACCCACCCCATCAGCAAAACCAGCTCAGCTGTCTGACCAGGCCACACCCTTCCACCCACACTGACATCGGGCAGGATGCGTGGTGACTGTAAGTGAGTATTTCCACAGATTCCTATCTGGCTGCTCTGATGGCTGAAAATTTCCAGTTCTATCATAGCCCCAGCCGCTCCCTCTTCTCTTCTCCTCCAGGCTCAGTTTATGGCCTGTATCCCAGGCCCAGGGGCTCAAGTGTCTACTGCCTCGTCACATAGTCCCATTAGCATGAGGATTTATTTTCAAAGACATTGCCCCTGGCACACAAAGAAAAATTACTTTTCTGGACTGGAAAGAGCTTGGCCTGCAAGACCTGTTTTCAGTGTGAGGCCCTCTGGACTCACTCCCTGGGGCATGTGGGGGAGTTGAGCTGCTGCCCTGGGCAGCCTCCTCAATGGTGCGGGCACACACCGGCACCTGACTCACAGGAGGGGTGGGATACGGAGGAGGCTTAAGAGCCTACAGGGGATAATTTTTCCTTTGTAAAGCACTGCCCATGTTACGTCCAGGGAGAGGAGCGGTAGAATCCATAATGCAAGCCCCCTGTCCAGGGCAGGTACCCTGACTTCAAGTACGTCTGTGTTTCCAGAGGTGGTGGTGCCCGGGTTTACTCCCTCAGGAAGTCAATCTGACTTCTCCGTCATTGTCACTCATGCTGTGAAACAGGTCCACCCAGGGCCAAGTCTGGCACCTGGGCCCCTCCTCGCCCTCAGTTATACCATTTATAGGCAGAGCACCTCTATCTGGCACTCACTGCTGCCCCAGGGCTCCCCCACAGCAGGGGCTGTCTTCTCCTTTGATGCCACTGCACACCGAAAGAACTAAACACAGCTGCCAATTCAAAGGCACACTCACCACAAAGCTAAGAAAGCCTAAGTTCTGGGACCCCCCCTCACTTGTCCAAGCCCTTCCAAAGTCCTGAACTCATTTCAAACTTGTAACGCATTCTGTACTCACAACACTCCATTCTGTCATGGACTGCACTGTATTCTCTCTAACGTTCACTTGGATACAAGGGCTGTGGAGAGGAAATGCACACCCTGGGAGGTAGCAGCTGATTCCTGACGCATTTGAGTCCACGCCACCAACATGGAAGACCTGGACTGAGACCTCCCGACTTTGTCTTGACCAAGCCCTGACTGTTATGGGCATTGGATGGTGAATCAATAGATGAAAGCTCTCTCTGTGTTTATGTGTGCCTGTCTGTCTCTTGGCCTTTCATATAACAATTTTAAGTAAAGAGAAGGAGTTAATTAAGTGAAAATGAGGTTATTACCCCACCCCAATATAACCAGTGTCTTTCTAAGTGAAGTCAGGACACAGAGAGGAAAGACCCTGGGAAGATACAGCAGGAGGATGCCACCTACAAGCCAGAGAGAGGCTTCAGGAGAAACCCAGCCTGGTGGCAACTGGACTTGAATTCCACCCAAGGTGTGGCACTGCTATGGCAGTACTAGGAGACTCCCACAGACTCTTCTCTCTCAAGAAATTGATTTGAGAGGAGAGAGAGAGTATGTTTGTGCAAAAGCAAACTCCCGTGATGTGCTGTAGAGTCCTGGCTCTCTTTCAGAAGGGAGCTGACCACCCATCAGCCTCGCTGGCACCACTGTGCATCCATCGCGTGTAAATGCTATCATGAACACGGATGCCCACAGGGCTGTTCCTGAAAATAGTAAAGCAGTATTCTAACACAAGTTCCAAGCCCCAGCTCCTCTGTGACTTGTGAAAGTTCAAATCTTGCCTCTCTGACCTGTGCACACATGACCTAACTATGTGTATATATGTACATGTATATATGTTACACATGGCAAGTGTATGTTATATAAACAGCTGTGTTATATATTCATGCAAGGTATTTGCACATACCTGTTATATGCATGATGTCAATATACACACACACATACATATGAGGCTTTCCCGACCTCTCTACCCAAGAAGAATCTGGAAACATCACTAGGAAGGCCTGTAGAAGAAGAGATGCTGGAGCCAGTCAGCTCAGCCCTGGCTCTGAAGGGAGGTGAAGCCAGCACTTGCAAACCTGGACAAGGTCATGATGAAGCACACTTCCTCCCCAAGTGTGAACCCTGAACCTGGCCTAGCTATCTTGGGTAATTTATTGATGGGGTAACATGGTCACACTCCAGAGACTTGGTTCAGTCATTGATGGAACGAAGTCTTAGACAAATCTGTGAGCTTGGTGAGATATGACAGTGTTTGCCCACCAAGGCCATCCTGTGTGCTTGGGGTCTGGGCACTGATCACACATCAGTGGTGCTTCAGCACATCATGCAGTCATGGACACAGACAGCATCTGCACCCCGGGAGTCAAGAGCTAGGGCATGGTTGTTATCATGACTGGCTGCGGTTTTCTTTTGTTTTATAAAATCCACAAAATGCTTGTTATGCTTTTCTAAAAATACCACATTGTTTTTTTAAAAAAAATGGCATTGGGATCCAGAAGGCCTGAGCGCAAGGTCCAGCTCTGGATTTACTCACTCTGTAGCCAGAGGAAGCCAGTAAATTTCTCCAAGTCTTCTTTCTCATTGGTGAAGTGGGAATAGTGATACCCTTTTCATAGAATGGATGCATGGCTTCCTTGCTTTCCCTGGATGTTAGAAGGCCCCAAATAAAAGCATTCCTGAAAATATGACATGAATCATGTATCACTATACAAATGCAGTGCATACCATCAGCCTTGAACTTCAGTGCAATGAGAAGAACTGCTCGAGTCCAGGTGAAAGAGAGTCGAGAGACAGCTGCAACCATGTGGGTCAACTGGACACTTCACAGAGATACTTCTGTCACCTACGGGTATATTTCCAAGGCTGTAAGAACCAAAATTCCTGACTTCTTTCTGTGCACCAGGTATCACAAGCTGTTGTGGTTGACTTCTTTCTGTGAGGAGGAGCGTGGGATAGGGAAAGAGGCGCGGAGTCACACAGACCCCAGGAGTTGGGTGAAAGCAGCCTGAGGCAAGACTCGTTTATTTCAGTTGCTACAGCTGCTTATACAGCCAAGGCAGCCAATCCGGTCAAGGGACGGTCTATGCCCTAACCAATCACAGCCTGTTGCCAGGCAGTTTCCAAAGCCATCCAATCACAGCCTGTTGCCAGTCAGGCTCTGTTGCCAGGCAGTTTCTGAAACCATCCAATCACAGCCTGTTGTCAGGCTCTGTTGTCATGTGGTTTCCAAAGCCATCCAATCACAGACTGTTGCCAGGCAGTTTCTGTTGCCAGTGGCCATCTTGGCATGACCTTCTCATTCCAACACAGCAAGCCACTGAGAACATGGAACCAGGTGGTAGAGTTCTGCTCTATGGAGAGATTCAGAGTCCAAGCTTTGCATGAATAACTGGAGTTATTCTAGAAGTTAGTCTAGAATAGTATAGAAACACCTCCTGTTCTCTGAGGAATGGGAAGGGCTTCTCAGGGGAGAAGACAACTGAATTGATTCAGAAAAGGGAGGAGAAATTTGCAAAGAAAGCAAGCGAATGACTGTGCACAAGGCAAAGAAGGAAGCTGGGCCTTGCAGAGGAGAGTGCTGTGGAACACCCCAGCCTTCATGCAGAAGGCTGGGCTGCTGGGGAGATGGAGTCGGGGAGCACAATGGGCAGCACAGCACTCCTAACAAGCCCTGCCTCTCGCATTAGGGCTGAGTGGCGGGAAGAAGTTGAGAGTTTTCAAGGTGAAATGCCAGAGACAGTAAAATGCCAAAGATTAAAGGTGAAAAAGGTTGATAAAAAAAGATAGGCACGGCATGGGGCAGGTGTTGCAATGGGGCAGATTTAGCCCCACGGAATGCCTAGAGTACAGTCCTGCCTCTGTTTCCCATCTAGCTTCCTGCTAATGCACCTGGGAGGCAACAGATGATGGATGAAATGCTTATGTTCCTGCTATCCACGTGGGAAACACAGATGTATTTCCTGTCTCTTGGCTTCAACTTGGTCCAGCCCTGGCTATTGCAGCAATTTGGGGATTAAACCAGAAGATAAAAGATTCTCTCTCGCTCTCCTCCTCCTCCTCTACCTGCTCCTCTTCCATTCTCTCTCTCTCTCTCTCTCTCTCTCTCTCTCTCTCTCTCTCTCTCCCCCTGTTTCTCTTTCTCTGTGTCACACTACATTTCAAATAAGTAATAAATATTTTTTAAAAAAGAAAGACATGGCCAAAATTTCCACCCATTCAGGAGTGAAACAAAGAGTTGGTGCAACCTTCAACTCTGGAATCAGCCACTCTGCCCTGGATTCTCGCCAAGAGCCAGGCACCAGCTTCTCAGAATCTCTGTTCTCTCAAACAACAGAGCAAAAGCAAGGTAGCAACAGGCAAGAGCCATCCAGACGTCACACTATGTTCACAGGAGGCATCTGCGCAGTTGCAACGGACTGGGCAGCTCTGAGGCCTCCTCAGTACACCCAAGGTCTCGCTCCAGGAAAGCTCGAGTGTCAGCACTACAGAGCCATGGTCCCGTTCGAGGCTGGCGTCCTGACGGGTGGCCTTCGAGCCGTCCTCTCCGAGTCCTCTGTCTCCGGCTGCAGAGTAGACTTTGGCAGGAGCACAGGGAGCTTGGGCACATTCCCTGGGCTGCATTCCCTCTGGTGGATGAAGTGTCTGATCCTTAAACCAGAACCATCTGTATAAAATGACTGGGAGGCACAAAAATTGCCGGAACCACAGCATTCCAGCTTTGGTTTTGGCTTTCGGGCAGCAAAAGAAGAAAAACGCAGCTCTTGTTTCTCTAAGTATTTCCTTCTCCGCGTCTCCCCCAGCCTGACTTCAGTTCTCCACCAGGAAGCGCCCATGTTTTCCTGGCCTTCTCTTCCAGCTGACTTAGGAGATATGCTGGAATGCACGTGCAGGTCATGGTATTGGCCAGGATTAATTCATAAATGCTGGCTGGCACCTGCACAGGTGTATAGGAGAAATGTTTTTCCTGTGTTCAGATCTTGCCAAGACTGAAATAGGAAAAACAATTTTTTTTTTCCACAGTAGGTATCTGGTAAGACACTTGAAGTGAGCCCAGGGAAACGCGAGCCATGAGCCATGGAAGTTTCTTGTCCGATACCCACGAGAACGGCCAATAAGCTTCCTCCCACGTTATTGCAATCAGGGGCTGCCATGTGCGTCACCCGATGGAGCCAGCCCACAGTTGGGGCTGATGAGATCGGGGTGGGACAAAGATAGTTACAGAAATGAGCAAGGGATGTTGGAAAATTTGCTCCACTCCACACCGCAGAAGACTGGAGGACCCAAACCGGAGCCTGCTTAAGTGTCAGGAGATGTAAAATCATGTGGTACGGGGTGCACAACGCTTTCACTATAAATACCCTGTCGAATGTTCCAGTGTGTTCAGCCAAAACCTAAATGCAGGGAGGTTTCACCCCACCAAATGGTTCCTTGAAAAAACACAAAGTGAGCACAAACATTACTAACACAAGGTCGAAAGAACAGAAACCGGCTCACAATGGCCTCTGACTAAGGAGAAAAGACAGGCCTGGACCTCTGGTGACAAGTGTTTGCTGAGGGCCTAGCTTGAGCTGGGCACTGGACAAGGTCACTCCAGGCCACCACAGTGAGAGATCTGTCCCCAAAGTCCCTGGAGACAGGTATCAGTGGAGCAAATCAAAACTCCCCACAGATGAAGCACCAGCTCCAGATTGGACATCAAGGCTGTGTGACCCCAAAGCCACCACCCCTCAGTGATGCCACCCATTGTCCCCACCCATGCATCTCTTTCTCCACCAGTGTGTGGCCTCTCAAGGGCAAGGTGTTCCTGCATTCTCCCAGGATTCCTCAGTACCAGGAGGCATGCACAGTGCCTCAGATGTTGTGAGTTTCTCGGCGCTTCAGGGACAAGTTAGCATTGACCCAATGGCTTAAAAATAACAGAGCTTCAGGCAGACAATTTAGCCTAACGGGTAAGATGCCAATTAAGATGCCTGCATCCCATATTGGGGTTCCTGGGTTTGAAACCGAGTTCTGGTTCCTGACTCCTCTTCCTGCTAATGATTTGTTTCTTGCAACTCACTTGGAGTTAGTTCCCAGCTCCTAGGCTCCTAGCTTTGGCCCTGGGCTAGACCTGGTCATTTCAGCAATTTGGGGAGTGAACCAGAGATGAGAGTTCTCTCTCTCTCTCTCTCTCTCTCTCTCTCTCTCTCTCTCTCTAATAAATTACATAAATAATCAAACAGAACTTTATTTCTTTTTTCTAGAATCTGGGAGCTTGGAGTTGGCTACTACTGGATTCTGAGACAGAATCAGATCCACGCAGTTCTCTGACCACACCCCCTTGGCATTCCTTGACTGGCAGCCCCCCAGCCTCTGTCTCCACCTTCACAAGGCATCTCCGCTCTCTGGCTGTGTCTGTGTCTCTCTTCTTTTAAGGACAGCTGTCACATTGGCTTAGGACCCAGGGCATGAATCAGCTTAACTTGATTATGTCTACAAGAACTCCATTTCCAAATGGAAATGGACTCACCCAGAGGTGAGGACTCCAACATCTCGGGACGCAGGGGCAGGGGGAGGTAGCAACAGAATTCAACCCATACCAGAGGTAATAAACTCATAGCCAGTGAATGAACCAGAGACCAAATGGATGTTTTATGGACTCCTGAGGGCAGCCAGTGCTCCAGCACCTACCCAATGGCTCCCTCTCTGGACATGTGGGGTCCCTGAGCTCTGTGGCCACCTTTCTGCCAAAGCCAGGAAACAAGTCAAGGCCATCAAGGCTTCCACCAGCCTGGAAGCCTTCCGTGTCCTGATGGAGGAAGAGAAAAACTCTTTTCTCATAAGGTATTGCATCTACCTCCTGCTTGCTTGCAAAGTCCCAGGACAGTTCGATAAGTGCAGAACAAGACGGAAAGCTATCACAAACAGCAAGAACATAGACCTAAGAGTCACTCCTTAACCCATGAATTATCATGAAAAAGACACTCACAGGAGCAAAAGCAGGAGCTAAATCTCATCAAACTGTGAAGTGTACCACTATCTGACAACCAATATGATGTCAAGAACACATACCAGCTTAGGTGTCTATCCCTTTGTCTATAAAATCTTCTGTTTTATCCTGGAAAACTCACTTTTCATGAATTTTGTCCCATTTACAAACACTTAGGCATTTCACATCCTACCTGCCACATAGCTTTAAATGAGGATGTCACTAGCAAAAACGCTAGGATCAGCAAAAGTGTATAAAAGTGGTTATTAAGGCCGGCGCCGTGGCTCAACAGGCTAATCCTCCGCCTTGCGGCGCCGGCACACCGGGTTCTAGTCCCGGTCGGGGCACCGGATTCTGTCCCGGTTGCCCCTCTTCCAGGCCAGCCCTCTGCTGTGGCCCGGGAGTGCAGTGGAGGATGGCCGAGGTGCTTGGGCCCTGCACCCCATGGGGAGACCAGGAAAAGCACCTAGCACCTGGCTCCTGCCATCGGACAAACGCGGTGCGCCGGCCGCAGCGCGCCATCCGCGGCGGCCATTGGAGGGTGAACCAACGGCAAAGGAAGACCTTTCTCTCTGTCTCTCTCTCTCACTGTCCACTCTGCCTGTCAAAAAAAAAAAAATTAAAAAAAAAAATAAAAGTGGTTATTAAGGCCAAATTAAGGAAGCTGCACAAAGTAGCTAGGAGAACGCAAGCCCATTCAGGCCTCTGGCTTTTGCATAGACTGTTAACGTAATTTCCAGCAGGGGCATGAAGCACATGAGTAATTACAGATTAGGGAAAAGATGAAGTGATGACCTTTTTTTCGGCATGGACACCACCTCCTCTGACTACGGGGCAATGCTCTGCAGAGTGAAATGTCCTCTGTAAATGCCAGGGTCTGGCACTGGTGCTGCCTTCAGTGTCACTCATCACAGCCAGGTCTGCGCGTGAAGTCATTACACCAGGGATGTTCTGCCCCTCATTTCCTGTCCTCGCTCACAGAATGCACGGCTCATGTGAGACTGTGGCACCCCGAGTTCCTGCAAGAAAATTAAAGACCATTTGTCTTTTCCCAATTTGTAGGAGAACAGTAAATGAGTAGAAGTTTCCCAACATTACATTTTATTAGCATGCCGGCAGACCAGAGACGACGGCGCAAAAGGCAAGTCCCATGCCCCAGCCCAGTGAACTCCAAGTAGCGGTCGCCCCAGTTTGCACTGCAAGTATTGACCGTGAGCTCACGGGTGCTAGAGGCTGAGATGAGCAGTGGTGCTCCGAGCTGTGTGGCCTCTGCTGTAAGCATGAGCAAAATGCAAATCAAAACCACAATGAGAAACCACCACACGCTCATTAGGATGGCTTCTATCCCCCCCCAAATAAAATACACAAAAGAATAAGTGTTTGTGAGGGTGTAGAGAAATGGGAGCCTCATGTATTGCTGGTGGCAAGTAAAATTATGCAGTCACTGTGAAAAGCACAGTGGAAGTTCCTCAAAAGACTAAACATAGAAGAATTGTCATGTGATCCAGAAACTCCACTTCTTGGCATATATATATATATATATATATATATATACACCCAAATTTTAAAATCAGAGACTCAAACAGACACATGTGCCAACATGTTCCCAGCAGCATTATTCTCAATACGGAAAGGGAAGGAGCAACCCGAGTGTCCGCGACTGGATGAACAGGTAAACAAACCGTGGTCTATCCACACAATGACAGATTATTCAGCCTCCTGGAAGGAGGACATTCCAGCACGTGCTTTGTCACAGATGCACCTTGAAGACATTATCCTAAGTGGGCAAAATCAGATACAAAGAGACAAATATTGTTGGACTCCATTTACATAGGCAAATTCATGAGACAGGGAGATACATGGTGGGTGGCAGGGGCTGGGGAAGGGGGAATGGGGGGCTGAGCTGCTGCTCAGCGGGTGTGCAGTTTCAGTTTTGCAAGATGAAAAGAGTCCTGGAGAGACGGGTGCTGGAGATGACTGCACAGAGAACTGAACGTCCTTAACCACCTCTGAGTGGTGGATTTAAGAATGATTTAAAATGCTCATGTCGTTAATAGTTAACTAAATTTGGGGTTTTGTTTTAATTTTTATTTATTTAACAGATAGAGTTAGACAGTGAGAGAGAGACAGAGAGAAAGGTCTTCCTTCCATTGGTTCACCCCCCCAAATGGCCGCTACTGCCAGAGCTACCCAATCCGAAGCCAGGAGCCAGGTGCTTCTTCCTGGTCTCCCACGCGGGTGCAGGGCCCAAGCACTTGGGCCATCCTCCACTGCCTTCCCAGGCCACAGCAGAGAGCTGGACTGGAAGAGGAGCAGCCGGGGCTAGAACCAGCGCCCATATGGGATGCTGGCGCCGCAGGGGGATTAACCAAGTGAGCCACAGCGCTGGCCCCCAGCTAAATGTTTTTAAAAATGAAAGAGGAAGTGATTGTCAACATTTCCCAGCATTCTCTAAAAAGTGCCTGGTTTCTGTTCTGTCACCTAACAAGCTCCAGAAACTAGTGGAGTCTAGCAGAGCTAGACTACAACTGGTGGCATGGCTAAAGAGTTATTCTTTGAAAACTTATAACTGTTTTAATGATGGGATGCAGAAAAGGACAACATAGGCTCATTATCCCACTACTCAGATAAAGTAAAACTAACTGCATACACTTTAATCAGACTATTCAGCTGTGTACAAGGTTACACATGAGACAGTAGGATGCTTCCCTTCACTGTCCCTCTTCCTAAGGGCACTAGCTACTAACAGTTGCTTAGCATACCTCTAAACAACAACAACACATGCCATGCCTGGACGAATGTTCTGTTGGACCATATGTGTGCATAGATATTTTTATTTTCATTTTGTGGATTTACCTTTATATTTTGTTTTGCACATTGTTATTTTTATTTGCATTTTTAAAAGTGCATATCATTTGGTTCATACAATGTATACTCTTCATTATTTAACTTGTTCTCTTGGAAAGTGTTCTTAGTGAGTTTTCTCTATTGGTACATACAAAGCTAACTGGCGACTGTTTGGTGCTCTTAATCAAACATTGGGGCTGTTTCCAAGTTTGCTTTTATTTTGTGTTTTCTTACACTAGCAATGATTCACTGTGATGGAGCTGGTAGATCAGTTTGTACTTTCATGGACATTGGCAAATAGTAATGGTAGCAGTAGCCTGAAATCCCACAATGTGAGAACACGTGTTCCTCACACAGTCACTCCAGAATTGTAACGTTTGCCTTCCTCATAAAGGGACACAATATCTCATAATTCCTATTTGAATCTCTGTGACTAAAAGATAAATGAAGCATCCTTTAACATGTTCATGTGCATTTTTCTTTTCCTTCAAATTATGTGTTCATATGCTTCACTGACTTTTCTCTTACTTTCTCTCTCATTGATGAGCTCTTTAAGAAAATTAGCTTTTCATTTGTCACATGGGTTGCAGATTCCCTGCCCAGATTTGTTTGTTTTGCTTTGTTCTATCTCCACTCTGCCAAACAGAAATTTGAAATTTGTATAAAGTCATATGTATCTTTTTTCAAAGCTGCTAGTTTTTCTATCCTGCTTGGAAAGTCTTTACCTCTTCCAAGTTTAATAATAAACACATTCCAACTTTTAGACAGAGTATCTCTGCGCTGTATGCCCCGGTGTGCAGTGGGGTTGCCTTGCATGAGATAAAATACAAGACAGTGAAAAACAATGTTAAGGCCAGCTCTGAAAATGCAGAAGAATAACACTCATGTTAACTAATGTTCACCAGGCATGCTGAGATAATTCAATGAGGGGATATTACAGGCATTTCAAAAAAAATGACACTGTAACAGCTGGGCAGTTCCAAAAACATCATTTTACAACAATATGTGAGAAGTGTGGTTAGATTCCCTACCTCACACCACATGAAGATCAACTGAAAATGGATCATAGGCCTAAATGCAAAATTAAGACTATAAAATCCTAGAAGAAAACAAATAGTAAATATTGTGCCATAGGCCATGGTTTCTTATATATGATACCAAGAGCACTAATTAAAAACAGAAAGTAGTTATATTGGAATTCTTAAAAATTAAAAACTTTTGTGCTTTCAAGAATACCCATCATAACAAAAAATGAAATCCACAGAATAGGAAAAAATATTTGCAATTCTCATTTTGATAACAGACTCATCTCCAGAATATACTTATTTCTTAAAAACCTCAAACAACGCAACTACAAAAAGACAAGCCAATTTTTTAAAGCCACAAATGATTTGAATAGGTATCTCCCCAAAGAGCATATAAACACAGTCAACAAGCAAACCAAAAGATATTCATCAAGACCTCTGAGCTGGCATTTGACACAGCAGGTTAAGCCACCATCTGAAATGCCGGCATGCCATACGGGCCCAGGTGCAAGTCCTGCGTGCTCCACTTCCAATCCAGCTCCCTGCTAACGCACCTGGGAAAACAGTGGGCGATGGCCCAAACACTTGGGCTCCTGCCCACTCACTCACATGGGTAACCCAGATGGAGCTCCTGGCTCCTGGCTTCAGCCTGGCTCAGCCCTAGCTGCTGCAGTCCCTTTGGGTGTGAACCATTTGAGGAAAGATTCTCTCTCTCCCTCTCTCTCCCTCCTCCCTCCCTCCCTCTCCCTCCCTCTCCCTCCCTCTCCCTCCCTCTCCCTCCCTCTCTCTCCCTCCTCCCTCCCTCCTCTCTCTCCTCTCTCTCTCTCTGCCTTTCTTTTTTTTATAAAGCTTTTATTTAAAGAATATAAATTTCCGAAGTACAGCTTATGTATTACGATGGCTTCCCCCCCATAACTTCCCTCCCACCCACAACCCTCCCCTTTCCCTCTCCCTCTCCCCTTCCATTCACATCTGCCTTTCAAATATATAAATAACTCTATACAAAAACAAAACGATAACCATCATCATTACTCAGGGAAATGCAAGTAAAAAATACAGTGAAATATTATTTCATACCCACTAAAATGACTAAAATAAAAGCAGACAAAATGTCAGTTCACAAAAGCATTGAAAGAGAAATGCAAAATAAGTGTTGGAAACAGTGTAGAGAAATTGGGAACTTTGTTTACTGTTACTGGGAGTTAAAAATGGCACTGTTATTTGAAAATCAGTTTTCCAGTCCCTCAAAACATTGGACATAAAGGTATCATATGACCCAGTAATTCTACCTCCAAATATATACCCAAGATTAATGAAAATACCTATCCACACAAAAATGCATCTATACATTATCTTAACAATATTACTCCAAATAGCCAAGAGATGGAAATAACTCAAATGTCTGTCAACTGATGCAAACAAATTGTAGTGCATTCACAAGCAGAATATTACTCAGCAATAAAAAAATAAAGTGCTGACTAATGATATGTGGGTGAACCCTGAAAATACCATGCTTAGTAAAAGAAGCCAGTCACAGAAGACCGTAAGTTATATAATTCCATTTTCTTGGAATGTTCAAAACGGAAGAAGGGAATGCAACTGATTTCTCAAAAGTATGAGGTCCCCTTTGGGTGGTCATGGTTGCACAGCTCTATGAATATACCACTAAGGAAATGCTGAACTGTGTACTTTCCAGGAGTGAATTTTACGATCTAGAAATCATATCTCCATGGTTACCTTTTTAACTTACTTTTAAAGATAGGCAACAAATCATAGTTTTCCAACATCTGTGGTTTTTCAACATTCTGTACTTCTGAAATATTCTATAATAAATAAATATTCTATAATAAAAATGAGAGTGGTAAATACTAATACTAGGAAGTGAGTAAGAAGGAGATCGGAGGAGAGGGTCAGAAACTGTTACAGAAAAGTAAGGGAAATCCTTACCAGGAAAGTCACTCTTTCTTCCCTCTGCATACGCAGCTCTGTAGACAAAACGTCCCAGCACCCAGGAAACACATCAGGTTTGAAAGGGAGAACTTGGTGAAATCTGTCCCAGGGAGCTGAGGAGTAGACCAAGGAAGAAATCACCCCACAGGTACCTAACTTGGTCTCTAAGTGAGAAGGCCTTCACTAAGCCCCAGGACCACTCTGGACATCTGTTTCCTTCTCTCTAGAAGTTCAGTTACAGGCAGCAAGCTCACAGACTTGAAAAACCTTGACACATTCTAAAATACGAATGTTTTAACATAAAACTTTTATTTATGTTGCTGTGCCATGACTGACAGTTTCTCATCATTATATTAACTCCTTAATATAAATGTAAGCAAATCCATACAGAATAAGAAGTTAAAAGTCAATTTCTTAATAAAATTTGACATAATTCATCCTAATGGACAGAAGTTCCAGTCCAGCCTTTGTAGTCTTCAAGTTATGGACATTCTCTGGGCCAGAGTTGTCTCACCTGACAACTGGAAGTGGTAAAGTCTAGTGATTTCTTAGGTGCCTTCCAACACTGCAGTTCAATGACGTCAAGATGCCGCTTGAAACAGAGGCAGAACATGCTGACGAGGACTGCTGACATTAGAGCTATGATGTGGATTTGCTTTGTCCTCCAAGGGTCAGAGGTCAGAGCCCTGGGCCTCAGCGTGGTAGTGCTGTAGCCAGAGGAACTTCAAGAAGTGGGGACCTGAGGGGACATCCTGAGGGCCCTGCCCTAGGAATGCCCTGAAACAGTTATCGTGTGACCCCTCTGCAGTTCTCTCCAGACGGCGGTTTTAAAAGCCCACGCCTGGCCCCAGTCTGTCTCCCTGGCTTCCTGTTTCAAGTCCTGCCTCCTGCCTCCTACCCCAATGCACTCCCATCATTTGCCATGGGGCCCCTGTGCAGAGCCTGCACCATGCTGTTTGGACGTTCAGCCTCTCCAATGAGTCAGATAAGCTTCATGTCTTCACAGAGCTGGCCTGTGTCGGGTATTTTGTCACAGTGGCGAAAAACTGATGACTGCAGTTGAGTTATGAAAATGTAAAGACTTTGCTGTTGTAAACACGAATGTCTGATTCCCAACAGGAGCAGGGTAACGTTCACAGAATAAATGCTCCTTCTGCACCTCAAGCCCTGGAATAGCTTGACCCTCTCCTTCAGCTTTGCTCACCCTGATTACTGTCAGCAACACGACTTCCGGTGATTTCATAAATACGTACCGGGACAGGCGATGGCGTAGCAGGGCAAGCAGAAAGCCGTCTCAGCCTGAACTGGCTTTTGTGGCTTGAGGACTTGGAGTGATGTCCTTGGAGGGTCTACCTTCTCCCCTACCCATCATTTGCTCACATGTTCCCTCTTTGGCCTTTCTACCAACCTCTGATCCCAGACTGTTCCCTAACAACCTCCTGTGAGACCTGCCACCCCGTGGGCAGCTCTCAGTCCCCGATGTTGGCTTGTTCCAGGTCTGTGAGGTCTCGGGGGTCCTTCTCACCTGTCAGCAGCTGATGCCATACTTTGGATGCTGACTTATTTTGTTTAATGTATTTGTTTATTTTAAGGGGAGAATGGCAGAGAGAGAGAGAGACAGGGAGACAGACAAAGAAAGCAATACCTTCCATCTGTTGCTTCCGTCCCTAAATGGGTGCAATAGATAGGACTACTCTAGGCCAAAGCCAGGAGCCAGGAGCCCCATCCAGGTCTCCCTCGTGGGTCCCAGGCACTTGAGCCATCCTCCACTGCTTTCCCTGGCGCATTAGCAGGGAGCTGGATCTGAGAAGGAGCAGCTGGGACTCAGAGAGGCAGTCCTGGTCTGGGATGTCGGCAGTGCAGGCAGCAGCTGAGCTGGTTGCAACGCAGTGCCAACCTTTGGATGCTGACTTCTTACTGGGCATTGAAAATACTAAGACATCAGGCTTTCTCTGCTGAACCTTGGCCACCACACTCTACTGTGTTAGCCCCTATGTCTTCCCTTTTCAATTGAACCAGAGAAACTCAAGTGTCTGCAACTGTCAAGTTAGAAGAGGTGCAGGCAGTGTCTGGGAGCTGGGACATCAGCTGCACATATCTATAGACTACCACAACTTGCCTCAGAGAATACTGTGGTAAAAGGAACTCATCCAGGGGCTGGTGCTGTGGCATAGAAGGTTAACACCAGCATCTCATACGGGCACCTGCTTGTGTCCAGGCTGCTCTACTTCCAATCCAGCTTCCTGCTAATGCACCTGGGAAAACAGTAGAAGAGGGCTCAAATGCTTGGGCCCCTGAATCCACACAGCAGACTTGGAAGAAGCTTGTGGCTCTTGGTTGTGGCCTGGCCCAGCCTTGGCTGTTGTGGCCATTTGGAGAGTCAACCAGAGGATGGAAGCCCCCTCCCTCTTTCTCTCTATAACTCTTTCAAATAAATGAATAAATCTTTTTTAAAAAGAAAAAGGGAAACTCATCCCAAAAGGCACTGAACAGCAAGTGAAACTGAAGCCTGCAGAGGGGGATTTGTAGGGTGGGCTACACAAAAGGCATCCAAAACACGTTCTGTGTGGTTTGTCTCCCCAGCTGCCCTCCACTGGGGTTCCAGCACGGTCCAAGCCTTTGTCCCTGGCCACTGCCAGGCTCCTCCCAGCTTTTCTCCAGCTGCACGGCCCTCTCCTTGGCTGGCAGAGCAAGGCCAACCCGTGATCTAGTCCAGCCCATGGGCCACCACCTCCCCCTTGCAGAGGGCATCAGCTCCATTCAGGAATCAGGCAAGAACCAGGCATGTGGCTTTGCCAGAAGAGTACTTAGATCTCCTTAGCCTGGTAGCACAAGGTTGTGTAAACCCGGTCCGTATGTACGACGTCTGGTCCTAAAGGCGGGTGTAGCTCATGCCGTGATAACTGTCATGAGAAAGAGCCTGCTTCCTGCGTCAGCACCCTTTTTCAGTCTCCCTGTGTCTCTGGGGTCATTCTTCCCGGCAGCCATGGCTGGCCCTGGGATCCGTCACCACTCGCTCACCCACTAGCACCATCCGTTCTGCGGTGCTGACTTAAGAAGCAGCATCGCTCAATATAAGTCAGAAACAGTCGCTCCCCAAACGGAGCTGGAATCCAGTGCCAACAAGGTGCCTCAGTATGACTCAGCAACTGCCTCGTGAACAGCTCTTGCTGTGTCCCAGGCACCGTCCTCAACACCTCCGTGTAAGGCCTCATGGATGCCCACAGCAACTATGATTCTGCCCACTCCATAGATAGGAAAACAGAGGCAGGGATGGGTTAGACATTGGCTCAAGGTCACACAGTTAGGAAGTGGTGGAACTAAGATTCGGGCCATCTGTTTACAAAACCTGTGTCCTCAACCAGAGCGCCACGCTGCCTTGCACTCAGGAGATGGGCCCCACCCCACAGAGGAAGGAGAGCAGCTTTCAGAAGCCCTTTAACTATGGAAGGAATCTTCTCACTGATGCCAAAGGGGAAATTACATTTGGAGACACAGCAAAAACTCTAGAGGAAATTTTGTTTTTCCCAAATCTTAGTTAGCCTGGCACCTGCTCCCCTCAAGATCACACTTCAGGGAGCAGGCACTGGGCCTGGCAGTGAAGACGTCTGCCTCTCACACCACAGTGCCAGGGTGGAGTTCCCAGCTCTGAGCTGGATTCCAGCCTCATGCCAGTGCAGATCCCGAAAGACAACAGGTCCCTGCCACCCACAGGGGAGACCCGGGTCGTGTTCCCATCTCCTGGCTTCCTGGCTCTTGTTCCAACCCAGCCCCCATCAGCTGTTGTGGGGAATATGGGGAGTGAACCAGTAAGTGGAAACTCATGTGTGTGTCTGTCTGTGTCTCTCAACCGAATAAATAACTTTTTAAAATCACACTTCTCTGATTCTTTTCTGAACTTTCTCTAAAATCTCTCCTGCTTTCTTGGCATTTTATGGAAACTTTTAGATTGATTCCTTCCAATTCTCCTCTTCACTTGTTATAGGCAGCAAAGCAAAGCCACCGAAGGGAGACAGGACTCAGCGGGGAAAGGCTAGGAATCGTTTTTGTACTTGTACATCATGGCCATGTTTATATTAATTGGTTCAGTTTCTCCAAGTCAGAACCTCAAACACTACCCATGTGAAATTCCCCCTATTTTTTTTTTACTTTCTTTTTTTTTTTTTTTTGACAGGCAGAGCGGACAGTGAGAGAGAGAGACAGAGAGAAAGGTCTTCCTTTTGCCGTTGGTTCACCCTCCAATGGCCACCGCGGCCAGCATGCTGTGGCCAGCGCACCATGCTGATCCGAAGGCAGGAGTCAGGTGCTTATCCTGGTCTCCCATGGGGTGCAGGGCCCAAGGACTTGGGCCATCCTCCACTGCACTCCCGGGCCACAGCAGAGAGCTGCCCTGAAGAGGGGCAACCGGGACAGAATCAGGTGCCCTGACCAGAACTAGAACCTGGTGTGCTGGCACCGCAAGGCAGAGGATTAGCCTATTGAGCCGCAGCGCCGGCCCTCTCCCCCTTTTTTGATACCAGGAAAGAGGCCCTCATCCTGCCCCCGACCCCTGACCTCCCACCCCATGCCAGGCAGCACTGGTGGCAGTGGCCCAGCCTCCTTGGCATCTTGGGTGCCCCTCCCCAGGTGTCAAAATCTCTTCCCAAAGCCAAAGACAAGCCCTCTGTCTCTCAAGGCTGAACAGCTACCATCCAAAATCTTACTTACACTCTGCTATCAACTCTACATCTCGATTCCTGTGCCTGCTGTTGCTTCTTCCTTTCCAATCGTTATTGATAAAGCCGACAGAATCAACAGAGAAATTGGCTTAGCCTGGGTAAACAGCCCATTCTAAGGACATCAGGATTTTGCATCCAAAACCAAGACCATAACATTGCCCCCTGGGTGGACCTATCTGACCTCTGTTTCTTCCTGACCCAGGCTGGACCTCCTCCTCGGCAGGGCCTTTCTCAAATATGGCGCATCGTGGGCTGGGGCTGGGCTGGGGAAAACCCACAGATCAGTGGAGTTCCTGCAGCTGAAAGCAGAGGCAGCCATCTGTTACCCTGCTGCCCCGAGAGCCCGACACTCCAGTTGGGAAACCAAGACCCAGCACTGTGATACTTTCTGCAAGTGATACAATTGACTTCTGTTTCCACACAGCCCAAGGAAGCTTTTGGGAGAAAGAGGGTGATGATGAATTGAAGAGGGGCACATCTCGTGAGCAGGATGAACAGGATCCACACAGAGACGTACAGCGTTCGAAGCTCTAAACTGAACACACTGCAGAAAGGGTGCTTTGCAACACGGAGCATGGATATATTTCAGTCACAAACGACATCAAGTAACACTGAATAAAATCTCGGTAGGCAGCACCAAGTGGACTTGAAAGGGCAAGGCATGCGGCCGGCACCGCGGCTCACTAGGCTAATCCTCCACCTGCGACACCGGCACCCCAGGTTCTAGTCCCGGTTGGGGCACCAGGTTCTGTCCTGGCTGCTCCTCTTCCAGTCCAGCTCTCTGCTGTGGCCCGGGAAGCCAGTGGAAGACGGCCCAAGTGCTTGGGCCCTGCACCTGCAAGGGAGACCAGGAAGAAGCTCCTGGCTCTGGATTCAGATCAGCGCAGTGCGCCAGCTGTGGTGACCATTTGGGGGGTGAACCAACAGAAGGAAGATCTTTCTCTCTGTCTCTCTCCCTCACTGTCTGTAACTCTGCCTGTCAAAAACAAACAAATAACAAAAAAAGGCAAGGCATGCTACGAAACATCAAGCTCTGTGCTAGGACACCATGCACGTGTACAGGCTTGTAAAGGATGTGCTGCTCAAACTCAGGGACTCTGTCCCCTATTTTGAAAAAAAAAAAAAAAAGTTGAATGACAGCACAAACCCCATAGCATTGCTGTGAGAGTACCTGGCAGTGGTTCTCACTACACGAGGGCTGACTGCTGTCACCAGCTATTATCCCTCTCTGGGATTTGACCTCCAAATCTAGAATTTGACCTCAAGCTGTGAATTCAAATTCTAATCAATGCCACAGACAGGCTTTCTGTTACCTTTCCAAAATCATATTGTAAATGGGTGATTTAACCTCGCTCAGCAGGGATGCCATCATAAGTAAGGCACTGTTTATAGAGAAGGATCTAGATGAACTCAAAAGGCTTCTACTCAAACACTGAGGAAAAGAGGGGGAGAAAGGCATGAGGCACTAAGGTGCATGTGGGATATTTAGAAGAGATGCATGGTGTTCAGAAAAACTCCATGGCTGGAAACAAAGAATGAGAAGTTATTGGTTTGTGGCTATGAAGTGACTGCACTCACAGGAATGAAAAAGATGGACGAGGAAGAGCTTAAAAAGAGGAAAGCTGGGGACAGGCGCTGTGGAGTAGCAGGTTAAGCTACCTCTTTGGACACCCATATCCCAGATAGCAGTTCTGGCTGGAGATCTGGACACACCACTTCTGATCTAGCTTCTTGTTAATGTACCTGACAGACAGCAGACGATGGCTCAAGTTCTTGGGCCTCTGCTACCCTCGTAAAAGACCCAGATGGATTTCTTGGCTACTGGCTTCAGTCTGCCTCAGCCCTGGGAAGTGTACCAGTAAATGGAAGACCTTCTATCTTTCCTTCCCTCTCTCTTTCCCTCCCTCTCTGCCTTTCAAGTAGATGAAAATAAATAAATACACATTCTTAAGAAGGTCTCTTCTGGGGCCAGTGCTGTGGCACAGCAGGTTACCCTGGTCTGAAGCACCAGCATCCCACATGTGCACTGGTTCAAGTCCCAGCTGCTCCTCTTCCAATCCAGTTCTCTGCTATGGCCTGGGATAGCAGCAGCAGATGGCCCAAGTCCTTGGGCCCCTGAACCCGCATGGGAGACCCGGAAGAAGCTCCTGGCTCCTGGCTTCGGATCGGCACAGCTCCAGCCATTGCGGTCATCTGGGGAATGAACCATTGGATGGAAGACCTTTCTCTCTGTCTCTACCTCTCTCTGTAACTCTGTCTTCCAAATAAATAAAATAAATATTTTAAAAAAGAAGGCCTCTTCTTGGATGATTTCCATTCAAAAGTAAGCAGAAGAGGAGGGCTGGCAGCATAGGCAGGAGCACATGGATGGACAATGACCTGCTTGTCAAAATAGAGACGTGGTAACGTCAAATGCACTGTGACAGCGTCAGATCCACGGCGCCTTGGTGACGCAGAGCAGAGAACAAGTGCTCTTATTCTCCTGTATAATTGCAGCTCACATCTTCTGTGTTATTCATATCTGTTCTGAGAGCAGCTATCGCGGACTTTCCATTTCTCTGCTGGCTGAAATTCAACCTGATTTTGGCATTTCCCAGGGTGTTAACAACCATGTCTGTGTTTGGGTTCTGTACTTATTAGGAGTTCTCTGAAAATAGCCTCTAGCAACTTCTGATCTGTCTTTCTGAATGCAGGGCTGCAGACATTTGCAGCTGAAACTAATTTTCAACACTGTTTCTCCTGAGAAGTGGAATAGGGGCTCGCATTGATTCCTCCCAAGTCTAGGGACCTGCCCCCTCCCTCATCCGAGGGAAGTCATACCCCTGAGTGGAGCTGTGTTTGATGGTGGTTGGCTACCACAGATTCAATACTGTTCTATCTTAAAAGTTCATTGTCATATTGATCCATACTCATTCTCAAGTGAAAATTCAGGCCTGAACTTCAGTTGAGAAAGGGAGAGAGTGACAGCAAGAGAGGAGAAATACTACTAACACTTAACATGAATTCAAGGCTTCCTAAATGTCATGTTGAAAATAAAGTTCAGAAGTGAGAATTACCCCAGCAGTTATGAACTTCGTGTCTCACATCAGAGTGCTTAGGTTCAGTTCTTGGCTCTAGACCCAAACTCCACCCTCCCACCAATTTAGACCCTGGAGGCAACTGTGATGGCTCAGGTAATTGGGTTCCTGCCACTCATGTGACAGACCTGGATTGAGTTTCTGGCACCTGGCTTTGGCCCTGCCATAGCCTCTGCTGCTGTGGGCATTTGAAGAGTGAACCAGCAGGTAAGAAGCCCTCTTTCTCTCTCGCTTTTGCTCTCTCGCTCTCTCTTCTCCCTCCCTGCCTCTCTCTCAAATAAACTTTAAAGGAAATAGAGTTCATTGAGAAGAACCAAACTAAATGGAGAGAGACGCATATATGAAAAATAAACATTCAATACGTGATGACTAAAAAAAATGTTCAGAGAGTATGAAAAATTCAATTTTCCTTGGATTAAACAAATCATATGTGCACCAGGATTCATGGTGCTTAGACAGTTTTGCACGTGTTCCTCTGATGTTCATAACTCACTCTGGAAGGACCTTTTTAGGGCCATTGTACTGATAAATGAGTTCTTCAGGGAAATGAAGTGCTCTTTGCACATTGCAGTTATACATTGAGATGGTCAGGACTTGAAGTCAGGTGTTCCTGAAACTAGCATCCATTCTCTGCTGGCAGAATGTGCATTAAACTGCACGAAAATGCAGATCTCTGCTGGGGGCGGGGTGGGGGAGCTTTTCACTGTGGGTCTGCTCTGCTCCTGAGAACCCCAAAGAAGACCTCCTCACCCATGTAAGCAGTGGATAGTGAACTACTCCCAGGATCTTGAAGGTCAGGCTGCAGCAGAGATAGGCTTGAACATCAGGGCAGATGTCAGCCAGATCACTGCGTGTTAGCCACGCATACCTCATTCTCGGGAAAACACTGTGCACTGAGCGTCACAGCATTCACACAGGGAGTCACATGGAGGAGGAGGTCTCAGAATGCCTGCTTCTCGCGGTTGTTGTGTGAACAGAGATCATGTAGGGAAGGTGCTTAGCACAGTGTGTGGCCCATATAAGAGCCCGTATATTCCCAGATCTGCTTCTTGCCCCATGTCACAGATCAATATGCAATCCTGGCTTTATTGCTGGTGTTTCAATAGGACAGCCTCAGCCTACCTGGGTTCTGTCCTCCTCCTGCCATTCCTTTGCCAGGCAGGCCACTCTTTGATCACATTCACAGCTGGAAGAGCCTGCAGCCCAGCAGAGCTAAGAATGAGATAAGGGATGCTTCTGTGGCCTGGGACAAATTGCAGCAAGCGTAAGTGCACCTGAGCAAGGCCACGGTGGGGCTTTCCAAGTGCCTCCAGCCCTGCTGGCCAGCAGGATGCTGCCGACTCGTGCACTGCATGTGTACGTCAGTGTGCACCACATGCATGGTCCTATCAGTGCCACTCAAAAGCAAACGAGGGTGCGGGTCATGGTCTGGATCACGCCTGTGGAACTGGGGTCTCCCACTGTGCTGCGTTTTAGTTTCCAATGAATTAAAGCTATCGGAGACGGGCAGACAGGATTTTTTTTTTCCACTTGATAAATGACTAGGAAAGTGAATAATATTCAAGCTCACCCACCTCGAAGGCAGCTGTTCTTAGGATTAATTGGAAGGTTGGCCTGCTTAAGCCTCCCATATTTCTTGGGTAAGGAAAAAAAATCACAAAATCATGTGACCTTCATATTTGGTTCATGACTGGAAACAAATCTTCCCTCTCTGCTGCTTCCAAGAATGCGTGTGGGGAAGTGAAACGGTGGCCGTGTTTACAGGGCACTAAATTGTGTGATTAACAAATGTGGCTGGACAGCTGGGGCAGGAAATGTCGATGCCAGCATGGGTTTGCAGCCAGAATTCTGCACGCAGCCTCTCAGCTTCTCTTCCTACCAATTGCTCAGGCCCATTCGGGGCACTGTCACAGTGGCTGGGAGACAAACCCACGGAAGAAGGAACCTGAGAAAATGCCATTAAAATGAGAAGGGGAATAAAGGGGAGACACGGATGCAGGAATTCCAAGCTGTGGACTCCATGGAGAAACTAAGGCACAGAAGAGAAGTGGCTCCCCCAAGATGGAGCTTTGTTGGAAATCACAATTCTCCTACAGTTGTGTTCAGCTGCAAGCTGCCCCAGGGCCGCTCTGCTCTGCCTTCCTCTCTCCAGCTCTGTCTCCAAACACCAGGAACGCGGCGCTCCCAGAAGATGCATACACAGTCACAAAGCAACGAATGTGCACTTCTGGAAAGGGGCACGGTGGCAAACAAACGCATCTTCCTTGGGCCTTGCGGCTTTTAGGTTTATTTTGTTTATATGTTGAGAATCATAGCTTTCATGACCCTATGACCTCAGGCAAAAACTAGAACCTTGGCAGTAGTGAACACTTACCATGTGTTCCCCCCTTATGCCATGCTCCTATCTCCTCAGGCAACCAATACCCTGAGCCCCATGTTCACCTTCTACTACATGTATCTGGACACCTAGCAATATGCCATTTCATTTTCAACAGCACAGAATTATCAAGCTCTATGTCACAGGTTTATTCTTTCCATTTACAGTATGTTGATGTTATTGACCCAGATGGTCACTACTTTCGCTTTAACTGTCTGGTAATAGTGGCTGGATGACTGCGCCACAGTTCATCAATCCTTTCTCCTGCCAATGTGTCTGATGGGCTATTTGATTTTTATTAGAGTGAGTATAGCTATCTCCTGCTACACTGTGGACGAATTTATCTTGGGTGCACACGCACAAGGGATTTGCTGGGTGCCTGTGAATGCGGATGCTCAAACGTATAAAAGAATCACAGCTGCTTTTCAAAAACGCATATTGCAGTTCACATTTCCACGGCAAAGCAGCAGAAACACCCTGGCCCACAATCTTTCCAAAGCATAAAAATGTTAAACCTCTTAAATGTTGCTGCTCAAAGAGATAAAGTGGCATCGTGTCACACTCTTTGTTCCCACTGCCATGTGTTTATCCGTCGGATGTGTCTCCGTTTCCATGAAATGCCTGTGTTTGCCTCTGCTCATATTTACTGGGTAGATTTTTCATATTGATTTGAGGATTCTTAATACTGGGATTCTGGCGGTTATTGATGTTACGTTTATCATCTCCTGCTCTGCAGCCTGCCTTTTCCCTTCCCTCAGGATGTCTTTGGAGGATCAGAGCATCTTAATTTTAAAGTAGTGCAATTTATCAGTCTTTAATTTTGTGTTAGCATATTGGATTTTTAATTCTCAAACCACTGCCATTCCTTGTCTTGTTTGTAACTCAACACCTGGGGAGTGTGGTTTTACCATGGTCCTCACTGTACAGATGAGGTCGTTCGGTCATGAAAGGAAGTGATTTTGCCCAGAAGCTTATGTGGGGATGAGTCCATCTGGCTGCCAACTGATCTGGTTCCATCAGTCCACACTGCCTCCCCTGCTTTTCCACGAATTCATCCATTCTTCCTCACAACAGACACATATTTGGGGATCTTACGTGCGTTGTGTATGTGCTAATTCTTGGAGACAAAGATGAGTGAGATTTTGGCTCACGCTTTAGAAAGTCTGTATCAGAACGACTGCAGCTGGGGGAGGCATCACCTTACACACAGGAACTTGGACTTACAGGAGGAGTAGATTCTTCCCCAAGTGTGAGGTGAGCAAAGGCATGGACGCAGTGGAGGGCAGGCAGCAGGAGGAAACGGTGAGAACGGCTAGCCCCACGGGGAAAGGTCAGGGCAGAAAGACCTGTGTGCCTCCCCAGCTGACTGGCCCTTTACCCTGCAGGCCATCCATCTGACTTTGAAGCTCTGATACTTGGCCTCTGAAGCCACTCATCCCCTAATACTCTTACAATATTTCCTTCTCAAGGATTTCTACCTGCAAGGGCGGGCTTCCCTTTCAATGATGGTTTGCATCCAAGGGTTTTCTTAACAGCATAGCATTCAGAGAGTTTTTAAGTAGAATCTCATTGTCACTCAAGACATCCATAGAATTTCAAATCTGTATCCTACTACAGGTTGAGCAACCCTAACCTGAACATCTGAAATTGAAGACACCTCAAAATCCAAAACATTTTGATCACTAACATGACACCACAGTTCAAAAATTCCATACCATGAAACTTGTTTCACATTCACAATTAATTTAAATGTTGTATAAAGTTGTCTCTAGCCCATTTGTATAAGCAGCATACAAAACATATATGAATGTGCTATTTAGGCTTTGGTTCAATTATACATGCAAAAATATACAAAAATCTGAAAATATCTGAAATACTTCTGGTGCCACACATATTGGAATACAGATTGTTAACCTGCACCATCATCATCATCAGCCATCCCATGAACACTTGCAAAGTGATGACTTCAGGTTACAGCTGGACAGAAAACGTGGCAAGACGGAAAGAACACAGGTGAAAGTTTGGTTCTCATCCCTGCTGCTAATCATGCAACCACTGCGAAGTTTCCCCATCTCTCTGAACCTACTCTTGCCAACTGTCACAAGGACTGCATAGCGTGAACAGTCCAATGCAAAGGATGCATCCAACAGGTATCAGTTTATGCCTCATTCTAAGACCTGAATCATGCCATTGAAGGATGTGCAATCTAGAGGGAAAAAGAAATCTCTGATTAAACCCAAACCCAAAAGCCTGATGAGTAAACCCCAAAGAGAAAATCTGTGCCTTAGGAGAGATGTGGCTAAACCAGAAGCCAGGAGTCCTCCTCCCTAGAGGTCTTTTGCTCTTAAATTCAGACTGCGCCACGCTGGCTTCTGGGAACTACAAGGGTGATTGCACTTGGACCTCTAAGCGAGAAAGTACAGCCAAAAATCCGTCCTCACCATCCACAATTCTCCTTCCCATTAGAGGTGCCCAGTCTTACTATGATAATGGCATGATCATCACAGCAATCAATCTCACATGGGTGATGCAGATCAAACAGCTGGCAATTTTTACAGGGCTTCGACTGTGTGCGGAGACACCCAAACAAAGCCACATCCCTAACTCAAAATGAGCTAAAACTACACCTTCTCCAGCACTCATTTGGATCTGCTTAGACAAATCATTACACTGAGATTAATGAATAATGGGAAAGAATTCAAATAGAGAAAAGACAGAGAGTACTGTTTTTTTAATTATTTTTTGGACAGGCAGTTAGACAGTGAGACAGAGAGAAAAGTCTTCCTTCCATTGGTTCACCCCCTAAATGGTCGCCAGGGCCAGCGCACTACACCGATCTGAAGCCAGGAGTCAGGTGCTTCCTCCTGGTCTCCCATGCAGGTGCAGGGCCCAAGCACTTGGGCCATCCTCCACTGCACTCCCTGGCCACAGCAGAGAGCTGGACTGGAAGAGGAGCAATCGGGAAAGAATCCGGCACCCCAACCGGGACTAGAACCTGGGGTACCGGCGCCGCAGGCAGAGGATTAGCCTATTGAGCCGTGGTGCCAGCCTAGACTACTCTTTGTTTTAACTCTGCAAGTACTATTTACAAACATGAACTTCTAAATTTTGGGAAAAGCAAACGAGAAATCCAGAGGCATGCCTAGAACAAGAAGGAGCACACAAAACAGAAATGGGAGAAGGGCACACGAAACACACTTGTTCCTTTGCATATACAAATTAGTTTCAAACATCTATCATCTACCCAGTCGCAAAGCAACTCTTGATGCATGCCTGAGAACTTACTTTGAACACTGGATGGAGGAGTTCCCATAAAGGAGTTGTACATCTGTTTCTGAAAAGCACTCTCAAAAGTTTCAAAGTTTCAATGAATAGAACCAAATTTGCTCTTTATTTGTGGGGCGGGGTGGGGGGGGTGGGTTCATCCTTAAATTCTCATGACATGAGCATCAAGCATTCGGATGCCACATTTGAGTGTGTCATAGAATTTCTCCCAGACAATTCCTCCATCCCCAAACTCAGAGCCCCTTGCAGAGAGCAACCTCCTAACACCTCCCTTGAGGTGAGGTCTATCTTACTCAAGACTCAAATTCTGCATCTCTCTAAATTTAGCAGTCCTGATGAAAGACCATGTAGTGTTCTACCTCCACCTTCTTTTTCCAGTTCTTCTTAGGAATTAGGAGAGTGAAATGGAAAAAAGTTACACCATGCTGTGCCAAGAAAGTATAATTTCCTTCCTTGGATCCTACCTGTCAAAGGTTGTAACATCACATTTTACCCCAAGTCCTTTTAAAGAGGGATGACTCTCTCTGGATCTTTGCACCTTTCCTTCCACCAGTTGATCACTGTGGGCAGGGAGTGGGATTGTGCTCCCCATCTTCCTATGATCACCTCCCCTGAAAGTCTCTGTACCAGAAACAACTTACAGAGAAGTCTGTCCATCCCCAACCTCATCGGCCTTGCTGGAAACAGAAGCAGTTAGAGAAGATCTATCTCCAGAAGTTTCTTCTGATCTAGTTGTTAAGTGATGGTCAGAAGTCACAGTCATAGGGTTTTATAAGTAGAAATGAGGTATGGAGAATAATAACCTGCACACCCACCCATCCCCCAATAACAAAATAATAATAATCTCACTGCATCTCATGAACTTCACCATTCTTCTATGTTCCAGCCCAGAAATTTTTCAGGATAAAAATCACCAAGGGACTTGGCTGAGATCAAGGTCAAGGATGTGGGGAAACTGAAGTGCAGAGGCAGGAAGTGAGAGGACTGGGATTATCTCTTACACACACACACATACTCACCACAAGCTGACCACAGAGACCAATACAGGACAATGCAAATTCACACAAACTTAAGCAGAGTGGATTATTGCCTCATCAAAGAACATTTATCAAAAGGGATTTGTATGTTCTGGTTACAGAATAAGTTGTATGGCATTCAATACACTTTCCCACTGCCAGTGAACTGATTTATGGATAGCTTGTTCAGGAGAGTGACGGTGGCATCAATTCTGCCTCCAACTACGTGTTTCAAAGCAAGTAAAGGTCTGTAAAGTCTCAACAACAAAGCAGGGCACAGAAGCCCCCAAGGGACCCTCTCCCCCCGTCACTTCATCAGAACTGCTCTTCCCAGCACTGGATCCACGTCTGCCTCTGCTGCTGAATAGAGAAGAGACACGGAAGACCCAGCAAGAGGCTACACGAGCCACAGTAGGCAGAGGAGACAGTTTCTGTAACTTGGCGGAATCTTGACATGTAATAGAAGACAAAGCAGGCCGGCGCCGTGGCTCAACAGGCTAATCCTCCGCCTTGCGGCGCCGGCACACCGGGTTCTAGTCCCGGTCGGGGCGCCGGATTCTGTCCCGGTTGCCCCTCTTCCAGGCCAGCCCTCTGCTGTGGCCCAGGAGTGCAGTGGAGGATGGCCCAAGTGCTTGGGCCCTGCACCCCATGGGAGACCAGGAAAAAGCACCTAGCACCTGGCTCCTGCCATCGGATGAGTGCGGTGCGCCGGCCGCAGCGCGCCATCCGCGACAGCCATTGGAGGGTGAACCAACGGCAAAAGGAAGACCTTTCTCTCTGTCTCTCTCTCTCTCACTGTCCACTCTGCCTGTCAAAAAAAAAAAAAGAAGACAAAGCATGGAAAAGTAAACAGGGCAAGACTTTGGGGTTCAAAGGCCCATTTAACATCTCTGAAATGGGGATAACAGGACCAACATGTCAAGAACTACTGCAAAGAATATTAAAATACTGGCTTCTTTTAACATAGTAGATGGACAATATTTCAAGTACTATTTAGTTAGAGGGGTCTGGTAATTTGCCAGGACTGCCACAACAACGAACCACAGACAGTGACTTCAGCAACAGAAATGTGTTCTTCCACTGTTCTGGAGGCTGAAGTCCAAGATCAAGATGTCAGCAGGGTTGGTTTCTTTTGAAGCCTGTCTCCTTGGCTTGCAGATGGCTAGATCCAACAGGAATTTTCTCTGAGTAAGTTACATGGATGCAGAAGCGCTAAGTGAAACCATATCTTCCTGTGAATGATCGGACTGTGTTCCCCCAAAATGCATTTAAGTCCTAACTCCCATGTGACTGTTTCAGCCAGGGCTGCTGTCGGGGACTCTGTTCCAGCAGAGTAAGTGCCAGGAGCAGAAGGAGGTTTGAGCACAGGCCCACACCCAGGGAGAAAAGTCCATGGGTGGACCAAACAGAAGGCAGCCAAGGAGTGGGCTCTTAGGAGAGATCAATCTTGCAGGCTCCACAAGTACACGAAGATGCACTTCTATTGTTGAAGCTACCTGGTCTAGAGTAGTTGGCTTTGGCGGCCCTAGCAAACTGATGCATTTTCTTTCAAAAGAGGAGAGAGTCCAAAAACCAAGCCTGGCTTTTTCACCTGTTTGGGAATTTTAAGTTGGGTTCTCAAGAATTCATGAATACAATCTAAAGGAAAATGTGAAAGCAGCCCACTGTGTGTGTATGTGAGTGTGCACGCGTGCATGTGTGCATGTATGCATGTGTGTGTTTGTGGGGGAGGGATTAGCTTGAAGCTAAGGGCGTTATCAGAGTGTCTGACTTTTCCCCTTCTTATGCATTTTTTGATAATAAAATTTGTTTAGAGGATTAGCCATATGTGAAATACCACATTTATCACGTGTGATCTAGTTTAATCCAGTCCTCTTCAGCATTAGAAATTAACACTCCCATCGTTACAGACACTTAAAAAGAAACCCAGAGGCATTTTTGTGACTTTCCCCCATTGGGGAAATGAGGTGGGCCAGAGCTGGGCTCCTAGCAAGACCTATCAGTCTCCAAAGGTGCACACACTCTCTTGTTCTCACCTTCATAACCCAAGAGGAACTGCAAACTCTCCATACCTCAATGTGCTCAGGTCTGCTCCACAAGATTCACAGAACTGTTTAGAGTTATTTGGTTGTTGCTTTTTGTGTTATTTAAAGGATTTATTTATTTATTTGAAAGTTAGTTATAGTGAGAGAGGGAGGACAGAGAGAGAGAAAGGTATCTTCCATGCATTGGTTCACTCCCCCACATGGCCACAACAGCCTGGGCTGGGCCAGGCAAAAGCCAGGAGTCAGGAAATCCATCCAGGTCTCCCATGTGGATGGCAGAGGCCCAAGTACTTGGGCCGTTTCTGCTGCTTTCCTAGGCACATTAGCAGGGAGCTGGATCAGAAGCAGAGCAGCCAGTGTTCAGATCAGTGCTCAAATGGAATTCCAGCATCACAGATGGTGGGTTAACCTGCTGTGCCACAATGCCACCCCAAGACTGACATATTTAATCTACATTCACATTTTCAGTGAATACTTAAATTTAATCTGCATGCAACCCTTTGAGGTAAATACTATGATTATCCTATTTTAAAGAAAAAAGAACTGTGACCTACCGAAGGGTTGAATGACTTGTCCTCAGCACCAAACTTTGTGTTACATGAATAAACAGTGTGTGGCAGAGCTGCTACCATGCCCAGCTTGGGTACAGGGGGACCAGGATCCCTGTGCTATGGCCCTAATGCAGGAGAATAAACCCAGCAGTTCCTCACACCCTTTTCCCTCCTTGGATTTTATTGCTACGATTTAACTGATCAACAAAACAGACAAAACTAAATGTTAGGATGTTTTTAACTACCTAGAGCTTTTTCTGTTTGATAGGAAGAAAACTCAACTCTAATTTACTCTTCCTGTAACATAAAACTTGACACCAAAAGTTCCCTTATTTTGCATTTTATAGCTAAGCAACCCCCCAAGAGCTAGTTACAATCATGCATCACTCGATGACATTCTGCAAAATGCAGAAGTGAAGGATTTCATCATTCCATACATATCACATGTGGTGGCACAAACCTAGATGGAGCAGAGGGCTTGAAGCAGGCTGTGGGTATGACATACACACATGGGCTACTGACAGCATCACACAACAGACTGCTGCACAGCAAACCTTTCTAGGTAGGCAGAGTACAAACGTATCCTCCTAAAACATAGTACAGGAAATACACAACAATACCCCGGGGAGCAGGGCATTTATGCCTAGAGGTTGAGATGTCTACGTCCTACATCGGAGTGAATGCCTTGGTTCAATTTCTAGCTCCAGTGCCTGACTCTAGTTTCCTGCTAAAGCAGAACCTGGGAGGCTATGGTGATGGCTCAAGTGGTTGAATTCCTGCCACCCATGCGGGAAACCGGAACTGAGTTCCTGATTCCCCCTTTCAGCCCTGGCTCAGCTCTGCCCCGGCCCTGGTAATGTCAGCATTTGGGCAATGAATCCGAGGATAGGATCTCTTTCTCTCTCTGCCTCTCTATAAAAGACACACAAAAAGTCTCTTATCTGCAACTTGGATATACATCAGAAAACACACAAGAATACATAAATAACAAGCCAATAATACAATCATTTATTACCATTATCAAGCATTATGTCCTGTACTTAATTGTGTGTATAGTACAATGTTTTAGGACTGACAGTTTAGTAGGACTGTTCCCGTCAGCATCGGCACAAACACAAGCGATTTACTACCCTGTGACCTGGAGGATAGTTCAGTGTCACCAGGTGACAGGAATTTTTCAGCTCCATCACAATCTATGGCACAGCCTTGCATCTGCGGTCTGATGTCCCCTGCAGCGCTGTAATGCCGCACGTGAGCGGGCATTCAGGCCCAGAAACCACCCCGCGTCTCCCTCATCATCGCTGTGCTGATTCCCTCTCCCCAAAGGCAGAGGCTGCCTGCATGCAGCCTCCTGTGACATCATCCTGATGGAATGTGGGCTCGGGGTTTGCAAGGGCTTTCTGCTTAAGCCTTGTTTTATTTAAGTTTATAACATTCCTAGAGACTTAAATCTCTTCCACAGTTGCTTGGAATCTGGGCTTCAGTCGGATTATTAAAGGATGCAGCAAACTTATCCTCCTAAAAGCTGAACTCAGCGAATGGTTAAGCCAAAGCCATCCTGCCCCAAGGCTCAAAGGGAATCTTGCAGCTCATTACATTTTAAAGATTGCTAGCAGTCAGCAGCCTTTAGATTTATGTAACCTAGGTTATATACAGTGAAAGCATGTGCTGGTTATGTAACCAGCATTCACGCGAATTGGTTAAAATAGGGCAGGTAGTTCAGATGTAGAAAACCAGGACAAATAGGCTCCCAGCAGCCTTAAATATGTTTGTTTAACTTCCTAACAAGGAGATAATTTGTTTTTTCTGTCCTCGCCTACAATTGCAGACATTCATCAATGACTGCTAAATGCCCCGCACGTCTGCAGAAAGGCTCAGTGGAAAGAGCCAAGGAGGAAGGTGAAGCTGCACCTGGTGGTGGTGTGTGACGGGCTTCCCCAGCCTCAGTTTACCCACCCACAAAACAGCCGGCCTTGCTTCCTTAGAGAGTCCAGGTGCGAATTAAATCAACATTGTTCAGCATCTGACACAAAGGGAAGGGCTCAATAAAGAATTGCTTCTTAGGCTCCTACTGCCCTTCACTGATCTCCAACCCTCCTGGCAAGCCAGGGAATGTAGTATTACCATAATCCCCATTTAACAGGTGAGGAAACGTGCCCACTGCCAACCCGGCCTTGCTCTTGGGTGATGCTGGTGCATGCCTCGTTAGGGACACGTCTCAGCAGCAGTGCCCGGGCTCTCCCATCTGCAGTCTGTGCAGGTCTCTAACTTCTCTGCTTTTCTTGCTGGCTGCCTGCCATTTGGCACTTTCCCTGCCAATTAGCACCTCAACCACAGTACAGAAGGGGAAATCCAAAAGGGTGAGCCTCGGTTTGTACTGAATAGTGTGGTTTAAGAGCTTTGGGGGAGAGATTAAAACAAATAATAAAAAAAAGGTTGAGTGGAGGAAGAGATGGCAACTAAGCAGTGACCCAAGTCCTGAAGTCGTACTGGAGTTCAGTTCTCTATTGCTCCGTCACTTCCACTATCAGGACATGGAGAGTGGATCATCTTAGTTAAGATGTGGTCTGCCTGCATTGAGAGTTAGGCTCATTCATATGCTGAGGCTTAATGTGAGAATGCTTCTCAAAGTCGTGTCAGCTTTGCCTTTCACGTTAACCACTGCCACCAAACTGCAGGTGTCCGTATCTGTGCTATGTTTCAGCAACTATGTGCAACAGGGTGTGAGAGTCCCAGCAAGGCACAGGCTGCACATGGAAGATGAGATCAGTCCCTGGGAATTCTAGCCTTCGTCCGAGCAACTCCACTGGTGGCCCCTAGCACACTCTATAGATGACTATCTTAGAGTTTACTTCCAAAACTCATTTGAAATGGAGACTGGAAAAATTCACTATTCAAGATCCAATTAAGCTTCTACCTTTACCCCTGGTTCAACACAATCTATACTTGCCTTGTGGTTTCAGTTAAGTTCTTATAAGTCACCCTGAATGATAAAGCTGGTTAAATTAGCAGGTGCTCCAAACCTGTAACCCATTTCTGCAAAGATACAGGGAAACAACGCCTTTCCAGAAATCGGTTTGGAAAAATGTAACAAGTCTTTAAAACACATTTATCTTTTGATCCACTCACTAGACTTTGTAAATTCTATGTTTCTGAAACTCAAATTTATTCATTACAGTAGTTATATAGATGATGGACAAACTGAAAATTCTGATCATGGTTAAATGCATTTATTTACCTCTTATATAATTTTTTAAAAAATTCATTTGCTCAGTAAATATTTATTGTACACCTACTCAGCAGACAGCATTCTAGGCAGATATTCCTGGTATAGAAAAAGAGAATAAATAGGAAAAGTAGATACTGATCTAGTTGGGTGAGTGAAGTTTCGAGGGAGCCTAGGGAACATTTTCTTCTGACTGCATAAGTAATTTGTGGCACAGTCCATGAACAAAGTATTCAGTGGTGATGTGTAGTGGGCTAAGCCTCAACCTGTGGCACCAGCATCCCACATGGGCACTGGTTCACACCTCATCTACTCCTCTTCCCATCCAGTTCTCTACTAATGGCCTGGGAAAGCAGTGGAAGATGACCCAAATGCTTGGGCCTCTGCACCCATATGGGAAATCCATAAGGAGCTCCTGGCTTCGGATCGGCCTAGCTTTGGCTGTTGCCACCATTTGGGGAATGAACCAGCAGATGGAATACCTCTCCCTTTGTGTCTCCCTCTCTGTCCGTAACTCTACCTCTCACATAAATAAATAAATTATTTTTTAAAAATTTAGTGAGAAAAGGCTTGGAATGTCTTGTTGTATTAAAGGTGTATTTATTTGAACACATGCAGTTTTACACACACATATATCAAGATACGAAGAATTCTGGAATGAAGTCTGCTGTCTGCAAGTTGAATACACATCAGAAAACATGGTCAACTGATTGTCAGATAAAGGGACAGATACACAGGCACTACTGCAAAAATCGCAAAACGGTGGTTACAGAATCTAGACGGTGTCTGTGGTACTCACTACACAATTCGTTCAGCTTTTTCTGTGCATTTGGAAATTTTCATAATGCAAGATCAAGGAAAAACATTTTAAGCACAGATACAAACATGTACATATAGCAAAACAGTCACAGTGGCCATCTTTGGACAGTGACAGTACCGGTGATTGCTTTGCTTCTCCTTTGTTACATTTGTATACATTATCTCCAAACTGGTTTGTGAAAGTCTCACCCCTGTGAAGCAGCCCCCACCTGCCTCCTCCCTGCCTTGACTGCACCTGGGATAAGCCCTCTGGTCTCTTCTTCCACACCCTGTGAGCCTCCTCTGCATCTGCTGACCCCGTGGTAGTTCCATGGTCCTGCACACACCTGTTTCTTCCTTCTCAGAATTGCTTCTGACAGCTCCTCTCACTTGAAGGAAACGACAGCATACAGCCTTCCCAGGTCTGCCACACACTACCTGGGGGCATGGCCTCTTCCTCATTGCTCCCAGTGTCTCCGCTACACCTGTGCTCCAGTCTGGGTTCGGACACCTACCAATCTCTCATCAATTGCTTTACCTCTCTGTGATTTCGTTTCCTGACCTGTAAAACTGGGAAAACACTAGTACTTAACTCATAAAGTGAAGACAAGTTCTCATGTAGCGTTCAGAGTATAATAAAAACCGTAAAGTATTTTTTATTATTTTTGGTATCATTTACTGCCATGTCTACTATCACCAACAAACCCGGTTGACAGCACATAATCAGACAGAGAGAATTCTGGGATGTTGGAGAGGGAAGGGTGTGGACAGAATCATCTACAATCACTGCCCCAGGTCCAGACCCACCTGAGCATCCTTTCCAGGGACGGAAAAAAAAACTCAGGTGCGCAGTTTCTACTCTGACCCTACAAGACACTACAAAACTACAGGAAGCTCCACTGTGCCTCAGCAAGGGTCAAGTTGACTGGCAACCCAGGCAGAGTAAACCCCAGAGGTTACTTCAGTATACACAAGGGAGACCCATCTCCTGAGCCCTTATTCCCTGCTGCAAGATTCACATCTTCCCAGGATGATTGACAACTAGAATATTCCCTCAATGGCAAACTCAACGCCTGCAAAAGACCATCATAAAGTAGCTGATGCAACTGCTTTTCTCAAAGTCTCTGCTACCCAATCCTACCATGGTCACCATGTTAAAAATACTTTCCAAAGTCTATGCAATTAAAAGGTCCCACTTTTGTAATGAAAAGCAGATAGTGGTTGTGAATGTTCTGAATATCATTATTAAGGTTCTACATGATTCACAATTCAACGGCTGGCCCAGAAATCCAATGGACTGGCTGGAGTCACCAGTCACCCTGATGGTATTTGTGGAACTGTTTGCAAGGTTGATTAAGGATAGGCCAGCTCCTTCTAGGAAATAATTATCAGAAAACATGAAATTCTTTTCTGAGATATTAAAACAATAGCAATTTGCCATTTTTATCAATTTCACCCTTTTCCTGGTTCTATCATTGTCAATCACTTGAATGGAGGCAGAAACAAGAGTCCAATTTTGTATTCAAATTTTGCCTGCTCAAAATCTTAACGTTCACCAAAAACTTTTAAAAAACAGAAAGAGCTTGTTGGTTTGTAACATAGGAATGTCATTCAAACCCTTAAGTTCAAAATAACTCATGCCTTTCCAAGTTCTACTTACTTTTCCAAATAAACAAAGATATCTTATTCTAAATTGTTTCCACCCGACTTTGAAACATGCCTGCCGAATTTCTCAAATAACATATTTTATGTATTTCCGGATGCTGAGAAATGCCAGGAAATAAATCCAAGGGAGAAAAAAAAAGTATTCATTGATCTGGCTAGTGAAAGAGAATAAATAATGACTTTTTGTACCTTCCAGCAAATGTAAAACTCTCCAGAATTGTTCAAGCACCAGTTTCATAACCATCAAAACTGTCTGCTTCAGTCACCCTGGAGTACAGCTTACACGAGTGAGCAAGGAATTGATGTATCTTAGCACACAACTAGTGAACCACCTGACTTACTCCAGGCTTGCCTGTCAGTAGCAAGGATAGTCCTGAACAGAACAAAAAGCCTGGCGTGGGGGCATGAGAAACCCTCTGGGATCCTAGTGTCTAATGCACGAGGCTCCGCGAGGTGAGGCGCGCCCTCCAGTTCACACAGCCAGTCTGTCCCAGACTGACTCAGGTTCAAGTCCAACGCTCCATTTACTGCAAACACGTTACACTGACAGTAGTTTTATTTCACTGTGGGCTGGGAGGGTTGTGAGCCAAACAGGTATAGAGCCAACCAAAGGACTGGCGATAAAGATTCTCTGTGATCATCAAGATATTTATTTCCTATCAATAGCTTAACATATATACACAGGTTGAGCATCCCAAAAATCTGAAACCTGAGACATTCCAGAAACAGAAACTGGATTTACACCTGCATGACCCATTTCCTTTAAACCTGTAGGCCCCTTTGATTGAATAAAAAAACCTCTTGTTACAGCATTTGAGAATGCAAATCACAGGAAAAATTACGTTTCTCCTAACAAGTCATAACTCCTTTAATAATGTAGTTTACTTTCCTATTTTTTAATGAATTAATTAACTTACTTGAAACACAGAACAACAGAAAGAGAGGGAGAAAACAGAAAGAAAGATCTTTCATCTGCTGGTTTACTTCCCAAATGGCCACAACAGCCAAGGCTAGGCCGGGTCAAAGCCAGGAGCCAGAACTCCATCTGGATGTCCCACATGGGTGACAAGGCCCCAAGTACTTGGGCCATCTTCTACTGCTTTTCCGGGCACATTAGCAGAGAGCTGGATCAGAAGCAAAGCAGCCAAGACTGGACCTGGAGCTCTGATGTGAGATGCAGGCATTGCAGGTGGTAACTTGCTTTATAAGGAAACCATCCAAAATCCTATTTTCGAGTTCATTTTGTTTTTCTTGTAGTGAAATACACAGAACATTCACATTATCTGTAGTCACCACCGCCCCCTCCACCATGAATTTACCCTTTTGGCATCCATGGACCACGATTTGGTTGACAGAGAAGACAACTATCTCTTATCATCGACGTATCAGGAATCCTAAGCTTTACTAACCCCTGACTTCCAAGCTGTACCAGGTCAGCAGACTTGCTTTTCACTGAACTTCCCATGGAGACTTGCATTCCCACTACTATGTCTCATTACATCTACCTGGCCTGTGCTTCTACCAACGCTACCCAACTCACAAGCCAGGATTCTCCTTTGTGAAGAATGCAGGTTGTTGAGTTTCTGTACTGCACAATCAGGAAATGTAAGAGGAATGGAATTTTAGTGGGGCCAATGTGTCAAAAACAGCAGCCATTTCTGCTCTTTCCATGTGACTCTGGAATCAATTCAACATTAACATCACCTCTTTCATAGGGAAGAAAGTCAGCTAGGCTTGATGGCCACATCTCTGGATTCTTGGTAGAGATCAAGTGTCTAACATTCTATCTGCTCCAATGTCTGTGTAAGTGACCAAAAATACCCAGAAATTACAGGTCCTCCTGGTCATTGTTTTCTTGTTAAGATTTATTTATTTATTTGAAAGGCACAGAGGCAGAGAGAGAGAGTCTTCCATCTGCTAGTTCACTCCCCAGATGACTGCAATGGCCAGAGCTGGGCTCATTCGAAGCCAGGAGCCAGGAACTTCTTCCAGGTCTCCCACGTGAGTGCAGGGGCCCAAGGACTTGGGCCATCTTCTACTGCCTTCCCAGGCCATAGCAGAGAACTGGATTGGAAGAGGAGCAGCCAGGACTAGAACCGGTGCCCATATGGGATACCGGCACTGCAGGCGTCCGCTTTACCTGCTACGCCACCGCGCCGGCCCCATGGTCTGTATTTATTACATCTCTAGACTGTCTTCAGATCACAAGTGTTCCCAGGGTTGTCTGGGAATGCATCCCTTGCTTTCTCTGAAAAGAGTATTAGAGAAGATCTGAGTGGCACTAGCTACACAGACGTTCCCCAGAGTGCCGGGGAGACAGAGTGAGACAGGAACCAGAAAGCTGGTAAGCTGCACGCCAGTCTTGCACACGCATGAGCTCATGGGGTAACACAGGCCAAACCACCTGACAGGTCTCCTGCTCCACTGAAAAATGTACCTCAAAATTCTTATTCAGTTTCTTCACAGCTTGGGACGTTTTAAAGGAGGTAACGGGAGGAGGAGATGAGAAGAACGTGTGTTATCTCCTCTCTGTTGCATAATTTGAGGTGAACGTGATCATCCTCTCTTCGCTAACAAGGAGCTCTCAGGCCTACAGAGTTTTAGCCACTTCTCCAGTCCTTCAGAGCCCAGGTGGGTGGGGACTGAAGTTACATTCTTTGCGTACTCCACATACTCGGTGACTGCAGAAAACCCAAATCTAGAAAAAAGATTGGAGGATATCAACTGCAAACCGCTTACGTTTCCGATGAATAAACCAAGGAGACCCACGGAGTGCTGGGAACAGTGCAACACCAGACGTCACCAGAGGCAGGATCACAGCGAGCCCAGGCCCCCTGAAACCCAGCCCTCTGCCCCTTCAAGCTCGTGCTGGTAGAGAGACCTACTCAGCGCAAGTAGCACTCAATGAGGCTCACTTCCACCAAGCAGCCAAGAGGAGAAAAGTGCTGCTGAGGTGTGAGACGACACATCAGAGGGCTGCAAACATCAGAAGGGCTGCCAACAATGCCCCGAGAGCACACGCTGGTGAACAGCCATCAGGCGCGGAGAGAGAGACACTGAGAAGGAGACAGAGGAAAGGCGTTTGAAGAAACAGAAGTTGGCCGGGTGGGCAACCTTGAAGTGGTCCTCATGTGCTTCCTTTCTCTGAATTCCCACAAAGTAGTCCCAGAACCAGGAAACCGGCAGAGGGACTGTCTGAGAAGACAGCAGAAGGGAGAGTCTAGAGAAGAAAAGGTGAAATATTCCTGAAGAATCCCATCTGATGCGCGATGTTTTGAAGCAGAGGTCATTCATTTTGCTTCGTAAATGATTAATCTTCTCCATATGGTCACTGGGCAATCAGCAAATTCTCTTACATGACACCACCAAAGGGAAAAATACATATATCAAAAGAACTATTAAACGCTGTTTAAAAAACAATGTATAAATGACAAAGAGAAGTTCCTTACAAACGATGGAAGTATTAGAACCTGGAAGGGTTCCAAGCAGGGCTTTCCTTCTCTGAGTCTAATGAAGTGGGAAACTTTGGAGGTGATGCGACTCCAGAGAAGAGCGTGATGTTTATTTAAATGGATTTTAAACCTTTCGTGTGCTGATGGAAAATGCCACTTACAATTAATTAACAAATAAGAATAGTTCTTGGAGTCAGTCTACAATTGTAGCAGGCCGTTTGCCTTTAATGTGATCATGGGTATTAAAGTCACAGGATTAGGTTTGTCCCAGATGAGCCAAGAGGCTTTTAGAATGCTCTTCTCTCCAAGAGTAAACCACAATCTAAACTAGGTCACAGATGCTGTTTGGAAATAATGACTAACATCTGCACAGCCCAGCGACAACTTAGAGAGTGAGTTCATATCCATTATCTCATTTGATGCACACAAAAATGTGTGAGGGCATATATTATTCCCCCATCGAGGCTCAAAGCTGGAATGATCTAGCGAAAGGTGTCCAGTGAGTATGTGGCAGAATCAGAGCTCCTGCAAAACCCTATGGCCCCCTGCCCATCACACACACCATCAACCAGAACCAGAACCACCCCAAAATGCCTGTGAGCTCAAAATTCCCTGCAACCAAATTAACCAGGATCTACAATGATCTGGTTTTATTTGTTTGGTTTTGTTGGTTTTTCTTTTCCTTTCTTTGCTCTTTTTTTTGGGGGGAGGGACACCCTACTTTTAAGATACAAAAAAAATAGACAAATGACATTCCAGACATTATGGAAACTACTGTTTTGATTGCCAATGATTTTCTGGAAAATTTTTGTAGCTCCCAATAGGAACCTAAGGTCAAGATAAGTAAGCATCAAAAAAAAAAAATCAGTTGTGTTCAACATGGTGTCCCATTTGGTTGTGAATGTGGCTGGATTTTGTTTATGATTTACATTTAAAAAGGTGAAATGAGAAAGACTTTTTGGGTTAACCAGAAAAGTGAATTAATGAGAAGGTTTATTCGTGGACCGCACAATCACCCATGCACTAAGACGATCTTCGAGCCTATTGACAAATATTGGCAGCACTCCCTTTCACACTTGCACTGTTATTTCCTTTATTCAGGAATGCTGACTACAGCCAGGAAACGAGATGTCAACAGGAAATTTTCAGCTAGTTGTTGTGTGTATTTGTGCGTAAGCGCTGGAATCGAGATGTAAAAACTCAGAACTGAAGGAGGGCTCCCTTGTCAGGTCAGACTCTTCCCCGTGCTCGGGGGAGAAGCAGGAGAGGTTGTGCATGTTCCCAAGGGGAGCCTCCTCAGTCCTGCAGGTCCTTTTGGAGGAAGACAGCCAGCAGTAGACAGTTGGCTCCAGATAGCTGGGGGGGCGGGGAGCCTGAAGTCTGCATTAGAGATGAAAATGTATCAAGAGGAAACTTTGCTGGAAGGCAAAGCAGACTTTTACTTCCAAGAGTTTCTGCACTTAAAATCACAGTCTAATTTTTTTTCAAGGAAAGAAAGTTATTCCTACTAAAATGAAACAGATTTGATATATGATCCTCAAAAGTAAACACTCCTTAGGCTATTAAGGCAGCAGACTTGAGAGAAAGTGAGTTTACATTAATAGCAATCAGAGATGAAGGAACATATAATTAAAGTTGGATCTATGCAATATTAACTTCAAAATAACAAAATCAGTCAACTAACCAAGATCTGTCTTCTTAATTCTAACAAAATGGCACAGCTAACTTTTCCCTCTACTAAACTGTTCACTTGACATTGGTGACTACATTGGTTTGCAAGAGTTGCCACAAAGAAACCCCACAGATGTGGTGGCTTAGACAACAGAAATTCTGGAGGCCGGAAGTCCAACACCAAGGTGTCAGTAGGGCTGGTTTCTCCCAATGCCTCCTTCCTTGGCCTACAAGTGGCTGAGTTCCCACCGTGTCCTCACCTGGCTGTTCTGTTGTCTGCATCTCTGTCTGTTTCTTAGGCTGCTTCTCCCCTAAGGACACCAGTCATAATGCATTAGAGTCTTCTCGTACCCCAGTCACCTCTTCAAAGGCCCAATCTCCAACCACAGTCACACTCAGATCCTCGAGGGGCTTCCATATTTAAATTTAGAAAGGGAGGAGGACAGAGTCCTGCATATTACATTGCTCTGGCCCCACACTATTCACAACCTTCTTGAGTGCTCAGTATATTCACCCCATCCCAACATCTCCCAATCTTAACCCCTCCCAAACCAACTCTGAAATTTCACCTATCATTTAAACAAAGGACATGTGAGACCCAAGTTAAGACTGGTCCTGAAGCAAAATTTCTCTGCAACCGTGAGCCTGTACATCAGAACAAGTTAGGACCCCCACCCGGCAGTGGAAGGACAGGCACAGGATCCACATTCCCATCCCCAAAGAGAATAATCCAAAGGAAAATGACAAATCTCAAGCAATTCTAAAACCTAACAAGGCAAATTGCATTACATTTTAGAGCTCTAGAGTGATCTTCTTTAGATCCACTCTCTGTTCTGTGAGCCACCAGGGAGCAGCCCAGCCCCAACGTCCGGGACAGCTGTTCCACCCTATGGGGCAGAAGCAGACACCCTTGTCTCCAGGCTGGGCCCTCCGGAGCCACGCGGGCAGTGGCAGCAGCCCTGCTGGCCTCTGAACTGCCTTTAGGATCACTCTGCGTTTTCCTTGAAAGAGAAAGTGTGTCCACGGCTAGACAGCTACACTGGCCCGTCCTTCTCTCACTTTGTTCCTCTCTCTTCTGTCCAAGCTGCCTCCATTTCGGCTATGATGGCTCGGCTATGATGCCTGACAGGACCCAGGAGTCAAGCCCGTCATCTCTTCATGCCAGAGGATTTTCCAGCCACCCCCTCAATGTTCTCTTCAGAACACGCTTTGTCATCTTCTGCAATATAGAAAAGCTAAGAGTTTTCCACAATTGCCTAACAATTCCTTCTTCCGTTTACCTCTGACATCTCACATTTTGCTATGAGCAATAAAGAGAAATCGTGCCGAGTCCTCAATACTTTACTCAAAAATCTCTTCAGCTAAATATCCTATTAATCACTTACAAATTCTACCTTCTACAAAACACTGGAACACTATTCAGCCAAGTTCTTTGCCATTGTAAAACAAGGATCATATTTCCTCAAGTTTCCCATAACTATTCTTCATTTTCATCCGAGACTTCACCAAATCACTTTTAGCACTCATATTTCTGTCAAGAATCCCCACAAGGTAATCTGAGCTTTTTCTAACATCACCTCAAAAACGTCCGCCTTTACTCATTATCCAGCTCTAAGTCCACTTCCTCAGTCTTAACAGTCACAGCAGCACCGGCTTCTCAGTACCGGAGTTTGTCTCCATCCGAGTCCTGCAGGGAACAGCACCAGATGACAAGAGCTTGTAATGACTGGCTCATGTCATTCTGGAGCCTGACAGGCCCCAAATCTTGAAGGCAGGACACAGGCTGCAGACCAAGGAACAGGTGAAGCAAAGGAGGTCTGTCGTGAAATTCCTCCTCCTTCCAGAAAGGCAATCAAATCGTGGGTGAGATCCACTCACGCCAGGGAAGGCGATACGCTTTTCTCAAATTCTACTGATTTTATATGTTAATCCCTTCTTAAAAATGACACCTTCACAAAATATCTGGAAGAATGTTTCACCAGGTCTAAGGACCGGGCCTAAGCACCATGACATGGTGTCACTGATTACCTCATCTGCCACTAAATCCACTGTAAGAGCTGGAGCTGAACGTGAGCACATAAACCAGAAAGAAAGGAGTGGGTGTGACACTGGTTAAGATGCCACTTAGGACTCCCACATCCCCTACTGGAGTGCTGAGTCCGAGTCCTGGCTCTGCCCCGATTCCAGCATCCTACTGCTTCTTACACCGGGAGGCAGCAGGTGATGGATCAGGTACTGGGTTCCTTCCACCCATGTGGAAGACTTGGACTGAGTTCCTGTGAGTCCCTGGCTCCCAGCTTCAGCCTGACCCAGCCCAATCATTGAAGGTATTTGGGAAGTGAATCAACAGATGAAAGGTTCCTCCCTCTCCCTCTCTCCCTCCCCCTCCCCCTCCCCCAAATAAATAAAACAAAATCTAGATAAACTACAAAGAATGTGGCATCCTGAATTTGGAGTCAATAGAGATATCTCCTCTATCAATTAACTGGCTGCATCTGGTATCAGTGTTTCAGTCTGTGAAATGGAACTAAAAGTAACAACCACCACATTGGAGGTCAAATGTGATGACAAAATGTGAACGACTTTTAGGAGACAGAGTACTGGCAGTATTAAAGATCAGGAAAGCACCGCCTCACTCTTTGAGTGGACAGCTACAGAATCTAGAACACACGGAGATGCCTTACGTGGTTGAGGAGGTGGCTGAGGCAGAACTTCATTCACTACTATGGATCCTGAAGACGACAGCAGTGAAGGCCTCCTTAGACCCGCTGTACAAGCTGGAAGAGAGGCCAAGGTTTCCTCCACTAGTGACCTTGCTGCCGTTCTGATGACACCGTGACTGCCTCTGCTGACGGGTCAAAAGGTGCATTCCAGCTCCAAGATGCTACCAAGTTCAGAATCATTAACACAGAATGAGAGACCATCTTTTTTAGTGAAGAGTCTTTTTTTTTTCTATATAATGAGGGGGAAATGTCTCCCTCGTCTACAATTTGGGTTGAGAAGGGAGTAGATGCAGTCATTTAACTTTGTCTTGTGAAGCCAGCAAGACATGGGAGGAGTGTTTCTGCACAACTTTCAGCCCCTGGGAAAGAAAGGAGTTGAATTTACCGACCAGCTGTCCTGCACTGGGCTCTTTTCCCATACTTCGTCTCAGTTTGTCTTCCCTCAAATCCCTGCAGCACAGATATTATCTCTAAGAGGGAATAGTTAGGGGAATTGCCAAGAACCTGTAAATTAGGGAAACAAAGTTAATATTGGAGAGCAAACAATAGCAGCACAGATACCAGATTAGAGGCAGGATGTTGAAAGTTAACTAAGAGCAATAAAATGGTTTGAAAGCCAAGCTATTAATAACGGAGGCAATAATACATCAGAAATTTAGCAGGCATGTGTGGTCATTCCTGAAAGCAAAGAGAGGCAGAGACGCAGAGCTGTACCCACCACAAAGAATCAGAGGATAAGGAGTCCAGGCCAAGGAGTGAAACTTCCCAGTCTCTCTGGCCAATTTAGCTCTCTTATGAAAACGGATGGGCAAGGCCACTAGAGCCCAAGGCCAGGGGATACTTAAATTATAGAGCTATCTAATCCTACTCTGAGTGCTTTTTCAGATTATAATTTACTTTTCCATGTAACTTGCCCATAAGAATAGAAGGTGCCATTTGGACCAATGCAAGTCTTTGTCCCATGTGATAGTTCTGTCTCTCCTGCTGATTTAATACACTGGATGGATAGTTATGTTTGTTTGTTTGTTTTTAACAGCAGCCTTTTGAGTTTGCGTAATGTGAGCCCCCTCCTAGAGACAGAGCATCCTCCATGACTTATCGTGTACTGAAACAAATGCTCAGACCTGGGACCACAGAAACTTCTCCCTGACGCCTACCATCCTGATGGGCTAATGCTAGGTTCTGCTTAGATTGTTCATAGCAATTCTGTTTAAAAGTTGAATGCTACCATATTTGTTGTAAATATTTGTACTCTTTGTCTAGAAAATTCCTGTTTGTCTGATGGAAATTCACTGCCAGGAGATGACCACTGCCATCCCTCCCCTTTGCAGGCCAGAACTAACCACTTCCCCTGGTATAGTCATATGAATCCGCTGTGTCACTTACTACACTGCCTTTTATATGTGGTATCTGAGCCACGCTCTAGGCTGTTTGAGGGAAGTGGTAAGATCTTATTTTTTTATCCTTAGCCTCTTAGAAATAGCAAGTATCAACAAAGCACTGATAAATTAATTTAAAAGACAACCTAAGACCTAATGCTTTATTCCAATGTATTGAAATAAATCATTTCAAGCAACTTTTTCAAAGTAAGTCTGATTTTCTGTAACAAGTACTGATTATCTGGATTCTCCTAAAATATAAAATTAGAAAAGGAAAAAAAAACTAACATTTTTATAATGATAAAAAAGCACAAAGTTTAAAGTTGAAGACCATCTGGAGATTGTAATCCAGACTCATTTCTGTTATCTTCCCTGTGTTTCCTTTAGCACAAAATAGGAATATGGTTGCCAGAAATTCAGTAATATAAAAGTAGAGCTAAAGGCCATGAACATAGAAACTCATCAAGAGGAGCTCAATAAATTTTTATCCTCTTTTCTTCTGGCCTCCGTGAAGGCATTATCTATGAAGTCAAAATCAGGGAACACACTGTATCACTCCCCTCAGACGCAAGTCCTCCATTTCCATCAAAAGAAATCATCTCCATTCAATCAAATTTACAGTTGTCACAACCTCTCCCCTGGCTGAAGTTCCCAAAACAGAAGCACTGAAAAAACCAGGGAACAGTTAACTACCAGCGGCAGTATTGGGTTAATACAGTGTGAGACCCAGATGTAGCATAGGTCCTGGGCTACGGAGGCTGCCCCACCAAGCTGAGCCATAACAACTGCATGAAAGTCAGCTGAATGGCCGGGGAGCTTTCTGGGTCAGGCAGAAATCCACAGGCTCCAGGAAGAGGACATCACACAGGGGCCAAGTTTAAGGAGTGTCATATGGGGACCAAAGTCACTGGGAAGACCCCAGAGGCCAAGGGTGACCCAGCTCTAGGGCCACAAACATCGTCCCTGTCCTCTTGGCCATGACTCAATAACACAATGGGTAACTGCTGCTCTGCACTAACCAGAGACAGGGATGGGGCCACGGTGCAAGCGAGGAACACTTCCAAGGCCATTTCCTCCCTGAGTGTATGCTTTGATGTCCAAGTTGGCCACGTTGAGAAAACAGCAATGCCTGAAACATGCTTACTGTGACACCAATGAGCTCCTCCTTCACTTCTTGAATGTTTCAAGATGTATCTTTACAGCAACAAACTAAAATGAAGATTAGCCGGTGGAAGGAGACACAGAGCCAAATCTTATCCCAACAGGAACCATGCAGTGAGGCATGCAGCAGCCTGGGGAGTCTGGCCAGGAGGGCTGCCGAGATGGCTGTCGGCACAGCAGTGGAGAGAACACACGCCCCTGGGCCAGGATTGCCTCCCTCTCACCTCCTGGAGGAAGACATGCACTTCCTAGAGTGGTGTCAAAATGTCCTTCGGTCCAAGGTCACAGACATCTCTGTCCAACTTTGCTTCCATTTACACACACGGAAATGAGGACACGGGTGCAGTCTGAAGACAAAATGGATGTTGCCCAAGCCTTAAGTTTGGGCCAACAAAGTTCTTTCAAAAGCTGGTTGCCAGAGGTTTGGGTTTCCCAGTGACTTAGCCCAGGTTCTCAATGAAAAGAGGCTTCAGAAGTGAGAAGGCAGAGGATCAGGGCTGCAGTGACAAGAGCCCGGGCAAGAGAGCCCTGTGAGTGTAACACGGTGGCTGCAGCTCCTTGCTGTGCCACTCAGGAACTCACGCTCCTAGGCACCTCTCTGAGCCTCAGCCTCCTGCTCTGCAGAAGTAACCTGACATTAATTTTCTCAAAAGTTGTCGTGCAGATTGAACGAGATAAGATATGCAAAGGTGCATAACACAGCCTTGGCATGGAGCAGACGATTGCCAAATGTTAGTTTCCTTCCTTTTCATATTACCTTTTTAGAATTTCTGAATGTGTTTGTGCTAGGATGTACTGTCGAGAAGGGTGTCTTCAATTACACTTTATAGAGAATATGAAGCATATGGGAGGAAGAGATTGATCCCAAGCTGCCAAAATTATTTTTGTGGAAGGAAAATTCAGAATCACTGCAGATCCATACCGCGCTCTTATCTGCAGGTGCGCCAATGAAATCTTTGACACTATTAAGTTGAATATATTCATTATGACATAAATAGAATTCAGGGAGCTACTTCATTCAGGTTGGAGCTGTGAGTGGCACCATCTTCTGTAGAATCACTCCATCGGGTGTGTATCAACACATTTTGAAAATGTCAGATGGAGAAGAGGAAGTTTTCTCTCTGGGATTTGAACACCTGGTGTGAGAAAAATCTAACAGAAAGGTGATGGCAGAGAAAGAAGAGAATAATTCTCACTCTTTCTGTAAAATATACTCATTCACCACCGAGCAAAGCAATAGATCTTCCTCCTAATATTTTCATCTCATGGATATTATTAAATGACCTTTCCACAGAATCCAGGCAGCATACTTGCATTGAGAACAATGCAAGTTTTCTTAGGTGTGCACAGGTTAAAAAGGATCATATGCTTCATAATTTCATGCGGCTCCATTTGCTAAAGAAGGTGGGGGAAGTGCACATTGTGAATTCAAGATGTTGGTGTCCTATATGGGCAGGGAGAGAAAATAGCATGTATGGGTCTCCTGCTCCGTGCCCAGCAGTGTTGGGCACAAAGAGACATTGTAGCATTTGAACTTCATGGCCATCTTTGTGACATAGAATTATTATCTCATCTTAGAGATGAGGAAATTGAGGCCAACAAAATTAACTAACTAGTCAACAGTGTGGGCTGGATTTAGCACACATTTGGGTAACTCCCAAGCCTTGCCTATTCACTAGGTTGCAAACATCTACCCAATGACCTCACAAGGGCTCTAAGTCACTGCCTCTCCTGCTCTCTAGTGGAAGCATCTTCAGTCCCAGGAGGGTAAAACAATGAGCTCATCTTGAAGGTTCTCTAAGTGAAGGTACAGTCCATTTTCACTGGACACAGACATCCTACACCTGCACCTCTCCAGCCACCTCCAGCTATCTCTATTCATTAGCATCTCCTAGTATCTCTACCTTCCAGAAAACACCAGCACTGCACTCCCACTGCCACCACAGCTAACTCCCTGCCCCTCTACCTGCTTTCACCTATCACAGATTCTGGTGCCTCTGCTTCTGCTCCTCCCTCCTGCTTTGCTCCCTGCATGGAAGCTTAAAGAGCATTTTCCTTTGCCCTCTCACTCATGCCAGGAGCATCCTTCAGCAGCTACTGTGTGCCAGGTACTGTTCAAAGTAGGCATTCAGTAGTGATAGAAGTAAGAGAGCATCCCCGCCTTTGTGAAACTTACATTTTAACAAGAAGGCAGGCAATGAACGATAACTAGGGATGTGTTCCAGGAAGGAAAACAAAGGAGGAAGGGGTGGAATTTTATGTGGACAACAAAGGGCTTCCTAAGGAGGACATAGCTGGGTAGACCTGGAGGCAGTGAGGAGAGAGTGGCGTGCGTTATCTGGAAGAGGGGTGTTGCACAGGGTGAGGTCCTGAGACAGGAGCAGGACAAGTATGGTCCAGGAGCAGCAGGAAGCCTGGATCGATACTCGGCAGAAGTCCCTGAAGGGATAGGAAACTCAGTCCTTCCAGCCAGAAGGGAGCTTAGTGGTGCACCACCACCAACAACAACAACACCCACCCGCCGCTGCCACTGCCATGGAAATATGTCTACACCCTGAATCCTGGACCCACAAATAGTACCTGATTTGGCACGTGACATGAATAGAATCAGAGTTGAAGTTTGGGATCTGGAGAGGAGGAGGGGCCTGTCCTGCTATATCGTGGTGGGTCCTAAATGCACTCATAGTATCCCTGTCAGAGGAAAGCAGAGTTCAGAGACAGAAGAGGGCCAGCAACAGCAGCAGAGCTTGCTGGGGTGGGGCCGTAAACCCAGGCTCCCCTGGAGCCACCAGCAGCTGGAAGATGAAGGGAGGGCGTGGATTCTCCCCAGGACCTCTGGAGGGAGCACAGCCCTGTCTACACCTCAACTTCGCATTCTGCTCGGCGAGATTAATTTCAGACTTCTCGCCTCCAGAACTGTGCAAGCGCACATTTCCCAGCGTTTTAAGCCTCAAGTCCACAGTAATTTGTTAAAACAACCCAACGAAGCTAATAACCCCTAACTGCTATCTCCTTGCTGCTTTCATTCCCCTGCCCCCGTGTATCCCTGCAGTCAGTGGCCTCAGACCCACCCTGCAGGCGCCCTCGTTCCCCTCACTTCAACCCCTCAGCCTCGGCCCCACCTCTCTGCAGTGTCCATCCTTTCTCTGCTTTTTCTCACCCATCCTTCACAGCTCTTCCAGCCCCCAACCCTCCCTCCACATAAGCAGCTCTCAGGGGGACCCCTCCCCATCTGTCTGAGACAACAGTGGCCTAGAAGCCTCCTCTAGCAGCATCACAAATCTTCATTAGGACCATAATGATCATCAATGTGCTGGAACCGCAGCGGGCTGTTGGCAAGCCTAGTTGGAGGCAGCATGACACATGATGGATGATGGCCCAGCTGCCCCCCCCCCACGTGCCTCTGCCTTGCTGTTGAGTTTTATGAATGGAAGAAAGCATGAGGGAATTGTTTGTGGGAAGAGCCCAGGGCTTGGTTAGAGGGTCTGCAGTTCCCTTACTTGGAGCAGACAGAGCTAATCCCAAGTTACACGAGGAGATACCTCCCCCTTGGCAAAGCTCCCTTGGTCCTCAACCACGCCAGGACAGACCTGGCAAGTTTGCCAAGTAAAATACATGATGCTCAGCTGAATTTGAATTTGAGGTAAATAACAAAGAATACATTCCCCACAATATCTGGCACTTGCATATACCAAAAATGTATTCCTTTGTTATCATAAATTCAAATTTCAGGGAAAAAATGTGGGTGCTCCATATTTTTCTTTGCAAATCTGGTAACTCTAGACCTGGTCTTGGTCTCCACCCAGGGGCTCTGTCTGTGCCCTTAGCACATCACAGTCTACCTTACACAGAGGCCCCTGTCCAGGCCACCAGGAGAAGAGCTTAGACAGAAGCCAAGGAGGCTGTGGCATTTTGAGTACTTGCCAGAATTCTAGGAAACTCACCCGGGAAAGGTGTATGTGCTGAAACTGAAGCTGAGAAAAAGAACCAGGGTAGGTGACAAAGTTGTGACTGTAGAAAACAAGAGACAGAAGATGGCTGGGAGGAGCTGCATAGCCTTTGTGCAGTTCGTCCAGTTCCCTCAGTATGTACTCCCCCAAGGTGCTGACAACGAAAAGCTGGGACATGCATCAAGGATGTGATGAATCCCCCACCCTAACAACCCAGCACTGATGCATCTCTTCTGCACCCAGCTCCTAAATTCAGCTGTCACCTCCCAACCATCCTTTCCCTGCAAAGTCCTTTGTACCAGTCAGCATTTCTGCAGGTCTGCTGTACTTTATTTTGTGCTATTATATCCCTCCTCCCTGGACCATGCCCATTCTGAACTTGCTCTGTTCTAGCTCTCTGGCTCTGAGACACTGCAGACTACATGGAGAAGTTCCCACGGCCACTGACTGTCTCCCCTTTGCTGCTAATGAGGCCTGACCTTGTTGGCATGGCATTAGAAACCTCCTGTCTGCCTGTTCCCACTTCAGCTCCCATCCACTCCACTGAATACCCAACGTGCAGGCACACAGATGATAAATTGTTTCTGCAGGGTGACCTGGATGGACTCCTTCCTCCTGCTGCTCTGGAGGAGTCTGGGACCTAAAAGCTTTGGCCAAACTTGCATTAACCAACTCAGTTCAGCACGGTATGGGAAGGATCTCTGCGACTCCATGGGGGATGGCTCTCCATCCACTCCCCAACCAGCGGGTGAGCCTATGCCAGGAAGGAGAGAGCCCCAGGACACCCTGGCCTAACTCAGGGAGCCCTCCCACATCAGCCTGATTTGCAACTGGCCTAGGATTGCATGACTAACAGAAGACAGGGCTGGCTTTCAAAGGTAGGCAGGCAAACTCCAGAGCTGGGGCCTTCCATGGTCTACAAGTCCTTGTTGGCCCTTCCCATGAGACACCTACCTGCAGGTAGCATCAAGGCAAGGAAGCCACTTTCCTCTTTGGAAGGCTGTGGGTACACATCTCCCTTATCACCAAGGCTGTGCTAAAACGCTGCAGGCCCCCAAGACTCTTCTGAGTGTTCCACTTTGAATCTTGTCTTCTAGCCCATGTTAAAGTAAGCTAACCACCTTGAGTCACAGCCCTCAGCTCTCTGAGGCCTACCACATTGAGAGCTTATCTGATGCTTATGATGCAGCCTGGGGCACTTTGTTGCATGCAGTCACTCAGGAGCTCAAGCTTTTACATGGTTCCAGTCTCCTCCAAGTCCTTGGGACCCTCTCTGTTCAGAAATTCAAAGTACAGGTTGTGTGTGCAAGATTTCTATGGGCCAGACTGCAATTGGTGCATGTTGTGGGTACTGTGATACGCAGTCCCGACTACCATCAGGAGGCAAGTACCCTGTCACCAAGGGTACTGCTAGCAGATCATCTTCCTCTGAAGCTTCTTCAGGAACTTCTTTGGGCTGAACAGTTGCCTGATTCAAAGTCTTACTGCCTTCCCAGGAAAGGTGACTGGTCAATGACACAGGGAAATAGCCCAGCTTCCTCTCACCAACTGAAGGCAACACTGAGAACTATCCCAACTTCAGAGCTCTGCCTGGGTCAGCTAAGCCTGAGTTGGGTCTATGGCACTCAGATATCAGAGCCTGGCTTCTCTCACTACCAGTCTGGCTTCTTCTCTTCTCTGCTATTGGTCTTAATCCCAAAGTGCATTCCTGGATACCATGGCTGCATGCTGAGTTCCAGGTTAGAGTCTGCTTCCCAGGAAGCTCAGATTATACATGTGCATGCCATGTCTGCTTGACGGCCCAACCACAGGTTAATAGCCCAAACCCAGGCTGACAGCCCAACACCAAGGCTGATGGCCACATCCAACTGCAACAGCCTAGAAGGTCCAGTCTTAAGGGTACATAGGAAAAGGGAAGACCATGTTGCTGGCCAGCACTGCCATGTCTCCTCGCTTATTTACACCTTTCTACCCAAACAAGGAACACAAGGATGGCAGCCAAGCACTTGAAAGTGAAAGTGGAGGAAGAATTTCGCCCTGAGAACATGACTCCAAAGCACAGAACTTGGCATCAGAACATGGGATTTGATCCCGGCCCTTCCACTTTCTAGGATAAATGTTATTTTTCTTGCTTCTCCTGTACACTTCATCCTCAAATCTACAAAATTAGACTTAAAAAAAAAAACAGTGGAATACATTAGAGCAGCCATGAGGATTAACAAGAGGATCTCAGCAGAATCAACTACTCTAGCACTTGACAGGAAAAACTCCATGTATTGATATTTAGTGGGTCTAAATCTGTCTTCTGGTGTCGACTTGATCCATGTACAAACACTGACCTCTTTGACTATAAACTTGTGGATGGAGGCACTCAGAGATCACATCCCATCAAGAGCTGGCCAAACTGAAATTAACGAGCAAGCTGCAGCATTAAATATCACCTCTGTTTTATTTTCTCTCTAACAGAACTTTGAGAATGTTTTCCTTTGGTATTAAACCACTTGATCTTGACTTAGTATTCTGCAGCCTAAGCTGCCCTGCAGTTCTGTGGTTTGCATGAATTGGACCAGGATCTGATGTCGGGGTCTGGCTTTTACTAGAGGGAGGCCTTTGAAGGCAAGAATGAGACTTGGCTGGCTGGGAGCTAAAGGCCCTTCCAGGCTACAGGCCTTTTACTAAGGAAGGTGCAGCTCTTGTGGGAGGAGGCTGTCTGGGCAGCACAGACTGGGTAGAGACATGAGACAGCTCTCTCCTTGCCTCGTGCTTCATGATTTGAAACCAAACCAGCACAACTCTACAATAGAGTCAGATTACTGAGAGGCTCTGGAAGCCAAATCCAACCCAACAGTCCCCAGGACGGAATGCTGGGATCCACATAAGCCCCATTTAATTAACAGCTGAGGCCCCTGGGCACAAAGCTGGAGCAGAGGGTGACAGCAGGGAATGACACTATTTTGCACACTAGGATGTAGGTCACCCGTTGTGGAACAAGAGGGTGCTTGAGATTCTGGTCCTGTTGCTCCTTAGCTGTGTGAATGCATGGGTGCTAAGCTGGTTACCCAACCCGATTAGTTCTTACCTTTAACATGGAGATCAAGCTCTACCCACATAATCAAGTTAATGTGACAATTACATAAAGGAAATCCATGAAATCGAATATCCAGATACAGAAAATGGACACCTTAACTCTACTTCTCATCTTACACGAGAATCAACTCAAACTAGATCAAAGATCTTAAAGTAAGACATGAAGCTGTGGAAACTACTAGGAAAGTAGGGGAGAGGTGGGTACTTAGCCTAGTGGCTTAGAAACCAGTTAAGACACTGGTGCTCTACCAAGTACTTGAGTTAAATTCCAAGTTCTAACTCCTGCTAATGCAGATCCTGGAAGGCAGTGGTGACAACACAGCAATTGGGTCATGGCCACCAGTATGGGAGACCTGGACTGAGTTCTCAGCTCCCAGCTTCAGGTTTTGCCCAGCTCCAGTTGTTACAGGCATTTAAGGATGAACCAGGAAACAGGAGCTCTCATTTTCTTTTTTATTTTTTTTATTTTTATTTTATTATTTTTATTTTTGACAGGCAGAGTGGACAGTGAGAGAGAGAGAAAGAGAGAGAGAAAGGTCTTCCTTTGCCGTTGGTTCACCCTCCAATGGACGTCGCGGCCGGTGCGTTGCGGCCAGCCCACAGCGTTGATCCGAAGCCAGGAGCCAGATGCTTATCCTGGTCTCCCATGGGGTGCAGGGCCCAAGCACTTGGGCCATCCTCCACTGCACTCCCTGGCCACAGCAGAGAGCTGGTCTGGAAGAGGGGCAACCGGGACAGAATCCGGCGCCCCAACCGGGACTAGAACCCAGTGTGCCGGCGCCGCAAGGCGGAGGATTAGCCTGTTGAGCCACGGCGCTGGCCGGGAGCTCTCATTTTCCCTCCCCTATACCACTCCCTCTTAGACAAACAAATTAAAACTAAAAAAGAAAGAAAGAAACCAAATGGAAAATACTTTAAGACCCTGGTACAGGCAAGTATTTTTGGATGAGAACCCTAAAGCACAGGCAACAAGAGCAAAAATAAAAAGGTTTAGTCAAACTAAGAAGCTTCTGCACAGCAAAGCAAACAATGGAGTGAAGAGACAATCAACAGCTTGGGAGAAAATATTTGCACACTATTATTGTAAGGATTAATATGCATAAATGTATAAGTAACTCAAAAAAACTCAACAACAAAGCACAAACAAAACATTCAAGGAATAGGCAAAGGATCTGAATAAACAGTTCTCAAAAGAAGAAATACATGGGGGCCGGGCGCTGTGGCGCAGCAGGTTAATGCCCTGGCCTGAAGCACCGGCATCCCATATGGGCGCCAGTTCTAGTCCCAGCTATTCCTCTTTGGATCCAGCTCTCTGCTATGGCCTGGGAAAGCAGTAGAGGATAGCCTATTTCCTTGGGCCCCTGCACCCATATGGGAGACCCAGAAGAGGCTTCTGGCTCCTGGCTTCAGATCGGCGCAGCTCCAGCCGTTGTGGCCAATTGGGGAATGAACCAGCGAATGGAAGACCTCTGTCTCTCTCTCTCTCTGCCTCTCCTCTCTCTGTGTAACTCTGACTTTGAAATAAATAAATAAACCTTTAAAAAAGAAGAAGAAGAAATACAAATGGCCAACACATATATGAAGACATGTTCAATACCTTTCACCATCAGGGAAATGCACTCCAGTTAGCATGTCTGTTAACAAAAGACAAAAAAATAGCAAATGTTGGAAATTATGTGGAAAATAGGAAACCTGTGCACACTCTTGTTGGGAATGGAAATTAGTACAGCCACTGTGGACAACAGTATGGAGTTTCCTCACAAAAACCTAAAAATGAATCCACCATATGGCCCAGTTACCCCACATCTGGGTATATATCAGAGGTAATGAAGCCAGCATGACAAAGAGATACCTGCAAATCCCATTTTCTCCACAGAAATATTCATAATAGCTTTTTAAGATATGAAATCAACCAGACAACTGTCGATGTATGAATGAATTCTTAAAGAAAACATGAACAATGCACATGATGGAATATTAGTCAGCCATAAAAGGAAATGAAATCGTGACATCTGCAGCGAAATGGATGGAACTGGCGAGATGATTATGTTAAGTGAAAGAAGCTGGACACTGTGGATGAGCTGGGTGGTGGCCTGGAGCTGCCCCATCTGCTCACGGAACAGTGAGAGCAGAGACGCAGCTGCCCTGCCCTGGGCAGCTCGAGGCGACATGACAGCTTAGATATAAAGCTCCCGACCTGAGCTGCGTGCTCCTTACTGCCACACGCTGACCTTACAAAGAACTACGACTGCTGGTCTGGAGCCAAGCAAGCTCCTACCCCATGTAAAAAGAAAAGCAATGGGCGGCAGAGTTCGAGAGGACGTTATACTTCATGGGGAGGGAGATGCAGTCATGACTGCACCCAGCAGGACAGGCCCTGTGTGTCCCTCCTGCTGACACCCAAGCCCACCCCACCTCGAACAGTGGGAAAAGCACAAAGATTCTTGAGAACAGAAGATAGGAGCCTGCGCCATGGCTCACTTCGCTAATCCTCCGCCTGCAGCGTCAGCATCCCATGTGGGCGCTGGGTTCTGGTCCTGGCTGATCTTCCAGTCCAGCTCTCTGCTGTGGCCCGGAAGGGCAGTGGAAGATGGCCCAAGTGCTTGGGCCCCTACACCCATGTGGGAGACCAGGAAGAAGCACCTGGCTCCTGGCTTTGGATCAGCGTGGCGCCAGACATGGCGGCCATTTGAGGGGTGAACCAACAGAGGGAAGGCCTTTCTCTCTGTCTCTCTCTCTCTCTGTCTCTCTCTCTCTCACTGTCTAACTCTGTCAAATAATTAAAAAAAAAAAAAAATCTCCCATGTACAGGCTGTATAATCTTGGGAAGTCACTGAATCTCTGCAAGACTCTTCGCCAGTCTACAAAACGGGAGTGCTGCTGCCCTCATCACGACCTGCCGACAGTCACATGATGTGCCATTTGGTTATTCCTTTTCTCATCTTCCCCCAACTTAATCCACACCACAAAAGATGTTAAGCATTCTTCACCAGACATACAATGTTGCAGGAAAGAGAGGAAAATATGGATAAGGGAAAAATAGGAAAGGCAAGAGAAGTGTTGGTCTGTACCACCGCATCGCCTCTGACGCCGGGCCACGGTAAGCCACATATGGCTGTGGGCGGTTTAAAGCAGAGAGAGAAGTAAAATAAATTTCAGGGTTAATGGCACATGTAAGATGAAAACATGCTTGCTGTTCAAAAAGGCAGCGGTTGCTAGAAAGCTCTGGGCACCTACTAGGAAAGCAGCAGCTTCTGGTTACCACTGTGTGACTTCGGTCATCATCATAATCTTAACACAGTGATCTTTTCTTTTCTTTTAATTTGTTTTTTAAGGAATAACATAGTGGTTTTCAAAGCAAATGTGGTGACCTTGATTTCATGGCACTGATCAAAAACTTTTCCCAATAAAATAAACCAGGAGCCAGTACTGCAGTGCAGAGGGTTAAAGCCCAGGCCTGTAGCAACAGTACCCCATATGGGCGCTAGTTCAAGTCACAGCTACTTCACTTCTGATCCAGCTCCCTGCAAATGTGCCTGGGAAAGCAGCAAGGATGGCCCAAGTCCTAGGGCCCCTGCACCCACATGGGAGACCGGGAAGAAGCTCCTGGCTCCTGGTTTCAGATCTGCTCAGCTTCGGCCATCGCAGCCATTTGGGGAGTGAAGCAGCAGATGGAAGACCTCTCTCTTGCTCTCTGCCTATCCTTCTCTCTCTCTCTCTCTCTGTCTCTCTTTCTCTACCTCTCTCTGTACATGTGTCTTTCAAATAAATAAATCTTTTAAAAAAAATAAAGCATAAAGAACAAAAAGTAAGTATGTATGAAACATTTGTTTCAATTTTTGTAGATACCAACAGAGAAGAAAAGACAGACAACCCAGGTTGTGATGTGAAGATGTTTCTTCCTTGCTTCATGTTCAAGATCAATTCATCACCTGCCCATGCTGGACGGTCTGTCCAGTAGTCCTCCAAGTGGACATCTACTGTGATTCAGTGTCACAGCCCCAGAGCGCACCTCCTCCTTATGTAGTCCATTCCATCATTGTCCTCTATACAGAAATCTGTCTCCCTGGAATCTCAATTCACCAAAATAACATCACACATTCTGGTGTATGTTACCTTCTATTCGCTCACTCATGTTTTACTGGAATTCTGAAGCCCTTATTTGAGCAGAGTTCTGGCTTAGACCCTGGTGAAGCTGGGTCTAATGCATAGGGCATAGCTCCATGCTACAAACAAAGCTTGGGGCCACACGGCAAAGATCCGTGAGGGCACCAATGGCATAATCTGGTAGAATCACTGGGAAGGATCCTAGGGCCTCACTGGGTATGGGCTGACAAGTAAACAAAGCAGAATTACGTTTCAGATGGCGGTAAGTGGTATGGTCTGCCTGAACGTAGACCAGAGCTTACAACTGGGGGAGGGACCCTGTCCTGATCAGTGGTAGCAGGTCACCCAATATCTGGAGCATGATGAAGGACACTCCAGGAAGACAGTTTCCTGCATAAGCTAGCAGAGGAAAACCTAGAATAAACCAATAACTGACAACCAACATTTGGACGATGCTGAGTGGAAATTCCAGCGAAACAGATTTCAGCTCAAAAGAAAGTGGTGAAGACACTGAGAGACAAGTAGGGGAAGCACTGTCCAGGGACGGGGTGAGCCTGCGGCTGTGCTGTGGAGTCAAGGCACACGTCCGCTTGAGAATGAGAGGTCAGTCTGAGCTTGCAGGGACAAACTCCACCCATCACCTCATGGTTTCTGCAGAGTCCTCCTGAATCTCAGCCTCTTTGATATCAGTGTTTTTCCTTTATAAGCAAGCTCGCAATAAATCCCAAATTATTAAATAAAATGTGCTTTTTAAAAATTATGCCATCCAGAATTTCATATTTGTTGTCAACTTCTAAAGAACTGCTACTGATCAAACATGGCACCCTACTACATGATATCACAGTACAACTTAATTCAGGATGCTATAAAAAAAGTAATGTTGGTGTTTTGCAGTCAGACGTCCTGGGTTTGAAATATTCATTATGTGATCCTGGGTAAATTCTGTGCCTCACTTTACATATCTATTAAATAGATAGAAAAATACCCATTGTGAAAGTTAGTGATGATCATAATGGTGAAGCTGTTAAAATCAGATTATCAACAACTTATGTAAAACACCTATCATGGTGATCAGCTCATAGCAGTACTCAAAAATTTAATTATCATTTGTTGAAATGCAATATACAGGGGCCGTCCGTTGTGGCATGGCAGGTAAAGCCGCCACCTGAAATACCAGCACCCCATATGGGTGCCGTTCCTATCATCCTGTCTGGACTGTTCCACCTCCAATCCAACTCACTGCTAACGGCCTTTTGTAACGTTATTTGTAGGTGTGGCTTATCCTCAACATATTTTGGTTATTATTTTTCAGTTCCATTTGTGAATTGTCATCTCCAAACGAAATGGCTACAGAGAGAACTTCCAAATGGCTGAACTCCTAGGAGTGCCCCAAAGGACGGCTACAGCTCAGAAAACCACGAGCTTGATATTCTGAATCCCAGGATGATTCACTCAGCTGCCCCGGAGCACAGTACATTAAATGCACACATCCTTTATAGTAAATGAAATAAAGCACGTAGTCACAGCCCACAGATTCAATAAAACCAGACATATATCAAGCCTTTAGTGGACTTTAAGAGAGAAGATTCAATTGAAATAAGGAGAATATGCACCACATATGCAAATGGGTAAACACAGAGGAGAAACGCTAACGTTGCCAGTGTGGTCATTAGAAGTGAGCAGGCACAAGACACAGCAGAGAGCATAGACTCTGACATTGGACAGAACTGTTTGGAGCCCTTGATCATTAACTCATTAACAACAGAAATCTTTAAAAACATATTTGAAAGGCACAGAGAGACAGACAGATACAAAGAGCTGCCATCTGCTGATTCACTGCCCAAATGCCCACAGTAGCCGAAGCTGAAGCCAGGAGCTGGGAATGCCATTCAGGTCTACCAAGAGACTGGCAGGAACCCAATTACTTGGGGGATCACTTCTTGCCTCCAAGGGTCTGCACTATAAAGAAGCTAGAATCAGGAATCAGAGTCAGTGACTGAACCCAGGTACTCCAGTATGGGACACGGGTGTCCTAACTGGTATCTTAAATGCTCGACCAAACGCTCAACCCAACAGTGTGATTTTGAGTTAAGTTCCTTTGATTTCTTTGAGCCTCGATTTCCTCATATATAAAGTGAAAATAATATTACTCTCTAGAGTTGGTTTGAAGATATATTAAATGACTATGAAATGCATGGTAGGTGCTTCTAGAAGGAGATGCCACCACCACACACCTTGCTCAGTACAAACCATTTCTGTTTCTCAGTAAATGGTACTGTCAACATTCTGAGGGCAGAATCTGAGGCTTATTTGTCTCCAGAGCCCCTATGCTTAGCATTCAGTACTAGAAATGAATGTTGAATTGAGTCCTATCTGTCACATGGTGTACGTGTGGCTGTGGAGAGCATAGAGGTTTATGTATCTGGGAGGCAAGACAGGGACGCTAATATCTATCAGTGCCCCTATATGAGCGGCATCAGTCATTGTGCCAGTTACTTTGTAGACAGCAATAGACCCAGATTATTCTATCATTTAATCTTACTTATAACTCTATACAGTAGACGTTTACAGGCCAGAAACTGAACGTCAGAAAGGTTAAATTCATCTATCCAGGTAGTTCAGGATCAAGATCGGGGCCACTTCTACTCACCACAGTTTCTCACTGTCCTCTCTGTTTTCTTGACCTATTCTTTATCTATTCATTTAACTGACCAATCAAGAAAATTTTTGGTATAGCTGTCATGTGCCAAACTGCCTTCTAGGCACTCACAGTATGATGACAAAGACAAGCAATGTTTCCACCCTCATGAAGCTTGCCTCCTGTTAGGAGAGGAGTCAGAGCAGCTAAAGAGGATTCAGATGGTTGATATACAAAAAACAGAAATAGTTAAGTATAAATATAACTCAGGGATGTGGCATCTGCCAGAAAAACCTTGCTGTCTGGGTGATATGTGAACCGAGATCCGGAGAATGTCCATCTCAGTGGTTCCAGCTGACATCACTCTGCCCTTCCACACACAGTCTTCCACAAGACATTTTAAGTCACCCCCAGTCTCCTGTGGGGAGCAGTCTTGAAAGCTGGATTTACAGATTAGTAGGAACAGATCCCAGTGTGCCTTCCTGCCAAGGTGCTGTCAGCACTTGCAGATGGATTTCGCAGATTGATGCTGCTTATCTGTCTGAGCTGGTCCTCTCCTCCTCGGGGGAGAAGGAGCCTGTTGGAAGCAGATGATCAGGAAGAACTCCCCAGGCACACCACCCCACAGCCAGTGCGCCTGTGGTTTCCACCCCTGGGAACACTTGGCTTGTGTTCTTTTTTCCCCACACCTCTTTCCTGGGGAGGACAAAAACTACGGGCAACTGAGTAGCTATGAGGCTCCAAGCACCACACTTCGCAGACTTCTCTAGAAATGCTGTTAGTCATGAAACCCTGGCAGGCCCCTTCCAAACTGGTGGCCCAGCCTAGCAAAGAGGGTGACCCGTGTCTCCTCTTCAGGAAGAAAAGGAGAGTTTTGGTCCATCACAAACACATTTGGAGACAGCGTGCTCACTTCTGAACACTGAACACAATGTTTTTCTACTGTAAAAGGTACATTGGGACTGGACAAGAAGGCAATTAGAGTTTCCGGTGAGAGGCCCAGCACTGTGGTGCAGCAGGTTAAGCCACATCTTGTAATGTCACTATCCCATATGAGCACCAGTTCAAGTCCCAGCTGCACCATTTCTGATCCAGCTCCCTGGTGATGCACCTAGAAAAGCAGCAAAGATGGTCCAAGTACTTGGACCCCTGCCACCCATGGGAGAGCCCCAGATGCAATTCCAGGCTCCTGGCTTTGGCCTACCCCAGCCTCAGCCATCGTTCCCATTTGGGGAGTAACCAGCAGATGGAAGATCGAGTGTTTGTGTGTGTGTGTGTGTGTGTGTGTGTGTGCGCGCGCGCGTGCGTACACATCTCTCCTTCTGTCTCTGTTATTCTGCTTTTTAAACAAAAAAATCTTTAAATAAACAAAGTCTCTGGTGACAGAGAAACAACATGAGGTTTGAAGTCCTAGAGACATAAATTCTCAACCTGCTTCACAACAGCAATGAGATTAAGAAATCGCTTAATTTCCTGAGCTTCTGTTTGCCCATTTTAAAAGTGATGTTAGAGGTACCTAGAGAGATGTAATATACAAAAGGAAAAGGTTTGGTCCAAACCAAAGCATGGAAGCATAACTATTGTTGACAAGGGGCTGCATAGTAGACATAGGGTGATATTTACCTTGGAAATATTACCAGGATCCAGAGTCTAGGTGTCAGCTTTTTATAGTATTTTTCAGCCCACCAAAAGTCCCCCATTTCTTAAGGTGGAACCACACTCACCAAAATGACTTAACTGAAGAAAAATCAGAATCTCAACTTTCCAAATGGAAGACATGAGAACTGGGATCAAACATCAGGGTCACGGGCATTCTCCTCCACTGAAAAGCACACGGGGAAGACCATTTCCAATCAGGACGTCTGCCAGCAGCCACAGAATCAGAACAAGGAGCATCAGATGAAATAATGGTAGGAAAGCATCAGTGATGGCGTGGCCATCGCCAGAGCACCTCAGAAGCCACTGTGGGCACTGGTGAAATCTGCCTCCACAGCTTAGCTGCTGGCTTGAGTCCTTTCCGATGGTTTCATTCTTTCTCTGAGAAATGCTAATCAATTCCATTGAATTTCTTTAAATCCTTTGGAATCAGAAGCATTTTTCTATGGGAAATGACTTTGCATCACCCTCTTCTGATGCTCTGATGTCAACTTTATAATTTATCTTTTAAGAGGTGATCTTGGTGCCATCTACAACATCTATTGATAGGGTTACCAGGAATGGTAAATGACACCAATTTTATAAAGCACCTGACACATCACAGGCGTTTAAGGAGGAGGTCTGACAAGGACAAGGATAACAACAATTTGTGCTGGCTTCAGTCAGGTACCTCATCCATGTGCCCATCTCCATCACTGCATGGTTCAGGTCATCACAGGGCTCATCTTAGGTCACATGACCACTCTAACAGTTAGGAGACGAGATTCGTTCTTTTCAGAAGAAAACAAAAAATGGATGACAGTGATATGTACCTTACTTGATCACCAACTTTTACATATGCTGTTTTTTTTTCTTTTTAAAAAAAGATTTATTTATTTATTTGAAAGGCAGAGCAACAGGGGATGGGGTCAGCGAGATCATCATCTGCTGGTTCACTCTCCAAGTGGCTGAAAACAGCCAAGTCTGGGTCTCCCACATGGGTGGCAGAGGCCCAAGTGCTTAAGCCATCTTCCACTGCCTTCCCAGGCACAGCAGCAGAGAGCTGGATTGGAAGCAGTGTAGCCAAATCTCAAAGCAGCGCTCTCAGATGGGATGCTGACATCACTAGCAGCTGCTTAACCAGCCAAGGTCGAGTCCTCTGTAAGTCCTTGTAAGGGACTCGGCCGTTGTGCTCTGGTGTTTTGGACCTGCTCAGAGGGATGTCACAGCCCTGTGGGTAAAGGACAGAGAACACTGAAGGAGAGGGGAATACCCATAATTCCAAGGAGAGGTAGGTTGGGGGGAAGACACAGAGACTTAGAAGGTGGGTCTTAGAAAGGGAGAGGACAGAGCTGCTGACTGTCCTTGAGTCTGAAACTTGGGTCTGATTGTGAGGAGCTAGAAGGCGGAGGTGCTCATGGACAGATCCAAACAGCGGTTTCTGCCTCATCCAATGAACCACCCCTTCTGAATGTATGTATTTGGCCCCAGCTGCATTGAATTGTATGAGTTCTAGAAGGAAACCTACTGTTTCAAGTCTTCCTATTTAGGTCTTTCATATCCACCCCGCCACCTACCTTTTTCTTCACTTAGCCCTTGTTCTCGAGAGCTCAGCTCCCTGGCTCGCTGGGCCTGCCCCTCTTCTTTGCCCAGGTGGCACAGTGTCCTTCCATGCTCTCCAGGCCCACAAACAGCCCCGCCCCTTCTGCAGCTCAGCATGTCACTCACATGAGTGCCACTCCCACCACTGTCTCCTCCATCTTCCGGCTGAATTCATGGAGGGAATGAAACACATCATCAGTGATGTTGGAGCCACAAGAGTTTGGCACTGCAAAAGATTTTTAAACTAAATGACACAGCAGGTGTTTAGCCTAGAAATTAAGATAGCTGCAATCCAGAGCCCGTGCTGTGTCACAGCAGATTTAAGCCCGACCTGCAGTGCTGGCATCCTATATGGGTGCCGGTTCAAGTCCTGGCTGCTTCACTTCCCATCCAGCTCCCTGCTAATGCACCTGGGAAGGCAGCAGAGGATGGCCCAAGTCCTTGGGCCCCTGCACCCTCATGGGAGAACCAGAAGAAGCTGCTATCTCCTGGCTTTGGATTGGCTCAGCTCCGGCCATTGAGGCCACTGGGGAGTGAACCAGCAGATGAAAGACCTCTCTCTGTCTCTACCTCTCTCTCTAACTCTGTCTTTCAAATAAATAAAGTAAATCCTTTTTTAAGAAAAGATACCTGCAATCCACATGGAGTGTCTAGGATTTCCTGGCTCCAGCGTCTGACTCCAGCTTCCTGCTAATGCAGACCCTGGGAAGCAGCAGTGCTAGCTCAAGTAGCTGAGCCCCTGCCACCTACGTGGAACACCTAAATGTGCTCCCAGCTCCTGACTCTGACCCTGGCCCAGCCCCAGCCCTGACCATTGCAGTGTTTGGGGTATAAACAAGTAGACGCAATCTCAGCCTACCAACTAAATAAACGAATACATAAATAAGAAAAAAACGAAACTACTTTACTTTTTAATTCCGTTCCAGATAAGTTTGCTTCTCATTATGCAGAGGTGAAGAAAGCCTGCACAGATTCCAGAGCACCCACGTGAAGACTCTGGAAGTAGAGAGTGGCAGGCAGATGGGGAAGAGGGCCAAAGGACCCCTGAAGCAGTATTAGGCTGCTGTCTTTTCTCTCTAGTGCCCCCGGGCCTAAAAACGTACCAGAAACCAAGTGAGTAACAGGCCACCCACAGAGAGATCCAGGAAAAGCCCTCTGGTGCTGGCTGGGGCAATGGTTAAGGGAACTCCTAACACTCAAAGAGAGTGATGAAATCCCAGGGTTTTCCCCTTTTTTCCCATTCTCTTCTGTCCCAATCCCCAAGCCACCCTGAGGCTACAGAGGCAGGGGTGGGGAAGAAGCCCAGGAGCCAGACTCCATGGGAGGGAAGATGCCTTTTCCATTGGGTCCAGCTATGGTTCCAAAGGCAGGAAACACAGCCCATTGCTCCATCTCACTCCGAATTTCCCACACTTGCTCAGGTATGTGGGCGCAGCTGCAGAGTGCACAGAAAAGCCAGATAACCAGAACACAGGCTTTCTCCCCAGAGGACCCAAAACAGGAGCCCCAAGGAAGCAGAGTGTCAGAGAGGCTGGGTGTCAGCCCCATGTGTTGCTTCTAAACTCTCCGTTCACCTCACCTTCACCTCACAGCTGCACACTGTGGGTCTGACCCTAATTAGCATACCACGCATTTTGAGAACCGAACTAACAAGGAGACTACCACTCAGATCCAGAGAGGTTTACACATGAGCAAGACAGACCCAAACACCACTAAAAGGATCCGAACACTGAACTGACATTGGAACCATGGTCGCAGAACATGGCTTGGACTCTGTAGATGAAACATAACCTGGTATATGGCACTAAAGCAAAAATGTCAAGGTATCCCACAAGATTTTAACAGGATTTAGCGGCTAATTGAATGACATTATATTCAAATTGTCCATTATAATTCAAAATTACTCAACATATGAACTAAGAAAATCTCACTCAAGGTAACACAAATGTTGGAGTTATCTGAAAATACATTAAGGAAACAATTACATAAATGTATCAGCAAACAATCACAAATATTCTTAAAATTTGTAGAAAAATAAAGCTCTAGCAAGTGTATAAAAACATACAGATAATAATGGAACTTTTAAAACTGAGAACAATATACAAGAAAAGAAAAACAGAAAAACAAAACTTCCATCTGGATCAACTGTAGAACTTTAAGGAGGCACGAAAGGAAAAAGGTAATTGATTGAGAAATGTCTGCAGATGGGCGTGTTGCACAGTGCTTAACTCACTCCCTGGGACACCTTCATCCCATTTGGGAGTCCTGGCTACTCCATTTCCAATCCAGCTCCCTGCTAATGAGTATCCCGGGAGGAGCAGTGATGGCTCAGTGAGGTGGGTCCCTGCCATCTACACAGAGACCTGAATGGAGTTGCTGCCTCCTGGCTGTGGCCTAGCCCAGTCCTGACAATGTGGGCATTTGGGAAGTAAACAAGAAGACAGGAGATTGCCCTCTCTACCTCTCTCCTTCTCCCCCTCTCTTCCTCTCTCCCTCTCTCCTTCTCTCTCTTTCTGCCTTTCAAATAAAATCTAAATAAATAAATGTTTATAATTGTTAAACAGGTTTTTTAAAAAATGATCAGGGCCTTAGGAAGCTTTGAGATTATAAGAAAAGGGTCTAGCATTTGTGTCACTGGAGTCTCTGAAGAGGAAGGAAAGATTGCAGTGCTTAAAGATCTGGGAAGTGGTAATTATTGCAAGGTCCCCACCTTGGACCAGCACCTGCCTGTTCAAGAACTCAGGGAATCCCAAACAGAATAAACTAAGAGAAATCCACCTCTGAAGCATCATAATCAAATGGCTAAAAACTGAAAACAACAAAAAATATCTTCAAATCCACCAAAGAAAACTGATGTGTTACCTACAGGGAACAATAGACAAAATGAGTGGATTTCTCATCAGAAACCATGGAAACCGCAGGCATTAGAACATTTTTAAGAGCAGAAGGAAAAGAATTAGCAACTAAAATTCTCTGTCCAGCAAAAATAGCCTTCAGAAATTGATGAAATAAAGGCCTCCTCAGATGAAAGGAGACACAGGACCTTCTTGCCAGTAGACCTGTGTTTAAAAAACCGAGAGCATTCTTCAGGCAGAAGGAAGACGGGAGTGGAAGGAAACAAGGAACAGCAGACACGAGGGAAGAACAACTGAGGGCAGAATATCTGAGCAAGCCTAAGAGACAATTCTTTTCCTCTTGAATTCTTAAAAATACATTTAACAGCTGAAAGCAAAAACAACATTAGCTACTGGCTTTTTAATGTATGTTGACTAATATTTAAACAAAGGGAGGAGGGTAAAGGGATGAGGCTAGTGATAGAATTTAATTTTTTTACTTCAAGTGGTAATATATTAATTATAAATATACTGGGAGGGGCCAGCATTGTGGCAAAGCGGGTTGAGCCTCCACCTGCATCACCAGCATCCCACATGAGCACCCGTTTGAGTCTTGGCTGCTCCACTTGCAATTCAACTCTCTGCTAATGCACCTGGGACAAGCAGCAGCAGAAGAAGGCCCAAGTACTTGGGCCTCATCACCCACATGAGAAACCCAGATGTAGTTCCAGGCTCCCAGTTTCAGCACGGCTCAGCTCTGGCCATTGAGACAGTGAACAAGCTGATGGAATCTCTCTCTCTTTCTCTCTCTCTCTCTCTGCCTCTCTCTCCTCTTCTTCTCCTCCCCACCCCATAATTTTGCCTTTCAAATAAATACACACACACACACACGCATACACACACTGTGAAATATCAAGTGAGTATATTTTAATACCTAGAACATGGGTTGGAAGAAAATGGTCCACAGACAAAATCTAATTACCATCTGTTTTTTGTAAGTAAAATTTTATTGAGACACAGCTTTGATCATTCATTTATATATTGTATATGGCTGCTTTCAAGTCATAATGGCATAACTCAGGAGTTCGCAAGAAAGACCATATGGCATGCAAAGGCTGAAATATTTGCTAACTGGCCATTTGCAGAAAAATTTGAATTAACTCATGCCCTAGATTTTAGAACAAACACTTTAAAAAGCTATTCAAAGAGATATATTATGGATATATTGAAATGGAATGGAATACTAAAATTTGTACAAGCAACTCAAAAGAATCAAGAAATGGAAAATGAGAACCCAAAACATACAGTAAACAAACATAAATAAAGAGCAGACATACAGACTAATATATCAATAATTACACTAAATATAAATGGTCAAAAATACCAACGAAAAATAGATATTATCTAAAGAAATCAGAAAAAATATCCATCTTCTAAGAAGAATCCATTCCAAGTACAGTGATACAAGCAAGTTGGAAGGAAAGGATGGAAAAAGATATGTGAAAACATTAGTGTAAAGAAAGATAAACTGGTTTTGGTAATATCAGACAACGTAGACAACACTGATAAAGAGGAATATTTTATAATAATAATAGGTGCAATTGCTCAAAAAGCCACAAAAATGCCAATATATAGACATCTAATAACCAATCTTCAAAAGACATGAATCAAACCTGACAAGGGAAATACACAAATTAATAATTAGAGTTGGAGACTTCTCACTCCATCATACACAGAAAAGGCAGATAGAAAATAAGCAAGTACACAGAAAATCTGAACATCACACTGAACAAACGGTGTAACTGGCATCTACAGAGCACTCACACAAACAAGGGCAGCAATGTATTCCTTTCAAATATGCAAGGAACATGCACTATGATAAACCATAAGAAATGCTATCAAACCTTAACAAATTTAAAGCATTAAAAAATAAGAATGGGAATAGGAGAGGGAGGAGGAAGAAGGGTGGGAGGTGGGTGAGAGGGCGGGTAGGGTGGGGAGAATCACTACGTTCCTAAAGTTGTATTTATGAAATACATGAAGTTTGTATACCTTAAATAAAAGGTTTCTGGGTTTAAAAAAATCATATAAACTAGTTCTCTATCATGGAATTAAACTGTAATAGAACTAAACTAAAAGATATAAGAAAAATCTCCAAACACTTGGAAACTAAAAATACAAATAAAGTTAAAGAGGACATCTTAGAGAGATTGGGATAGAATACAGAGAACAGAAATAAATGCAAAAACATGGCCATCTAATTTTAGACAACAATGAGAAAACAGTTTGATGAAGAAAGAATAGTCTTTTTGACAGATGACACCAAAACAACTGCATAATCCATGTGTACATTAACCTAAACCTTATACAAAAATTAACTTCAATATAAAGATGAAAATTATATACTTTTAAGAAGAAATACAGGAGAAAACCTTTGTGACCTGGACTAGGGGAAGATATACATCAGAAACACAATCTGAAAAAAACAAACAAATAAACTGAACTATATTAAAATTAAAGCTGTTGTTCTGATTTGTTCTATCTGGCAAATGAAAATAGAGGGATGCCGATGTATGGGGAATTCCATGAGCAGGTGCCGGTTCCTCTGCATTGCTCCTGGTACAGCCAGATGCTCCCTTGGTTGGAGAAAGGCAATGACCACACATCCACTTCAGGGCCGTTGTCAGAAATCATCTTTTCTAGGGCTGGCATTTTGATACTCAGAGTTAAGCCACCACCTGTAACACCAGCATCTCACATGAGCACTGGTTCGAGTCCTGGCTGCTCCACTTCTGAGCCAGCTCCTTGCTGATGAGCTTGGAAAGCAGTGGGGTTCACACAGGAGAACCAGATGGAGTTCCAGGCTCCTGGCTTAGCCTGGCCCAGCCTGGGCTATCGCAGCCTTTTAGAGAGTGAGCCAATAGATGCAAGATGCCAATGGATGCAAGATCTCCCTCTCCCCTCTCCCCCTCCCCTCTCCCCCCTCTCCCTCCCCATGCCTCTCTATCTCCCCTCCTCTCTCCCCCCCTTCCTTCCTCCCTCCCCCACCTTCTGTAACTCTGCCTTTCAAATAAACAAATAACTCTTGAAAAATGTTAGCCTCATGCAACAAACCCGAGCACACTGCAGGTACAGAGAGTTTGTAGATCCTCTTACATTATCAAGGCAAGAACACGGCGCTGGGAATGTGTGCGCCCTTGGAGCCCAACAGCTATGCTTGGAACCCTGCTCCAGCTGCTGCAGTCATTAGGGGAGTGAACCTATAGATAAAAGATTCTCTCTCCCTCTATCTCTCCCTCTCTCTCCCTCCCTCCCTCCCTCCCTCTCTCCCTCTCTCCCTCTCCCTTTCTCTTCTACTCCCTCTCTCCCTTCCCCAACTCCCTCTCCCTTCTTCTCTCTCCCTTCTGTAACTCTGCTTTTCAAATAAAAAAAAAATGTGTTTTAAAAAGCAATAAATCAGGCCGGTGCCACGGCTCAACAGGCTAATCTTCCAGCTTGTGGCGCCAGCACACCAGGTTCTAGGCCCGGTCGGGGCACTGGATTCTGTCCCGGTTGCCCCTCTTCCAGGCCAGCTCTCTGCTGTGGCCCGGGAGTGCAGTGGAGGATGGCCCAAGTGCTTGGGCCCTGCACCCCATGGGAGACCAGGAGAAGCACCTGGCTCCTGGCTTCGGATCAGTGTGGTGCGCTGGCCACAGTGCGCCGGCTGCGGCAGCAATTGGAGGGTGAACCAACAGCAAAAAAGGAAGACCTTTCTCTCTGTCTCTCTCTCTCACTGTCCACTCTGTCAAAAAAAAAAAAAAAGCAATAAATCATCTTTTGCCTTCTAAGGTCTGTACCAACCTGGTCACTTTCTCAAAAAAGGCAATAATCGGAAAGAACTACAGAGAGAAAACCCTTAGGTTGGAAAACAATGAACTAGCGATTACATTTTTACAATGAAATGTTTTAAGAATTATTCCCTCCTGAAAATCTTTCTCCTTGAGATTTCTGGTGTTAGATGGTAATTTATAATCAGCTGCATTTCCTCACTGGAGCGTTTTCCTTGAGGAGACTCCAGCACCTTTGGCTCCGGCTTCCTCTCACTCACGGTGGTGTGATGTATAACAAACGTCCTTGATACCTCCCCGTGAGGGGGCAGAGGACCCTGCTGTATGGCGAGCTGCAGAAACCCATGCACTGTGTGTCCTCGTCAAGCTGCCAAGAGCCTTGGAAAGGTGATGCATACCTCAGAGGTGAGCCTTAGCCCACTTTCTTCTGAGCGCAGCTTCTTTTTACCATGTCAACCAAGCACATTATATTTCAAAGCCTTAACATTTTGATAAAATATTTCATTTGAAAAATCCACAGTTCCTAAGCTGTCACGGGATCTAGATCTACTCCCTGGCACGGCTGCCTCTGCCTTGGGCTGTGCTGGCCCTAACTGACCGCCCACCAGCTATTTTTCCTTCCGACCTGCTCATAATGAATGGAGATAAAAGGGGAGGAAGGAAAGGCCTGGTAGACAGACAAGTGAGAGGTGGAAAAAATAAGAGGACAAATGGATGTCAAGGAAAAAGGAGAGAAGCTTTAACCACACATATTTTCACTGAATAGTTCTAGAAGTTTCTTCCCTATAAAACCACAGGGATGTGTACTACAGCACAGCACACATGGCCATGGTCATGGGGAGGTACACAAGGATGAATGGTGTTGCCTTGTCATGAACTTTTTACGAGTTCTCTCTGGTTGCTAGGTATGTGTGAAGCATTCTTTCCCTGGGTCAGAGATTTTATTACCGTCCCAGTGGCCAGGATTTCACTGTAATGCCTGATGGAAAACATTTGTGCAGTATTCAAAGGGCTGGCTGAATAACCAGCTTGTAACAGCAGGCCACATTCATGGAGAGAAACTGGAGCAGTCACTCCAGTCCAAATAGCTCAAACCAAGCCAGGTCATAGGACTGATGTGATCAGGTGACGAATGCTGGTCCCAGGGAGGCCGATTCAGAAACACCAAACACAAAAATCCACAAGGTCCAAGAGGTAGGAGTTATCCCAACCTGTGCTTTGCTTAATGCTCTCTGGGATCTTTGGTTGTAAATAGAGACACAACGTGCTAGATATGGAGAAAGCCAGAGATTTTGATTTGGCCAACCTTGAGATGTTGTGGTTAATCTTGCTTTGTCTTTGTCTAGAGCCAGGAATGGCAGTTCAAGGGTGGAATTTATTGGATTTTAAGTGGAGACCAAACATTGCAGATGATCTCTTCCATTAAAGTGAAGGCAGGGAGGCAGGAAGCAAATGAGAAAGAGAAAAACGTAAGAGATGCCAGCAAGTTTAGGACTTCGTTAGTGCTTGTCCTTGCACTAAGGACTTGACTTTGAACAGCTCATTGCTTGCTATGACTGAACGAATCTTGCTCTCTCAAGATTTCTTATAGAAGAATAGATCATTCAGACGGGAGGGCGGTAGCAATTGAGTAGTTTTTAACCTTACCTTTCAGCAGCAACAGTAACCTTTGTTCAAATGAAATCATCAAGAAACATGCTACACAAAAATAGATAAAAGCATGACTATGACTGAGAGGTTGTGCGACTTTCCTAAACAAGGAGACAGAACTAGGCCAGAGCTCAAGTCTCCCTCTCTCTGATTTCACCCCATCACATCACATAACTTTCTTATGTTGACCTAATCAATCTTGGTGAACTTGGGTCTCATTTTGCAAGATCGTATGTCTGAAGGCAAATTTCAAATCCCACATGCCTCTTTTTATCCTCCACCACAGATAGACAGAAACTAAGGCACACAGTAAGACCTGCACATCGATGAACAATCCCTGGTGATTTTTCAAGAACACATTCCGGTAGAGAAAAAATCATGAAGCTTACAAGGCAGCTATGATGGGGGTGAGGACATCTGTGCCTCTACCTGCACGAGCCTCCCTCTTTGGGAGCAGGCAGATGTGTTCTCTCTCCATGGGTACAGCATATTCAGAACTTCCCGCAGGTGCCGGCTGGCCATGCTGCACAGGGCTGCCTGCAAGGATGGGGATGGGAAGTCTGCAGTCATGCCAAGCAGGGTTACTTCCGGGGGTGCATCTGCAGAGGGACCACCCCAGAACAGATAGGTAAGCTTGATGGTTAAAAAAAAGTCACTGTGGGTGTGAGGCAGGACCAACACCCAGCTAGGGAATGGGCAAGGATGAACAAGCTGAACAGGAAATGATGCTAACGCTACTGAAAACAAGGCATTACTTTATCAACAATTTCTGTATTCTGAAATTCTGTGCTCTCCCTCTCCCTCTCTCTCCCTCTACCACCCTCCCTATCCCTTCTCCTCCCCACCGCCCTGTCTCTCTGCCTTTCACACAAATGAAATAAATAATGAAAAATTTAGAACAAAAGAATAGGAAAAACACATACCTGCCTTTAGGAAGCAACTAGGCTCTTCAAAAAATGCCTGAGCAATTTCAGCATAGGACGTAACACATAATTTTTGGTACAGAACACCGTATATTTGTATAACAGATAAATAAATAAATAAATGCACCTACCATGATGTGGGAGTAAAGAGAAGAAATGAGCCCAGTCTAAAATAGGAGATGATTTTCAGAACAATCATTTGGTAAAAAATGTAGTAAATGTGAAATAGATTGACATACTTTGGAGTACTTTGCATTTTACAAAATACCTTTTTTATCTTTTTGTGGAAATACAGTTAGTGAAAAACAGAATTGAAAGATAAGCTCACAATGGTACAAAACCATTTTGAAATTCACATATACAAAAGATTTTCAAAAAGTTTATGGAAAAAATGTTGTTAAAAAGGAAAAAAAAAAAAAACCCAAGCATGGATTTCTTAAAAAAAACTTTGCAGAAAGAATAAGCTTACCTTTTAATTCCACTTTTCCATGACCTCTTCGAAGTGCCCTCACACCACCACACAGGAAAGCAAAATCAACCTCCCTCTCTTTCCTTATAACCAACAGCCAAGTAAGAACCAGTCAAGGTCCCTAGCCAAGGAGCACCACGGCTGGGGCGCACACCAGCTCTTCCTACTCTACAGTTGGTGGATTTTCTAGAGGCACAAGCGCCACCAAGGGCTGACAAGTCTCAACCTCCACTTGGAGCCTTGCGATCAAAACACACTTCTACTACGGTTTTCCGCGTGGCCCCTCGGGGCTTGTTTCGACTTCCAAAATGACAGGCTGAGGAATCGCTCAACATTTCTGGAGCCATCACCTTGGCTTTCTCTTTCCCTGGCCCCGTTCCACAGAAAAACAAATGGTGAAAAAGAAAAACAACAGTTGTAAAACGACAATATTAGTAAAGTCGTAGATCCTGCTCTTTAGCAAACATGCATTACAGGAACGCGAAACGATCACCAGGCTCAAGCACAGGCAGGCGTTTCTAGTGCAGCGCCTGAGGAGCACCATGATCTCACACACGTCCAGTTCTTAGGGCCAGCTTCCTCGCTTCACTGTGTGAGACATGAAGCGATGCGTTTCAGCCCTCTGTACTTCCTTGCATGTAAATAAGAAATAATCCAGGCTGCTAATGAGAACTCTGAACATGAAGGCAGCACCAAAGCGTGGGGCTGCATGTATAAAACGGCTATTTACATTTGCTTAATTATCTGGTTAATTACGGAGTCATAAAATCAGAATGGGCTTGGGAGTTAAAGGGATGGCAGAGAGATTGAACTGATAATCTTCTAGTCATCACCTACTCAGGGTTTGCCTATGCACCAATGCTCTTCCTGTGTACCCTGGAGAATTCAAATAAATCTGCCCATATTCAAAAACACCTCCAAGACCTCATTCTTCCAAAGAGGTTCTGGAAGGAGCAGTGAGATGGACCCGTGGGGCCAGGGATCTGACTCATCTTGGAATAGGCCCAGACATACCTGGGTTCCTGCCCCACTCAGTCCTACCCTGAGGATCCACTCCAGCAAAGATACTGACCCCCACCCTGCAGTCCACTCTGCTTCCTTAGCATGGCGAAGTCCATCCATCCCACTGTAGCCTAGAGCAGACCCATCTCTCACCTGGGCAGTGACTGCTGACCCCCTCAGCCTCCCTGAATCCAGCCTCTCACTCTGCCCTCCCGGGCTCATCCCCTAAGACACAGAGCAGAGCAAGTCCCGGGAACACTAGGTGCCCTTTGCTGCTGCCCATGGCCCTGCTGGAACTCGGTCCTGCATGCAGCACTGGTCACACACCCGCAGCATCCTCCTGATGTGAAACGTTCTGTAAACAACAGAGTGACAATCTTAACAGCAACCATGCTGTCCTATTTTTAGGTTGTACTGTTTTATACTCAATGTGTACAGACAATGAAGTGGAAAAGTTTTGCTTTCCCTGAAAAATCAAGGTATCATTAAATTAGAATTAATGGTATACTTCAGAATCAAGGAAATGAGATACAAAGGGAAAACAGGAAAAAGTTGCCCCATCTACTGAGGTACAGGAAGAATATTTGGAAAACTGAATTAGCTACAAAATGGCTCTATTCTCATTTTATTTTCCTTTAAGATTCATTTACATATTTGAAAGGCAGAGAGAGAAAGACAGAGAGAGGGAGAGACAGAGATATTTTCTACCCACTGGTTCACTCCCCAAATGGCTCCAACAGCCAGACCTGGCCCAGACTGAAGTCAGGAACCTGGAACTCAAAGAAGGCAGAGACCCAAGCACTCGGGTCATATTTCACTGCTTTCCCAGCTGCGTTAGCAGGGAGTGGAATGAGAAGCAGAGCAGCTGGGATGCCATCCAGGGCTCTTAGATGGGATGCCAGTGTTACAAATTTTACAAATGGTGTTAAGAAATGTCTTAACCCACTGCACCACGAAGTCGGCCCCTAATTTTATTTTTAATATCATGAACTTGAAGATAGACAGGCCTGCAATATGTCCCCATCCTAACACTTTCTAGCACTTTGACTTTGGGAAATTTATTTAACTTGTTGAAGACCACTGCTCTGCTTTGTAAAGTGAATATAGCAATACCTAACTTACAGTGTTATCCAAAGAATGAAATTATGTAAGGTGAGTTAAACACAGCATGTGTGCAAAGGTAAGAGCTAATAAGTGGAATTTGTAATGATGGAGATTTACTATTATCAGTGAAGATGTTAAATACGCTTACCAGGGCCAGCGCTGTGGCTTCACTGGTAAAGCCGCTGCCTGCAGTGCTGGCATCCCATATGGGCGCCGGCTCAAATCTCGCCGCTCCACTTTTTTTTTTTTTTTAAGATTTATTTCTTTACTTGAAAGTCAGAGTTACACAGAGAGAGAAGGAGAGGCAGAGAGAGAGAGAAGAGTCCTCCATCCACTGGTTCACTCCCTAATTGGCCGCAACAGCTGGAGCTGTGCCTATACCAAGCCAGGATCCAGGAATTTCTTCTAGGTCTCCCATGTGGGTGCAGGGGCCCAAGGACTTGGGCCATCCTCCACTGCATTCCCAGGCCACAACAGAGAGCTGGATTGGAAGTGGATCATCGGGGTCTGGAACCAGCGCACACATGGGATGCCAGCACTGCAGGTGGCGGCCTCACCCACTATGGCACAGCACCAGGCCCTGCTCTATTTCTGATCCAGCTCCCTGCTATGGCCTGGGAAAGCAGTAGAAGATGGCCCAAGTCTTTTTCCCCTGCACCCACATGGGAGACCTGGAGGAAGCTTCTGGCTCCTGGCTTCTGATTGGACAACTCTGGCCATACAACCATCTCGGGGGTGAACCAGCGGATGGAAGACCTCTCTCTGCCTCTCCTTCTCTCTCTATGTAACTCCGACTTTCAAATAAACCAATAAATCTTTTTTAAAAATGTATACTAAGTTGATCTTCTATATATAAAGATAATAAAAATGAAAAAAAAAATATGCTTTCCCACCATTTTAGCATTGCCTAACAATCACATTGATCTTTCTCTCAACTGATGCTGTTTGTGACATCTGCAGAAATAAAATCCAGTTGAACGAAACATCAACAGAACTTTGGTTGTTGAGAACATAAAAATGCAGCCGGCACCACGGCTCACTAGGTTAATCCTCCGCCTGCAGTGCCAGCACCTTGGGTTCTAGTCCGGTTGGGACGCCGGATTCTGTCCCGGTTGCTCCTCTTCCAGTCCAACTCTCTGCTGTGGCCCGGGAGTGCAGTGGAGGATGGCCCAAGTGCTTGGGCCCTGTGCCTGCATGGGAGACCAGGAGGAAGAACCTGGCTCCTGGCTTTGGATCAGTGCAGTGTGCGGGCAGTAGCAGCCATTTGGGGGCTGAACCAACGGAAGGAGGACCTTTCTCTCTGTCTCTCTCTCTCACTGTCTAACTCTGCCTGTCAAAAAAATTTTTTTTTAATTTTAAAAATGAATTTTTAAAAATCCCAAAATTAAAGGAAAAGTGCATGCATGCCCTAGTCATATTTTAAATCATTTTAAAGCCTTGTTTTATGTCATTATGGAAATTTCAAATTTGCTTTTGCAAGAAGACATTTAGATGGTCCACAGAGGTTAGTATGGAGGGGTTGGATCTGCACATAATACTTCTGGGAATCAGAATGAAGGATACAACAGAGGTGCACGTTAAAGTTAATGAAAATCAAGACAGACTTTGACCCCACAGTCCTTTATTTCCAATCTTTATGGACAAAGAGCAGATGGAATACTTCCCATCCACATTGATTAATTCTGCAGGCAAGACACAATTGGCTGTTAAAATTACCAGTCAGCAAGAGAACAGGGTACTATTAGCCCAATACAAGCCAGGATTCACGCAGACAGGGCTGGTAGCCTTCTCAGCCAATCAGAGTGGGGCACTTGCCCAAAAGAGTCTATCATTTTAAACTGACCAACCTATCTTACACCTCCACATGACCAGGCCTCCATATAGACAGAGGCAGGAAAAGAAGTGAGATCAGGTTGACTGAATATCACATAGATGTCCCCACTGCAACTGAGATTCAAGCGATGCCAGGTACTGCACATCTTTGGGACAACAGGTGAACAGCACAATTATCACACATTCCAGCAGCTCCTGGAGCTGCCCGGGGAGGGAGACCTAATGGGTGTCAATTACAGATCTTCACACCCATTTGGAAATAACAGACTGTGACATGGACACAATTGCCATGTTGTCATCTCATCTGCACAGCGATGTGACACCCTGGATATCAAGGCGAAACTGAATTAGAGGAGGGAGACTGCCTGGCAATGCCCCACCTGAATTTCTGATTTCTCTAGCAGACAGGAGCTAGCCAACAGTAGACATTCTGGAAGCCCAGCGACCCCTCAGCCCACCCAGGTTCCCGCCTCATAAACCCCAGAGGCTCATGTCCCTGGCTCCCCAGCTCAAAGTACGCAGGGTGCCTAGAAGACATTCAGAAGCCAAAATTAAGAGACTGCTTCTCTCACACACCCCTCAGCAAGTAGGCAAGATCAGTCAGCTGGAAAAATCTTTAAAGGGGTAGATTTCTGGGGGTCACCATTGTGATGTGGCACGTAAAGCCAACACTGGTATCCCATATGGCCACCAGATAGAATCCCTGCTAATGCACTTGGGAAAGCGGAGGAAGATGGCCCAAGTGCTTAAGCCTCTGCCACCCACGTGGGAGACCTGAAAGAAGCTCCTGGCTTCTGGCTTCAGCCAGGCCTGGCCCAGCCCCAGCAGAGGCAGCCATCTGGAGACTGAACCAGCAGATGGAAGATCTCTGTCTCTCCCTCTCTCCCTGTGTAACTCTGCTTTCCAAATAATTAAACAAATCTTAAAAAAAAAAAAGAGGTAGATTTCTAGGTTCCAACCTAGGCCTACTAAATTAGAATCCCCAGAGGAATCTACATTTTTAACAAATTCCCCAGCCCCAAAACAACCAGCTCTGAACCAGACTAGAAAGCTACAGAGGACTAGACGACCTAGAAGTGGCTGTTGTCCTGAAAGCTGTCCCGCTGTTCTTCTGACCTTTATCATATGCATGGTCAGTTACCAGGTGCCAGCCAACGCGGGGCACTTACACACACACACACACACACACACGTGCGCATGCGCACTCGGCTCTGGCCTGAGACTCACTCTTTTGGTGATAAATATTTAACCTCACAATGTCCCCAGGGAATGAGTTCTTCATCCCCAGCACTTCAAAGTGACTGCGACAACCAGATCAAAAGATGAGCAAGGAGCCAACATCAATGGCTCCTGCCACCACCCGCAGCTGCTCCTGAGGGGACCCGCAGGGGCACCACACTTGGACACCATCCGTCACTCAGCCTTCCAATGAAACAACACAGAAATTCGGTCTGAAATAGTCCTTCCCTTCCCTTTTCCCTTCTGAAAAATTACAAGAACTGAAGATTTAAGTCACTGAGGCTCGTGAAAGGGGCCCTGGACTCCAAGAGCAGACCTGGGATGGGAAGTGGTGCAAAGGAGAAGGCGAGCTCTGGGAAGCGTGCAGAGGCTATGTGCTGTGTCAACCTGTGCATTTCTCTTCAAACGAGTCGTCAGACATTTCGTGTTTAGTAAGTACTAGCATGTTTAAGTAGACTCTGTGGGGAAGTCAGAACATAGCAGAAAATAAAACCCCATAACCCATGGCTCAGCAACAAGGCGAACATTTCACTGCGTATGCTAGGCCACCGTAGCAACGATATTTACACCAAAAAGTGAGCATGTTATGAAAACCTTATGTATGCATTTCAAAACTTTCTGCATCAAAATAAGTATCTTTTAATTCCATTTTCCATAAACATCCTGAAGTACCTTTTTGCATGTAGTTATGCTTATGATTTCTTTGGTACTGTTATATTAATTTATATTCTATAGTATATATGTGTATCTTGTGATTATAATAAATGTTGTTATGTAATGTATAGATATGTGATGAATCGTATATAAGTATATATGAAACATATAAATATATTTTTATACATTTTATGTACAAATATACATACTTATGATATTATAAACACTATCATGAATGTCTTGTCATAAAATGGACTGTATTGGTCATAAGTCACTTGCTTGGTGTTAGGAAGAAATTGATGCTTTCCACTAAAGGTAGGTACAAGAAATATTTTTTTCAAAATCAATAGCAACTTCTTTTTTAAAAAAGATTTTATTTATTTATTTGAGAGGTAAAGTTACAGACAGTGAGAGGGAGGTACAGAGAGAAAGGTCTTCCTTCCGCTGGTTCACTCCTCAAATGGCATCAACACCCGGAGCTGCGCCGATCCGAAGCCAAGAGCCAGAAGTTTTTACCGGATTTCCAATGTGGGTGCAGGGACCCAAGGACTTGGGCCATCTTCCACTGCTTTCCCAGGCCATAGCAGAGAGCTGGATTGGAAGTGGAGCAGCCGGGACTCGAATCAGTGCCCATATGGGATGCCGGCACTGCAGGCCAGGGCTTTAACCTGCTGCACCACAGCGCCAGCCCTTCAATTGCAACCTCTCTGAAACTTCAATTGGCCAAGGCTGTAAGTGAGCCACTTGCAGTGACTTTGTAGGGCTCCTCTTCCTGGAGCCCTACAGGAGCCCTGTGCAAGAAGCATGAGGGCAAGCTCCACCCGACACTGTCACCCTGTGTAAGCTGGAGAACCATTCCATGTCCCTAGACCTCCCACCCTGGCAGCACCTACCCCTGGTTCTGCTCCAGGGACCTGAGCTGCAGCTCCTCAGGCCCCGTGCTCACTGCCCAAATTCCCAGGCATCTGCAGCTGTTTCCCACCCTGCAGACGGCGATTCCAGGTTCATTGTAGCCTCCATCTCACTTCCATTCTTTCAGCACAAGCTCACTCATGACGGAATCTGTGTTTCCACCGCCACATGCAGGATGCTGTGTCAAGTGCTACGAATGCTCTTGGACTTTAAACCCCATTTAAATGATTTATTATGAAAATATCATATATAGCAAAACATATATGAAGCATATAGAAAAAATACACAGAATTGTTAAGCAAATAAATTTGTCCGGATGACCTAAGAAAAAGGTTAATTCAATCCCTTTCAAGCTTCCTGCGCCTCTTACCTGTCCCTCTCCCTCTTCCCAAAGGAAAACAGTTCTGATTCTGAGTCTACTAGTGCCTTGCTGTCACATAAAGTAAAACTGAACAACATCTACATCCAAACAATTATAAAGTTTTGTATGATCGAAGACTTTATACAAATGGTATCTCTTTAAAGGCTTTTAGAAACTTGCTTTTTACCATTCAGCATAACGTTTTCCTAAGATTCTCTGTGGCTGAAGCATGAAGCTTTGGTGAATTCATTTTGCTTAGGGATAATACTGTGGTCCATCACGTGAAAAACCACCATTTATTTCTGCACTAGCTGGATGAATACTGGATTGCTGCCAGCTTTTTGCTATGCAAAGTCCCGCAGTTCTCTCAGTGCACGCAAACAAGGATCTCTCAGGTGTGGACAGCTGGCAGCTGGAGGCGCTGCACACCCCACCTGAGGAGAGAACGCCACTTTTCCCCAACATCTTTATATGCAGTTGACTCTCCCACTAGCATGCTGTAAAGCTCCTTTCGCTTCACTATCTTCCAGAAGTCTGCCAGTCTGGCGGGGTGGAAGGTGTACACATTTGTCATTTGTATTTGCATTTCTCTGATTTCTAATGAGACACAGCATCTTTGCATTTGTTTATGGCCAGCTTGTAATTCCTTTCTCTGAAATGTTTGATCGAACTTTTAATCCGTTATTTTCTATTTGGTTATTTGTCTTTTTTCTTTTGGATCTGATGTAGGTCTTCAGATATTAAACCATTATTGTTATATGTATGGAAAATACAGATTCGTGATTTGTGTTCATGCTCTTTCTGATCTTTGATACATCATTTCCATTTTTTACTGTTTCTTAGAGTGTAATTTACAGACAATAAATTTCGCTCATGTTACATGTACAGTTTAAGAGTTTGGACAAACACTTACATAGGGAGCCAAAAGCACAGCCAAGGTTTATAGCAGTCCTTCACTCAAGAAGTTTGTTCTACTTTTCCACCAGTCATAGCGACCTCACTTCAGGCTACCAATGCTGGGATTCCTATCACTAGTGAATAATTTTGCCAGTTCAATAATGTCACATAGGGGCCAGTGTTGTGGTACAGTGTGTGAAGCCAGTGCCAGCATCTCATATTAGAGCACCAGTTCAAGTCCCAGCTGTTCCTATTCCAAACCAGCTCCCTGCTAATGTGTCTGGGAAGGCAGCAGCAGATGGTCCAAGTGCTTGGGTCCCTGACACCCATGTGGAGACAAGAATGGAGCTCTTGCTTTGGCCTGATTCAGCTCCAGCCATTGCAGCTATTTGGGGAATGAAACATCAGATAGAAGCACATTCTCTCTTGTTCTTTCTCTCTTTCTGTCACTCTATCTTTCAATGTCACATAATAGAATTATATTCATGCTCTTTCTTGTCTAGACCATGCTACTCAGAATATTTGGGAGATGCAACCATGCTGTTATGGCTATCATGATGTTCTTTTTTATTGCTGAGTAGTAGTATTGTATTTATAAATATATTGCAATTTGTTCATCCAAGCATTGATGGACACCTGACTTGTTTGCAGTATGTGGATAAATATGAACAAGGCAGATATGGATATTTGTATTCAAGTCTTGGTATAAATATATGCTTTGTTTCTCTAAAATAAATGCCTGGGAGGGGAACTTCTGAGTCATATGATCAATACATAACTTCATAAGAAACTACCAGACTTTTCAAAGAAAGGTGTTTCATAATCCACTAGGACTCTGTGAAAGCTTAAATTACTCTGCATATTTTGAAAAACTTGACAATGCTGGTCTTTTTATTTTAACCATTCTAGTTGGAGTCAGTGGCATCTCATAGTGATTTTAACTGGCATTCCCATTGACATGGAGCAGTTTTCCAGTGCTAATCTACCTGTTTATGTGTCTTTCTTTTTTGAAGTATGTATTCAAATCTTTTGCCCATTTTCTACTGGATGATTGTTCTTACGAAGTTCTAAGACTTCTTTTTATATTCTTAATCCAAGTTCTTATCAGACACATGTATTTTGAATTGCTTCTCCCCAAAGAGTGTCTTTTGGTTCATTCTCCTGAAAGTACACTTTGAAAATCAGAAGTTCTAACTACGCTAAATCCAATTTATCATCTTTTCTTTTATATAATGCTTTCTGAGTTTTTTCTAAGAACACTTTGTCCCAAGATGGCAAAGAATTTCTTTAGGTAGCCAGGTCCCTGGGTGATAGTCACCAAAATGAAGTTCAATCCGTTTGTGACTTCTCACCCATGCCAGAACCAGAAAGGGCATTTCTACACAATGTCTCACATTCAAGCTACAATTATGTCTCCACCTCTGTACCAAAAGCACAAACAGAAGCTCAGTGGCCAGTTCATCCCCATCCAAAAGGAAGGAGAAATGCAGGCTGTTCAAGGACACTATAAAGGTAGCAGATGTGCAAAGTAGTCCAGGTTTACGGAGGAAGTATGTCTTCTAGGTTGAACAGGTGCAGTGAGGAAAGGCCAGGGGCACAGCTATCCATGTGGGCATTCACCCCAGCACAGAGGCTGTCACCAGACTAAAGCTGGAAGAAGACCACCAAAAGATCCTGGAATCAATAACCACATCTTGCCAAGCAAGAAATGAAAAGAGAAAGTATGAGAAAGAAGCAACTGAGATGTAGAACAAAGAGCCCTTATATAAAACTTTCATTAAACTGCTAAAATGACAAAAAGAATTTCTCTTAGAAGTCTTACCATTTTACATATCACACACAGGTCTATGGCTCATTTTGGATTAACTTTTGTATGTGCTAAGTGTTGAATTTCACTTTTTCGGACATGGATATTCATGTTCATTTGTTGAAAAGACCATCACCTCTCCCACTGAAGTGTTATAACATCTTTGTCAAAAATCAGTTTCTGGGGCGGGTTCTTGGCTTAGCAGTGAGGATGCCAGTTACGATGCCTGCATTCCATATTTGAGTCTTGGCTCTACTCCTGATTCCACTTCCTGCCAGTACCCACCCAGGGAAGCAGATGACAGCTCACGTGCTGAGTCTCCACCAGGCACATGAGAGACCCGGATTAAATTCCTGGCTCCTGGCTTCAACCTGATACCACGTTCTTGCATGCTCACATTCTCTCTCTCTCTCCCTCTCCCTCTCCCTCCCTCCCTCCTTCTCTTTGTTCCTTTCAATTAAGATTAAAAATAAATGATTTTTTAAAATTAGCTCTCATTTGTTTGTGCTTCTGGGTTCAATGTGCTTGGATTTTCCCTGATTCCTTTCTCCCTCGTGACTTTCCCTTATCTTGGTCAGTTGACTCTCTGCAGCTTTTGATCTTCTGACTACTGACCAGCCTTATAGACTCTGAAAAAGCAATTGTCTCACTGAGTGTTAAAGAGGGTCCACAGTGAGATGCACACTTTTAATCAAGGCTTAGCTCAATGTGTCGACAATCACAGTATCCACATCGTGTCAAAGCCTTGCTTCAGAAGAATAAAGCCCAAGACTTGGATTCTGATACTCTCAGGTTTGAATCTCCTCATCTACACAATGACAGTACTAATACCTATCCTAGTTATTGCACAAAGTCATTGAGAGGGTATCATACAGGTATCCGTTATCATAGCTGTCATGAGGAGACAATTTGGTAAGAATATGACATTCAAGAGATCAAAAAAAACCACAAATGATTACAGTGAAAAAAACAAAAACAAATACAATTGCATTAATTCTTCCCCATTTCATCTGCTGTTCTGGACTTTTCAACAATTCCAATGACTTAGCTCATGAAACCCATTTTGGTTTTTTGGTGAAGCAATACTGCAACGGACATTAAGAACACCATCAGATAATTCCTGCCAACTGAAGGGAAAAATACCACACAGACAGTGCATTCCTTCTTAAGCAGTTCCAAAAACACAGCACAGCATTGCCTCAGCCCAAGCCCTCCCCATCCAACCAGGAAGGTGAGGGACAGGGAGGCACTGGGGATAAAGACTTCCAAAGTTCACATAAGATGGAATTGGAAGATACATTATTTTGGCTCAAAAACATTGAGATCCATGTGAGGGGTTTTCAAAAAGTTCATGGAAAACACATTATGGGGTTAAAAATGCATGGCTTCACATTGTCTTGCACCAAAATAAACTTACCAGAGGTGAAACAAGACACTGGCTTAATAAGAGGCTTCACCAGTTGTGTCCACACCAAGACATCAATTTTGACACAGCTCATGCACCAATCTGCCTTCTAAGAGCTGGGGAGGCCAGGCCAGACATCATAGCACCTGGTTTTGATATCTAACAGGAGAAGACTCACTGAAGACAGGAGAAAGGCAAGAGTTGCTGTGTCATCCCTCCCCCAGCTCCAACCAGGGCAGTGGAGAGAGAAACCTCGCTCTTGGGAGAGGGAGACATAATTAAGTCCAGACCTTGGCACCAGCCCTAGAACCAGGCCCACCACAGTGAGACCCAGTGCTGCACAGAGCTTTACGACCCCTTCCCCCAGCTCAGTATCCATGAACTGGACCTCTGGAACCACATTAGCCAGGCAGCCAAGAGACTGCCTCCATCACCTCTCCCCCAGCCTCAGGCAGTACAGTGTGGAGGAAGACCCCAAACCCCTGGAGATGGGACAGCAAAGCAAGCACAGGACTAGGCACTGCCAAGCAAGGAAAGAAGTCACTATAGAGACAAAGGAAATAAGCACACAACATCTGCTGTTCCATCTCCAAGATCAGCCCTGAACCAAGAGGATTTTTGCTTGGCAGGAAAGTCCCCAGGTGGTCTCCACACACCCACACCATAGACACCAAGGCATCTAGTGCTGGAGAATCCTGGGTGCCTTCTTGGCTCTGCGTCCAGGTTGGGGAGCTCCTAGGACAGCACACCACCACACTGCCCGAGCCTGTGTTGTACCCTCCCTCAGCCAGGCTCCTGTTGCATGGAATAATATTGAGGTTCCATTCACCTGCGGTCTTGTGGAGCAGTTGCTCCCAGAAGTCCCGCCGAGCCAGCCAGGAGGCCCCACTTGCCCTCCCGCCTCCCCAGGAAATACCTGGACAGCAGTTTTGCCCAAACATGTCCCCAAGACACTGTTAGGTTGCCCCACAAGCAGTTGGGTTGTCCCGGCCATGCACCTAGGGCCCTGGGAAGCAACTGAATCACCAGCCCTGAGCAGCTCATCCCAAAGAGGTCCAGGGAAGCATACCAGTGGCCCTACTCACCCCAGGAAGAACCTGAGAAACATTTCCTGTGTTGAGTTGCTGAACCTGCTGAATTACCTGAGGAGCATCGGGGCAGTCCTACCCACCCTACTGAGGGAACCTAAGAAGCAGCTGAGTAGCTCATTCTTAGATGCATGGCCCAGTAAAGTCCTGAGAAGCAGACTCAGCATCCCTAGGAAACAGCTGGGAAGACTTTGCTGGACAAATTGGCCCCCGTAGAGGTCCCATGAAGTTAGCTGCGCAGCCTTCAGACATGCCACCCCACCCCTCTACCAAGCATGCTGCACAGCATCCACCTGGCCCCCCAGGGGTGGCCCCTCTCAAATCACCTGCAGAACTGACAGGAGATTCACACCCACAGCTGGGTCTACCAGTAAACCTGATGTATCTAAGGGAGCTGCATCTCAGTTAGCAATACAATCCATATCCCCTGTAACCTAAACCACTGGCACACACAACAACATCACCAGCATCAGTAACAGCTAAAGAAGCTACATGGACACGACACTAAAGTGCCTACCTGGAGCAAAAGCCAACATGGAACATCCAGCCAACTTCCTAGGTCACTTCACCAGCAGAAGGTCTTTTACTGTGAAAGTTACCCTACAAAATTGATAGAATCAACCGATCCAGAAAATGCAAAAGAACCAGTGTAAGAACACAAAAGGCATGACAAAAATTAGGCAACTTAATTCCTCCAAAGAACATACTAACTCTCTAGCAACAGACCCCAGTGAAATGGAAATTGATGAGTCATCTGATGAAGTATTCAAAAAAATAATTTTAAGGAAACTTAAGAAACACAAGGGAACACAAATAGATAATTAAACAATATTAGGAAGACATTTCATGATGTGAATAAGAAATTCAGAAGAGATATACATCATAAAAAATAACCAATCAGAAGCTTTGGAGCTAACTAATGTAATAAATGAAGCTTAAAATACAGTTTAGAGTCTCAGCAATAGAACTGAGCAGGCAGAAAATTCAGAGCTCAAAGACAGGTCTTCTGAAATAATTCACTCAGACAAAAAAGAAAACAAAAACAATTAAAAAGAATGAAGAATGCCTTTGAGACCCATGGAATGCCATTAAGCTAGCAAACATTTGCATAATGACCATTACAGAAGGAAAGAGAAGAGAAGAGGCACAGAGAACCTATTCAATAATTGCTAAAAACTTCCCAAATCTTGGGAAAGATGCAACAACCAGGATACCCAAAGGATCCCTAATAGACTCACCCAAAAAATATCCTCCCTAAAGCAAACTATAATGGAATTGTAAAAAGAAAGATACAAACTATATTAACTGCAGCAAGAGAAAATGGAAACCCTATTACAGTTACAGCTGGATTCTCTGATGAAACTCCAGGGCAGGAGAGAATGGGATGAAGTGTTCAAAGTCCTGAAAGATCAGATGCCCACCAAAGACACTATACCCAGCCAAACTGCGCTTCACAAATGAAGAAGTCAGTCTCTGCGATAAGCAAAAAGTAAAGGAATTCATCACTACCAGGCCAGCCCTACAAGAGATGCTTGAGGGAGTCCTACATTAGACATTAATAAGCATCATCATAAAAACACATTTGGAGAAGATACACAGAGAGAAAGAGGAGAAAAATCTAATGAGGTATGTCTCACACTTTTTTCATATTTGATGTTCTATATTTAGTTAAGGGTTTAATTCACCTGTATGAATTATGATTATAGTTATGTAATTCTTTCTTGTACTCCTTAGGTTTTGACATCAAGTATACCAGTCTCTTAAAATGAGTAGAAAGCATTTGATCCTTCCATATTTTCTGAAGTAACATATCATTGTGCTGTTATTTCTTCTTTAAATGTTTAGTAAAACTTACCAGTGAAATTACTTAGGCTTTTGGTTATCTCTGAGGGAAGATTTTTTAATGAAATTAAATTTTTAATGAAATTAATTTCTTAAATACACATGAGGATATTTAAGCTTTTTCCTTTCATGTTAGTTTTCTGAATTTATGTTGTTGAATTTATGTTGTTGAAGAAATATAAATATTTCATGTAAACTGCCAAAGTTGTTGGCAAAAAATTGTTTGACATCATTTTTAAAAGTCCAAAATAGAGCTACTCTGTGATGTAATAATCCCACTACTAGGTACAAATCCAAAGAAATGACATCAGTCTGTTGTATATCACTACCAAGTATATCGCTACCACTGTCAAGACAGCAAAGATACAGAATCAAGTGTTCATCAACAGGCGAGTGGATAAAGCAAATTCAGTCCCAAAAAGGGTGAAATCCTGTCGCTGCAATAACACGGATGAACCTGGAGGACATTATGTGAGGTGAAATAAGTCAGCCACTAGAAGACAAGTACTGCAAGATCTCATTCACACGCAGACTCCAAGAAAGCTAGGTCACAGAAGTTGAGAGTCTGACAGTGGTTACCAGAGGGTGTAGAGAGGAAGCAGGTCAGGGAGATGGGGAGAGGTTAGTGAGTGGGTGCACTGTTAGGTGCACCAAATTGCCACAGTAGAGTGACTAGAATTAACAATAATGTACTGAGGAGCATTACACTGGGGGAGGATTATTACGATTTTCATCATGAGGAAATGATAAATGTTTGAGGGATGGGTATGCTAATTTCTCTACTCCTATCATTACACAATGAATACACGTAGGGCAGCATGACAGTACACCCTCATCAACTGTACATATGATTAATGTGTGAATTAAACATTTTTAATTTTTTTCATAGAAATTATCTTTTAATTCCATTTTTAGATCTTTATAAAGTACACTCACACATTTCATCATTCAGTCCATATAACTGCTCTGCAGTGCCATATGTGTGTGTGTGTGTGTGTGTGTATATATATATATATATATATATATATAAAATTTCCTGATATAATGTCTTCAGAAAGTAAGAAGTTGTCTGAGAGCTCCCAGTGAGAAGGAAGCACAGTGAGATTCAAACCCTGGTTTGACGTAAAGCCAGTGTCCTCTTGCTCCACACTGTCTCCCAAGCTGAACCCTAACAAGCCATGACCAAAGGATTCCACGCTCTGCACTAAGCATTTATAATTTCATCCTCAAATCTTCCATTTGTATGGGAAGGCTTGCATGTAATTAACTTAAGGATGAGTTCTCCATAAATTATACTTCAATATGGTTCTATATTTGAATAATCAAGTTTAAAACAGAAAGACTAATGAAACTAATGGTTACCAAATTACTGGATTTTGAAAATCATTGATTTTTTCATTTGCCTACTAAAATTAATTGGTCTCATTTACATATACAGATTGCATTTGCTTAGCTTTGAGAATATTTATCTTCCAAGTTTTTCCACCAAAGTTTCAAAATCCATTTGCAAAAAACTCAATTATATTTCAATTATGCTCATTTGCATGGAAACCAAAGCTTTCTTGCTCCTCTAATTAATATGATTGTTCCTTTTATTTGAATACAATGCCCTTGTAACTTAAAGAAAAAAACTTTAACCCCGCCAAGAAATTTTAAAAATACATATGGAAATGATCAGTATAATGCAATTTCTTTTGGTAAATAAGAAATAAAAGCAGACTCTCATGTTACAAAACACACATACACACACAAACCCACTTCATGAAATACCTTTTTAACAATTTTCAATGCTAAAATATTATGATCATGTGATATTAAAATGTTTATATATCACATGACTGGGAAAGTATTTCCTGGAATAATTAATGGATGGGATAAGCCCAAAGGGATTTCCAAGAAATACAGAAACATAAGGATCCAATGATTTGAAAAGGGACTCAAAACATCTTCTATTTCACTGTTTTTCAAAGTTCAGGTCACCATCTACAAATCTGGCGAGTTATGATCTCTCTTTTCCTTTCTTGCAATAAAATACAAACTTAATAGAAAACATATAAGAAGAGCTTATGAAACTTTAGTTTCCATTTTACATTTTTATAGATGGACATGTAAGAATGTGTGTGTGCGTGTGTGTGTGTGTGTGTGTGTGTGTGTGTGTGTCACAGTCATGATTTCTTGCTGGGGATCAAGGCCAAAATTTAAAAGCCATTCATCCAACTGACCTCCTGTCTGATAGTTTTGAAGGACTGATACTTCAGAAACCTGCAAGGATAGTAAATACCAGACTGTGGCATCGGACAGTTGGATTCAGAGCTTGTCAACCAGCGGGATCCCCTCGTGTGAGTGTCTCACTGGTGAAATGGAGATGATAATAGTAACGACTCACCAGATTGTTTGGAAGATTAGCAGAGGTGGTATCTGTCCTCCGCAGGTTGCTGGTGCTTAGCAAGCAGTAAACACTGCTGACACCGTCTCCTTCCCAGAAGTGAGAAGAGCGGCCTCGTCTGGTTAAAACGTGCCTGCTTCCTGGTGTGTCCATTTCTCCACATGCCACCAGACCCTCCTTGCTGTGTACCCGGGTGACATCAGTACCCTCCTCAGTGAGTTTTCATCCTTCACACAATTCCAGTTACTCCTAGAGTTAGCCTAGGACCAAGAAGAGAACTCAGTGAGCAAGACTAAGCAAGGGAAAGGACGGCCTCTCGTCATCCACACAAACATTGACCTCTACCTAGCTTCTGATCCTGCATGGGGAGTAGAGGTACGAGAGTAAAAACCAGGACCATGAGTCCACACCCCTCAGTCTCAGGCTACTTTAAAATAAAAACACTGGCACAACTAGAGAGAGTCTCAGTCATCTTGGAATTAACTGTGTGTGACTCCTGGACCCTTTTTTTTCTATCATACTCATTTCCTTCAGCATAGTTAACCTAGGCATGAACTGGGGGAAAGGAGATTCTAAGAAAATCTGATACTGAGTCCAAATCCTGATAAATCCTAGAATAATAAGGTTTACTGTGGCTGAAGCATGGAAAATATAGGGGATATGCAAGTTATTAGACTAAAAATACCATATTTTAAAGTATTTATAAAGCAAGCTAAAGGTCTTGCGCTTTACAGTATAATAAGAATAGGAAATCATTACTTAGTTCCTCCTTAGTATGCATGGTGCTAAGTAGTTTACACAAATTATCTCCATTAATGTTCACAATACCCATGGGGTAGCTCTGCTTATCCCCAGTTTTCAAATGGAAAAGATAGAGTCAAGAAACTGTGAAACTCTTACTAAATGGTGAGGCTGGGATTCACAACCCCTGGCCATCCACCTCCAGGGCAATACCTTCCAGGTTCCTGTGCTTCCCAAGGGTCCATGGCAGCCATGGCCCTTGGGAAATAAATAAATTTATTTATTTACTTGAAAATCAGAGTTACAGAGAGACAGAGGGACAGAAAGGGAAGTCCTTTATCTACTGGTTCACTCCCCAAATGGCCACAATGAGCTGGGTTGAGATAGACCAAAGCCAGGAACTTCATCCAGGTCTCCCATATGGGTAGCAGAAGCCCAAGCACTTGGACCGTCCTTCTCTGCTTTTCCAGGCCATCAGTAGGGAACTGGATCTGAAGTGGAGCAGCCAGGACACAATCTGACACCCATATGGGATGCTTTACCCACTTTGCCACAGTACCGGCCCCCACCAGATGATTCTAAACATGAGGTTTACATAGAGGGACAGAATTTTTTCTGCTGTTTCTGTAGGATGAGGGTGCAGACCAAAACTGAGAGAGCTGGAATAAGACCATTAACTAGCACAACAATCCAGACAAAAGGGGAAGAAGGACCTGAATGGGCAATGGTATTGCAGGTGGAAGTTTAGACCACTGGAGAGGTCAGTTGATACAAATCAGTGATTGTCCTAACAAGAGGTCCCAAAGTGACAAGCAGCTTCAAATATGGTCTTGGGTACCCCTGTGTGTGGGAGAGAAACAGCCTGCCACCATAAACACAGTGGGAGTGGGACTGGAAGGAAGGCTAGTAAGTACATTTAAGGGAACAGCCAGGAAAGACAAAGCAAATTTGCATAGAATGAGGCAACACAGCACAAGAGCAGTGCTCTGGAGCAGGCTGCCTGGCTAGGAATCTTGCTTCTGACACTAGGAAGCTACGTGACTGAGGGCAAGTGGGTTAATATATGTAAAGCACTGCCTGACATTTGGGAATGTTTCTCTTCAGAGGGTTATATAACCAAATGAAATAAAAATAGAGGCAGAACCTGCCTACTGTCTCACTGCTACCCTCCCAGGCTTTACCATGTGGTAGGAGCAGGTGGACACTGCTTGAGAATGACAAGAGGCAACACAGGGAGGCAGAGAAGAACCCTCTGAAATGGGTCCCTTCCCACTTGATCCTAAGGTCAGTCCTGTCCACAGTCAGATCCAAGTTGTAGACCGCCTCTAGTTTCATTCTCCCCAAATGGCCACAATGGATGAAGCTGTGCTAATCTGAAGTCAGGAATGAGGAGCTTCTTCCGGGTCTCCCACATGGGTGCAGGGGCCCAAGGGCTTGGGCCATATTCTACCGTTTTCCCAGGCTACGGCCAGAGAGCTGGATAGGAAGAGGAGCAGCTGGGACTCAAACTGACGCCCATATGGGATGTCGGAACTGCATGCCAGGGCTTTAACCTGCTGCACCACAGCACCAGTCCCCATGAAATAATCTTTTAGATGTGAATGGCTCAGTCCTGTCTCCATCCGTAGGAAAAGAACACACTCCTGAGGTCCCAGTCAGGATTTGATTAAACACCTTCTCCACAGGAGAGAGGCAAAGATGGAGGGTTAACAGATGCAGTGAAGTCTCATTCATTCCCCACAGTGCACCTGTGAGGTTGACTGTAAGATGAAGAAATGCAAACTCGGGAGATTAAAGTATGTATGTTTTATTTTATTTTATTTAAAAGGCAGAGTTACACAGGGTAGAGGGAAGAGAGAGCGAGAGAGAGAATATCAATTTTCCATCCTCTGGTTCACTACTGAAATGGTCACAACATGCAGAGCTGGGCCAGGCCAAAGCCGGGAGACTAGAACTCCATCCAGTTCTCCCATGTGGACCCAAGCACCCGGGCCATCCTCCACTGTTTTCCCAGGCACATTAGCAGTGAGTTGGACTGGAAGTAGAATAGCCAGTATTCAAATAAATGCCAAAATTGCAGATGGCAGCTTAACCCACCATGCCCCCCAACTCAGGAGACTAGCTAACTCCCAAGTCATGCAGCCGAAGAGTAGCTGAGGGGGTTTATAACTCTGGAGGTCTGACTCCAAAGCTACTTAGTCTGTCCCCATCCCTCCTGACAGCCACCATCACAGTCTGCCATCCATGCAAGGCCAGCCCCAAGAAGCCTTGCCCTCAAGTGCTGTGTCTGCATCCACCTGTGTCCCTGCTTGCTGACAGGTGAGCCCACTGAAAGTCAGCAGCCCCTGCCTCAGTGACTGAGTGTGGACACAGCAAGTTACCGCTGACAGCATACACAAGTCCCCTCTTTGCTGCCCATTAAGGTCTTCTAGGTGCCAGCCACTATGATTAAATAACTGAAAATTGTTTATAAACGTAAATAGAAATAATATAATATAATGTAGCATGTAAAGAAATACAATCACCAGGATACAAATAGCCATTTGGTTAAAAAAATTCAATTAAATACTGACTAGATTTAATCTGGTTTTATGTTACCCCTCAATCTTCCTGAGACTCAGAGGTCTTTGGTTGTAGTCTTATTCCACAAGTCGCCCACACTCTCCAGGGGACCGAACTCCTCACACTCAGTTCTTCATAGGCATTGCATTTCTTCCTTCAACCCACATGCTGCCATCTTGGGCTTTCCCAGCCTCGTGTATTTCTAATGTTTCTTTGTTGCTCTATTTTATCTCCAGTGGATGCTCAGGTGGGCCATTTTCCTAAAAAGAACTTTCCCTCTTCCTGGCTGCATATTTCCATGTCAACCTCCAACAATGAGAGATTAACTTTCAGACTAGTTCTCCCTTCAAGACTAGTGGAGAAGCTACACCAATTACTGTAGTTTTAAAAATCTCTTTGGGGGCTGATATTGTGGTACAAAAGGCTAAGCCATCGCTTGGAATACTGGCATCCCACACTGAAGTGCCAGTTCCAGACCCAGCTGCTCTGCTTCCAATGCAGCTTCTTGCTAACCTCCTGGGAAAGCAGTGGAGGATGGCCCAAGCACATAGGACCCTGCAACCCACATGGCAGACCAGGATGGAGTTCCACGTCTCTAGCTTGAGCCTGGTCCAGTCTTGGCCACTGTGGCCATTTGTGGAGTGAACTAACGAATGGAAGATAGCACCCCCACCCTCTATCACTCTTTCAAATTAATAAAACTTTTTTAAAAAAATCTCTTGGCACATACTGAGACAGGCAACCAAGGAAGGAAGGAGTTGAGGGGCTAAAAACCTGGAGAGAAGGAAAGCCCAGAGATGATACCAATACTTGGCACCTTTGGCTACTGATGTGAAAAACAGAGACAAGAGGCTGAAAAGCTGAACAAAGACTCTAGCAGTCTCAAAGAGAAAAGCCTCCAGTGGCACTCAGGCTTCCCACTGGACCCCAGAAAAGCAGCATCCTTAGAACAAAGGCGAGCAAAATCCAACGAGATGCTAATTACCAAAAATACACACACACATGCACACACACGCACACACCTGAAAGATACAGAAAGGTCAAAAATTAAAAGACAGAAAAATATACATTTCATATTAATACCAACCAAAAGATAGATTTATTGTACCACTATAAAACAGCCTAACATTGCTTCAGGGCAAAAAGCATTCTCAATAAAGACAACTTTTTCATCATGATGAAACAGTCCACCAGGAGAATATAGAAATGTAGCCTACAATCAACTGCAGTAGTCAGGATCCATGCAGGAATCAGAAGCCGCACCAGGAGTGTTTGTCACCTGAGACATTTATATTGCATGTTGGAGTGCTAGTTTCAAGGATGGCACTTTCTATCCATCCTTCTGCTGGGACACAAACTGGGGGACAGCAGATGACAGCTCAAGTGCTTGGGTCCCTGCCACCCACATCAAAGACCAGGACTGAGTTCCAGGCTTCTGATTTCAGCCTTGCCTAGCCCTTGATATTGGGGGCATTTGTGGAATGAACCAGCAGATGGATAATCTCTCTCCCTGTCTGTCTCTCTGTGTCTCTGCCTCTCAAATACAATGAAAACAAATAAAGAAACATTTTACAAAGAAGCTGCACCAGAAAATGGAGCAGGGAAAGTCTAATATAATGGGTTGTTGAGTAAATAAAGAAGGGGCACTGCTAAAAGGGGAGGACAGATGGCAACCACCAGAAACAGAGACACAGGAAAGAACTCAGATGCTTAGAGGAGCTCAGGAACAAACTGGACTCCTAGCAACCTCAGTTCAGAGATGTATACCAAGACACGAGCCTCTAGCAGGTGTCCTACTTCTGCCTCCAATCATGCTGATGAAAATTCCATTTCCTAGACACTGTTCAAAAGTCCACCAGAGCAGACAGACCAGTTTTCCCTTTTAACTGGGTCACATTTCCCTCAGAATTCTCTGGAGAGGATCCTTCCAGCACAGGAGGGCTTTGGGAGCCACCTCTGCACACATACACTTCCTTCTCTTTTCGGTTGCTCTTGGCCACTGACGAGGTCCCCAGGCCTTGCTTTCCAACATCAAGACCCCGGGAATTGTCCCCACAATTCTCAGAAAACTGGTCCATATGAAAAAATCATGTGAGGAGCTGGCAGCCAAGTGAAACATCTGTGTAACTGGGTAAGATGGAACAGCCAGCTCACAGGGCCCTCCTGTGCTGTCAGCAGCTTGGGAGCAACAGGCTGAGCGGCCACCATAGCAGGGCCGACCCTGCCCACTGCTCTGACGTCAGTCAGGGCTCCGGATGCACACAAGCTGGCAGAAGCTGGCCCCCGAGCCTTCCTAACAATGTTGTTTTTCCCTTTGGGGTTCCATTCTGTGCCCAGCATCTTTGTGCAATTTGTTCGACTTCCACACGACCTCTGGAAGTCTCCAGCTTGGCTGTAACCCATAGGGTTACAGAGACAACTGGAAAAGGTGGACCCAGCTGGCAAAGCCCTCGGATGACTTCCCCTCCCCTCCACCAGGCTCTAAGCTCCTAGGTAGGAGGGGGCTCCCAGGTCCCACTCTGGTGACCAGCCGCTCTGAAAGAAAGACGCTGGGATGAAATGGGCATGTTTGATACTTCTCATTCCTTCCACCACAGCTTCTTTCCCATTGGGGCTGACAAAGGGAACAGAGAAGACAGCTCTTAGCACTCAGCTCTCAGCAGCATGCAGCCGTGCAGAGTGTGCATTGTGCATCCCGGCCTCCAGTGCCCCCCCCCAATCCGACCAGATGTCAGAACTCCCACCACAAGCAACCCTTAGCTCTGGTCTTGGAAATGTTGGTTTCCAGATCCCCCTGGTAAAGCACAGCTCTCCTAACTCTGCGAGAAAGCACTTCCCAAAGCGTGTTCCCAAGAATGTCCTTCAAACTGTTCTTAGAAAAACATATCATGGTTTTAAAAAGAAAAAAGGGAGCGGCGACATTTGGCCTGGCAGTTAAGACGTCCACAGCCCACATCAAAATGCCTGGCTCCGCTCCCAATTCCAGCCTCCTGCTAACACACACCAGGGCAAGTGTTGGGTCCTTGCCATCTACATGGGAGACCTGAATTGAGTTTCCGGCTCCCAGCTTCAGCCTGGCCCAACCCTGGCTGTTGAAGGCATCTGGGGAATCAGCCAGCAGATGGAAGCTCTCACTCTCTCCCTTTCAAATAAATGTTTTTAAATAAAAATAAAAACATTAAGGTCTTTTTAGAGGGAGGAATGTGTATCACATGCCTTCTCAAGGGTCGCAGTGCACATGGACATAGTGAAGACGCTAAAAGGCCCATAGCTGGGGCATGTGTTGTGGCATAATGGGCAGCCGCCACCCACAACGCTGGCATCCTGTATGAGTGCCAGTTCATGTCCCAGCTGCTCCACTTCAAATCCAGCTCCTTGCTAATGGCCTGGGAAAAGCAACAGAAAATGGCCCAAATGTTTAGGCCCCTGCTACCCACATGGGAGACCCAGATGAAGCTCCTGACTCCTGGCTTCAGCCTGGCCCAACCCAGGCTGTTGCAGCCACCTGGGCAGTGAACCAGGGGATGGAAGCTCTCTATTTCTGTCTTTCCCTTTCTGTGTGTGTGTGTAACTCTGACTTTCAAATAAAATTAAAAAGAAAAAAAAAACAGACCATGGTGAGTACAGCTGTTCTGTTGTGTTTAACATAGTGTTTCTCAAAAGGACCCAACAGTGAAACTCTGTTTTGTGTTTCCACCTGCAGATATCCCCAAAACCACTGCTTGACTGAGCTTTTGACAGATAAGTTGGACCCCAGTCATTCATGTACAGGCACTTCGTGTCCGCATCGCTGAGCTTGGAGCTGGAAATTGGGATTTGGACAGGTCTCTGAATGTTCTGGTCTCCCACTCTGTGAAATGAGAAATCACAGTGCTTACCTCATAGGTTTCTGCTGCGAGACCCAGATGGCATAGTGATTGTGGATGTGGTCTGTAGGCAGTAGAGGGTTATTCAAGTGGTTGTCACATAACTACCTTTTATCTTTCTTTTTATTTGTGAGGCAGACAGACGGAATCAGGAAGAGCACTCCCATCCACTGACTGACTCCCCCGTGCCACAGTGACTGCAGCTGGCCCAGGTGGAAGGCAGGCGCCAGGAACTCCATCCATGTCTCCCACTTGGGTTTCAGGAACACAATTACTTGAGCCATCACCTGCTGCCTCTCAGAGACTGCACTAGTAGGGAGCTGGAGTCCAGAGCCAAGAACTGAACCCAGGCAGTCTGATGTTGGATATGGACATCTTAACCACTGGACCAAATGCCTGCCCCTAACTATTATCTTAATGCTTGTCACTGTGATCTCAGTATCTTAGTTGTGGCCCAGAGCAGCTGCAAGGAAAGTAAGGAAAAGTCAGAAGGTTTGAGAAGGCAATTCAGAGCCTGGCAAACTGACTCCACTACAGACCTCCATGCAGGAGTCCAAGGTTGGTCTGAGCACCCACCAGCGACAGCTCCAACCAAGCCCTGGCTCCCAGCCAGTGTCCTGACTTCAGAACGGTTTTCAACCTTTGTCTGAGGGACACAGGGAGCTAAAACACACAGCTGTGAAGAGGCTCAGCAGAGCCCACAGGCCTTGACACACCTCTGTGGAACAGAGGGAAGCAGGATGGGGATAAGGGTTCCAGAGTGGATCAGATCCCAGCTGTGATTGTGAAGGGGCTTGAAGACAAAGCAACAGAGTCAGCCCTGGAGTGAGAAGACCTCGTCTCTGAGAGCCAGTGCCCATCCCAGTCAGCACTGGACTTGGGGTCCACAGACATCTGCAGATGATGCAGTCACAAAGCCATACACAGGGAAGCCAAAGACCAACTCAATGACACTGCAAACAGCAGTCTCCAAACCTCAGTGGTCAAGTACCCCACCCTGCACCCACACACTTTCTGCTCACATGGACTGTCTGGTCTACCGGCTGCTTCTGTTGCTTGCTGGACGCATAACCTCCTCAAGCAAGGGCCGTGTCTTATTCACATCTCTGTCTCCAGCACCAGGGACTCAGTTAACATGCCACAGCCACAAAGGATGAGTAGAAAAATGGGACCCCTGCCTCAGGTAAGCCCGTTCACCTGGACACGCCACTCTCTCTTCTTCTTGGAAGAGAGCCATGTCCTCAGAGTTCTGGGCACAGAAGCATTCTTCTCTTCCTCCCCCCTGGTAGTCCACAACCAACACCTACAGACTAGACAGTCTAGAGGTACACTCATCCCCCATACTCTGGAGGCCAAGTTGGGGTCCCAAGGTCACATCTGATCAGATGTCCTATTTTACAATGACCTGAGCTGCCAAAGAAGGCCCTTAAAAGCCAGACAGCAAAGGCCAGCCAAGTACAGGTACTCGGCTTTGACACACACTCCCTAGGTATTTTCTAGTAAGACCCTTTCTAGTCCAAGCCTCTATATCTTGATGCTGTCACATCCTGGGTACTTGCTGACCCTGGAAGGAGGGTCCTCCCCAAAAAAGTCTACTGCAAATAGCAAAGCACGAAGGATCAATGGATCCATCTTCTCTGCTCCACAAATGGTCACGACTCCTGTCCTCACATCAACCCCACAGAAAAGCAACTCCCGGCAATCATGTGTGCATCATGTTTCCTGGGTTCAAGGATCAAGGCTAACTCTCGCACACATCTGCTCCCACAAGCTTCTAGCTCTTTCTAGGTCCTGCCATGGGTGAATTAGGAAAAGCGGGGAGAGAAGCTGGAGGCTTCACAGGCACACTCACTACTCAAACGTGGTGAGTGATAACCTCAGGCCTGCCAGATACCCTGGAGTGTGGACCCAGTCAAACCCAAGTGACTCTGATGTGTGGCTAACATCCAACAATGCGCACATTCATCCTAACGTCATCCAGCAGCACAGAGGTCTCCAGGGTCAGCCAGGCAGGCCCTCTTGGTGGCTCAGCAATCTTCCCTTGTGTACCCCATTTCACTGCTGAAAGTTTCTCTCCCCCCTCCCAGCTCCTACCACACCCCTGATATCCTGCCTCAGCAGATAATCTATATTTCATTGAGAAAATTGAGAGTTAGGGGGTAAGGCCCTTGGAAAGTGACAGGGTCTTATGTGTGGAACCCTCATTAATGGGATTAGCACCTTCATCATAAAAGAGACCTAAGAGAGACTGCTGGTCCCTTCCATCCTGCAAGGACATAGCAAAAAGGTACAGTCTGTGATCCAGGAAGCGAGCTATCGTCAGAAACCAAGTCTGTCTTTATCCTGGACTTCAAGGCTCCAGAAATGTGAGAAAATGTCTGTCTTTTACCCGCTACTGTTTCTTGTGTTTTGTGATAGCGGCCAAGTACACTAAGACAAATACATACAGCATAATCCATTTTGCAAATAAATAAACACATAGGTACAAAAACTACTGGAAGAATAGACAGCAACCCATCAGAGGGTATCACAGGATAGTGTAATTAAAAGAGGTTATAATTCTCACTGTTACAAGCAGGAGTTAATTCATGGAAAGATTTGTATGCTTGATGTATCTCTGAGCACCACCTACTATATGCTAACATTGAACATGTATATGCAAATTATCCAGACTGAGGTATTAGAAATTTCATGAGATATTCCTTTGTTTAGTAGAAGAGAAAGCAGCAGCCATAAGTTATAAAGTTACAAAGCTGTGGGCAAGGGCTTCCTGGTCTACCTTTGGTTCTTCCGGAGTTCTGTATCCATTCCAGGTTTATCACACAGGCTAGGCAATGATAGTAGAGGAACAAATTGCATATATTCTCTTAGCACAAGGAGTATATGGCACATTGAGGAAGCTGGACATATAACAAAATGGCCAGTAAGAGTTAGGGATGTGGAATCAGCATGTGGTACAGATTAAGCCACCACTTGCAATATGGAATCCCATATTAGAGTGCCAGTTCAAGTTGCAGCTGTTCCACTTCCAGTCCAGCTCCCCGCTGATGTGCCTGAGAAGGCAGCAGAAGATGGCCCGAGTACTTAGGCTCCTGCTGCCCATGCAGGAGACCTGGATGGAATTTCTGGCTCCTGGCTTCATTTTGGCCCAGCCCTGGTCACTGCTGCCATGTGGAGAGTGAACAAATGTATGGCAGATCTCTCTCTCTCTCTCTCTCTCTCTCTACCTCACATAAATAAATAAATCTTTAAAAAGAGTTGTAGCTATGGGAAACAAGCCACACAGAAGACTCACAGAATGACAAATACCCTAAATAGCATTCTGGCCTCAGAATCAGCCCTTAAGGCATTTGGATCTAACTAAAAAGCCCATGAGAGCGTTTCAGGCATGGAAAGCCAAGACACTATGGCAAAAAATGACTTAAATGAAATACCTCTGTGAGTGAGGTCCTGGTGGAAAGAAGGAGCCATCAAAGAAGGAGGTACCTTTTTCTGAAGGGAGGAGAGAGCTTCCACTTTGATTATAGACTGGTGCTAATAATGTCAGAGTTTGTGGACTCAAGAGGCTTCCATAGCCTTGGCAGCTCTTAACAAGAGCCTCAGGTGATCACTGACGTCATAAATAAGAGTGTCAATTGCTAAATCAACAACAGGAGTCACTGTGCACCTGCTCTCCATGTAGGATCTCTGTTCTTAATGTGTTGTACTATGAGAATTAACGGTAAAACTAGTCTGCAAACAGTACTTTATACTTTGTGTGTCTGTGTGGGTGCAAAATGTTGAAATCTTTACTTAGTTCAGAGTTGATCTTCTGTATATAAAGTTAATTAAAATGAATCTTAATGAAGAATGGGATGGGAGAGGGAGTAGGAGGTGGGATGGTTTGGGGTAGGAAGGCGGGTATGGGGAAAAGAACTGCTATAATCCTAAAGTTATACTTAGGAAATTTGTATTTATTAAATAAAAGCTTTCTATAAAAAAGAGTTGCAGCTGCTGTAATAGAAGAAGCTTGTATGAACATCACCCAGGGAGTTGTCATCCTGACTGGAGAAGCAGATGACAGGGAAGGGGCCCTAGAGAGGTTCTAAGGATGAACAACAGGGACTCACACATGTGTGCGACTCTACAGACTTCAAAGAGTCATCAGACCCTTGATTCCATCTGCTCATATGTATCCATCAATGCAGCCGTGAGTGATGGCATTGTTTCCTTTTTTTTTTTTTTTTTTTTTTTTTGCAGGTGAAGAAGTAAGAGCTAAAACTTCCATAGCAATCACAAGCACTTGGCAAGGATTCACCTCTTCCAGTCCACCTACCTCAAAGAGACAGGAACCATTACTATGCTCCTCTTACTGGTAAGGATGGAGACCACAAGGGGCTGATTCACCTGCCTTGCCAACCAGGGGAGACTCGCGAGAAAGCAGTGAATGGGTCTGCATGTGTTTCTGCTCCTTTTCAAAATCAGAAGAGTCGGCCCAACCAGAGAGAGTTAAAACCAGAGAGCCCTGAAGGCTAAGCACCTTCATGCCTGGGACACACAGCGCTACCAGCAGACAGTGTAACGGAAGTGTGCCTCTTCACCAGTACAGTGGCTTGCCACTTCTGGAGTGGGTCTGTGGTGGGCCCACCACCCTCTCCTGTGGCCCCAAATAAAAAAGTTAGGTTCACGCTGCATTCTGGAAAGAGTGCAGCTGGACGACTCCAAACACCAGAAGCACCGAGATCTCCACAAGGTGCCAGGGTGCGTTCACAGGGCTCTGATCCTCTCCTCACAAGCTGCGGAAGCGTCTCTTCCTGACTCAGGGGCTGAGGCCCTGAGCCTCTCCAGCAGTCCTCACCTTGACACTTTCCCGTGAGTCACGCGCAGAGCCCGACTCTTCACACTCATTACCCGACTGAGTCCTTTCCTGGAAGCTGAGGTCTCACGGGATTAAAGCACTTGCCCAAGTTAACGCAGCCAATGACTGCTGGACAAACGTCCATCTGCTGCACTGGACAGATTCACTGCACAGTCACTTTGAGCACCACCACAGACAAGGCTCTTGCCATTAGGGACAGAGGTTTGTCCCTGCCTCCAGCAAGCCCGTTAGAGAACAGGGCATGGCTATCAGACTGGCTCAACATCAAGTGGTTGTCCTCACTTTACCTTGGTGTCGCCCTAGTTCTGGTGGGGTCATTTCCCGCTCAGACTCCAGCCTGACGGCCCTGCCTTTTACCACAATCTTGTGGACACTCTGATTCTCCAGGATGCATGCGTGCGCCGTGCCACCAATGGCTGATTAACAATCTCAAGGGCTCAGACCCTAGTTGCCCCGGTGCTCAAACCCAAGGCCAGTGACTGCAGAACACTGAGCCGTATGGAGACGGTGCCAGGGAAGGCAACAGTCAACAGGTGCTGGAGCAACGCTGGCCTCGCCGAGACAAAATAATTACAGGGAGGCAAAGGCAACGCCAAGAAGGCAAGAGGCAGATGTTGTCAGGTACATTGTTGACAAGAAGTTGCTGAGGGGGCATTGGAAGAAGCACCCACATGCTGCCCTCAACTTCTCAGAGTTCCCTATGAAGTGCTCAGGGAGGGGGAATGCACAGGCAGAAAGCGCAAAGGCAAACCAGGTTCATTATGAAAGAGAAATGGAACCCTAGCTCCCTCCCGAAGGAGAAACAAAATGGAAGTTCAAGGATCTCACTGTACCCAAGAGTCACCTTCTGCTTTTCGCTTGTTCTGTTCTGAGCATTGTGCAGAAATCAAAGGAGAACACTCTGGTCTATCCATTGGTGATGGTACAAAGACACTGCAAGTGGGTTGGACTGATGTGGAGAGATGGAACTGCTGCAGGTGGCAAGCAGCCCAACGAAAAGAAGGCTATTAGCTGGAAGGTCAATGCCAAAAGGAGACTGCTACACACAGAGCTGAAGGAAACCCTGGTATACTGGGTTATGCTGTGCCTGGGGAGACAAGAGGACAGAGCTGAGAGGAAGTAGGATTTGAATTGGAAGTGAAGAAGTGTAGGGATTCTATGCAAGGTATTCAATTAAGAAAGATCAGAGGGTAAATTATCCAAATTCCTTAGAAAATTATATCAGTAGGGGCCAGCAGGTTAAGCAGCCCCTATCAGTAGTACCAATTCAAGCCTGGCTACTCCAATTCTGATCCAGCTTCCTGCCAATGCATCGGGGAAGGCAGCAGACAATGGTTCAAGTATCGGGGTCTCTGCCACCCACATGGGAGACCAAAAAGGAGATACCTATCTATCTATCTTTATCTCTTTTTCTTCCTCTTTTCTGCCTTTCACATAAATACATATTTTAAATAAAATTAAAATAACAACAGTAAAAATATCCATTCATTGAATGTCCAGCACATGCAAGAATGCAATTGATTTTCGCATAATTATGAAACTATTTTACAGATCATAAAACCAGAGACCCAGAGAGTTAAGCCACTTGCCAAAGGTCAAACAACTAGTAAATGGCAAAGCCAAGACTCAAACTCAAGTCTGTTGGATTCTTTCCATTGAGATAGAGACCAAGTAGCCTTAAATCCAGAAAATCTCAAATCAAAGGTAAAAAAAATAGGGAATTCCAAGAGACAAAGTCCAGTGCCAAGACTGGGAAGGAATCTGATGGACTATGAGGCAGGGTGGAAGACAAGCTGAGAGAGTGACTGTCAAACGCTGACACTAAACTGAGACTGACCTGTCCCAGAACTGGCCACGTGGAACCGGACAGGCAGCCTGTTTTGAGATATGATTCCCAACAGGGGAGGAGACTTTTAAGGGTCAGAGAATAAAGGGATCGGTGAGTCCTGAGGTGGCAGGGAAAGCCCCCCAAGGACGCTGAGCCAGGTCCCAGTTCTCAACCCCTCAGCATGACACTTCTGACCTCCGCCAAGCTATCTTATCTTCTTACACTTTTCAGCAGCAACACTTTCATTTTTGAAAAACAATATGGCAACAAGATATTTTTTACCTCCTAAACCTAAAATAGGTTGACTTTATTGATCTTCTCAATACCATTTAGGAACTGGTGAAAACACAGGAACTAGTATAAACTCGTATACCTGTTTTAGCCATAAAGGAAGCATCGTTGTGATCAGCTACAATTTAGTGAGCATCTTCATGAGACAAGCCCTGCAGCTGGTACTAAGGATCAGAAGCAAAACACGTATCCCTAATTTTCGGGAGCTCAAGAGCTTATGAGGAAGAGGAACATAGAGACACTGAAACTCAGACAACTGAGCTTTCTGCATAGAAAAAGCAGAAGGCCTGCTCACGGGAGCCAAGCAGTTCATGTCCATTTACCTAAAAAGTCTGCTTCTAGAACCTCATACTCTACTCATGAATACGTTCACTGGAAGCAAGGCAAATGCCAACTAACTTACGGTAATTTATCTTTTCAGTGAGGAATACGTTTCTATTAAAAGTTGTTGCTTATAAGTCTTTTTGCACAAGGAGGAAATGCCTTATTCTTTATGTTAAATGAAAAATTAAATTACATTTAAAATGTAGAAAAAAAGTGATCAGAAGCCAGTGATCAGGTGTGTGCTGATAAAAAGACAAAATCAAACAAAACACCTTGGTGTGTAGCCCAGCCAACTGCTGTGATGTGAATACTCCCTCATGGCATTTCAAGCTGCCAACGTGTTGTCACTCTGACTTTGGACACAGACTGGGAAAGAGAGGCACGTGGTCAACGTTCCCAAGCTGGTTCACGCCAGCCTCAGCACATCACTAACAGAAACTTAGAGATGCTGACAGTAGTTTGAATGAAGTAATGGGCAAAATTATTTTTTATTTACACTTTCCAAACTTTTTGGAATATTCTAGGGGGAAAGAGCACCAAACTCACAGAGGTCATTTCATGAGGGGAACCGCCTAGCAAGTGCGCACTTAACTGGGGGGCCTACCAAAGACTTCCCTTTGCACTCCAGACTTGGAAGCGTTCTTCTTGTCTGATTTCACAGTTGTTTGTTGAAACACTTGGGGAGCTAGAATGAGCTGGAGAGCAAACTGCATCCTGTCTCCTGTCACAGTCCACCCAGCCACCTCAGAACTGTGCTTGGAGACAAGGCTTCATTCAACTGAGGTGGCACCAAATCATCAGCCCGCAATGGGAGTAGCACAGAGGAAAACTTCACTCACCTGTGACAAGTAAAGGAGACAGGGGGACAAAAGGTATACTTCCCTAAAATAGCTGCCCTCCGCAACTGGCAGGGGTTTTACAACACAGTAGGGGTTAGGGGAGTGTCCGGATGTAGTAGAGAAGGGGAGAGAGTGCCCTTCCTGCTCAGGCCGCATCTGTCTGCACACACTGGGCATTCAGCACTTTCACCTGGGCTGACTTCTTACAGCTTTCCTTGTTTGTGGTGGTGCTCTGGCCCCCTCCCAGTTCAATGGTGCACGATAAGTTTTCCTGGAAAATCCTCTAAAAAACAAGTTCAAGAGAGTATACTGTCTCGGACTCTCCGCCTTTTGTCTACGTCCTACACTCTTGGTAAGCAAATCATGCAGGCAAGAAATCCCCCTGCCAGAGCAGAAGGCGAGAGGTCACCTGGTAAGCAGACTACAGCCAACTAGGCCCCTGGCCAATGCCTGGGTGTGGCGACAAAATCTTTTTCTTGAGTTATGCGATTTTTTTTCTTAATGAAACTAGAATGCAGCGTTCACCTCTAAAAGTTTGCTGTCATAGAGGTGCCTTCTTGAGTGAGTTACTTATTCTCTCCAGCCCTCAGCTTTTTCATTGTAACTTCAGGATATTAGTGCATACTGGCAACAAGTTCGCACAGTTGGAGAATTGAGTGTGATAGCAAACAGGAAGTGCTTGACAGCGCTTAGAGATATTTGCCCCCTTGGGCTCACTCCATGCCCTGGGAGGAAAAGGGAAGGGCCAAGGCCACCAGAAAGGAGATCAATGATAATGAGAAGCTCATGGTCTCCCCAACAGCCCAAGCCTTCAGAAGAGCAGTGGCACACATGTTTCCTATCTGCCGTGGCATGAAACCACACATTTATGTCTTTGTAGAAACCTCAAACAGCTTTGCTCTAAATACACAGCTATCATATAGCAAGAAAAAATCAAGGCTGTTTTAGAAAGTCAGGTTTCTTTTGCAACCAGACCTGCGGATCAGACAACAGGACATGACTGCAAAAAAAAGAAACAGCATAGAGCTTCTGTCTGCACTCCTTAAGAGCTGCTTCCAGCAACCGCCTTCCCACCAAGAGATAAAGAGCAGAGCTGGAAGAGGTGGCACACTGCTGAGGGCAACTCCATGCAGCACACACACAAGATGTGCACCTTCTCTGGCTCCACAGAAGCTACACCCTGCTCGTCTCTCAGAACACGAAGAACAAGTGGGTGTCAGAGCCAAGAGCTTCAGGTTGTCAGCCAGCCAGCCGTTCCCATCCTTGCCTAGGAGGGCTCTGCTTATCAGTGCCTCTGGCAGCAAAATTCTAGAAAACTCGGCTTGCCCTGCTGCACAGTGAGGCACAGACACTCTGTGCAGATGCCCGATACCATCAGGAAGCATGACCTCTGGAGACGGGACACCCCACCAACAGCGCTGTCTCACTCCTGCTCTGCCCCTCATGTGTGCAGCAGACTGATTTCGTTTGGGGATTTAAAAAAAAAAAAGCCTTCCTATATATTAAGTCATTTTTTTTGTATTCAAGGATCAGGGATTTTTTTTTTAATGGTTAAAAACAAACCAGCTGGGAGGGATAAATTTATGTGCCTGCTTGGCTAGACTACTGAGCCACACGTGTGGTCCCCCACCAGACTAGATGCTAGCTGAAAGGTACTTTTTAGATGAGCTGAACACTTAGACTTTCAGTGGCGGGGATCCCCCTCCACATTGTGGGTGGAGCTTGCCTATCAGCTGAAGGCCTTAAGAGCAAAGACTGAGGCTGCCCAAAAAAGGAGGAATTGGGCCTTTGGCTGCAGTATAGAAATTCAGCCTTGTTTCTAGGCTGCAGATTCAAGACTGCATCATCAGTTTTTACCTAAACTCCAAAATGCAGCTTTCCCTACAGATGTTGCACTTGCCAGCTCCCACAATTATGTGAATCAATTCCTTAAAATCTTTGAGATAAGCAGAAATGGAGAGATAGAGAGAGAGATGATGGATGGGTGGATGGATGGATGGATGGGTGGGTGGGTGGGTAGGTAGGTAGGTAGGTAGATAGATAGATAGATAGATGGATGACAGACAGATAGACTGTATCAGATCTATTTCTCTGGAGAAGCCTGACTGATGGACCAACAAACACCATCTCTGTCCTCAAAGAAACAGTAGCCAGTCCAGTTGGGGCAGAGGTGTTGCCATCAGAAATGGGTTGGTTGCTGGGGTCCCAATCTGAGCTGCAGAGGAGCAAAAGGACACCCGCTGTGAGCTGGGCTGCTCATGTCTCTCCCACAAATGCCATTTCCATGTAATAGCCCCAGGTGGGTCTGAGGCCTGGCCCACTGCTGACATACAACTAGACCCCTTTCCTCCCGCCACGCAGTCAGGAAATGAAGGCTGATGCCTTTATTCTCACAAGCGAGGATGAGAATGAGAGATTAGGGATCTACCCTGGCGGAGAGTGAGGGTAGAATGCCAGACTGTCCAAGGAGAAGAGGAAGAAGTGGGCTTAATGCTCCCTGTGGTATTGCAGAGCCAATCAGGAGGCCTACGTTAGGTCTGAATGAGGAGAAGCAACTACATCAAGAGAGAAAATTCAGTGACAGGTGTGTACCCCAGAGCAGTGGTCTCAGATTTGAAGTCTGAAAAAGTATCACTTCTAGGACTTTCTAAAATTGCAGATCCTGAGGTTGGCATTGTGGTACAGCAGGTTAAGCCACTGCCTGCACGCCAGCATCCTATATGAGCACTGGTTCAAATCCCACCTGCTCTACTTCTGATCCAGCTCCTTGTTAATTTAATATGCCTGGGAAACCAGAAGAAGAAAGCCAGAGTGCTTGGGCCCCAGCCACCATGTTGGAGACCTGCATGGAGTCCCAAGCTTCTGGCTTCACCTTGGCCCAGCCCTGGCCATTGCACTATTTGGGGAGTGAATCAATGGATGGAAAATCTCTCTCTCTCTCTCTCTCTGTGTGTGTGTGTGTGTGTGTGTGTGTGTGTGTGTAACTCTGCCTTTCAAGTTAATAGATAAATCATTTTTTTAAAAAATGCAGATCTCAAAGCTTCACAAAAAATGTTGACTCAGAAAATGTAGGATGGTGCCCAGAATTCAGCTTCAACAGCTAATTCTGCTACAAATGCTATGTTGCCCACAAGAGGAAGCTATTTCACTGGCAAGGCCAAGAGCTAGTTAATCTGGCTTTGAAGAGGAAACACCCCCCTTTCATCCTGCTCCTTGCTTCAGTCCAGAGCAGGCTGCAGCAGAGCAGAGAAGACAGAGGACAAAGGTGGTGATAAGCAGACAGCAACGTCTCTCCCTCTCATCTCCCAGCATCCTCCTTTTATCTCCCAGCAGTCTCACTTCTTCTATCCTAACAGTCCCACCTCTTGTCTCTCAGCAACCCACCTCTGATCTCCCAGCATTTTCACCTTTGATCTCCCAGTATTCCCACATGTGATATCCCAGCATTTCCTATCTCTTCCTGCCACAGCTAGGTTGGAAGAAAAAGACTCATGGGGCAGAGACAGAAGACAGGGAGTTTGTTACTCCTCAGGACAATGTTAGCTTAGCTTGGAGCTTTGAGGAAAGAAAATCTAACTCCAGCTTGGGCCATTAGTCAAAGGTTAATTTGAGGTGGAGGTAGTAAGGAGCTGATATTCATTTTCTGTTCTCAATTAGTAGAGTCATAGTAAAGAAAATGACACCCATCAACATGAGGAGCCAGAAGAGGAATCTGGATTCACTCTTTTTTTTTTTTTTGGACAGGCAGAGTGGACAGTGAGAGAGAAAGAGAGAGAGAGACAGAGAGAAAGGTCTTCCTTTGCTTTTGGTTCACCCTCCAATGGCCGCCACAGCCCACGTGCTGCGGCCGGCACACTGCGCTGATCCGATGGCAGGAGCCAGGTGCTTCTCCTGGTCTCCTATAGAGTGCAGGGCCCAAGCACTTGGGCCATCCTCCACTGTACTCCCTGGCCACAGCAGAGAGCTGGCCTGGAGAGGAGCAACCAGGACAGAATCTGGCGCCCCGACCGGGACTAGAACCCGGTGTGCCGGTGCCACAAGGCAGAGGATTAGCCTAGTGAGCCACGGCGCAGGCCTTCTTCTCTGCCTTTACATCTGAACATAAGGCCTGCACCTGCTCCTCAATGCTGTAAACTTTCATGACAGCATTTGCCCAGCTCCCTCCCTCTGCTCGTGCTCAGTGTCTCACCCCTTCCTTCGTGTTAATGAGCCATCTCCAAATCACCCCCACCCCAGCTGACTGCTCACAGCCTGCAGAGGCTTCCCCTATGCAAGCAGCATTGCCCAACCATCTTAATTACTCCTTCCTTTATCCCCAGTGGCCTGACCGGAGGCTGAACACCACCCCATCATTCTCCATCAGTCATTTTAAGTGCTCCACAGTTGCTCGTAAGTGTCCTCCATTCTGCTCATCACAGAAGTACCCAGGGCTTCCTGAATGGCACATAAACCCAACCACACTCGAGAATAAAGGATGCATAAGCATCCTCCTTTGTAACTTTAATCCATAACCATAATGCTAACGTTACGAAGGGCAGAGCTGGAGGTCAGAGAGAAAAACAGAGGTAGGAGGAGAAACAATGACAGAATGGCTTCCTGCAGTTTCACTCTGATGATGAGAGAGCAGGCCTAGAGGTTTAGAGGAAGGGAGGGGAGAGGTGCATGGTGGGATAGGGAGCTAGATCATAGAGTTTGGCAAAGCTCTGCTCTGGCTGCAAGGAGTTACCATGGACAATACTAAAACCAAATGGCATTGTGTTTGGATCAGGAGGTCAGGTTATGTTTGGAGGGAAAAATCATAGTTTCCATGTATGATGAAGTCAAACTTGGTGAGTCAACAAGCGTCATCCAACACTCCTCCTCTCCCAGCAGCCGAGTGACCCTGAGTTCCTGTTGTCATGAGCACCTGAGAGGCGGAGCCTTTGGGGAAACATGCATGATGAAGCAGCTGCTGAACCCAAACGTGGAAAAGACATAGCCTTTCTCATAGTCCACAACTAGACTGTATTCCTGAATTGCTGTCTTGATCCCTACCATGAATCCCACCTCCTGGTGTCGACTCTTGTGCGGCCCCTCCAACACTGGCTCAGAGCTGGTCCTATGATTTGTTTGGCCAACACAACACCAGTCAAGATGACACAAGCCAAAGCTTTATCAGCTCATTAGGGCTTGCATCTCGTAACACTGCTGCCATGATGCAAGAAATGTGGACTGTCCAGAAGAGGCCACACAAGACCAACAAAGGCCTCTTGACTGACAGCTCTAGCTAGTTGCCAGGAATGAGAATGAGATCACCTTGCAGCATTTCATACCAGCATGGAAATGTAATGAGAAAAATTAATGCACTCATGAGCAAAAGGCACAAGTCCATAAAAGAATTCAGAATAATCTGACAAAACATCTTAATTAACAAAATTATAAAGTATCTTGAAGTACATAAAGGAAGACTTTTGTATTGGTCAGCTTGTCATTACTACAAAGAAACACCCAGGACAAGCTACCGATGAAGAAAACGTATTTTGGGCTCACAGTGCTGAAGGTTCACAGTTCAAAATCAGAAAGACCACACCAGTGTGTCGGATGGCAGTGGCCAACCTTGTGCAGAGGAAAGATCTTGTGGTTAGCCAGAAAGAAAGTGGCTGGACCAAACTCAGCTTTTATAACCACCCCTCCCCCAAGGATTACCTTGTAAGCACATGCCCTGTGGTGACCTAAGTGACTCCCACTAGGCCTACCTCCTGAACACCATGAATGAATTGAGTTCCCATCCTCCTATTATTAATTTGTAACTTTGGGGATCAAATATTTAACATATGGAACTTAGGGGACAGTCAAATCCAAACTAATCTCCAAACCATAGGAGTATTTACATTTGTAAATGGAAAACTATCCCCTGCTTATTTTAAAGAACATTATTGTAAAGAAAATATTTTCCCTAAATTAGTCTGTATATTCAATGCACAACTCCCAACAATATGTCTTTTTGAAACAACAAAAATCAAGAAGAATGAATGAACACAAGAGGGTTACTTCAGCAGGCCTGAGTTGCAAACTGCACTTTCAAAGAAATGTCTGTCTTCAGGACTCTGAGTTCATGCAACTCTCTGTCTGATAACAGTGTTTTGTACAACTGAGGCCTCAGGCCATGCTGTGGCAGTCTAACCAAGTAAGTTTATCTGCATATGGTGATTTATGGTGAATGTCTGTTTTTCCTTAGGGAGGGGATTCTAGGTTATGGGGAGCTGAGGTTAGTCAGACAGATGCTGCATGACAGAGGAACTGACCTCCAATAAAAGCCTTGAACACCAAGACTCAAGAATCAGGTGAACTTCCTGGTTGTCCACACTTGGCACAGGTTGTCACACACTGTTGTTGGGGAATTAATATCCCCATGCAGCTCCCACTAGGAGATGACATACTTTGCCCCCAATCTTTTCCCTCTGCTGATTTTGATCTGTAAACTTCCCCTACAATGAATTGTAACTGCATGTGACAGCTTTTTTTTCCCCAGAGAAACCATTTATTAAGTACAAATTTCATAAGTACAACTTCAGCAATATAGTGATTCTTCCCACCATACCTGCCCTCTGACCCTCACTCCCACTCTACCTCCTCCTCCCCCTCCCAGTCCCATTCTCAATTAAGAAAATAAAAACTGTTCATCAATAGCCAAGACAGGGGCTGTTCAAGTCATTGCTTCTCAAAGTGTCAATTTCACGTCCACAGATTTCCTTTTAGGTGCTCTATTAGTTATCACAGAACAGGGAGAACATATGGTATTTGTCCCTTTGGGACTGGCTTATTTCTCTAAGTATGATGTTTTCCTGATTCACCCATTTTGTCCATTCATCCGTTTTGTCCATTCATCCAATGACTCGACATCATTTTCTTTTACCACTGTGTAGTATTCCATAGAGTACATATCCCATAATTTCTTTGTCCAGACTTCAGTTAATAGGCATTTAGGTTGGTTCCATGGCTTAGCTGTTGTGAATTGAACTGCAATAAACGTGGGAGTGCAGATAACTCTTTCATTTGCTGATTTCATTTCCCTTAGGTAAATTCCCAGGAGTGGGATGGCTACATCATATGGTAGGTCTATATTCAGATTTCTGAAGTATCTCCAAACTGACTTCCATAGTGGTTTTACCAGTTTACACTGCCACCAGCAGTGGATTACTGTACCTTTTTCCCCACATCCTTGCCAGCATTTGTTGTTTGTTGATTTCTGTATGAAAGTCATTCTAACTGGCGTGAGGTGGAACCTCACTGTGGTTTGGATTTACATTTCCCTGATGCTTAGTGATCTTGAACATTTTTTTCATGTGTCTGTTGACCATTTGGATTTTCTCTTTTGAAAAATGTCTGTTTAAGTCCTTTGACCATGTTTTCACGGGGTTGTTTGTTATGTTGTTGTGGAGTTTCTTCATCTCTGTATATATATTCTAGTTATTAATCTTTTATCAGTCACATTGTTTGAAAATAATTTCTCTCATTCTGTCAGTGCCTCTTAACTTTCTGAGTGTTTCTTTTGCAGTACAAAAGCTTCTCAATTTTATGTAATCCCATTTGTTAACTTTGGCTTTGATTGCCTGTTCCTCTGGGGTCTTTTCCAAGAACTTTTTGCCTGTTCCAATGTCTTGTAAGGTTTCCCCCAATGTTCTCTAATAATTGGACAGTATCAGGTCATAGATTTAAGTCTTTAATCTATTTTGAATGGATTTTTGTGAAAGGTATAAGGTAGAGGTCCTGCTTTGTACTTCTGCTTGTGGAAATCCAGTTTTCAGAAATTTGTAGAAGAGATTGTCCTTGCTCCAGGGATTAGTTTCATTTTTCATCTCTAATTTTATCTATTTGGGTATTCTCTCTTATTTTTTCTCTTAGTTGGGTCAATGGTGTGTCAATTTTTTTTTTTAAAAAAAAAGTCTTCATTTTGCTGAGCTTTTGCATTGTTTTTTGGCTTCAATTTTGTTGATTTCTTCTCTAATTTTAATTATTTCTTTTCTCCTACTAGTTTTGGGTTTGCTTTACTGTTGTTTTTCTAGATCCTTAGGATGCATCAATAGCTCATTTATTTGGTACCCTTCCAATTTCATGAATTAGCACCAATTGCTATAAACTTTCCTCTTAACACTGCTTTTGCTGTGTCCCACAAGTTTTGATACATTGTATTATCATCTTCATTTGTTTCCAGAAAATTGTTTTATTTCTCTTTTGATTTCTTGTATGACCCACTGTTCATTCAGGAGCATGTTGTTCAGTCTCCAGGTGGTTGCTTATGTTCTAGAGATTCCTGAGTTGCCGATTTCCAACTTCATTGCATTGTGGTCCAAAAAGATACATGGTATGATTTCAATTTTTTTGAATTTGATGAGACTTGCTTTATGGCCTCCATATGGTCATTCTTAGAGACCTTAGAGAAGGTTCCATGCATTGGTGAGAAGAATGTGTATTCTGCAACTGTAGGGTGGAAAGTTCTGTAGATACCTGTTAGGTCCATTTGGTCTATAGTGTCAAAGAACTCTACTGTTTCCTTGCTGATTTTCTGTCTGGTTGATCTGTCCATTGCTGAAAATGAAATACTGAAATCCCCCATTACTATTGTATTTGAGTTCATGTCTCCCTTTAGATCTCTTAACATTTCTTTTAAATAGCCAGGTGCCCTGTAGTTAAGTGCATATACATTTATAACAGTTATATCTTCCTGTTGAATTGATCTCTTAATCATTACATAGTGCCATTCTTTGTCTCTTTTAACAGTTTTTGTGGTAAAGTCTATTTTGTCTGATATTAGGATGGCTACACAAACTATTTTTGGTTTCTGTTAGCATGGAATATCTTTTGCCATCCCCATTAGTTTCTTCATTTTTTCACTGTGGAGGGTTTTATCTTTGGACAATGTCTGAGTGGATTAGTGGAGTATGTACTTTCAGGAAATAACTAGAGGTGTGTGTTGGGCGTGGCCAGGGAGCTCTGTTCAGTGCTTCAGGGTGGAGGGCATGTCTGAGGTGACACACCCAGGTTTCTGGTGGTAAATCTCTTTATCAGAGGGGAGGTTTCTTTTTGTCTGTTGGTGTAGATTCAGCTGAGCTCCTCTCCTTGAAGGAGACTTGGGCACTAGCCCCAGTGAGTATATTATTCATCCACTCTGCCACAAGGACCACACAAAGGTTCTGCGCAGTCCTCAGTGTGAGCTCAGATTCCCCAGCAATGTCCCTCGCCAGGTAACCAGGAAGCCCTGATTGTGTGGAGCCTCCAACAGTGACTGCCCAATGTCCCAGCCACACACCTTGAGTCCTCTCACGCAGTCTCAGTGTTTTCACAGTTCTGGCACACAAGCTTCCCACAGTCCCAAGCACCCAGCTCCCGTCCTCCCCACCAGACTCAGGAGTCTCCACTTGGCTCATTGCTGGCACAGCTGTTACGTATGTCCCAAATGGCACCTACTCTCTGTCAGCTTATTACAGAATGCCTTTGTAGGATGATCAGGGAGAGGGAAAACATGCCTCTCCTTTGTTTTTTCTCCTCTAGTTTGGCGGGTATACTACCCCACCATGGGGCTCCAAGCTGGATTTCCTCTAGGTTCTTCCTACAGCTTTTTCACCAGTGGCTTGGGCTGCTGAAGTCTGGTCTCACCACACTCTCCAACACTGGAGTGGAAGCTCTCGGCTTTGGGCTCATAAGTTGTATGTATCCTCATCCTCCACATAGGTCCATTGTGTTCCTCCAATTTGTGTAGAGTTCCCTATTTTGTTTTCTCCATAACTCTTCCCTGAGACTGCACTCTTTCCACTTTTTTTAAACTATCTTCACCTAGACTTGAGCAGTAAGCTCCCTCCCTACTCTGCCATCTTAATCCAATGTGTGACAACTTCTGAATCGTCAGTGTCCTTCTAGCAAATCACAAAGCCTAAGTGGGGGCCGTGGGGACCCCAACCACAGAGCAAAACAAGGATAGCTAAGACCATTTTGAAAAAAAAAATCAGCAAAATCACCACCCTTACCAGATCAAGGTTTATCATGAATCTAATAAGGCAGTCAGGTGACATTGGAACAGAAGGGTGAATGGGATGGAACAGAAGCCACAAAGGCCTCTCTTGTCCCACATAGCAAATATTATCAAGCCTTGGCATTTTCTTGTAGCTCTTCCTCTCCTTTTGCAGTGCGTTGCATCTGCCGGTGGACTCTGAAAGTTCAAGAGGCTTTTGCTTTATGAAAATTCTCCCATTTCTGGAAGGAACTTGCTCCCTACTCAACGCTCCTGTAGAATGTTGTTCTGGTCTCAGCACTGAAACAGTGTTATGTGACCTGTGCTTGTCTGTCTGTCTCCCTCCAGACTGTGAGCTCAAGAAGGCTCAGTGAGCACTGGAATCCCCCTTATCCAGGGTCTGACTTCCAACAGCTTCAGTTACCCTGGCCATCTGCACTCCAAAAAGATGAAATAGAAAATCCAAGAACTATAAACTATTCATAGGTTTCAAATTGCAGAGTATTGTAATTACTGTTTTGTTTTATTGTTAGCTATTATTAATCTCTTATTGGGCCTAATTTATAAAGGAAACTTTATCATAGGTATGTATTTTTAGATAAAAACAGTATACATGGGGTTTGGTACTATCTGTAGCTTCAGGCATATACTGAGGTCTTAAAATAAACCTGATTCATCCATCTCCCCACATCACAAGATATAGAGCCTCAATCTCTTTATGTGTGCTAATGAATGAAATATTAACATTCATATAAAACAGTGTCAGGAACTAAGTAAACTGTAGTATTCAATAGGAATTGTAGAAAAGGTAACAAATCCTAAGATTTACACCTAGCCTAAAATTATGTACCATCCAATGAGTAACTTCAAGATTAGATATTAAACATCTCTCTCTCTTTCCCCTCTCATACACACATACACACACACAACCCATACATACATCTCATACGTGGAAGTTAATGTACACATAGTATAAAGTGTGGATGCCATATTATTTGTTACATAGCTATTTATAAATGTCGTTTACATTGAATTTTACTCCTTAAAAAATACAGTCTCCTTCCCTCACTTTATGATCTTTATCATGAATCCCGTATTATATATTAATAAACCCATCCCTGCTTTCAAGAAAACAAGTGTGTATGTGTGCATATCTGATATTTAAACATGAAATGAATATGGAAAAGTGTTCAAAACTGTGAAATCTATGTGTGTTCATTTAACTTGTCTTTATATTTTTCTGTATTGTTTGAAATATTTTTTCCCAAAGAAACCACTTATTTAATAAGTATAAATTTCATAAATACAACTTTAGGAATATAGTGATTCTTCCCATCATACCTGCCCTTTCCCTCCCACTCCCACACCACCTCCTCCTCCCTCTCCCATTTCCAGTCCCATTCTCCATTAAGGAAAAAAAATGAAATCCAATCATTTGCAACAAAATGGATGAATGAAATAAGCCAGTCCCAAAGGGACAAATACCATATGTTTTCCCTGATCTGTGATAACTAAAAGAGCACGTAAAAGGAAATCTGTAGAAGTGAAATTGACGCTTTGAGAAGCAATGACTTGAACAGCCCTTGTCTTGACTATCAATATATTTTTTTGACAGGCAGAGTGGACAGTGAGAGAGAGGGACAGAGAGAAAGGTCTTCCTTTTCCATTGGTTCACCCCTCAATGGCCACTGCGGCCAGCCCACTGCGGCTGACGCAACACGCTGATCCGAAGCCAAGAGCCAGGTGCTTCTCCTGGTCTCCCATGTGGGTGCAGGACCCAAGCACTTGGGCCATCCTCCACTGCACTCCCGGGCCACAGCAGAGAGCTGGACAGGAAGAGGAGTAACTGGGACAGAATCTGGCGCTCCAACCGGGAGTGCTGGCACCGCAGATGGAAGATTAGCCTATTGAGCCGTGGCACCAGCCTTGACTGTCAAAATATTTTTAAATAGAAATATAAAGGGCAAAAAATTAAAAATCAATTGTAAACAGCCATTCTGAAATGCAGCTGCTGGCTACCATAATGAAAAATGTTACCATAAAATATTTCTATCATCTCATAGGCATTCTACTAGATAGTGAGCACCTACAATCTACATGAGCAAAATTCAGTAAATACCAGTGACATTAACAATGACCAGTGTGTGTTTACCAAAATATAAACACTAACATTGAGGTAAATAAAGAAAAAAATAGTCCCTGTTTTCAAAAAGAAAGTGTATAAATAGTTAAAACAGTGGATGAACCCTTAAAATAACATTAAAAAGCAATTACCAGGGCTGGCGTTGTGGTACAGTATGTTAAGTACTTGCCTGTGAAGCCAGCAACCCATATGCACAAGCCAGTTCATGCCGCAGCTGCTCCACTTCCAATCCAGCTCCCTGATAATGTACCTGAGATAGCAACAGAAGATGGCCCAAGTGTGTGAGATCTGGATGAAACTCCTGGCTCCTGGCTTCTGCCTGGCCCAGCCCTGGATGTTGCAACCATTCGGGGAGTGAATCAGCAGATAAAGATTTCTCTCTCTGTCTCTACCTCTCTTTCTGTAATTCTGTCTTTCAAATAAATATTTTTTAAAAAAGAAAGCAATTAACTATATTCAGTAGGCAAAGAAAAGCTTCAGCAGAAGTCATATTTGACCCAGTCAAAGAGGAAACAATTCAACAAGGGATTAGGGGCTAAGGAACCATGAGACCAAGGGCGCCACCACATGTAAAAGCACAGGGAGGTGCCCTGAAGGATCGTGACCTCTGAGGGACAGCACAGCACTCACTTAGGCCAGAGAGGTCAAAGATGCCCCATTGGGGAAGCTTGAAAAACCCTGTGAACATTTCAAGGTCAGAACTGTCCCTTGGGACAACAGGGAGTTGAATTTTCCTTTACAGAGAAACACAACATGGCAGAGTCTGTGTTCTGAAAGAGTCTCATTGCACAGGAAAGAATGGGATGGAGTCAGAGCAGAGATGGGAGGCCAAGAAGAAGCCATGCCATCAAGCAGAAGAGAAGTGACCACCTTGAGCCCAGTAAGACCAGGGAGGAGATGCAAGAGAGGAAGCTGCTATGTGAGAGATGTTCATGAAAAATGGATTACTATTTCTTTGTAATAGACTTCTATGAAAACACAGCAAGTGTGAGACGTGATCATTCTGGCATCCCAACAACATATGTTGTGAAAGAAGTGCTGCAGCAATGTTCACAACGGCCTCTCGTGGACACTCGCAAACCCACTCCAGCATCCCAGCACTCAGGCAGCCCGACAAGTCCCCTCGCCTAGCACACGCCAGGGCAGACTCTCAGAACCAAAGTCGCCAAGGTCTCCAGCCAGGGCAGGACAATCGAGCGTGGAGCAGAGGCTGCTGGGGAGGAAGCCCAACAGACAAGGTCGTCCCCAGGCCTTGTTCAGTGCCAGGGAAAGGGTGTATGGTTTCAGAGCCCCCACTGTAGGGTCCAGTTCAGCAGCTTAACAGAGCCAGGCCTTTGCAGGAGTCACTGGGCTCTCAAATCTCCCACCTTCCTCCCCACGTAGAATGAGAGTGTTTGAGAAAACCCTGGTGCACAAGGCAGCGCTCCAAAGGTGGAAAGAGACCAAAAAAAGAGGACAAATCCCAGATCTCATCAAGTGTCAATCAAGTGAGGGGATTAATGAACAAAAGCAGTCTCAGGTGGTCACACAGCTGTCTGCACCACAAAGCAAGAGAAAAGGGGTGGGCCTCACACCATCGGAATGCGCCTGGAGAACCATTACCTTGTGTGAGACACACCCCAGCCATTAGCCAGGAGCCTCTGATAAAAGCAGAGATTGTCTTAGTGACTTTATTCACCACATATGGCCTGGGATGACCTCCAGGGTTACCAGCAAGATGGCAGTCACAACCAAAGTGGCCAGTCACGTCCAGGATAATGCAGGCCAATGCCAACTGACACAGTCCTGATGAGTCTGAGCAGTGCGTCTCAAGTGCCTTAATGAGGCAACTTCCTGCCTTCTCCAAAGCACTCTCTCTGGGTAGCTAATCCTCAAAATTCGTTCAGTGGAAAGAATTCATATTTCACACAGAGTCCACAGTCTTGCCCATCTCTGTGTCAGTATTTTCTTAGGAGACCCCAATTTTTGATTTAAAAAACCTAGATAACTTGTATGCTTGGGAAAAGCCCAGATGATGGAGAAGTTGGACACCTGGCTGCACCAGCTCCCCTCAGCAGGTGTCCTTGAATGAAACATGGCCCCCAAGGGGGCTCACGGGAGTTCTGCAGGAAAAGCAGTGAGTGCAGCTGAGCAGTGTGCCCCGAGGTGGCCCAGACTGAGGACAACCCGGCGTCCCTAACCACTCTCCTCCTCAAGCCTGAGCAGCATGGCGGGCAAGGGCAGCAGGTGAGGACAAAAGTCCATCCCACAGTGCAGAAGAAACAGGCCACATGGCGGAAGCCACAGCCACCGACCACAGAGGCTGCAGAAGGAAAGGAAAACAAGAGCTCATGGATTCCCCAGCCCCACTGCTGTATTAGCATGGCTTTCTCGTATCCTGGAGGTAGCCCCTAACATGGTTCCTCTCTCCTCACTACCCTGATAGCCATCTCTCCCAGCTCACTGCCAAATGTAATTTTTTTTTTAATTTCTCAGGTTTTCAAACTCTTCAGAGGCACTAAGTTGAGCCCATATCTACATTTCTGGTTCCCCACAAGGACTCAGCTGATCCTGCAGCAAATGACACTCTTTACAGGACGTGTGTCACCTTGCCCGTGTGGGATAGCCCTTTCCATCCAGATCTCATTGGGTCACTTTGTCGTGACTAACCCCAGGATCCCGGCTTCATTCGGTAAATATATACCAGAGTAACTGAGGGGAGTCCATTCTTTGCTGGAAAACTTTGAAGAGGGCAACCATGTGGTGGAGCATGCTAGAAATGAGCGTATTGTTCACAGACTAACAACCTAAACTCAGCTCTTGCATGCTATTCCTGTCTTCCATGAACTTAATAAGGTCCCCTGGGATTTTCATGAAGCATAACACTGCCTGTCACTTTGGGAGGGGGCACTTTGTATGTGGTCCCTTTCACATAGTTAATCCTTACAACAATCCTATGTGGTAGGTTGTAAGAGAGGGAACTGGAGCCTGCCCTCAATCCATGTGCTGAACCACTAACCCTACATACAGCAGAATGGGATTTTATTTGGAGATAGGGCCTTCAAGAGGTAATTAAGCTACAATGAGACCTTCAGGAGTCCTTAGAAGCACACAGAGAGAGTCACCAGGGGCGACAGCCATGTGAAGAGGCCACAAGAGAGCGGCCACCTCAAACCAAGGAGAGAGGTCCAACATGGAACTAACACTTCCCAGGCCTTGATCTTGGACTTGTAGCCTCCAGAAATGTGGCAAAAGAAATTCCTGTTGCTTCACCCACCCAGTCTGTGGTGTTGCATTGTGGCAATCCCAGCAAACTAATACATAGTCTTCCTATAAAAATCCCAACTTGGGCCGGCGCCACAGCTCACTAGGCTAATCCTCTGCTTTGCAGCACTGGCACACGGGGTTCTAGTCCCAGTCAGGGCGCCGGATTCTGTCCTGGTTGCCCCTCTTCCAGGCCAGCTCTCTGCTGTGGCCCGGGAGTGTAGTGGAGGATGGCCCAAGTGCTTGGGCCCTGCACCCCCTGGGACACCAGAAGAAGCATCTGGCTCCTGCCATCGGATCAGTGTGGTGCGCCGGCCACAGTGGCCATTGCGGGGGGAACCAACGGCAAAAGAAGACCTTTTTCTCTGTCTCTCTCTCTCTCACTGTCCACTCTGCCTGTCCAAAAAAAAAAAATAAGAAAAAAAATCCCAACTTGCCAGATGAGAAGAGGGCCCAAGGTTCCAGAGCTAGCACTTGAACCTGAACATGGACTTGCTGTGGAAATACATGCTTGCAACATTGCATGGTTTTCCCTTCTGCAAAACGAGTTAGGTTTAGCCATATTTTGTGAAGTCACTTTTTTAAAGTAAAACTGCATGAAGATATTATCTCTGAAGTCAGTTCCAGTTTCATCTTCCTTCTCCAAATGGTTCCCTAATTCCCACTGAATCAGGCGTTGTTTCCAAACACAACAAACACCAGCCATGCTCTAGACTAAACTGTAGCTGTAGTGAGAAAGCTACTAAACTTGCTTTTCTAGACCTAGAGAAAGATAAGGAGCAAAGAAGACTCAGTACCTTCATGCCTACTATCTGCAATCCACCACATTAATAACTGTAATATTCCCATTTATCCAGACAGAAATCTGAGGATTATGTGTGGGACTGGATGTTAAGGGAGTAGGATAATGAGGAAGGAACACAAAGTCATGTAAGGTCAAATGTATTGATAAGGAACCATTGAGTACAGATCCTGGATTTCACGAGTAGCATAAGGGATCAGAGAGGGCTCTAACAGATTGGCTGGCTGCTTGGTTGGTTGGTAGCTGACAACTGAAAAACAAATGTAGCCTATACTAAATGAAGTTGAAATGCATAACTACTTGTTATACTATAGAAGAAGATAAGCAAAGACCCAAGAAGACTGGGATGTTAGAGTGGATTTGTGTAAGTTCTGCTCACCCACCCGAAGGATCCAGAAGACATGCCTCTCCCCACAGCTGTGATGACAGGAGTCCCAGCATCCTTAAAGGGTTACATAATTGTTCTTTGTAGGAAGAGCAATCACAGTAGGAACTGTGGCCACTGAACCAGGATTTTTCAAAGCAATGGGAAAAATTGGACCCCAGGGTGACAGAAACCAAATGGCAGCACTCAATCACCAAAGACAAGGTAGATGTGGTTACCATGAAGGACAAAATTGTCAAAACAATAATCTGGGGCTGGCACTGTGGCGCAGCAGGTTAACGCCCTGGCCTGAAGCGCTGGCATCCCATATGGGTGCTGGTTCGAGACCCAGCAGAAGATGGCCCAAGTCCTTGGGCCCCTGCACCCACGTGGGAGACCTGGAAGAAGCTCCTGGCTCCTGGCTTTGGGTTGGCCCAGCTCCAGCCATTGTGGCCATTTGGGGAGTGAAGCAGCAAATAGAAGACCTCTCTCTCTCTCTCTCTCTCTCTCTCTCTGCCTCTCCTCTCTCTGTGTAATATACTGCTCATCCTCTCCTAGCCTTTTCTAAAGGGACCTTTGACCAGAGTGACTGTGTACTAGGGGAAAAAAAACAACCAGACATTTGCAGAACCACTGGGCACTGACTGTGGTCACTGTGGTCCCCTAGCCAGTGTCAGGTGACCAAGAGTTCTACTCAGGTCATTTTCTCTTGGTGCATCCCTGAGCCCACCTGTTGCTACTCCCCTATTTCCCTGCTCTGGGAAGCAGAATCCCCACACACCAACTTCAATGATTTCCTGCAACTTACCTATAAATTAGTATGAACGATGTCAGGAGATCTTTGGAATCTTTCTTGCTATCATTTCTTTTTTAAGCAATAGAGAATCAGATTTCAAAAAGTTTTTTTTTAGGTTAGGAAAAAATACCAGATAATACAAAGACTGCATTTAGTCCCTGACTTCCAGTGACTCCCATCCCCAGAGGGAAGACAGCTTAATCCCAAACAGAAGAGTAAAAGGTCAGTGTCCAGCCCCCATGGCAATCCCATCCCCCATTGGGAAAATGCTGGAAATATTTTATAACCACAGCAAACAGCAAAATGCCAGATGTACACTTGGCTGACTGCCGTGCTACATCTGTAGCCTAATCCAGACGCACAGTGGCTGTGACATCACCTGTGATGGTACCGTGGTGGGTGGAGAGCCAGGAGCCGCCCTAAGGACACAACAGAGAAAGCTCTTTACTGAGAGACAGAGATGGACTCCAAGCAGGTGAGCAGATGATTCCAGGGGGCTGGCTCAGGCCAAACCAGACCTTCCCTCCCTCCCCCATGCCTGCAAGGTCCCCTGCACAGGGCAGGATTCCATCTGCAGGTGGGGTCAGGACCCTGGCCAGAACCGGAGGACAGGAGGGCCTGGAGCTGGGGGAGACTGAACTGTACTTTGACTCGGGGTGCCAGGGAGACAGGCAGTGAAGATGCCATCCTCATTACAGGGTCGAGCAGCGTGGACACAGGGAGGAACAGTGTCTACCGGTGGTCTCCAGTCCCACGGGGGTCACTGGCAGAGCGGATAGGAGCACCACACAGGGCCCTTTCCTCCAGGTAGGGATAAGAGTTGAGGTTGAGATACACGCCCCCTCCCACACCTTCCCTGAACTCCTGACAGAGAAGGTGGTGTCCTCACAGGAAAGATGGCTCCTGACGGGCAGGCAGCCCTACAGAGTCAAGGCCATGCTGGGCCAGCCCATCCTTCCCTGGCAGCAGCAAGTGGCCTGGGAGCCCGCTGTGGCCCTGGGCCGTGTTCTGGTTCACTTGCTGCTTCTCAGCCAGGCGGTCTTGAGAGCTGGTCTCCCCTTACCCTTTATTTCCCTATCAATAAAATGAAAATAAGCTGTGAGGATCAAGTGAGATCACGTACAGCAAACGCACAGCCCAGCCCTGTCACCTCCTGGTCACAACAGCCACGGTGGTGCTGTCTACGGACACAACGCCCTGGGCTTCGGGCACCTGTGTGTCCCCTCACTCACTCTTCACAGCAGCCTAGAGACACAGACGCATCATTTCCTCATTTTCCATATGAGAAAACCAGAGAAGAGACACAGCAAAACTACAGAAGAAGTGAGGCTGGGTTTGAATCCAGGTGATCTCACTCCCACCACTGGTGCCTACAGCTCACTAAGTAGCAGAAATACGACAGTGGTGTTGGTCATTTTGCCAACCTCAAAGCTTTTTGTGAAGTTGAGAAATAAAACCCAAAGAGTCCCTGGGAGGGTGCATGGCACAGTCTAGATATTCAATAAACTAAGGCCCAAGTGGGCATTTAGCCTAATGGGTAAGATACCCACAATCCCCCATGAGAGGGCCTACTTTTGTTTTTGTTTTTTTATTTATTTTTTTATTTTTTTGACAGGCAGAGTGGACAGTGAGAGAGAGAGAGACAGAGAGAAAGGTCTTCCTTTGCCGTTGGTTCACCCTCCAATGGCTGCCGCGGACGGCGCGCTGCGGCCGGCACACTGCACTCATCCGATGGCAGGAGCCAGGTGCTAGGTGCTTTTCCTGGTCTCCCATGGGGTGCAGGGCCCAAGCACCTGGGCCATCCTCCACTGCACTCCCGGGCCACAGCAGAGGGCTGGCCTGGAAGAGGGGCAACCAGGACAGAATCCGGCGCCCCAACCGGGACTAGAACCCGGTGTGCCGGCGCCACAAGGTGGAGGATTAGCCTGTTGAGCCACGGCGCCGGCCGAGAGGGCCTACTTTTGGTTCCAGGCTCTGGCTCCTGACTCCAGCTTCCTGTTAATGGAGATCCTAGAAGACAGCAGTGAGGACTCAAGAACTCAGGTTTCCGGCACCCACATGAGAGACCTGGATCATGTTTCCAGCCCCTAGCTCTGCCTTAGTGAGCCTCAGCCATGCAGACATTTGGGGAGTGAACCAAGAGATGGGGAAGCGCCTTCTTGCTCTCACTCTCTCTCTCTCTCCCCTTCTCCTTCTCCCTCTTTCTCTCTGCCTCTCAAATTAGTAAATAAGCAGTGATTAATGGTTATCGTTTCCATCACTCTAACTAAGGTCAACAGAAGAAGGAATGGTGTATATAACCAACTGTCACCCTAATGCTGAGCTACAAACACCCGTCAAGCCAAAGGCAAACAGCAATGAGCTCACAAATCTGAGGGGATGCGGTTGGGGCTGGGCTCAGTCACGTTGCCTGGCCTCCCTCCCATGTCTGGGCTCAGCTGGTTGCCTGCTGATCAAGGATGGCTCAGGGGGAGCTTCTGAGTGGAGCGGGCTCTGAGGGTCACTCATTCAGTAGCAGACAAGGGCTACACTTCCTCCTGCGGTTGATGGAGGGAAAGAGCCAGCCCACTGAGCAAGAACCTTCTATCAGCTTGGGTTCTATTTGTTAACCTCCCATTGATCACAGCTGGCAGCACAGTCAAGTCAAACGCTAGTGAAGACCCTGCTCAATTCTAAGCAGCAGAGTATAGAAAAGGAAGTGTAAAATAATCCTTCATAATCCCAAAACCAGTAGCCCGTCTCTGAGCCGCCACCAGTGCAACTGCCAAAACACACCACACTCCTCCTCCAGGAAAGCTTCTCTCAGTCACTTGGACATGAGATCTCTGAGTGCCCTGCACTTGGCCAGCACCAAGAATCCCTCTGAAGTCAGCTTGCTCCCTCAGATCAGGAGATGCCAGAGCCACAGTGGCCCTGGAAACAGACCCAAGTATCAGCAAACACGGTCCCTGCTCTAAGCTGATGTTCCAGTGGAGAAGGCATCATATAAATGCATGATATAATCTCAGATAGCTAAAAATTCTATGAAAAAAATTAACCAGAATTATTTGACAGAGAAAGCAGAGAGCCTGGGATGGTCTTATAAGACATACTTGAGATTCACACCTATATCCTCAGCCCTCAGTCCAGTGCCTAACATGGAACTGGCCTCAACACATGTGGAAAGGAGGATGTACAGGTGGACGGACAGGTGGATGGATGGATGGATGGATGCAGAGATGTATAAAGATGGCATGATGAAGAGTTAGATGCACAAGTGGATTAATGCATGAATGGATGGACACTGAGACATAACATGGCCCCTCCCACTTTTGCTTCTTCAACACTTTTACTCTTTGTACCCTTATGGCCCACGAACAACCCCAAAGAGAAGATCCAGATCCCTGTCCACATCTGGACAGCCAGCACAGTAGCCAGAGCATCTCAGCTCTCCCCAGTGATCAAGCGCATTGCCTTCCTGTCAACCTCCCACTTCAGTGCTAGAGGAGTGTCCACACAGTAGATGGTGCCCAGTGTCCTTTTTGAGAACTCCAGCCCTGGTCCTCGCCCTTTGGTGGATGCTTTGGCATTGGGGTGTCAGAGGAATTTGAAAAGACACCAGCTCTCGGCCAGCGCCATGGCTCAACAGGCTAATCCTCCGCCTTGCGGCGCCGGCACACCGGGTTCTAGTCCCAGTCGGGGCGCCGGATTCTGTCCCAGTTGCCCCTCTTCCAGGCCAGCCCTCTGCTGTGGCCCGGGAGTGCAGTGGAGGATGGCCCAAGTGCTTGGGCCCTGCACCCCATGGGAGACCAGGAAAAGCACCTAGCACCTGGCTCCTGCCATCGGATGAGCGCGGTGCGCCGGCCGCAGTGTGCCGACTGCGGAAGCCATTGGAGGGTGAACCAACGGCAAAGGAAGACCTTTCTCTCTGTCTCTCTCTCACTGTCCACTCTGCCTGTCAAAAAAATAAAATAAAATAAAATAAAATAAAATAAAATAAAATAAAATAAGACACTAGCTCTGGACCTGCTCCACTACGATTTCACTAAGTTACATTGGCAGATTCCCTGTCCCCACATTTTGGCTTCTCGCCCCCATCTGTTGAATGTATCCGTGTATACTGAATCTTTTTATAATAATTCACAACATTGGTTTCATTGTCCACTTTAGTAAGAAGTCATATGACTCGCTTAATGTCACTGCTGTAGATTGGCAAAGCTGCCACTCAGTCGAGTTTTGTGAAATTAACATGGCGGAATGGAAATCAAAAGCTCTCCCTGGTCCAATAGACATGGACTGAGATGCACACCCAATCAGCTGCTTACCCTGTTGCCAGGGCTCACTGAAGCAATAGCAAATTGGACAGAGCCGGCAGCCACGGGAACAGCTAAAATGACCACACACGTGGTCTAGTAGAGTATATTTGGTAAAAGCTCCTATATTGGTTGCTTGTATTTTTATTTTTGAAAAATGTGTAGAGAAGTGACTGACAGTACGGATTTCAAACCTGAACAAACAAGTAAATATTAGCACTCTCCCCAACTGTGTGTGCCTACAAATAACAAAATCTGGAAAGCCCTTCTTCCTCTGAGGACACAGTGGCCTAAAAAATAGGCTATAGATGTGGTGGGTCAGACATTTTGCCGCAATGCTCTTCACCAACTCTCTCTCAGTTGTGGGTGGTGAAATCTGAGGCACGCATGAAGCTGAGGGGAGCCGGTGGGTGGCAGGGTCTTTGAGCCATTCTCTGGGGCAATTCATACTATGGAAAGTTTTTTTTTAATTTGTTCCATATGAATCATGAAAGCATGAAACTCAGGCTTTATCATAATTCTTGATGAGATAAATACTATGTGCTTGTGCAATAAAAAATGGAAAATACGTATTTAGGCCAAAAACTTCATTTAAAAAAAGTGAACATAAGGAGATAATTTCCTAAAAAGCCTTGTATTCTGAGACAAAAGATCGACCCAGTCATCTTAAGGATACAGATCACACTTATCACATTGGTTATGTCCCTTGACTAAGACAAGCTTTCAAGCACAAGTTACCCAAGTAGCAAGAGAGTTCTGCAGAACACAAGCACACACTCAACAGCACTGCACACCTTAACCCAGCTCACACCAGGTCCTGCAATCCCACCTGCTCTGCTTCAACTCACCAGCTGTGCAGCCCTGGACAGGTTGCTGAACCTCTCTCTGAGCGTCAGTGCTCCCATTGCCATAGTAACTAATTCCCATGCTAAATGAGAAGATCAGATGAAATCACAGAACTTGCTTGATGAACTATGACCCACTTGCAGATGTCAGCTTCTATTGCTCTCATAGACTGAAAAGCAGACACAAATGCTTTCGAGGCCCTGTCACAAGCCCAGCAACAGGCTCAACACAAAGAAGTTTAGGGAAGGTAGACATGGCCCCTGTCTCCAAGAGCTTGTAAGCAAAGTTTCACACACAAGGAGGGAGCCACGTAAGATAACAGACACACACACTAGTGTGTTTACAGGAGCAATTACAAATGGCTACAAGGGGCCAGCACCCATGGCTCACTAGGCTAATCCTCTGCCTGTGGTGCCAGCACCCGGGGTTCTAGTCCCGGTTCAGGTGCCGGTTCTGTCCTGTTGCTCCTCTTCCAGTCCAGCTCTGCTGTGGCCTGGGAAGGCAGTGGAGGATGGCCCAAGTGCTTGGGCCCTGCACCCGCATGGGAGACCAGGAGAAAGAGCCTGGCGCCTGGTTCCTGGCTCCTGGCTCCTGGCTTTGGATCGGCACAGCACCAGCCGCAGCGGCCATTTAGGGTGTGAACCAACGGAAGGAAGACATTTCTCTCTCTCTCTCTCTCTCACTCTCTCTCTCTCTCTCTCTCACTGTCTAACTCTGCCTGTGCAAAAAAAAAAAAAAAAATGGCTACAAGGAACATGGCTATAGGAAAATGCAGTGGGAAGCAGGGAAGATCCTCACAAGAAACAAGTAAGGCTAAGGAAACTTGCATCTCAGACGACAATTTAGCAAAGTTAGATGGATCTCAATTAATGTCACCACATCCCTCGGCAAGTGCAGCTCTGGCCCTGGGGGGGGCTAAGAGATTAGGCAGAGGATTGAGAAAAGGCCTAGTAGTGACCACTATGGACCCAGATGGCCTCTCATGTGCATAACAGGCCACTCGTGGTCCTCAGCCCCACCACACATCTCCGTCTCCACTGGAGGAGAAAGGACATGCAGATGTTATAGAAAGGAACTGAGCAGCAACTCCAGAAAGAACAGCTGGCACAGCAGTGGGGAGACACAGGCAGACAGGAGTCAAGCAAGTAAACCACATGCTGCTTGTCACCACAGTCCCACTGAACTCTCTCGACTGGAAATGGAATTAATATTCCCATTTTACAAGTAAAGAACCTGGGGCTCATTGCTATTGTAAAACTAGGACAAGATCCCATACCTGGTAAGCAAGCATCAGATCTGAGCCCTAGTGTACCAGACACCTAGATCACATGGTCACAGAGGAGGCACAAGACCCTGCACAGGGGCAGAATGGCTGGGAAGGCCGAGGAAAGCAGTTTCCACTCCTTTGCCTCGGCTCCTTGGCTGGGAAATGGAGGGGTTTGATGGGAGACACTCCCTTGGTTGGCCCCTTGCAAGGTCCTGGGGGCTTGATGGAAAGCAGGAAGGGAGCAGCTTATGGGTGCTTGTGGGTCCCCAGGCCAGAGGGGAGCATCCAGGGGCCCAGCAGTGTGGAAGGGATGGAACTGGAGGCATCTGGCTGGGTGCTCCCTGGAGGATAGGTATATCTGGCCCTGCCCTGGTGGCCAAAACAGGTGACATTGAGGCGGCTGGTCTCAGGGGACCATCAAAGAGAAGGCAAGTGAGGCATCCAGTCTAAAGCTTGGAAGGGCCTTACTGATGAGGATGCTCATCCAAAGCAAAAGGAGAGAAGCAAAGTCATGAGCTGAACAACACAGAAGCCAGCGCGCAGAGGTATGGGGCCACTCATCCCTGTAAGGCTGGACAAGCCATGGGGTGAACATGGCCCAGCTCCCTGCAAGATCAAAGCTAGGTCATCTCCAGTCATATTTTTACTCTAGCACAAACTTGGAGAAAGAAACAGGATTCAAGAATTCGCATGAATGTTTGAAAGAAAACATGAGGATTTAAAGAAGTTTTGTACTTTGAGCAACCCTTGAAGCTTGCTCTCACAAACCCGGCCGTCGGGCTTTGCAATGGGACAAAGACACAAGGAAGGGCAGCCGGGCCAACGTGCAGGGTAGAGTCGGAGCTGGACTCTGCAGTTAGATCCTGGTGGACAAGGGGGACAGGGACAAATCCCCTGGCCGGTGGCTGAGGACCCAGTCATACACATTTGGAGAGGAACAGTGTCGGGCGAAAAATACCTCCTGCATATCTGGAGTTTAAACCCAAAAGAAATTGTTGAGTGGACAGAGTGTGCACACTGTAGAAGGCCCTGGACAGTAGGAATTACTTTCTTCACTGGGTACCCCGGGCAGCCCTGCCTGTGCCCTGCTTGGCCCGCTCCTCCCTGACGATGCCTATGCCCTTTGCAGCACCAGCCGGCTCTCCAGCTAATGGCCCACCCCCACGTCATTCTCTGCTCCACAGCCAAGGAGCTGCCCTCCCTTCTCACTCCCTCTTGTCTCCTCCTGCACAAGTTGTCGACTGGAGCCTTGCTGACTCTTGCTCCTCTGGCCACTGACTACCCCAGACACATGGGTGACTTCTCACCACACTCGAAGCATCCAGTTCAGAGTCCTGGCTGCTCAGGCTGCTCTGGGAGAGATGTCCAAAGATAGTGGAGTGGAAGGAAACAGAGGGAACAGACAAGGTTATCTACTGGGGATTGAGTTGTGTGGCCCCAGATTTCTATATTGAAGCCCTAATGGGGAGTACCCAGCTTTTCATCACAACAATGAAATACCAGTGGTAAGCTACAGATAAAGGAATCACGGTTTTGGAGGTTCACCATTCAAATGGTGATATGATAGCCTCCTTATTCTGGCATCTGGTGAGGGTGGGGGATGATGGAGGATCACGTGACGGGCCAGGAAGCAGAGGGTACAGCTGGGCCTGCCACAGACCTACATAACCAGCCTTCTCTTGAGGACACCCTCAATGACCTAAGAACCTCCCACCAAGCCCAGCGGCCACACTGCATATGAGATTCTATCCTCTTAGGCCATGAATTTATGACTTTGGGATTTAACCTTCTACATGAGTTTGGGGCCATAATCTATTCAAACCAGAAAGTAACCCTTACTAACTCAGAATGTGGCCTTCATTGCAAATGAGGTGGTAAGGACTTGAATGAGGCCATACCAGCATGGGGGTGTGGGGTGAAGCTAATCCAACATGACGCATGTCCTTAGGAAGAGTGAAGAATTGGAGGCAGAGAAACGCACTTGGTGAGAATCCATGTGAAGATGAAAACTGAGATCAGGGTGACGTTTCTATAACAGAAACACAAGGATTGCTCACAAAGCCCAGGAAGCTGGGAGAATGGCCTGGAACAAATCCTGTCACAGCAGCCCTGAAACACTTTGATCTTGGCTGCCTGCCCCAAAGCTGTGGGACAGTGAGCCCCTAGTGTGCAAGCCACCCAGCCTGCAGTTCTTCGTGATGGGGTCCAAGCTGACGGACACAGGGCCCAGCCTCTCCCTGGGCTCAGAGAGGGCTTCTGGAAGTGTGTGGCCTGAGACAAGCCCTAAAGAATGGAAAGGAGGACCCTCACCTAGAAGAGAGGTCAAATTGTTCTAGACTGAAGTAAGATGCACCCTCTCTGTTTCTGAAAAAGTGAAATACCAGAGAGAGAGGGGAGCCGGCAGTCTTGGATGGCACCTGGCAAGGCCTCAGGCTAGAAAGGGCATTGGAGGTGGAGCCCAAAACCTCTCACTTTTCAAAGGGGAAAACTGAGGGCAAGGGGGAGCTGTCAGCTGCCCAGAGTCACACAGGGGTGAGGGCCCAGCCGAACTAGCACCCATTTCCCCCGACGCCACGCTGATGTCTACTTAGGACATGGTATAAAATGAGCTGCCATGACAAGCAGGCTTCTGCTTTGAACAAGGCTCATTTGAAAAATAAATAAATACACCTCCTGTTCCCATTGCTTTTCTTGGTATTCATACAAAACGTTCTGTTTCCCACTGTAATCAGCATATCAAAAACTTGGTGGGGATTACAGATTCTGGGAGGGCTGCAGGCCCCATACAGACAGGGGACAATGTCACCTGAGTGACTGGTGGCTCTCCACCAGGGCATCTCACCAGCACAGTGGCTCTCACCCTCCTGGGGATGTCTTCTCCTGCAGCAGACGAGGCACAGCAGCCAGCACTGGTAGCCCACACACCTGAGGACTTTACCATGCCCATGCTTCTGCTCACACGGGGGCTGCCCAACTGACTCATTTTTCCCTTCATCAGAAATTCTAAGCATAGAAGGAGGAGCTTTGGGGCCCGCATTGTGGCACAGTGGGTTAACGCCCTGGTCTGAAGCGCCAGCAACCCATATGGGCGCCGGTTCTAGTCCCAGCTGCTCCTCTTCCTATCCAGTTCTCTGTTATGGCCTGGGAAAGCAGCAGAAGACGGCCCAGGTCCTTGGGCACCTGCACCCACATGGGAGACCTGGAAGAGATCCCTGGCTCTTGGCTTTGGATTGGTGCAGCTCCAGCCATTTCAGCCATCTGGGGAGTGAACCAGCGGATGGAAAACCTCACTTTCTGTCTCTACCTCTCTCTGTAACTCTTTCAAATAAATAAAATAAACGTTTAAAAAAAAAAAAAAAGAAGGAGGAACTTCACTGTAAAAGTCATCGAGATGGTTCTATGAGAGGCCCCAGTTTCTGCTGTGACTTCATGGGATTCCCCCATTAGGAGGGGACGAGTCCAGACCAGGCAGGGTCAGGCCAGCCAGAAGGCACCAGCCTTCTGGGGACTGACTTTCCCTCCAAACGCCCTAAGAACTCAAAATGCTTGTCCCTATCTCTCCTGTCAAAAGTCGTGGGATGTAGGACAGGCCCTAACCTTCGGGCCTCAGATGCATCACAAAATTCAGCTTGGCAGCCTCACTCGGATGAAGGCAGAGCACTGATCAGCTGAACCCGTCTCTCCCCGCCCCAACAGTCTGTGCTCATTCAGATATCAGGGTTAAGGTCAAAACAGGTGTCAGTTTGGAAGGCACTGACTGATCTCTCTTCATCCCCACGTCTCTAACCTTCTCCTTTGAGATCTCCCCTCCTCTCTTCCTTTGCTTCAAAGCTAAGCCCTTACTCTAGGGAGGGGTGAGGACAGACCAGCATCCCCGCTTCTCTGGCCCTGGTCCATGGCTCTGAACTACCCCCTTTGTGCAATGTCCAGCCCCTCATTGAATTCTCAGAGCACTGAGAGGGGCTGTGATCACCAGGTGCTGCATCCCGTCTCAGCCAGCAGCAGATCACTCCTGCAAGTGACGTGATCCTGACATAACCCCACACGATTCTAACAGAGCTGAAAACTCCTACTGCCCAGGATCTAACTGGACCTTTTCTAGGTCTGGATATGTTCAGACACACAAACACTCACCATCACAGGGCCTACGTGTTCCATGACATGCAGGTTGGTAGCCTGGAGCAATAGGCTGCACCACACAGCTTAGGGTATGCTAAGGGCACGATAAAGCAATCACCTAACAACACATTTCTCAGGATCAGTTCTCATCACTAAGCGATGCACGGCTGTGTTTGGAAACGGGGGCTGGTAGAGGTGCAGGGACTTGTGTTGTGTGTCTTGATCCCCAGATGTGCCCACTTCCTTCCCTAATCTGACACCGCATCATAGTTCTACACTGAATCCGTAGTTCATAAATCTCTGCCCTTCTGCTCCCCTGCCCTCCAGCCTTCTCCACTGGGGCTGTCCCTGACTGTTCCAGCCCGATCCATCAGCTCCCTGCTCCTGTAGCCTCCACTCCCTTATTGCACATCCTCCCCCGCTCTGCACATCCCCAGGGTCCTCCTGCTCCTCCGCCTCAGTGACTCACACCATCAATGAGTCCCCTGTCTCAGGACGCCTGAGGCACCTGCTTTCCCATCACTTTCCCTCTCTGCCTTTTTGCTCTGCAGTGTAACGGAAGGGAACAGAGACTCTAGGCTTCTGAGTTCATCCCATCAGCTGCTTCCAAATCTCACTGAGTCTTTTTTCTCCTAATTTCTTTGTTTGTTCTGTTTTTTGATTCTGTCTGTTCCCTGCCTAAAGCTTCTGTATTTTCCCCTCAACTACTGCCCTGTTAAAAACACCACTTCGGGCAAGCTATGCATCCACCAGGCATGGAGAGAAAGGCACAGTTATCCAGTGGCTGCATCACAACATGCTTACAAGGGAAAATAAAAATCAGGTCATCTTGCTTTCTGAAGAATGCTGATCTGAATGCAAAATTCAGATGCTGGAGTCACACTGTTTACTCGGATGCCAAGAAAAAAGCTTAACCCTTCCCAATTCGGGATAAAGTTCCCCTGGCTAGAAGAACATTCTCTTTTTAAAAGTCCAGAATACGTACAATGTCAATGTCAAACAAAGGGTAGATTAGTTATTTGACAGTGGGGGGGGGGGGCAACCAGGCTCTGAATTTCAAGTGCGGTCTTAGCACAACAGCAACACATCTCAGAAACAGGGGATTCTCTATTCCAAAGTGTCGACGATATTAGAAGATCTGCTCTTTAGAAATACCACTGTTTGGAAACACGGCCATCAACATGAAAGAAGGTAAACCAAGGGAACCTCACAGCAAAAGATCACAGGGAATTCAAAGCATACATTTGGATAAAGAAATTATGGGACATGTACTCTATAGAATACTATACAGCAGTCAAAAACAATGAAATACGGTCATTTGCAACAAGGTGGAGGAATCTGGAAAACATCATTCTGAGTGAATTAAGCCAGTCCCAAAGGGACAAATATCATATGTTCTCCCTGATCGGTGACAACTAATTGAGCACCAAAGGGGAAACCTTTTGAAGTGAAATGGACACTATGAGAAACAGTAACTTGATCAGCTCTTGTGCTGACTGTGGTTGTACAATGTAATACTTTATCCATTTTAGTATTTTTTTTATTCTAGTACTATTGGTTGAACTTTGTAATTAACACACAATTATTCTTAGGTGTTTGAATTTTAACTGAAAAGTGATCCCTGTGAAATATAAGAATAAGAGAGGGAATAAGAGAGGGAGGAGATGTACAATTTGGGACATCCTCAATCAGTCGTGCCCCAAATGATGGAGTTAGAAACTTGCCAGGGGATTCCAATTCAATCCCATCAAGGTGGCATGTACCAAGGCCATCTCACTAGTCCAAGTGATCAATTTCAGTTCACAATTGATCACACTGATAGGTCTAAGAGTCAAAGGGATCACACAAACAAGACCAGTGTCTGCTAATACTGATAGAATGAAAAAGGGAGAGAATGATCCAACATGGGAAGCGAGATACACAGCAGACTCATAGAATGGCAGATGTCCTAAATAGCACTCTGGTCTCAGAATCAGCCCTTAAGGCATTCAGATCTGGCTCAAGAGCCCATGAGAATATTCTAGCCATGGAAAGCCAAGACACTCTGGAAAAAAAAGAAGACCTAAATGAAAGATCTCTGTGAGTGAGATCCCAGTGGAACGAATGGGCCATCAAAGAAGGAGGTACCTTTCTCTGAAGGGAGGAGAGAACCTCCACTTTGACTATGACCCTGTCGGAATAAGATCGAAGTCGGCGAACCCTAAAGGCTTCCATAGCCTCGGCAACTCATGACTAGACCCTAGGGAGATTACTGACGCCATAAACAAGAGTGTCAAATTGTTAAATCAACTTCAGGAGTCACTGTGTACTTACGTCTCATGTGGAATCTGTCCTTAATGTGTTGTCCAATGTGAAGTAATGCTATAACTAGTACTGAAACAATATTTTACACTTTGTGTTTCTGTGTGGGTGCAAACTGATGAAATCTTTACTTAGTATATACTGAATCAATCTTCCGTATATAGATAATTAAAAATGAAAAAAAAAATCTTGGTGTTAAATTGGAAATTGCATAGAAAATTAATCAATTTAAAAAAGTATATCATGTAGGATCTCTGTCCTTAATGTGCTATACATTGTGAATTAATACTATAACTAGTACTCCAACAGTATTTTTCACTTTGTGTTGCTATGTGAGGGCAAACTGTTGAAATCTTTACTTAATATATAGTAAACTGATCTTCTGTATATAAAGAGAATTGAAAATGAATCTTGATGTGAAGCAAGAGGAGAGGGAGTGGGAAAGGGGAGGGTTGCGGGTGGGAGGGAAGTTATGGGGGGGAAGCCATTGTAATCTAAAAGCTGTATTTTGGAAATTTATATTCTTTAAATAAAAGCGTTATAAAAAAAAAAAAAGAAATACCACTGTTTGGGGCCAGCACTGGTTTGAGTCCAGGCTGCTCCACTTCTGATTCAGCTCCCTGCAATGTGCCTTGAGAGCAGTGGACGATGGCCTAGGTACTTGGGTCCTCTGACACCCACATGGTAGACCTGGGTGGAGAGATGCCAGCTCTTTCCTCTCAAGTACTCCTGATTTTTTAATCGGTCAATAATATTATTTGAACTTAGAATCTGTCATAGCCAGAGTACAAACAGTTAACAATAAAGAAGAGAGAGTGCACAAGGATAGTGTTAATCTTGTATTGCAAGTTAAGGACCAACCAAAGCATCATACTCAGAAAAAGCTAAGTCTAAATCTACACAGAGAGAGAAAAAGTAACACGAAAAAAGACAGTCCTGAATCATACCTCTCACAATGCACTTTTCACACTGTAAGAACAGAGGAAGTGTTATCCAAAACTGGAAGAGCTTGGTTCACTTCCTTAGCGCCTATTTCACTGTTTCTAAGGTGAGGAGGACAATGGTATCTTGGGTTGTGGAAAGATATAAAGGGTGGAAGCTGGCACAGGGTTGGTACATGGTACCTGGTGACCACTGCTTCACCGTGAGCTCACTGGGGGAGAACTGTGTGCCATTCACAAAGTACTGGATTCACTGGGGGAGAACTGTGTGCCATTCACAAAGTACTGGATTCACTGGGGGAGAACTGTGTGCCATTCACAAAGTACTGGATTCACTGGGGGAGAACTGTGTGCCATTCACAAAGTACTGGATTCACTGGGGGAGAACTGTGTGCCATTCACAAAGTACTGGATTCACTGGGGGAGAACTGTGTGCCATTCACAAAGTACTGGATTCACTGGGGGAGAACTGTGTGCCATTCACAAAGTACTGGATTCACTGGGGGAGAACTGTGTGCCATTCACAAAGTACTGGATTCAGGAGGAAGCTGCAATCCATCCGATACTTGATACAAAATGGGTAAAAGCACTATCACTTGAAACCCCTGCTGCAGCGGCTAGGACTTACTTTTAATAGTGTGCTGCAGAAAATGTCATCAAGTCTGCATTGGCACCTGCGAATGGAATCTGTTTTCTGCTCAAACGCCAAAGAAGAAGTGAGTCTTCCTACTCACGACACCCTTCATCTGCCACCGAGCAGTGGGATTCAACCCTGCCTGAGCAGAGGCAGGAAGCTAACAACAGAGCAGCCATGCAGGGAGCACGAGAAGAGCAAGCAGCCAGTGTTCCTGATAGAGCCGGAGGAAGCTGCTTCCATGCAAAACAGATAAAATGATGCACTGTAAGAAAATGGAGTGTGTACACTCCCTGCCAAGGAAGACAGGGGTTCTCACACAAAATGCCTTCCACCAACCATGGTGGCAGGTGTAGCATGGAAGAACGATGAGCAAGGGGCTGGCCCTCCCACACCAGGTCACCCAAGTTGACAGCAATTCCTTACCTGGGAGGCTCTCAACCCTGGGGGCAGTGCATGGTCATCTGTGGAAGGTAGTTTTCCATTTCTAAATCAAGAGGCTGGTTGTACTCCAGCCTACCTAAGATCTCTAGGGGTTGTACTCTGCCATTGCACAAGCACTGAACTCCATTATCCTGCTGCCAATCCTCTGTATCTGTCCCACCCTCATTCTCTTTACATCAGGCTTTGACCTTGACACACATCCAGGTCCAAGACCTCTCCACTTCCCCATGTGCTTAGTTAGGGTTCTCCAGAGGAACAACAGGAGATTTCATATCATGGATAGATGGACGGATGGACAGATGGATGGTTAGGTAATTATAAATTGGCTCACACAATCATGAAGCCCAAGAAGTCCAAATATCTGCAGTCAGCTGGAGATCCAAGAGTTGGACTCTAAATCCAAGGGTCTGAGAGCCAACAGAGCTGACGGCGTAAGTTCAGGAGCAGAAGAAAGCAAAGTTCCAGCTCCTGCAGTCGGGCAAGTGAGGCTCCCTCTCACTCAGCCTTTTCCTTCCAGGTCTTCTGGAGTGACGAAGGTTCCCCCAGACCAGAGAGGACCTCCTGCTTACCCAGGATTTCAATTCAGTTCTATCCAGAAACATACCACAGACACACAGAGAACAGTGTTTAACCAAACATCTGGGTACCCTGGGTCCCAGTCAAGTTGAAACACAGAGTAAACCATTGGGGCAGGTGCTGTGGCATAGCAGATAAAGTCACTGCCTACAGCACCTGCATCCCATATGGCACCAGTTTAGGTCCCAGCTGCTTCACTTCTGATCGTCTCCCTGCTAATATGCCTGGAAAAGCAGGAGGAAGATGGTCCAAGTGCTTGGAGACCCACAGGAAGTTCCTGGCTCCTGGCTTCAGACCTGTCCAGCTCTGGTCTTTGCAGCTATTTGGGGAGTAAACCAGGATGTAAGATCTCTCTTCCTTTCTCTCCTTCTCCCTCTCCCCCAATCAATTCTACCTTTCAAATAGTTAAGTAAACATTTTTAAAATACTGACATTCATTCTTAAAGAAAATAAATAACCACAGTGATTCTCCCACCCTACCTGCCCTCCCATCCTCACTCTCACCCTTCTTTCTCCTCCCTCTGCTTTTCCCATTCTTATTTTTTACTAAGATTTATTGTCAGTTGACTTTATACATATAAGATTAACTCTATACTTAGTAAAGATTAACTCTATACTAAAAAAAAAAAAACCCTGTTCCTCAACATTGAGACAAGGGCTATTCAAAGTCATCACATCTCAAAGTGTCAATTTCACTTCTATATATTACCTTTCAGGTGTTCCATTAGTTACCAAAAATTAGGGAGAACATACACTATTTGTCCTTTTGGGACTGGCTTATTTCACTAAGGATAATATTTTCCAGTTGCATCAATTTTGTTGCAAATGACAGGATTTAATTTTTTTAATCGCTGTGTAATATTCCATGGTGTACATATCCCAGAATCACTATGTTCCTAAGGTTGTATTTATGAGATGCATGAAGTTTGTATACCTTAAATAAAAGATTTCTTGGGAAAAAATAAATGAAGCATGCCATCACAGACAATGTGGTTGACCCTCTCACCAGAGTGATAGCTTCTGCCATTCCTACCCAGTGAGACCCAAAATTTGCATTTCTACGCCCAACTGGCTTATTAGCACATTAGGTGAAAAGTTTTCCATTTTTCAGTTCCCCATGGGAACTGAGATAGCTATGACTTCATCTCTCCAACGCCAAGTGAAGCCTCAGAAGAGCCCTTGCATCCTTCAGTTACCTTTGCTCAACCCTCCCCAAATACCCATTGTTCCGCCATATACTACCTTTCTCCTAAACCTCTATCATGGTCCAATGACCTCATGCCTCCCTAACTGTAAATCCAAATACACTCACTCCCACCATTATTTTATTTTCCCTATTTCCTAACCCCGCCCCTATGCCCTTGATAGTCACTATTTTATCTCTTCCTGTCTCGCCTTGAAAATCCCCATGTGAATTCAAACATAGCATTCTCAACTCTCTCCCATGCTTTGACAGAATAAATGTCCCACCCGAAGAGGTCCACATCCTAATTCCGAGACCCGGGACATACTGTTACCTTACAGGATCAGAGAGTCTTTGTAGATGTGATTAAACTTAAGAATTTCAACACAGGGAGATTTTTCTGTACTACCTGGGTGGGTCCAATGTCATCACAAGAATCCTCCCAAAAGGGAGGCAGGACGGTCAGAGCCAAAAAGATGTGATGACAGAACAGAGGTCAGCAAGAGGCAAGAAAGACCTAAGAATTGCAGATGGCCTTAAAGAAAAGAAACAGGCTCTTCCCTGAAGCTTCCAGAAGGAATGCAGAACTGCTGGTGCTGATTTTAGTGCCTCTCCCCTCCCTATTTGTAGGAGTATGAGTGTGCGCTGTTTCAGGCCCCTCAGTTGTCCTAATTTGATGCAGCAGCCACAGGAAACGATTCTATAATATTCTCCTTCCTTCTAAATCCTTCTTTAGTTCACTATCCAATCTCCTTTCCTAATTTCTAAAATTAGTCATCTGACCCCCCCATGTGTACTTCCTCACCTTCCATCTACTCATCCTACTGCTTCCTGTCCCATCCCCATTGACACAGCTTCATAACTTTGTACATACAGTGATTTATTACCAAATGTACTGGAAACCATCTGGTCACATATTATTGAACATGTTCAATGAGTTCACTGAATGGGGAAATGTCTGCTACTTACATATTCACATTGTGAAATCTACAGCTTCAGGCCACCCCTTTCATAGCTTCAAATTATTATGACCACGGCCCTGCCTCACATTCCACAGACACCAGATACGGCCTCAAAGCTGCATTGCCCAACACAAAACTTATTTCCACTACAATGCCCCCATCCCTTATAAAAGACCTCCCACCTATCTGTTCCCATTTGAATTACAACTAGGAAACCAGCCACCCATGTCAGAAATCTAGGAGTCCTCCTCAATTTCTGCCTTTCCTTCAGTCACCGCATCCCATCAATCGTGTCTTATATTCTAAACATCTCTTGAATCCACACACTTCTCTCCATTCCCTATGGTCACTATTTTCTTTGAATTTATCATGCCTGGAATTACCTCCTAACTCATCTACTTGCTTCCATGGGTATTGATCTGTTATCCCCAAGGCAACCAGAGTGATTACTCTAAAACAGAAGTCTGACTACTCCCCTACCCACACCGTCCAGTGGCTGCCTGGAGGAGACAGACTTCAGTGGTCTAATGCATACTTACTCTGCAGCCCCTGTCATTCAGATCTGGACTCACTGCACATCCTAAGCAGCTCCTTACTTCCGTTTCTTCCACTCTTGTTGGCTCACATCCTTCCCACCTTTGTCTTGCAATTATTCATCCTTCCGGACTCAAATCAGGCATTGCCTCCTAAGAAAAACTTTTCTAGACTCTCTCAGGCCTATGTTAGGATCCTTTCTCCCGGCTTCCAGAATGTGTCTGCCAACCCTTGGCACTGTGCCCAATGCATAGTTGACAGTCCAATCAGTGTTTCTAGAATGAATAAATGAATACACAAATTGTAAATTACAGCTGATAAGTACAATAATAGGGATGAGAGAGGGGCTCTGGGGACATAGTGGAGGGGGCATAGAAGCAGCAGCAGAAGTGAGCTTGAGAGGTGACCTGCAGGAAGGAGAGAGAGTCAGCTTCACCACCCTGTCACCTGTGCACCACACAGGGCTCACAGGGCTCGTCAGCTGCTGCCAGCCTCCTGGCTGCATCATGACATCAGAAGGCCATCAACACGGGAATATGGAGCAAGTGTTAGCGTGGGTCTCTTTTCCTCTTCTTCCAAAGCCGCTAATACCATCGTGGGGACCCCGCCCTCAGGACCTCATTAAATCCCAATCACCCCCAAACATCTCCACTCCAAATATCGCTAACATATGAATTTAGGGGTGAAGTTTCCAACACATGGACTTCATGCAATATCGTCACACATAGAAGCTGCATTTACCTTGCACTGCAGTCCACACCGTGGGAAGCCCATCTTGCAGATAAGGCTCACTTGTTCAAACACACCGGCGCACAGGAGAAAGCACTTGGGTAGGCCTGAAAGCATCTTCTCCCACCCAGACTCAACCACACTTAGCATGGCCGTCCTTCTTCCCCCACATATGTTGATCTATTTATAGATGGTTACAGCTTAGGGGGAAGACACCAAATTCCCAATTGCAAGCCGTTTTCTACTCAGTATGTTATACATATCACGGGGCAAATCAGATCCGTCTGTGTCAGCTTCATTTACACTTTGCTCATCAGAATGGCCTCCTGCTCCCTCTCCAAGAGGGCTCTTATATGTCTAAGAAGTCATCTAAACTCTCACAGAGATTGCGGGCTTAAAGAGCAGGGGATTTTGCTAAATATTAATTTGACTCGAGAAAGCTGGATTTAAACCTCAGAAGGTCTGATTCTATTTTTCAATTCTAAATCCCCATCTCAAGGTGGGGAACTCCGTTTGGCTCATTCCCACGAGTCATCGAAGGCGCAGTCCCAAGAGGAGGGACCTTTCCTCCCAAGGAGACAGGGCCCTGACTCGGCATTAGGTTTTGGAAACTCTGAGGAAATCGCATCTATCAGTTGCTTGAGAAAAAAACAAGCCTCCAATCACATCGCTGTATTTAGAATCACAAATCTTTAGGATTGAAAGGGATAATTGAGATCATCTACAATAATAACTACCATCTGTACAGCACTTTACACTTGATAAATCACTTTCACACCCGTTTTCTTATCTAATCCCTGCAGCTATTTTGTAAGAGAGGTACTGTTATCATCACCCTGGAGTCTGTGCCTGAGGCAAAGAAAATTCAGAAAGGTATGGGGAGGACCCAAGCTCGCAGTGACCACTGCAGTGCCAAGACTCAGATGCATGCGCTCCATGGAGGGTTGACCTCTACCTCACTCTCCACCTATCAGGGAGAGACAAGGCCAGCAATGTCCAAACCCTCGCCAGCCTTGCCAGTTATCCTGCACAATGAGTGGTGGGTTAGAGAGCCAAACGCCTCCCTCCCTCCCTAGGGTCCTTGCCACTCTCCTCCATGCCTTTTGTCTCTCTTTATTGAAAGGAGATAGAAAGGGGACAGTCTTATCTCTTCACACTCAAGAAATGACTTCATTGTCTCTGACACTGCAACAGTCAGAAACAGAGATATTCACTGTAATATGTATCTTTCAAATCCTCTTAACACTATAGCATAGACTTTCTGTAATCCATTCTCCTCAAGGAGAAAACTGAGGCACAAGGCAGAGAAATCCCAGCCTTTGTGACATAAATGATCAACAGCTACCAGATCCTTCCACTAAATCCCACTGATGGTATTTGGCTCAGATCCCATGAGAACAATGGGTACAGACAGCAAAGAGGGAAAGGGAGAAAGGAACACTACCATTTTTTTTTTAAGGTTTATTTATTCATTTCAAAGTCAGAGTTACAGAGGCAGAGGCAGAGAGACAAAGAAGTCTTCCACTCGCTGGCTCACTCCCTAAATGGCTGGGCTGATACAAAGCCAGGAGCCTGGAGCTTCTTCCAGGTCTCCCACATGGGTGCAGAGGCCCAAGCGCTTGGGGCATCTCCTACTGCTTTCCCAGGACATTAGCAGAGAACTGGATCAGAAGTGGAGCAGCCAGGACTCGAACCAGCACCCATATGGGATGCCAGCACTGCAGGTAGCAGCTTTACCCACTATGCCACAGCACCGGCCGCAGGCACACTATCTTTAAAGGCCTGCAACTAGGACTATATGACTTGCCTGTTCAGTCAGCATCATCAAAAACTGCAGGAAAATCCTGCACATGCATGAAGAACAAAACAGACTTGGAAGGGGGCTGGTGTAGGGCAGACTCTGCATGTGAATGTGCATAGAGAACTCAGTTTTATCTCTTTCCAGTCTATGCAAACTAAGCTATAAATTAGTACTAATCAGTACCCGTGAGGTGAATTAATTAAAAAGTTATAATTCACAAGAGGCCTCCATTGCTTGATAATGTACCGCCAAAGCTTATGAATATGAGAATTAATTACTTGGCCCAGATGTTGAAGGAATACTTAATTTCTTGAGCTCTTGGTTTGAAGCAGCCACTGATTTTATACAGTATTGAAATGAAGCTAGCATTATTGTGTGTTTACTAAATTATTAACTAAATTAACAAAATTAACAAACAACTGCCATTTCTTTCTTTCCCAAGCTTGTTTATTTAACCCCCTTTTATAAGATGCCATTTCTTCATGAGTTAATACTGATTGCTTTGCTGTACTAAGCATTTTGTACATGTCATTTCATTTCACCCTCACAACAACTATTTAAGACAGATATAGGGATCATCATTCCATAGATACTAAAAAGGTTTTAAAGTGGGTTCGGTGATCTAAGCTGTCAAGGTTACAAACATTAACTACAGAACTGAATATACAAACCTGTGCCTGGCCAGCTCTGCCCATGTGCAAACGAACACCTTGTTCCAAATGAATGCCTTGACAATGCTGATTTACTACAATGTGAACACCAGGATTTTATTCCCATTTGGTTTTGCCTGTCTTTCCTTTGCAGCGCAGGAGTAGACGCGACGCTCAAATTTGCAGGCACACAAGGCCACTTAGTTCCATGCTATGGATTCATATCTAATTTGCTTCTCAATTCTACTTGAACCAAAACCAAACTCTGCCTGCTGTATGAGTATAAACCCAAATTTCAGCCATCGCTTTGAGACAGAGGGAGCAGAGTATCAAATACATAAATGCCCAGGCAGCTGTAGGACAAAGGACACAGTGGAAAATGTAGAATTGTAAAGAAAAAAAGGGTTCCATGAATTTTGAATTCTTAGGATATTTTACATTTTAATAGCATGCTTTTAAACGTTTTTTTCTTTTGTAATATGAAAACACACTTTAATCAATAAAATTATGACAACTTGATGGCATATGGAATTCTTCAATCGCAATCCTCCTTCTCCCAAACTTTGTTCCAATGACCATCTTTATCCAATGTTCTAGAAAAAAGTAAAGTATGAGGGCTCCCTGGTTTTATTCTTCCTACTGTATTTTCTTGTTGTTTTAAATTCTTTTGTTATTCTTGAGTTCAATGCTTTCATCAGAATGTTTTAAGATTTTTGTTGAGGCTGGCTCTGTGGTGCAGTAGGTTAAGCCTCTGGCCGCGGTTCCGGCATCACATAAGGGCACTGGCTTGTGTCCGGCTGCTCCTCTTCTGATCCAATTCTCTGCTGAAGGCCTGGGAAAGCAGTGATAGATGGCCCAAGTGCCTGGGCCCCTGCATCCACATGGAAAACCCAGAAGAAGCTCCAGGCTCCTGGTTTCAGATCGGCCTAGCTCTGGCCATTACTGTCATTTGAGGAGTGAACCAGCAGACAGAAAACCTCTATGTCTCTCCCTCTCTCTCTCTCTCTTTCTCTGAAACTCTGCCTCTAAAATAAATAAATCTTTATTTTAAAAAAAGATTTTTGTCGATTTCAATTAAATTTTTCTGATACATTCCACATGATAGATTCACAACCTACCTTAGTTTCAGAAAAACTCTATTCTGTGCTATTGTCTCTGATTTGTTTTTTAGGCTCAGCAACGGTTCATCACTCTTGCCAGTTTTTATGTCTTGGTCAGTTTTCTCTCTGTGTCACTTACTGATTGCATCCTCCATCCCATTTCCACTGTGCCGTGATGTGCTTCTTTATTTTCTGGATTTTACTTTATCCCAATAAAGGTAATGCAATCTTATTCAGAATACAAGAGAATATCTTGGGACACTTAGAAAAGCTTTATCCTAAAAAATTATTGTAGGGATAAAGCTGTAAGACTAAAGGTGATATTGTGAAAAAGGGAGCAAGAGCAGTAAAATAAGAGGGGGAGTCACGCAACAGAGACAATTTCAATGAATGTTAAAACCACTTCACCCCCTTGCCAACACAGGCAGGCAAATCAGCGGGGCAGAAGAATTTTATTTATTCTTCAGAAGATACATAACCTAAGAGTAAAAACCACAATGAAACTCCTAGTCAAATACTTGGGGGAAAGATAGCACATGAGAGCCTGGGTTTAAATTTAATAACTTAAATTCTAGATGGCCTAAAGATTCAAAAACATAAAATACAAATATGTACATAATATTCATATATATTAGGAATTTTAAAGTATCTCACCAAGGACAAAAGCATAAATATCTGAGAAGTTTCACTCTGTATAAATCAATCAGAAAAAAATCAGTACCCAAGGCAGTGGGTAAAGACACAAATGGAAAGTTCACAAAAAAATTTAAAAAGGAAGGGCCTCCCATACGAGCTCCAGTTCAAGTCCTGGCTGCTCCATTTCTGATCAGGCCTCCTGCTGTTGCACCTGGGAAAGTGGCAGAAGACGGCCCAGGTGCTTGGGCCTTGGCCCACCACGTGGGAGACCTGGCTTAGACTGGCCCAGTCCCAGTCATTGCAGCCATTTGGGGAGTAAACCAGTGATGCAAGATCTCTCTCTCTCTCCCTCCCTCCCTCCCTCCCTCTCTGTAATTCTGACTTTCAAATAGATGAAATAAATCTTAAAAAAAAAAAAAAGAAAGAAAGAAAGAAAAGGAAAAAGGAAAGAAATACAAGTGGTCATGCAGCTTATGAAAAATATTTGACCTCACTGTAGTCAAAGAACTGTAAATTGAAGGAAACTGTTAACATGTCCTCAACTTTAATGTTTTGCCTCATAGTCTCTTTTGTTTTGCATTTGTGAGTCATAAAAAGATATCTGAATGAAGAGACTTGTAAGACTGGACACTGACAGAACTTGCTAAAAGGCTGGTTGGAGAAAGAACACAACATGAGCTAGAATAACATAACTGTGTTCATCACCAAAAATACCAGAGGTAGGGCCAGCACCGTGGCTCACTTGGCTAATCCTCCGCCTGTGGCACCAGCACACGGGGTTCTAGTCCCTGCTGGGGCACCAGATGCTGTCCCGGCTGCTCCTCTTCCAGTCCAGCTCTCTGCTGTGACCCAGGAGTGCAGTGGAGGATGGCCCAAGTGCTTGGGCCCTGCACCCACAGGGGAGACCAGGAGAAGCACCTGGCTTCTGGCTTCGGATTGGCGCAGTGCACCGGCCACAACACACCGGCCATAGCGACCATTTGGGGGGTGAACCAATGGAAGGAAGACCTTTCTCTGTTTCTCTCTCTGTCTAACTCTGCCTGTCAAAAAAAACCAAAAATACCAGAGGTAGTTCTGGACTCAAAGGATGGAAAACTCATCCTGCACTGATGTGGTCAGAGAAGACATTCAGGAAAACTGAGCCCTTGAACTTGACCTTGAGTAAAGCAAAAACCAATACAATGAACTTGGATAGATCATGGCTACCTGCCTCAGGTGACAGAACAGCTGTAAGTTCACACAGGATAACTGAATCGCAGGAAAATGTGCTTGTGTGTCATGCTTTACAGTTCAGAAAAGTTATTCCACGCGTTATTTCACATAATCTCCCTACGGCTTTCCATATTAGGTGACACGGAGGAGGCTACTATCTAAGCTAGAGCTTAGAGCAGTGGAACAATTTACCTGCAGAGGTGCCCGAGTCTCATCTCACTGGGAAACCCTACCTTCCTCATCACCCCTGTTGCCACGTGGAATAAAAATAATGGGCTTTGTGCTTCTGCATAACAGCTGCTCTGAGTTCGAGGACTGGATTCTCATGCAAATTTCAAGTGGGTGTGCTAAGGAGCAACAACTGGCGTTGGGTGTAAATACCCACAGGTGAAAATCTTCCTGAAAACTCCAGCTGCTCTTCCAATCCCTCAAACCCCTGTACATCTGGATGCCTTTCTCGAGGGGATGAAGAGGTGTTGCAGAATTAAACTATAAGAATTGCTGCCAAAAAGCATGGATCTGCAGCCACAGAAACCCAAGTGGGGTTTCCTGGGGCACATGGCCCTGGCCAGGGCAGAATTTGCTGGATGGACACTGCTCTCAGTGGGACTCAGCTTCTCCAGAACTGGGGAGGACACTCTCTAAATCCCTGTCCAAGCTGTCCAAGCTTTTAATTTAAAAAAAAAATACTATTATGGTTACTACTAAAGAAAAAGAATCCCTGTCCAGCCTCCATCTCCACGGGCACCAACCTTTAAGAAGGAAGATGCACATTCAGAAAAACATCACCTAGGATGAGGACCCTGGAAACCATGCAGGTAGGGTAGGCAGTAGCCAGAGAAACAGGGCATGGGGCATGGGGGAGAGAGTGACAGCTGCCTCCAGATGTCTACAGGGCTCCTGAGGGCAGGCTGCCTCGATTTACCCACTGCAGCCACAAACAACAACATTGAAGTCTATTGGTCAAGCTTCCTCCAGGGAATCAGAACTTGGAAAAAAAAAAAAAAAAGCCACCCAAAGGTGAAACAGGCAACTCACAAGGGAGGGAAAGGGAAGGGGAAACGAGGAAACACATTTACTGCTCCCCTGTCTTGAGGCAGGCAGGACCTCCCGTGACCACCTGACTTGCACACTGCCAGCTCTATTTTCCAGGCTGCAGAACTGTAGATCAGGGTGAATCCATCTGAACAACAGCAAGGAAGATGTTTCATCCTCTGCTTCAACACCCTCAAAGTGAAACGCCAGTTCAGGTGTGTTTAAGCATCACAGGTAGAAAGCAGGGCTAACGGCTCTTTATGGTCCTTCCAGCCAGGAAATCTCATGATTCTGTCACGTCTGGGTTCTACTTCCCACCGCCACGGGAGCAGCACGCACCTCAGCAGGTGAACAGGAAGGAAAAGTCCCCCCCCCCCCCAGTTCTGCAGCCAACACTGCACCAGTGCAGGCTGTAACTAGGGACACTGATCGCCTTTACAAACAACGGCTCTCAGACTAAGCCCTCACTTCACAGTGGGGAAACTGAGCCTCGGAGAGGACAATTTCTGGGAAAAGGTCATCTCGCAAGTCCACAGCAAAGGTCCACACCGAGCCTCCTGACTCCATGGCTAGGGCTGCTTCAGAGTATCCCCTCCCTCCAGATTCTTCCTGAATGCAGCCATGCCCTTGTTGGACCTGAGAACAGAGTGCACTGCGTTAGGCAGAAGAGAGGCAGCTGGAGTTTTTAAACCTCCTGTGGTTTAAATTTTTAAAAATAATAGTAATAAATAAATAAATAAACCTGTGCCATCCTGCATGGAACGATGACCACAGGGTTTCCTCAGGGGGCTACCGCCTTCCTAGAGAAGTGTAAGGTCTAGTGAGATGGCATTGGTACATGCCACCTTGATGGGATTGAATTGGAATGACCTTATCTAAATATGATCAGAGTCGGCAAACTCGAAAGACTTCCATATCCTTGGCAACTCATGACAAGAGCCTAGGGTGATTCCTGACACCATAAACAAGAGTGTCAATTTGTTAAGTCAACAACAGGAGTCACTGTGCACTTACTCCTCATGTAGGATCTCTGTCCTTAATATGCTGTACATCGTGATTTAATGCTATAACTAGTACTCAAACAGTACTTTTCACTTTGTGTTTCTGTGTGGGTGCAAACTGTTAAAAGCTTCACTTCATATATGCTAAATTGATCTTCTGTATATAAAGATAATTGAAAATGAATCTTGATGTAAATGGAAGGGGAGAGGGAGCAGGAGAGGGAAGGGTTGCGAGTGGAAGGGAAGTTATGGGGGGGGGGGAGCCATTGTAATCCATAAGCTGTACTTTGGAAATTTATATTCATTAAATAAAAGTTAAAAAAAAAAAAAAGTGTTAGGTCAGAATGTAGGAAAGCCATCAGCCCGATTCTCAGCTCCCTGCGGCCCTGCAGGTGGCTCCAGGCACTGGGACCGCCTTCTGAAAGGCCTCCCTCACCCAGGGAGGTAAGACGCTACCTTGAAGAGTGTGGCCCATTCAAAGGAGTCACCCCAATGTCACATTCCCGCCCAGGGACGCTGACGTGGCTGGCTTCCTTGCAAGGTACAAAGGCCGTAGCGACTTCACCACGCTCAGCACTTTATGCCCCTGGCTGGCTCTTTCTGCTGAGGCTGCAGTATTAAGTGTGTAGTTCTGTAAATTAATTCTTTGAAGATTCACTCTCGTCAGCTACCTTTTCTTATTGCAAAAAGCCACAGAAGGCACTCACTAGCAACGGAATGTGCCACTTTCGTGTGCTCAGAGACTTTGTAATTTAAGACAATGTCCCAAAACCTCCACTCAGCAAAACTGAACAGTTCCACACAAGGAGTCGGAAACATTACATTTAAAATCAATGGGGAAAGTGATAATCCCATTTTGGGCCTGGATAAGGAGGGTCTGGGCCTGCGGTCAGTGGTAAGAAAGGAGGTAGAAGAAAAACAAGCCTCCAGCTAGTGCTCAATGTCCAGCAATCCCAGTTTCTTACTTTCAACCTCCTCCCAGCCTGGATTCAGCAGTCACTCATGCTGTGAGCAAGCCTACGGCTGGCTTGGAGAAAGTGCCACCACAGGGGAGGGCCTGGAAGAATGAGGCCCAGCCTCTGCCCTCCAAGAGCTCACAGCTGAGCCAAGAAAAGACACACAAGCCACGCTGGCCAGGGCAGGCAGTCCTCAGAGAGGCGAGGGTGCCCTGGGAGCAGCTGAGGCTGCAGGGCCCCGACTCTTCCATCCCTCATCTGCTTCATAAGTCTGGACAAGTCGTTTGTCCTATGATGCAACTTTGTCTATTAAAAGGGAAAAAATAAGAAGTTTGTAAGTAGAACCAGCCCTTCAGACTTCTCCAACCTCCAGCTCCCCATGCATTCAGAAGAGCAGTTGCTCCAGCAGAGGTGAGGGGAAGCAGCTCCCAGCCTGGGAAGGGGTGGTGGCCACGGGGATGCGGCACTGGGTTTGGGCACAGCGCTGGTGAGCTGGGCTTGGCGGAGCAGCTGGGATACTGAAGGATCGGGAGCTGAGGTATTGGGAGATGCTCTTGTCAAGACCCACCTGGGCTACCACTGAAGGGAATAAGGAGAGACAGGGGCAGCAAGAAGGAGACAAAGAGGAGGAAAAAAATAATCCCACCTAATAACGCAACAACTCAGCCTGCTCAGCCCCGATTCACAGAGCAGCGCCCTGGCCACCTGAGTCACACACGCAGGACCCAGCCACACCACAGCTCAAACCAAGGGCTCACCAGCACTCAGCCTCAAGTCATGCAGCCTGGACCGCAAGGTCAGCATCCTGCCAATGGTCACATGGTGTCCTACAGGGCTCCGCACAAGTGCTCTCGGCTGTATTAAGGGCTGGCCCACGTCCAGGGCCAATCAAGCAGAAGTGAGCTGTGCTCCGCCCTGACCGCCTGTGGAATCACTCCTTGAACAGAAGCCCACCAGGCTCGTCTGAGCCCTGTCTCAAGTCAGTCTCAACCTTGACCTTCAAGTCACGAACGATCACGAGCCAAGCTTCCAATGACTCAAGGCCAGTTCCCTGGCATTACTCTAGCCCCATTACAACAATCAGGGCCGAAGAAACTCCAGACTAGCTACCACAAGAATGTATTGCCTGCTCCAGCCAACACCTGCCAACAGTCCTAGTCTCCCAGCCTCTGCACGAGGGAGGAGCCCGATGGCAAAGCCAGACAGCTTTCACATGGACAAATTCTCCTTGCTGTGCTTTGTAATTTTCTCTTCCCTGACTCGACTGAGCACCCCCATCACCACTCCCGCCCCTCTACTGCCTCTTTCTCCCTTTCAAAATCCCAGTCACCTCTGCAGAAATCAAAGAAGAGTCTGGTTCAGGCTGGCTGTCTTCCCTCCAGCAGCTGTGCCTCAACAGCCAAACTCCATCCTTGCCACTTTAGCTAGCATCTGCTGGAGAAATCTTGGGTTGTTTATGTGGAGGACTGGGGAAATGGGAATTCTGCTTTGAGAATTCTCTGAAGGGCTAGCGTAGCAGCTAACACCCCATCTGGAAACAGGCGACCTTACTACACTGGATCCATCAGGGGCAGGTTCGTCTGCAAGGGGGCTGTTTGCTCCGGTGCAGGTGCAGGGGAGCTGAGAGAACGAGGCAGTGACTTGGAGCCTGCAGCAGAAGAGCTGCGGCCACAGCCAGGAATGGGAGGTGGGGGAGGAAGAAGCACCAGAGCTGGACACGGTGCAGCGTGTCGCAGGGCAAAGGCCGCTAGGGTGGCTCCATGAGGAAGAGTCCCCAGGCAGGTGTCAGCTGAACTCATGGTCCCCCTCCTGTAGTCGCCTGCTGGACACCCCTTCAACCAAATCCAACCAGCAATCACAGCATGCCCGGCCCTGTGGATGAAGCCCCGCTGGGTTCCACGCCAGTCAGATTCCCAGTGCAGAGAGTGCAGAGAGACAGGGGGCAAAGAAGCATGGGGGTCATCAGACATGGGTGTCAGGTAAAGAAATGGACAAGGCAAGGAGAGCCAGGGAGGGTGGGGAGAGGCCAGAGAGAGAACGAGGTCCAGGGAGGAGTCACAAGGGGAAGACCAAGAAAGCAGGAAGGGAGGGAGGCGGACAGGGCGGGGAAGAGAGTCACGGTCAGCAGGAGCTGAACTCCATCAAGGGTCCTGAACTTCAGGTAAATTAGACGGCAAGTGTGCCAGGCTCTGGAGGGATGCAGTGTTAGCCTGGATGAAGTGGATCAAGGGGCTTCCAGCTGACCACCCATCGTTTTAGAGAAAGGAGATTAAAACATGGAACTCAAGAGGGCTGCTGATTTCTTTTGCTCAATTATCTAAATATCCTCCAGTCTTGCTCCTCAACCTTCTGCCAAGTAAGAGTTTGCAGCCTGCGTGCCTGGAAGACACAGAAGGTGCTTAGTCACTGGGTACGGCGCCTGAGTTTCAGATTAGGTAGAATTTTGAAATCACTTAAAAAAAAAATCTGCCTTCATTATTTGGCAATAAGACGACCTTGACAAGGAAAAGGAATGTTCTTTTCTAGCCCACAAAACTTGGGAAGACCACTCACTTCCTTCATCACCTCCAAAAGAATCCATTTGATCTAAAATCTCCCTCACAGTCTCTCTAAAATGGGGGAGCAAATGACAAGAAGGGGAGCAGCGGAGAGCTAACTTGCAAACTTTATTAACCTTGAAGCTTTTGGGCTCTTGTTCACCAAATAATAATAATAGTTTCCCCTCCTATGTATCCAAAGAGTTACACTGTGATCACAGTCTAGGTTAATTAAAATCAAAGATTTGCTGATGTTTCCATTTCCGGAATTTCCAAACAAATGCTTCAGAAAAGTTGAGCAATCCCATAATTACTCATAATGTATTTTATATACCAAAGGCATCTCATGTGGGCTTTGTATTTCGTGAATAATGGCACTGTTGTTTTGAGTGAATAATACTTCAGTTAACTCCATTGTTACTAAGTAATTTGCACTTCGTTAGAAACCCAAGAAGGTCATTTGGAAATGTGTGCATTGAAATCTGCCATACCTTGGTTACACAATATGCTTCTCATTATTGCACAACGTCTTGAAGAATGGAACTAATAAAGCTGATATTTCATGGTGTAGTGTGCAGACTAGCAGTTTGATGTCGTGTCGGAGCTCATGGGTCCTTTCCTACAAGTTACAGATAAATCTGTTCAGCTGGAGGAAAAGACCACCCAGGCTTTAACTGTGCAGGTTAGGTGCAAAAAAACTCACAACTCTTTTCTCCCAGAAGGAAAGTAACCAATTGACACATCTCTGAAGCAACCATGACAGAGCCAGAAGTCGACCCATTCAATTCCTAGTCTAGGAAAAGCATGAATTAATCTAGTTATGTCAGTAAGCACCATGTGGCAGTCATCAGGGAATCTTCAGAGCAATGGTTTTGGTTTCGTGTTCCTACGTAGTCAGTGGTAAACGCAAGGCTGCATCCTCTGGGGTCTGCACGATGGTGCATGAGCAGAAGAGCTCTTGCACAGTCCCTGGGTGCCCTGGAGACGGGCAAAGTGGACCTGTCTGTGCGTGGGAAAATCAGCCAATTGTGAGTCTCAGAGCCAGGGTTTTACCCAATCGTCAGGAAATCTTGGGGGCCACGTAACCTCTCCTACCCAGCAGAACCCAGAGAGAGCTTCTCCAGTCCTAAACTGAATGGGCACCCCTCTCCCTTCTCTGCAGCCCTTCAGCACAATCAGCCTTCATCATCCATCTGTCCAGGATTCATTTATGGACCCTGACTGGCGGCGTCCTGCCCACGCCATGCAGGCGGCTCACAGACAGATCTCACCCCCACCACGCACAAAGCTGGACACAGGGAAGCCATTCCTGCTTCCTTATGTGCCTCACTTTCACCCCCTTCGGCATGGCAGCTCTTACAGACGAGGAAAACAAACGCAGAGAGAGGAAGGTGCTTGTCCAAGGTCTGCTGGTCTGGGAGTCACAGAACTGACGCAGCAATCCGGGTCTTTCTGAACACGAACCCCTTGGTTCCAGACAAGGGAGCCTCAAACTGGAGCAGGAACCGTTTTGCCATGGGCCATAACAACATGACTGGAACCACAGCCCCAGCACTGCCCAGGACACTCAGGCAACCCTAACAGCTGGTGCTCATGAGCACTTACGGTGTGCTGGTGCTGCCACGAGCACCTTGAATGTTGTCCACACATGGTTCAGCACTCATAGCAATCAGAACAGTCACTAGTGTTACAATAATCCACGAGGCAGTGGGTAAAACGAGGCACAGAGTGGCTAAGTAATTTTCCTCAGGTCACACAGCTAGCCAGGGAGTCCGGCTCCGGAGTTGGCGTTTTCAGGTTCTGCAGTGTTCTGTTCCAGGTACATACCATCCACATAAGGGGCCTTCACAGACCGATACAAACAGTCATTACTGACCGCATGCTTCCTGGAAGCCAGCACTGGACAAGCCCTAGACATCCAAGATCAGGAGAGAACATGGTACTTCCTGCATCAGAAGGCGGAGCAGCAGGGAGAGACTCACAAAGAGCCATGAAGGGAAACAGGTGAGTAGACAGGTGACCCAGAGGGGAGGGCAGGGGTCGTTTTCAGATGGAACGGCAGGAAATGCTTCCTGGCTCTACTAAGCAAGGAGATCCGGGACTCCAGAAACCTGTAACTCAGACTCTCCCCTCCCCGACTCATCTCTTCAGCCCGAGTTTGCACCTCTGCTGGGGACCTTGCCAGCTGTGTGGCTTTGAGTCCATTAGGCAGCTTCTTAAAGCTACGATTTTCCCACCTGTGAAGGGAAGTGACAACAGCACCAAGTTTGTAAGTTGTGCTCATTAAATATAACAGAGAGGGGCTGGTACTATGGCACAGTGGGTTAAGCCACCATTTATAATGCTGGCATCCCAAATGGGAGCCAGTTCCAGTCCCAGCTGCTCCACTTCCAATCCAGCTCCCTACTAATGCACCTGGGAAAGCAGTGGAAGATGGCCCGAGTTCTTGGGCCACTGCACCAACACGGGAGACCTGAAAGAAGTTCCTGGATCCAGTCTGGCCCAGACTTGGCCATTGCGGCCATTTGGGGAGTGGACCAGCAGATGGACGATCTCTTTCTCTGTGTCTCTCCTTCTCCCTCTCTGCAACTCTGCCTTTATAATAAATAAATAAATCTTTTATAAAACAAGAAGGAGAATGCAGAGAAGGTCCCACAGAGTCCTGCTGCACAGCAAAAACAAAGGTTTGCATGAGTCCCAGCTGTCAGGGACTTCAAACAGCAAAGCATTACTTCTCGCTCAGGCTGTCTGTCCTCATGACCTCCCAGAGCCTCTGCATCTAGGACTTCCCTGATGGCGGGGACTGGAGAAAGCAACAGGCATCCCACACGGGCTCTTGAGGCTTCCGCCCAGACATAACACAGTCTCTCTGTCCATGTGCTATCATACACTGCGAGTTGGAGACCACCCCTAACTTCAAGGATGCAGGGAAGTTCAACTCTACCGAGTGCCTGGAAAAAAAAGAAATACTCTAGGACAGCACCAGAGATAACCATGGGAATTTATGGAAAGGTGCTGTGAGCCACGGACACCATCTGAGCCATGCCGCAGAGGAGACATCCCACTTAGCACAGCTGCTTCCTCCTGAGAGTCCAGATGCAGCCGCCCTGCAGGTGCCAAGGCACTTAGGGGGCTCCTCACCCCATCTTGCCCACACTTCCCGGCACTTCGGCACCAGACATCCCCCCAGTGCACTGCTGCTCCAAGCTTCCCTTTTCACCCTGTACATTCACGTAAATTTCACATCCTGCTCTGTTGCATCTCCCTGTGTGAGTTCATCTCAGAATCCATGCTTAGCCAAGCAGAGCTTGTGCACAGCTGACCTTGTGATTTTTGCCTCACTATTAGCCCATTAGATGATGTTCTGGAAAAGATCAGAAACAGGTCCCTCCAAGTCCAAATTATTGCTGAAATGTTCACAAATTGCCAAAATCTTTAATGCCATCACTTCCTACCTTAGATGTCATCTCTTTTCTGGATGAAGTCACCATCTGCCATTGGCTGAGAGCCTGTTAGGTGTCCACCCGCTGCTGACCTCTTCTCATTCCTTACGCTCGCAGCAGTTCTCAGAGACAGGAACATCAAGACAGAGATTTCTACTAAGGCTCTAAATGACTGTAAAAAGCCATGCAGCCTGGCCAGAGAAGGAATCTGAACCCAGTTCCGAGTGGCTCTCAATCCCCCGACACTCACCCAGAGATTTTTCCACTCCAAGTATGTTCCCCTCCAGCTTCAGCTACGAGAGCAAACTCAGATCTCCATCACTGAGAAGAGACCCTCCACACTTGAATTTCAACAGCAGAACCTTATTTCGGCTCTTTCAGGGCCAAACGTCACCAGGCGAGCAGCAAGAGGAAGCACCTTGGGAGGCGGATGCAGGTACAGCCTCGTGGTGGTCCCACCCACTCTGAGCAGCATCTGGTCACACAGCATCCTCACCAGCATCAGGCCTCGAGAGCTCCCCACCCAAGTCACCGTCAGGATGATGGGAGGAGAGGGCCAACTGTCAGCAGAAAAGCCTTGGGTGCGTACAGGGTGCCATTTCTCCACGGGCTCCAGAGGCCTGTGCTGATCAGCCTTGTCAGTTCAATAGGGGCCCTGGAGGCAACCTCCCTGGGGCTCAGCTGCAGGGGAAGACGGCACGAGGGAGAAGCAGCTCCACCTGTCAGCTCCAGTTCCAGAGACAGACAGCCCTTCCCAGCTCGGTTCTGCAAAGTGGCAAAAACACCACATTTCATGTTGTTTGAAGAGATGGATCAAAAATGACATTATAAACGTGAAAGAGATCAATGTTACAAAACAAAATGGAAAGAAGAAATTGCTTCAACAGTGGAAAGCCCTAAATCCCCACATGTATAATTCCCCCAACAAAATTAAAAGGCCAGTGACAGCCTAAAGGGGACAACACTTGTAAGTTAGGTAAAAAATGTGTCAGTAACTTTAACACAGGGTAGTTTAAACAATGTGACTTAAAAATAACATTTTTTTCCTTAAGAAAAAGGACATTCACAGAAGTCAAATAGCCATGAAGCCCTTATGAAATGTTTATCCTTACTGGGAAACAGGAATGAAAATTAAAATAAGGTGCCTTTTTTAACCTAATTGATCTTTTGTTTTAAAATCAAAGTTGATGTCCTGAAGGAGGCACAGAGGCCCTTTCCCTCAGCGCTGCAGGAAAGCATTCCAGGAAAGCAATTTACCAAGATGAGTCCCAGCTCCACTCCTGCCGTCTCCTTTGATCCTATAATTCACTTCTGGGAATCTATCCTAGGAAAATCACCAGAAATGTGAAAAAAGGCTTATTCTGGAATAGTCAATATGATGTTATGCATACTAGCCACCCTAAACAGCAATCAATCAATCAATCAACAAAATACAACAGGTACTAAAAAGTACCATATTTTCAAAAATAATGTGATGACGTGGGGAAATGCTCATACTATAATACCAGCGAAGAAAGGCAGGCTCTGACACCACTCATGTAAAAGAAAATATCACTCACACAAACACACACACAGATAGTGATCTGCAGCCTAGCAGAAGGCCCACACCAGTGCCTGACCATGTTGGCACCTTGGACCCAGACTTCTCATTTTTAAGATTATTTATTTGAGAGAGATTATTTGAGAGAGAGAGAGAGAGAGAGAGAGAGAGTGCTTCCATCCTCTGGTTTACTCCCCAGATGGCCACATGGCTGGGGCTGTGCCACGTCAAAGCCAGGAGCAGGGAATTCCACAAATTCCACACTCACTCAGCTATGTCCTGATCATTGATACTTCTGTGAATGCCCACCCGGGGTTGATGTGACTGACATATTATCACATAAATTACCAATATTTCCCCTTAAAGTTGCACTTTTAATTCTGTTTGGGGATTTTTTTAATTAGCAGAAGACAGACAGGAAGGTGATATACAAAACTGTTAACTCTATGGGGCCCTGCGCTGTGGCATAACAGGTGGGGCCACCGCCTGCAGTGCTGGCATCCCATATGGGCACCGATTCTAGTCCTGGCTGTTCCACTTCCGATCCAGCTCTCTGTTATGGCCTTGGAAAACAGTAGAAGATGGCCCAAGTCCTGAGCCCCTGCACCCACGTGGGAGACCCGGAGAAAGCTTCTGGCTCCTGGCTTCAGATTGGCTCAGATTGGCACAGATTGGGGAGTGAATCAGCAGATGGAGGACCTCTCTCTCTCTCTCTCTGCCTCTCCTTCTCTCTCTGTGTAACTCTTTCAAGTAAATAAATAAATCTTAAAAAAAAAAATTGTTAACTCTGAAGAGTTACAAGTAATCATTTTTCTTTTTTTAGATTTTTCTGTACTTCTCAACTTTTGCAAACTCACATAAATAATCCAATAAGTAATCAAAAATTAGAGTCCTGGAAGCAAAATGTGATAGACTGAGAAATTTGCCACAGATATTTCCCTCCCAGCACTCAAGATTGATGTCAGATACCGACTCATGTCCACCAGTGGGATGCTGGCAATTGTGATAGACTTACACGTAAGGAGCCTGCCTTAACTTGATGCACTCTGAGTCCTGTGACAACTCACCCATCAAAGAGCCTGCGTTAATCTGTTATTTGATGAGAGACACATGGCCCAGTTACCCTGCTTACCCCAGCCCTAAGCCAGCGAACAGAAGCTGCCTACTCAACCAGCAGCTGACCACAGATGTATGAGTGAGCCTAGCCAAAATCAGCCAAAAACCACCCAGCTGAGCCCAACCCAAACTGCCAAACCACAGGATCATAAAATAAATAAATTGTTGTTCTTTTAATCCACCGAGTTTTCAGATAGTGTGCTATGCAACAAACACTAAATGATATAGGAGGATAATTATGCTATCATAGTAAGTGGAGAAATCTTGGCTTTCACTGTTGGGCACACCAGCTGACTTTTCTGTAATTCAATTTTGTGACCTATTACAGAGAGTTGTGACAACCAAATGAACTCATCTGCATGAGAGCAAATGACACGTGATAAAACTCAATAAATATGAGATGAACATGGATTACTATTATTTGTCAGTAATTGTTAGGTAGAAAGCGGTATTTAGAAACATGAATAGGTGGTGAATTGTGATACATCCATCTCCATAGCTCACAAGCTGGCTAAAAATACTGTTTTCATACTCCAAGGGTTTCATTATTATGAGCAGCAGATACAGGGTAGTGATTTGGGAGCTTGAGTTGTACTTCCTATTATGGGATAAGTGTTTTGTCTTCCTGCCCCACAAATATGCATATGTTGAAATCATGAATGTGGACAGTAGAACCTCCTGGATGGCACTGAGTCCTTCTGAGAAGAGGTCTCTTGTACCAAGTGAGGACCGCAGGAGGCAACCATCAGCAGCCTGGCAAAGGGCCTGCACCAGAACCTGACTATGCTGGCATCTTGCTCTCAGACTTTTTTTTAAAGTTATTTATTTTAAAGGCTAAGGGACAGAGAGAGGTAGTCCATCCTCTGGTTCACTCCCCAAATGACTACAATGGCTGGGGTTAGGTCAGGTCAAAACCAGGAGCAAGGAATTCCATCTGGATCTCCCACATGGGAGAGGGAGGCAGAGGGAGGGGCCCAGACACTTGGGTCACCTCCCACTGCTTCCCCAAGTACATGAGCAGGAAGCTGGATCTGAGGTAGAGCAGCAAGGACTCAAGCCTGTGCTTATATGTGTGCAAGAATTTCAGGTGGCAGTTTAACCCACTGGGCCACAATGCTGGTTTTGTCTTAGACTTGTAGCTTCCCAGTCTACAGTCCTGGATGGACCAAGACAAAACCTAGTGCTGCCAAGGCTTGGAATATGACACGCGTGCTTTCCAGGTTCCAACTCACTCCTCAGTGGAGCCCCTAGGTCTGATCCAGCTATACCAGTGCCACAGGAATGCTTTAGGCAGGGTTATTCTAGGTCTAAAGCTTATAGCCCAGCCTCTACATGATACTTTACAAACTAGTGTCCACCCTACTTTTCTCACTATACACTTAGCACTGTAGTCAAATAAAACAGATGGGTATTCTAGACAGGCAGCCAAGGGCTAGACTCTGCTTCTGCTGTGGATGAACTCAAGAGCGCCCCACCTAGAGACAAAGGGTCCGTGGTCATCCGCATGCGCATGTCAGTCAACCAGGGCTGGAAGCCAACCCTAGCAGCAGGAATAGCCTCCCAAGCATCTGCAGGGCAGCACCCAACATTCAACACAATCCCAAGGAGAGGGAGCAGCTTCAAGCCAAGAGCGAACCACCAGGTAAAGGGGGCCTGGAGCTTCAGTGTTGTCTGCTACAGTGCACCCCCTGTTCCAACAAAACATCCTTGCTTCTCAAAACAAGTTCCATCAGTTTAGGCAGGATTCTGGCTGCCTACCGTCTCTGGGGAAATACAGACGAGAGCCCTTAGCAGGATGACCACTGGGCCCTGCTGCTGCCCTGTCCCAAGGTTGTACCTCAAACTCTTGAGCTCTGCATCCCATCACCCACATTAAAACTCCCCCCACATCAGCAGCCAGGCCTGCTGATCTACGTGGATTTCCTGAGGAAGAAGGGACCCAGGGTGTCACCTGAGGGGCTCCGCGCCCTGGTTAGCGTTCTGTTATGAGACCACAACTGTGGAACCTGCCCACTCACTGTTAGAGTTGAAGGGCGAGAGAGGGGACCAAGAGACACCCAAGGCGTCCCCTCGATGCAAACACAGGTCCCCCGCCCTCACCAGTACGTGTCCCCTCAGGATGAGTGGGGCCAGTCACTCCTCCCAGCACAGTAGCTCCTCTCCCTGCCTGGCACCCACCAGCATAAGGAGCTTGAAAGGAGGCGGCATGCAGGGCTTTAGGTGTAGCGAGCACTCCTGCTATAGTCCCCGATGGTCGCAGCTCGCTCTGGGACTAAGAGTTCGAGACCATCAGAGCCTAAAGTTGCAAGGATAGACAAAAATCCCCAAGGGTCCCTAGGTCCCTCATCTCTTAGTTTCTGGGTGCATATAATCTAGCTATTCCACAGCACATCTCACTCCAGGGACTAGACCTGCGTCGGTCTTCTCACTCCTCCTTTCTCAGGGCTCCTGAAGAGCAGGGGCTATTTTTGTTGACCGCTGTACACGTAATAATTCACATTGCTGAGCAAATGGTAGGGGTGGCAGATGGAGGAGAAATTTGCTGAGACCATGCATACTGTGCCTCTGCAAAATGATTCACTGTCCTCAACAAAACACCACGACTCTGGGACAATGGGTCAGAATGGCAAACTGGGAACATCTCTGGATACTTGCACTTTTTAAAATGGCTGTGCAATTGAGCTGGCCATGTCTGGGAAAAAAATAAAAGCAGGAGCAGTATGTGTTGGGACGGGGGTGAGGAAGGAGGGGGCTGATTTAAAAAACCAGGATGTCCAAAAGTCTCAAACCTAGAAATCAGCAAAACTCCACACTTGGAAACCAAAGCAGGGTGATCATCACCTGGGGCCGTGGCTGTGGGCAGGTCTGTGTCCCCAGGACCCCACAAGCTATTCAGGCTCTGGGAGTGGAGGAAAGGGACAGAGAGACTGTGTTGTGTTGGACAACAGCCAGCTCCCTGGCCACAGCCACCCCTGAATATCCTGCCGTGGTCAGAAGGGGGCTGGAGAGAAAGCAGACACAGGACTGGGAAAGGTCTACAAACCACAAGAGTCTGCGGAATAAGGCCTAGAGGCTGCCCAGTGATGCAATTCGCAGAAGAAAGAAAAGGCCCAAAGGAAGAAGAAAGAAGCCTGCCATCCTACCCTGGAGCAATCATCCCCCAGCGCGACCTTCCAGGAATCTGCTGATAGACACAGTGTTTTGTGTGACTTTCTGCCTGGGACCTGGAATGACTGACACCTCCCAGAGAAGGGGAGAAACGAGCTGGTTATGGGGAGTCTGGCACTGGGGTGGTAGGAGGTGCGTGGCCTTGGTTCCAGGTGGGGAGTTGGGTGCCCTCTACTGGTGGCAAGGGGAACCACACTCCACCCTGCTCTACCCCAAGGAAGTGTGAGGGAGCGCAGCTTGGTGTTCCCTATCTGGCAGACACAGCCAGGCACTTCCGCAGGCCTCCTGTCCCTTGCAAACTTGACACACCTCTTAGGTAACCGCATCTGGGCCTGTTTACACATGGGGAAAACACGTTCTGAACTCACAGGGGCTGGAGCTATTCTGGAAGATGAATGCCTGCTGAGTGGTAAATCAGGCTTGGGTGTCTGTCCTCCTGTCCTCCTGTCCTGTACCTGCAGGTCTCCAACAGAACAGGGAAAGGGAAGCCAAAGGGAGAGCATAGTGGCTCTGAGGGCAGAGGCCCCCAGGAAACGCTCAGGGCACGCCATCCTGCTGCTTTCCATCCACAACACTGCAAACTGACCCAAAGCTTTTTCAGCCTAGCACATGGCTGTCCTGGGAGGGCCACAGAAGGAAGAAAGAGGAAAGCCCAGCCCAGCGGGTCCGCCTAAGGCACAGGTGCACCCATAAGAGTCAGTCCTCAGGGGGTGGACTTGCCCGTGTGTTCCTTTTCTGGGGCTGTGAACACCACAGGCTGGGTGACTTACAGGACAGAATGCTACTGCCACAGTGCCTCCTGACGCCCATCTCGTTAGCTCACAGGTGTCAGCCCTGCCATGCCCTCACGGGGTCTCTCCTCTGTGCTTGCGCAGCTGGTGTCTCTGAGGGCACCAACGTCCCCTACTTATAAGGACTCCAGTGAGATCGGATGAGGACCCACCCTAAGGGCCCCCTTACACCTTGACCTCCTTTCATAGGCCCCATCCCCAAAGGCACTCCTATCTTGGGGGCCAGAGGGGTCAGGCTTCGTTGTATGAATCTGGAGGGCAGGGGATGCACTTCAGCCCCCAGACCTGGCTCAACAGGAACAGCCTGGGTTTCTTGGACCCTGCCAAGCCTGGGTCCAGGATGCCCTCAGAAGGGAAGTGTGGCTCCCGCCCATCCCAGAGATGCAGTCCCCACATCCACCCAGCACTCAGGAGGCAACAAGACAAAGGCCTCTCTGCAGGTGTCCCCGCCTCACCCCAGCAAGCACATCGGGGGTCTGCTTCACCCCTGGGTTTGCTCTATTCCCTGAGGGCATCTAGTAAGCCCCTCAGCACAGGGGCTCCAGGCCCTCCGTTCGACCCCAACTGCCCACCCTAGCCTCATGTCCCACGGGGGCTCACAGGACCCCAGCCACCTGCACACCACACTGTGGGCCTGTGCTTGGAGCCGTCCCCGAACCACAGCTTGCCTCCTTCCTCCCTGACACGCGCTGGTAGCCGATTACGAGCTCTGCAGCAACACATGTGAAGAATCATGGCCAGGGACAGGGGGCGCCTGGGATGTGCTGGGAGCAGGGGCAAGTGGAGAGAGCGGATGTGGAGTCAAGAGGACCGGAGTTCCAAACTCGCCTCCATGGTTTCTGCCCGAGCAGGCCGGGCCCAGCCACTTCCCTGCATCCCTGAAGTAAGTTCGTGGCCCTGTGTGGTGCCTTGCTGTGGCGATCAAGTGAGATTCCACTAGAGCAGAACACTCATGCACAACACAACCAGAGCCCCAGCGTCCTCCACATGTGGTTCCCCTCTGCTTCTCTTCCATCAGACAGGAGCCTGGAGAGCAGGAGTCTCGCAGCATATGCCCCTCCAAACAGCAACAGGGGCGAGAGCCACCAAAATCAGCCCTGGGATTCTACTGCAGCCCAGAAGCAATTTCTAAAAATGACCCAACAGACCCTAAGCTGCCACTGCTGACAGTCACATGCCTGTCACATGCCAGGCCCTGTGAGAACCGTTTCCCGGTTCAGTCCTGGGCCGGCTCCAGAAGGCAGAGCTTTCGATGCGTGAGTGACAAACCTGTCACCAGGAGCTGGAACTGGCTCCCAAGGAAACAGATCAACCCTCCTTGGCTCGCAGGCACAGGTCCAGGGAGAGCTGGGCACACGGCTGCAGCTGGGGGCAGCTGCGCCCGTGCACACTCGCCCGATTGTGCAGGAACAGTATTCGCTCTGAGCTGCACAAAGCTGCGTCCGCCTTCCTCTCCAGGCGCTGCCCAGGGAGCCTTTCCAGGGGCCCTTCGGGGACAGCGGGGACTGTTCCCAAAGCAGCCACTGCAGGGCCACCAGGGCTTCCCACGGTCTCCTTTCAGCTCTGACATCCAAGGAATGCGATGTCAGGTGACGCCTGAAAGAATGGGACATCTGCAGCCACCTTTTTGCGTCTCGTTTTCTTTGTGTGAGGCCCCTCTTTGGCCCATTTGCCATCAGTGACAAACACAATCTGTCCTCTTCCTAGAGAAAGGGCAGAGAAGTGTTGACTGTCAGAGCCTTAAAATTTACCTAAGCCAGTGGTTCTCAAGTTCGGGCTCTGCGAGCACCCTCCCATGCCCCCAGACTTGGCGCATTCGCCCCCGGCGCTGCTCATCTGCTACCTGGAAACATACCCGGTCTCCAAGGGTGCCTTGCCTGAGCGAAGCAGCTCTTCAAGTAGTGCCTCTTGCTTCCCTCATCTGCCTCTCCTCTCACCGCAGAGCAGTCCAGGTCCTCGGCCCAACAGCAGGGCAGAACCTACAGCAGGATCTTCAGCACAGGGCTGGGACAGACCAAAGTGGCCTGGCACTGGCACCGGCCTGGACTCAAGTCCCTGGTCAGTCACACTCAAGGCTTTCATTCCCCACCTTGAGGACAATGAGCCTGATGAGAATCACGGTGCCTGATACCAACAGATGCTCAATAGACCATCATCACACTATTACAGCCACTACTTCACCCTGGTCCAAGGGTGGTGCTTCTTCCCCTCTCCTACCCCAGCTCTATTCCTGGGCCAGGGTCACCTGGGCAGTATTTGGTTAGATCTGAAGGGCTCAGTGCAACAGAAAACCAGCAGTGTCACCTCCTACCGGGGGCAGCCTCCGGAGGCTCCTCTGCTGATGCAGCAGAAGCTGACCATTCACGTAGACAAAGGCTACAGTCAGTTCCTGAATTCTGTCTCTGAGCAGTCAAGCATTGAAGGAGCCCTTTAAGCCAGGTCAGCTTTCACCCACAGGGTCGTGCCCACTGCATTCAGAACTGGCTACCACTTGGCTGTCATCAGGGCAGAAGGACCATCGCGCTGGGTCTGCGCAGTCATGGCCAGGATGAGGGAGCCCACAGAGATGCTGGGGGCCCTGCCGCTCAGAAGAAGACTACAGGAGCAGTCTCTCAAGAACACAGGGGTTAATAAACAGGAGGCAGGCTTTCTCCCAAGGGAGGTTTCATACCAGGGAGGAGGCAGTGTGCAGAGAAGGAACACTGAACTTGGTAGACAAGGTGGGTGGACAGTGGCTCCAAAGCACCCCACATGGTCTAGCCTGGAGAATGCACATCTCACTCAGCTGCCAAAGCACACGACCGGCCACAGACAGCCGGAGAACCACATACAGTCAGACACGAGCATGCGGATATGTGAAACCTGGTTTATGACTTTGTCCTTTCCTAACTTGGGATTTATTGTAGAAATCGCTTGTTTTGGTCCATTTTCTGTCACACTAGCAAAATACCTTGGGCTGGGTTCTTCTAAAGACAAAAAAGATTCAAAAAATAAGCTGAGGGGCCAGCGCTATGGAGCAGTAGGTTAATCCTCCACCTACAGCGCTGGCATGCCATATGAGCACTAGTTCTAGTCCTGCTGTCCCTCTTCCAATCAAGTTCTCTGCTGTGGCCTGGGAAAGCAGTAGAAGATGGGCCAAGTCCTTGGGCCCCTGCACCCGTATAGGAGACCAGGAGGAAATACCTGGCTCCTGGCTTCAGATCAGCACAGCTCCAGTCATTGCGGCCATCTGGGAAGTGAACCAACAGAAGGAAGACCTCTCTCTCTCCCCCTCTTACTGTCTGTAACTCTACCTCCCAAATAAATAAATAAAATTAAAAAAAAAAATAAGCTGAGAAAATGTTAAATGTAAATATTAAAATAAACCAAGCACTTTAGAAAAAAGTAAAAAGATTCAAAAACTGGACTGTACCACGTGCTTAGGCTCTGGTGAGGGCCTCGCAATGGATGAGATTACAAGGGCGGCAGCAGGTGCGCGTGTTCACGGGGTGAGACAGGGAGTCAGAGAGATTCAGGGGCCAGCCCCACTATTTCTCACGTCTCTACAGGGAACAAACCAGGGTCCCCTGAGAACCTCATTGATCCCTTCCAAAGGCAGCATCCCCAGGAAGCTAATTACCTCCCAGCAGCCCCCATTTTTAAAGGTCTCCCCACATCTCAACATCAACACCCCACGCTTCCAGCACATGAGCCTTTGACACACTCAAGTCACATGCAAACAACTCACTAACAGTCCTAGCAATTACTTGCGTGGCACCTAGTAGGTACAGCCACTGTTCCAAATGGATACATACATACAACTTATTTAATCTGTACCACAACCAACACCCACCATTCTTGTTCTAAAGATGAATGAACAAAGGCACCAAGAAGTGAAATAACTTGCCCAAGGACACAGGAAATCAGCCCAGCAGGCTGGCTCCTGAGTCATAGTTTCAACCTCTGCTTACAACTCCTGGGGACCGACCTCCACATGTCACACTAAGGCACAACTACTGACTTACTGGCTGGTCTGTACCTGCCACTTTCTCCAGCAGCAGTCTACAAACTCCTCAAAGTCTGTGACTTGTTCACTGTACGGTCATTAACTGGGCATCAGCTTAGTGCATGCTTGGTGTAAGGAGTCTGCAGCAAATGTCAAAGAAACAAATGCCACCAATGAAGAGAGTTCACCTAGCACTTGGGGGGGAAATATAGAGGAAGGAGATCCAAACCTGGCTGATCACATGCTGAGTCAGGAAGTTTATATTATACTTTTAATCTGCAGGATAATTAGAAATACTAGCCCTAATTTACAGATGAGGAAAAAACTCAGGAACATTAAATAACACACCCAAAGCCGTTGTCCTGGTATCCATCAGTGTAAGAAGAAGAGACTGAGTGGGAAAAAAGTTTAGTGGATGTTTTTTCTAGAGCATCCTTCCAAAGGTATCTGCGCATTTTTGTGCTGTTTCATTTCTCTGCAAGTTTTAGGAAAGTGACGGTGATTCAAATAATTCTTGCACCTGGAAAACTCAGTGATTTAGGTGCTTGGAGATACAACTGATTAACACTCTGTGGACATCCACTTGCTTTGCATTTACTTGCAGATTCTTTTCCAATTCCTGATTGCCTACACCTGTGTGCTCTTTGAATTCCCCACTGAAATTAGTTTGCTTATTAATTAATGAGATAAAAATCCTTGGTATGGATTAACTGTACTCATATGCATGAATGTCAAAGATTTTTGCACCAAAATAAACTTTTTTTAGTTCCATATTTGCACAAATGTTTGAATGTTCTATACAAGGGTAGTTTTAAAAGTTTGTGGAAAAATGGAATCTCAAGATAAGCTTATTTTTGGTGCAAAATACTTTGAAGTCACGCATAATCTTAATAAACATTTTTCACAAACATTTTGAAGTACACTTACACTTCTGTGATCGTGACTTTACCTTTAATTTATTATCAGAATTCAAACCCAAATGTGTTGGTTCTTTGTGATTAATTACACACACACACACACACACACACACACACACACGTCACTGCAAGTACCCTATGGTCAAGCTCTTTCTCAAAGGCAAAACAACCTTGGTTAAAGCTTAAGCATTATGCACATTTTAAGAGGCCTTTTAAAATGTATGTTTTTCAATATGCTTACTAAGGACTGGCTTAGTAGAGTGGGACTTAGGTAAGCGGCAGGCACCTGGTCGCTTCATTCCAGACATTTTCTGTGCTTGTTGACATCACCTATCCACAGGGCCTGAACCATGCTCCTAAACTGTGCAGTGGCTGAGCACAGACAGACACATGGTCAGGCTAAATAACGCAGGCTGAAGTGAACGGAATTAAACCGAACTGAACCTGAGTTAAGCCTCCTACACCCATCCAGAACACCTGTCCTCCTCCAATGCCAGAGCTCGTAAATAGTCTTCCAGGGACACTATTCTAAGAAATATAAGGAAATTCCAACTTTTCAAGGTAGGAATAATGACTGGTGATGTCAGCAGTCCCTCTGCCCACCATACACACGGAGAGGGGAGAGGAGGGAGGGGAGAGGGAGAGGGAGGGAGGGAGGGAGGGAGGGAGAGAGAGAGAGAGAGAGAGAGAGAGAGAGAGAGAGAGAGAGAATGTGTACCTTAATGGAATGGGTTCAGGAATCAGCTCTTAACTCAAGTCCTAGCCACCCCACAGGATACTTTTCTGAGTTTCAGTTTTATCATCTGTAATGGTTCTTTAATGGTTCATTCTGTGCCAACCTGGCTGGACTGTAATACTCAGGTGTTTGGTCAAACACCAGGCTAGATGTTACAATAGGGAACTTTTTTTAGACACAATCAACATTCCCAGGGGTAGAGGACAGCAGGTGACAGTGGATGAGCCTCAGTTTTCCAAGACCTTCGTGAGGGACCCTGATACAATCATACACAGCTCTCTGTTCTGCATGGCCACCTCGCTTCCTATAGGTCTCTGCCATCTTTGGTCAAATAAATAAGCAACTTAACCCAACCTCAAAGTGGCTATTTGTCTGAGATAATGGGGTACAAATCTGGAATCCACATGAAATGTTTCACAACTAAAAAGAATTAAAGCCCATTTACTAAAATGTGAAATCTTTTGAGGACTAATTCACCAACACAAAAAAGTTCATTAGTGAGTCTGTAGCTGGACTAGCATTTGGATGTTTAACATCATCCATGGACCCTCAGGCTATAGCATTTGATCAAATGCAGACCCAAACCAATGGGGTTGGGTCTGTCACTGGATCCTGGGATGCAGATTCAATTGTGCAAGTGCATCTATGAGTTTAGCAGCTCCCTGAGGGTAGGGTGCCAGCTGGGAAACCACTCCCTCAACTTCGACTACAATTTCATGAGTATCCCCAAAGGCAATGACATGGGAAAGAATATGAAATTAATTAAATTAACTCCAAGGTCATGATGTATCCTATTTAGAAAATGTACCTCTAGTTATTTCACATTATAAATAAGTTCAATCTTATAGTCTGTATAGCCCTGGAGAGATCATACAGTGAGCCCAAATATGTGAGTGTACTTCAAAAAGTTTATGGGAAAATGCAATTAAAAGCTGAGTTTATGATTATGCAAAAAATATTGAGAACCTTGCAAAACTGTTTCTTAATTTTCCATAAACTGTTTGAATACCACACATATGCAGGGATTTCAAAAATTTTACACCAAAATAAATTCATGTTTTAACCCTATTTTCCATGATTTTTTTTGAAGATTTTATTTATTTATTTAAGAATTTATTTAAGAGGTAGAGTTATAGACAGAGAGTGGGAGAGGCAGAAAGAAAGGTCTCCATCCACTGGTTCATTCCCCAAATGGCTGCAATAGCCAGACCTGGGCCAATCCAAAACCAGGGGCCAGGAGCTTCCCCTGGGTATTCCAAATGAGGGCAGGGGCCCAACGACTTTGGCAATCCTCTTACTGCTGATCTAGGTCAGAGCACAGAGCTGGATCAGAAGAGGTGTAGCCGAGACTAGAATTGGTGCCCATATGGGAAACTCACACCACAAGTGGAGGCTTAGCCCTCTACGCCACAGCACCAGCCTTTTCCATGAATTTTTGAAGTATTCTCATACACTGAAGAATGTTCCCAAATATGAATACTATGAATACTCTACATTTTTTCCCATTTTTAACTTCCACATAAACTGAAGTCCAAACACAGTGAAGTCTAACATAATCCTCTTTTCAGTCTCCCACTCTGCTTGGTGTGAGAGGAGGGGACGGTAGTGGAAGCAGATTTAGAACGGATCTCTCCTGAACCTGCTGCCTCCTCGGCCACCTTCCTGGAAGGGATGCAACTCTCTGAGTGCCGCAAGGATCAGACACCCAATGCCAACCCACTCATGGGTCCCACTTTCCCCCCAAAGCCAAGAAAAGCTATGCGATTATCTCAATACCGTCCTTTGGCCCAGAACAGTGAGAAAACTCAAGTAAATTCCAAGCCCCCAGAAAACCAGCACCTGCAAAATTATGGTGGCAGGACCAGTTCACAGCACAGTTCTGACCCCAGTCAGCCCAATGCCCTGTCGGATTCTCAGGGAATTTGGAAGAGAAGGAAAATAAGGGGAAAATCTATGAAAAAGTTAGATCTTTGTGATTCTAGCCTCATGGGAATAACAGAGTGTCTGGTGAGTTATTTGGTGAGTTTCTTCTATAAACAGAAATTCAACAGGAAGATGCCAGCTTCCTGATGATGATAGTGTAAACCCACTGCTTCCAGACACAGGTCTCCTGCAAACTTGAGAAACTTGAAGCTTCCACTTTTTAATAGAGGCTCCCATGTGCCTCTTAAAATAAATCTTTTCATTTCTGGGTCCCCAGGTGTTCCTGGCACTGTCACACTGAGCCAAAGTATCGGCCCTGTCTGCACTCCCTCCTGACAGCACAGCACACCATATTTATTTTTAGCTTTTTGTTTCCTGATAATTCCATTTTGGTTTTTCCTCTGTGTTAGTCAAGAAGATGGACTAGCTCTTGTAGAACAGCCTCTTCCCTCTAGCCCACAGCAATCTTTATCTTTTCATAGATAAAAGCCACCCTCACGATGCTGTGGTTGAACCCACAGTCTGGCTCTTTCCACTCCATAAAGACAATCAGGGTTTATGACATAACCACTGCTGAGCCAAGCTGACCCCATGAGGCAAGTGGATTCCAACTGGGGTGGGACTTAGCATCAGTGATTCTTATAATCCATCCCCCCTCTCAAATCAATTCTAACACACAATCAAGACTGAGGATCTCTGCTGAGGACACCTGGAAGGGTATCTGTTCCTAGCATCTCCCACCAGCCTCAGACACAGCTGTCATTTGGTTGGGGCTGCACAAGCTGCTGTACCCCACGCACGACAAGCTAAGCCCCAGGTCCCACAGAGAAGTGTCCACTAAGGCTCTGCATGCTGAGAATCTCCTTCCCTTCATGTCAAACGTACCAGGTCCATTCTCAAGATGCCCAGCCACAACTGTGTGCCAGTTACAAATCTACTTCCGCCTCTCAGTTGTGATGCATATAATAAACCAACAGCCTTGACATGTAGAGATGTTGTGGGATGGATAAACTAGCTCATTAACTTATCCTTCACCTCATGGACACATCTGTCGTTGTAATGAGAACACTTAAAATCCATGTTTTCAACAGTTTTCAAGTATACAATACATAATTACACTCAACAATGTACAGACATATGAGCATTACATTAGGGGCCTGTGTTGACACACTGCCTTCCTCAAAACTGAAAAGTTTGCTCCTCAAAAGACCCCATGAAGAGGATGAAAGAGGGGCCGGCCGACGCTGTGGCGCAGCAGATAAAGCTGCCACCTGCAGTGCTGGTATCCCATATGGGTGCCAGTTCAAATCCTAGCTGTTCTACTTCCTATCCAGCTCCCTGCTATGGCCTGGGAAAGCAGTACAAGATGGCCCACAGCCTTGGGTCCTGCACCCATGTGGGAGACCCAGAAGAAGCTCCTGGTTCCTGGCTTCGGATCAGTGGCAGCTCTGGCCATTGCAGCCAATTGGGGAGTGAATCTGCAGACGGAAGACCTCTCTCTCTCTCTCTGCCCCTCTACCTCTCTCTCTGTGTAACTCTTTCAAATAAATAAATAAATCTTAACAAAAAAAAGCATTATGTTGTACACCATACACATAATTTGTCTCATTAGTCAATTAAAAATAAGCAAAAAAAATTAAGAACGAATGAAACACAAACCAAATACATTTGATTCTTCAGGACAAGTCGTCAACAGTCCTCCTCCTCACAAGGTGGGAAGACCTAGAATGGAGATCACACTCGTTCTGAGACCAGATAAGGCTCTGTGCCTACTTCTCCACAAGTGTGAAGACGACCAGGTGCCCACTCAGCCTGGCACAGCCAAGAAAGGGAGAGAAAGGGGGCATACAAGCCTGCTGGGCCCACACATGCATTCAGAGCTGCAATCAGGAGAGCACCCAGCGGGTCCAAGACCTGCTCTCAGCCCAAAATAGAGAAGGCTCTGGTTGTGAGACAAGGGGAGCAGCTGGCCAAGCAGGTTAGCCCTCCCTTTTCCCATGGCCTTAACAGCTCCACGATGAAGTTAGAAAAGGCCTTGGCCAATCAGGGGAGAGAGGGCAGGAATCAGCTTTTAGAGATGGGCGCCATGTTGGAACTGCCCTGACTGGAAGGCCTCCAGTGACTTCTCTGGTTGGGTCTAGATGGTTCCTGCCACGTTGTTTGGAACGACAAAGTGTGTCCACCCTGGCCACAACACCTTCTTCTCACTGCCCTAAATTGATTCCTGGTCTGCTCATCCTCCCCTGACTGGCTCTGATGGTATGTTCTGGGCTCCTGGACTCTAATGGCCTTCAAACACTCACGTCTGTGTTGAAAACTTGGAAGTTATCCAAGGTTCCTCTTCAGGTTTTCTCAGTTCCCCTCCTTCCTGCTCATGTGGCTGCCTCTCCAGCCTGAACTACCTGAATGTATTGACATCTCCCTGACCCAGCGCACCCTGGCTAATCCATCCCTGCTGCTGCCTGACTCCTCTGAAACATCACCCAACCACGGTGTTCCCCTCCTTCACCCTTAGTGGCTACCAGGTGTGCAGAGGATGGCACTATACCACCTGGCTGACACACACCATGACACAGCCCCTCTCACTTCTCACCTGGTCTCTGCTGCACACAAGGCCCATCGACCGATCCCGTGGCTCTTCCTCTACCACCACCCTGTCCCTATTCCCTGAGTGCAAAACACATATTTATGCCCATCTCCCCCTACCCCAGATAAACATGACCCTCCCTCCATGGTGCCTTCCTAGGACCACTGCTTTGAACAATGTCTGGAGATGCACCTCTCCTATAAGACATCCGCTCCTTGGCTCCCCAGCACCTGGCATTTTTATTGGCCACAAAGTAGACCCTCACACTATTTTTTTTTTCTCCAAATGCCTTTTTTCTTGTCAAGTGTCATGCTAAAATATTAAACACCACACAGACAGATGCTAGAGTGACTGCTGCATAAAACACTCCAGGTACTCTCAAAATCGACCACCAGGCAGAATAAAAGGGGCTGTCCTTGGAGGCTTTGGTAGTGAAGAATGCATGGCCCTTTGAACAAACGTGTGGAGAAGGGCCCAGTGTGATTATCTACTTACCCATTTGTTCATTTCTCTCTTGGCCCACCTTGTCTTCTCTCCCCCTCCTCACGCTTACTGGTCTTTTATTCTTATTCTCCTTCATTTTGTTGGCTTGATTTTTATAGTTTTTCATCTACTGATTCTCTTAATTAATTCCTTTAAGAAACAGAGACAGACAGGATTCCCATCTACCGCTCTACTCCCCAAATGCTTACAAAGACTGGAGCTGAGCCTGGGCCAGGCTGAAGCCAGGAGCTAGGAGTGCAACCCAGGTCTTCCACTGGGGTGGCAGGAACCAACCCCTTGAGCCATCACATTGCCTCCCAGGATCCGCATTAACAGGAAGCTAGAGTCAGGAGCAAAACCCAGGCAGCCCAGTGCAGTCAGGCAGCCTAACCAACATCCTAAACACCAGGCCCAAACAGCTATCCCAGTCTACGGGTTTTTTTTTTTTTTTTTAAACCAAAGCAATATATCCACATAGTTCTACAAGTAAAAGAGTATTAACAGGAGGCACACAAACAAAATCCACATGATGGACCCCACCTGCCCCTTCTCCCCCCCACACACACACATACACACACTCCTGCTCCCTAGAGACAGCCTTCTGCCACCCTCTTAGCTCCCTGCTCTAACACTCACTTTTGTAGCTCCAAATAATATGAACATACTACAACATGTTTATTAACCACATTTAGACATAACTTTTGGCTTCTCAAAACACAGAAAGTTTTATTTTTTCCCATGCCCAAGGCCCATAGGACAGCAATGCGCATTTTTTTTTACTTTTCCTTTGCCTTTTCCTGGGATCAAAAATGCTTTTTTTTTTTTAACCATTTGCTATTTTTTTTCAAGTTATTGCTACCTCCCCCCAATGAAGAAGTGCTAGGGGAGAAAAGGTCTTGTCAGCAGCACATTCAGCCTTGTCAAACCTCTCTCCTTTGTCCCCTTACCCCTCACAAGCATCCTGGGAGCCTTGTCTTTCTCCTTGATTGGAGGCCCCATTCCCAGATCCCAGGTGGATTCTTCTTTTTCTTATTCTGTTTCTTTAATGGTATCCATTTCTCATTTCACAAGTGCAATAGAAGACATTAGTTATGGTGTCTGGGAAATTTTCTGTTTCCTGATTATATAATAACAACCATAATAGTAATAATAATCCCCTAAATTGTCTTTGTTTGCTTCAATTTTCACCAGGGACTTCCCTCAAATGCCTGGTAATGCTCACTGTCTGTTCACATGTAAGCGAGACACACTAGTTGGGGCCGGTGGGGAGGTCCATATGTTCACACGTAAGCAAGACACACTAGTTGGGGCCGGTGGGGAGGTCCATATGTTTATGTCTGCAGGTGTGAAGGAGTTGCCTACATTTGTGTGGGGGTGGATATGGCTTTGCTCCTGAAACGTCAATTTATGTACCCAACTATCCCCTTGACATCTCTTGATTTTCTCCCAACTCCTGCTCCTCTCAGTCTTCCTCTTACAATGGTTTCCAGGGGCCTGCACAGTCAGTCCCAGCCACCCCACCAAGTGAGCCCTGGCCACACCTGCCTACACCACCTTGCTTGACAAGTTCTTTATTTTTTTATGCTCTTCATACAGAATATAAGCACTTTGAGGACAGCACTTTTGTTTCGCTGACTGGCTTATTCGCTGATCCCTAGGAGAGGGACTGTTCTTGGCAAGTAGAAAGTACATGGAAAACCTTGCTAAAGCAGTGAATGAAAGTCATGCAATATGCTTATTAGACTCATGACTTTCCACAGCTGAAATTGGACATCCAAGGAACTAGATAACAAGAATGACACTCCATACTTTGTACACTCCCATGGCCTAGCAGGGACATGCATGCCCACACCCACACAACCAGCCACTATCCATCATTGGCAAGATGATTAAATATCTTCACAGCCCCTGTCTCCTGCAGCCCCTGGCTTCTGCCCACATTGGATCACAGTATGTTTGCCTGACTCCAACCTAGCATGAAGCTGTGAGCCCCAGAGGGACAGACACCTCGGATTCGTTCCATTGCCTCAACCACACTTTGCATGGTGCTCCCTGCATCAAATGGAAACCTACAAGTCAACTGACACAATTCCATCAACTGAGAGTGTTTAGTGAACATGATATTGGGACAGCCATCCCAAACAGGAAGCGAAGCTGGCAGCTAAGAATGGAAGAAGGAGCAATCAGAGAGCAGGAAGGGCCAGGGACCTGCCCAGGGTCTCAGTCAACCCCTACCCCAGGACTCTTGGTAATGACAGATTTGAGGTAAGCTATTAAAAGACTCTGCAGAGGGTGGGCATTGGGCACATGGTTAAAACGCTGCTTGGGATGCCTATATCCCTATCAGAGCGGGGAGTTCAAGCCCCGGCTTCTCCCTATCCAGTACAGCTGAACTCTAATGCCACCCGGGTAGGCAGCAGATAACAGCTAAAGTATTTGGTTCCTGCCACCACATAGGAGACAAGGACTGAGTTTCAGGCTCCTGGCCTCAGTCTGGCCCAATCCTGGCAGTTGCAGGCATTTGATGAGTGAACCAGCAGGTGAAATGGCTGTTTCTCTGTCTCTCTGCCTTTCAAATGAAATGAAACATTTTTTTAAAAAAATCTTCAGATTCCAAACTAGCAAACTCATTAAGAGATGATTTTAGACCATTGAGAATAAACAGAAAATCAGTATGATCAAATGCTTTCTGAATCAAAGGAAATGTAAGCCCTTTATTTCAGTGTTCTTTTGATATAAATCCATCTGTGGAGAAGCGGCATGCAGGATCAGAGCCCACTGACAGTGCCCTTCCCTGAATCTCAAGACAGCAGCAGGGTCAGGTCCTGCCCCATTATTTACAGAACTCTTGGATGGAGGTGGTACCTCCCTATGGCTGTGCCCCGTAGGCAGGGACTGCTGCCTGCCTCCAGCCACCTGCTCCTGGAGAGACCTGTGCTCCCTTCATGTATCTGCACACCACGTAGGGCCCATCTCCTCCTTCTGTGCCCCCCAAACTCCGGATGGGGTTACTAAGAAATAGACTAAAAATTTGGGATGTCATAAAAAAGTACACAGAGAAGAAAGAACAAATGAAACCGAAGGTGAAGCACTGGTGGGCCTAACTGCTTTGCCTGCAGCCTTCACAGCCTGGCACCCTCTTGGGGAGGCCCTTCTCCACCGAGTTCCTCTCCCATCTGAGCCCTGTCCATTGTCTGTGCTCCCACTCCTTGGATCAGCCAGGTGACGGCAGCTGCTGTCCAAGATAAACTGAGGTCTCACAGTTTACCACCCTCAAAGTCTCTCTCTCACACTATTTTATGGGGGTCAGGCTGCCTTCCACACAGTTCTTTGGGCCCAGGTTCCTTCTGTCTTGTAGCTCTGCCTTAGAGTCATTGCAAGTTGATGGATGGAGACAAGCAGTATGAAAAAGGCACACCCATTTTTAACGTCTTTGACTCAGAAGTGATACATATAGGTCACCACTCCTCACACCCCCACTGAGAAAATATGAAATGGCCCCATAGGATATGGGGTTGAGGGCTGGAAACGTGGTCTCTAACAGGCTGTCAGCATCAACTCTACAACATGGAAGGAATATGAGACTGTTTAGGTGACAGCCAGCACCTCAGCCATGTCCTGTCCCTGCCCCTTTCCCTCAACACCAGCAGCCCCTAAACAACTGGCATTTCCCCCAGGATGTTTAAACTCAGCCTCTGATCGTCATCGCTTTGGGCTATGGCTCTGTTGTGATCCATCGGTGACACACAAGAACAGAAGGCAGAAGAGGAACACAGTGTCCTCAACCCTGTGCCCAACGCTACTCCAGCAGCTCACGCTGAGTCAGTGTCACAGCACCTGGCAAAGCTTCCAAGTCACCGGAAGCTGTGTCTTCGAGTCTTTGACGGGCACTGGTGACATACGCTCCAGTCTCCCACCCAGGCACAACTGGGTCCTGGCAGCTAGTTCTGGATCGAAAGGGCAAGCTCTGCTGGGTGAGAGAACAGGGTCTGGTTTGCATTTGTTCCTGGTCAAAACAGGAAGTCCTTACCCCATTTTTCAAAACGTGTGAGCTTCCTTAAAGAAGCCAATGCACTACAGTGCCCACAGTGACTCAACCCTGAGTAACATGTGGAAGCTGCCTTAAGTGTCCCTCACAGCTGGTTCCCCACTCCACATCCCTTCTCCTTCCCCAGTTCAGCCAGGACGCCCTGTGCATACAGTTCTGCAGGCTGGCTCATGCAGCGAGCAGGCATGCAAGTGGGCACACGATGCAGCCAGCGCGCCAGTACTGCCCCATTGCACCCCCACCACCCCCATGGCCACCCATGTGTGACTGTCGCTCTAGGTGGATACAGCACCCACCTGTAGAAATGGGGACAGAGCCTGACAACTCTGCCACCAGCCTGGATTTGGAGGCCTACGTTCTGACTCTGCCTTTTTTATTGGGAGGACCTTAGCAAATCTCTGCACTTTTGATTTTCAGAAGACTCCTCCATGAAATGGGGCTAATGACTGTTGAAAGTGACTTGAGGGGTGGTGCTGTGGTGTAGCAGGTAAAGCCACTGCCTACAGTGCTGGCATCCCATATTGGTGCCAGTTCCAGTCCCGGGTGCTCTGCTCCACTTTTTTTTATTTTTTGACAGGCAGAGTTAGTGAGATAAAGAGACAGAGAGAAAGGTCTTCCTTCCATTGGTTCACCCTCCAAATGGCTGCCATGGCCTGCGCACTGCGCCGATCCAAAACCAGGAGCCAGGTGATTCCTCCCGGTCTCCCATGCAGGTGCAGGGACCCAAGCACTTGGGCCGTCCCCCCTTGCCCCCCTCCCTGGGCCACAGCAGAGAGCTGGACTGGAAGAGGAGCAACTGGGACAGAATCCAGCGCCCCAACCGGGACTAGAACCCGGGGTGCCAGCGCCACAGGTGGAGGATTAGCCTAGTGAGCCACAACGCCAGCCTCTGCTCTACTTCTGATCCAGCTCTCTGCTATGGCCTGGGAAAGCAGCAGCATATGGCCCAAACCCTTGGGCCCCTGCACCCATGTGGGAGACCAGAAGAAGCTCCTGGTTCCAGATCAGCTCAGTTCCATCCGCTGAAGCCATGTGGGGAGTGAACCAGCGATGGAAGCCTTCTCTTTCTCCTTCTCTCTCTGCCTCTGCCTCTCTGGAACTTTGACTTTCAAGTAGATAATAATTTTTTTAAAAAAATGACTTGAAAACAGCCATGATAATACACCTTCCAGTTGGGTCACAGCTTACAGTTTCCAATGCACAAAGAGCTTTTGTGTGGCCAGTGAAAGACACTGAGGCGAAGGCAGTGCCCTTGAAGAGACCTGAGCTGTCCCCCAGGGAGGGGGGTGCCACCTGGGAGCTAAAGCACAGCAAAGCAGCTGTCAGTGAGATGGGACACTCGAGGTACGTGGCTATTGAGGTGGTCCACCAGCAGGCCAGGGCCACGAAGTTGCCAGAAGCCTTGCTTTACTGAGCAAGTCAACACACCCAGCACCCAGCTACAAGCAGACTGCCTCCAGAAAGGTGACTTTTATTTACAAGTGTGGTGAGATGCTCCCATGGACACCCAGACATCCTCAGTTTACCTGTTTTGTAGCTTACACTTTCATACATTGCATTTTGGCACTCCTAAACTGTATTTTTCATACAAAAGCTGATGGTTCCATATTCATAAAAACAATGCTGACCAATAGGTGCTCCTGCCGCCTCCTCTGAGGCCAAAGTCAAGGCGACTGTCCTATCTTCCTGCTCCCCGTGGATGTCCAGGTTACCTCAGGACCCTCCCACACCCACCCCAAAGCCTGGAGCTTTTCATTCAGCTCAGTGTTGCAGGGCTGGGGAGGTGGGTGTACAGGTGAGGCAGATACCACCTAAGGTCACACCCATCTCAAGGTGTTGCGCTAAGACCCCATCCCCATCTGTTTTCCAGTGACTCAATGATGGAGAACAATCTTAAGGATTTTGAGGCTGCTCAGCTAACCAGCCTCCATTCCTGAACAGATGTAGGAAAGAGGGCCCGGGCCATTCTCCCTGTCCCCAGAGGAAGCTACTTCCCATCCTAGGGTTCCAAAGTCCATGTGAAGTTTCTTATCTGACCATCCACTGCTTGCTCAGCCAAGCAGCTCTATATGCAAAGATCTCAAGTCGCTTTGCCTCTCTGCAAACAGCAGTGCCCAGCCTTGTCCTTTAGACGTGCAGGACCTCTGTGTTACGTGAGAGGTGTCAGCACCTGCACAGGTTTAGGAGACACTCTCTGTAGGGCGGCTGTGGACAGCTCCTCCTGCTGCCCCAAGGAAGGAGGCACTGAGGCTTCTCACACAGGATCAGGCCACAGGACCCAACCGGCCATGTGCCAGGCTGTCCCTGGGCCCCAGGAGCCCACAACACTGGCTATTTTAGTGGCAGAGCTGAAACTGCTCGTCAACCTCACATAGGAATTTTCCACCATGGAGACAAAAGAAGATATTTAAAATTCTAAATTTGGCCTCAGGCCTAAACTACCTCTATCACAGTTGCCAGGGAGCCCATGACTTTGGGAGCTACAGCTGACCCTGGGTGCCCACTTGGCTCAGTTTAAGCTTCATCCACGCATCAGAATCCCACAGGAGAAGGAAGAGTGACAAGCATCCCAAACCAAGCCCTCAGTGTGCTGATGGCTCAAGCAACCAAAGGATCCTGTGGCACCCAAACTAGGGTTTACAGCACTTGGAGCGGAGCTAACGGAGTCCCGGGACAGTCTCTGGCAGAATGTACAAGTGCACCAACTCGAGTCAGTGGCCACCCTGGTCCTCCAAGACAACTGACTGAGCAGGGACCCCACCCCTGCTGTTAAACTCTGCAAGAATTCCTCAGCAGTCAACACACATGTAAATATGCAATAAGAGGTTTCCCATTACTGTATTTTGTAGACGTCAATGAAAATGAGAATGATGATTTTAATGGTGGTACATCAGGCTCCAAAGCTGAATGAAACATGGTACCACATTAAACACAAAGCACTAATCCATCCAAGCTAACCTCAAATCCTGGTTATTGCACAGCTAGGGTGCATCAATTTCGTCCACAACATGACAGTAAGTAGACTTGAAACTCTACTAGTGTTATAGTGTTGTCTACACTTAATATTAAATGCACTCAGTAGTAAATATTAATTTAAATATTGCTTTTAGTTTGATACTGTACAAGACTACTCTTTGATGTCCCACTTCCCTGCTGGCCCGCACTGCCCCCCACCCCCGGCACAGGTTTACCAGGACACAGGTTTCTGAACACATGGCTCTTTCGATTTCTCTCTCTCTTGATCTCTCTCTTACACTCTCCTTCTCCCTCTTTTCCTTCTTTGCCCCTTCCCTCTGGTCTGTTGGGTTTCCCCACCAATAAACCCTTTCCCTTATAAAAAATACATAGAAGTAATTGGATGCAACATTAACATTTTGAGGATGGTCCTACATATTCCTTAAATTTGAGGGGAAATCTGACAACAGACTCCTATTTGTCCACTTAACACATACTCCCTAATCCTAAGAATGTAACTAAGCGGGTCCCATTAGCTGACTTCTGTGGAAAGTAAACATTTTACTGCACAAGGAATTACACCTATTGCCATCATCTTTTGTGTGCTCCATGAAAGAAAAACCCAAACTTTTTAATCCAGAATTCAATCTCTTTCGATCAAAGCAAGGGCATCAGCCTAAGTCAATCTGCAAGCACTGTTTATTTTGGGGATTCCCTGAAATATGAATCAAGAAGACAAAGAACAAAAGTGAAACCAGGGAGCCACTGGGGGAGGACAAACAGGCAGCTTCCAAACGAATGTGTTCCTTGAAAATGTAAACCGCTTCTCCCCAGCCTGGCTCCCTCAAGCATCTCGGAAAAGGATGTTTTCACAATCGGAGAAATGACTGGCTGCTCCTCCATTTACATGGCTTTGTTGCAAAATGAATGTGACTTGTTCAGATTCCAGGCGGAGAAAGCAGCAGCAGTCGTGGTTCCTTTCCAGAGTGAAACTCAAAACCACAATCTCCGGTGCACAAAAGGCAGAATGAGTCACAGGAAGAGGCCACTTGCTTGCAAAACTCATTAAAGGCAATGCCGGGCTGAATGGACTTCCTGCACCAATGAAAAGATCCCTGGCACCAGGACAGGCACCTCGAGGCTCCGACGGTTTGGAGGAAGAAAGCAGCCATTAGAAATCTGGGCACAGCCTGAGTCGGCTCCTCCTCGCACACACTCCCACCCCTAGCCCCCGCTGCCCAGCCTGGAATCCCGTCTGTTCTGGTCAGGCCCCCAGCTCAGGTCCTTGGGAAGGTACCAAAGGGTCACACCGACACCCCGTGACCCCGTGACTAGGATGAGACCTGTCCTGGGCTTCCAAGCTCCTTTCAGGAGTGCGGCTGATGCCAGAGGATCCACCCAGTGGCTTCCTGAGATCTCAGGTGGGTGGGAGCTCCGAGAAGTTACTGTTTGCTCTGGCCTGGCCACAGGAAACTCAGATGGGAGCTGTTTTTGGAGATGCATTAAGCCCTGGGGTTTTGCCCCATCTAAAGTCTGTGTCTGACTCATGAGCAAGCATAGAATTCCCCTGAAGGACTTCTCACTACAACACAGAGCCATCTCCCAGCTGCTGCTCCACTCCCTAAACACTCACAACAGGCAGAGGCTAGGACAGGCTGAAGCTGGGAGCTGGTAATCCATCCAGGTCTCCCATTTGGGTTGCAGAGATCCAACTACTAGAGCCCAAAACCTGCTTCCTCCCAGGATGTGCATCTGTGGGAAGCAGCAATCAAAACTGAAGCCAGGGCTCAATGCAGCTACTCCAAAATGAGCCATGGGTGTCTCAACCACTGGACCAAACACCCACCCCAACAATCTGCATTTCTACCAAGCTCCCTGATGCTGCAGCTACAGACCAGGAGGCCACGCTTGGTTGTTAGATCTGAACAACCAGAGCCAGTGATGTTGAAATTTGGGCTGTGCCAGTTGGAGGCCCTGTGGTGCCAAAAACGGGCCCCCTGAAAGAACTCCCTCCACTCTACCCAAGCCCAAGCCACACCTGATTGGTCTCCAACTCCCTGACTTACAGGAGGGGGCCTTTGTCAGACCACTTTTTTTTAAAAAGACTGTGCTGCCAAACCAAAACCAATGGTGCCCCCCGGTGGTCATTCAGGGCCATAGACGCCTAGGTTAGCTCCTGGCAGTTTTCCTGTTTCCTTCCAGTATCAAGTCCCTGCCTGGTTTGCAGTAGAAGCAGTGCTTAGGAGGCAGGAGGGGTCAAAAGCAGCAAGGCGGAAACCCCCGCCCGTGCCTTTTCCCACCTTATCCTCAGAGAGGGGCACAGCATGGCTCCCACAGCCTGGAAACAAAACACACACAGCAGCGGAAGCAGACAAGTGAGGGGCTGTGGGATGATGGGGGCAACTCTCTCCAGAATAGTTGGATGGGGCCCAGCTCCTGCTGCAGCGAGGACACTGAGACTCTAGAAGCTGGTGTTTTAGTTTAGTTTTGTTTTTTTACTGCTCTGGTTCCAGGACAGTATGAGGACCACATGCATTTTTTTGGAAAGGGCATTTTGAGGCCCACAGCCGCCAGCAATGACCCAGCATCTGTCCCCTCAGCCTCCAATGCAAGGGTGGTGCTAGCCCAGCCCTGGACAAACAAGCTGGAAAACACCTTCAGTACACAGGGCTGGCAGCTGAGACATGGGGAGGTCTACGCTATTGAAGCAGCTCCCTCACAGAACAGCTCCCACAACGGGACCCAACAGAGCCCAGGGAGGAGGAGAGACCCAGGCAAGGGTGGCGCTTGGGCATCCGCCAGCTGCAGACACGAGTGTGTATTCATCCCACTGCACACTGCCATCACAGCTGGAATAACCCTGGCTGCTGCTCAGGGAAATGAGGTTGTTTTGTTTTGTTTTGTTTTGTTTTGAAAGATGCACAGGCATTAACCCCACAGATGCCCCATGCCGAGCTGCTGCAGCTATGTTTGCAACATCTAGAGGCCGATGCTCTTCCATTAACTCCAAAAATGCCTAGGCTGACGCCGGCAGGCCAATAGAAGTCTCCACCCACATGGGTGACACACAGAATCAACAACAATTATGACAGTTTTGGCTTCCATAACAGAACCAGTCAAGGTCTTTAAAATGAAAACACATCTGGGGTACCCTACAGGTAAGTCCGAAGTCCGGAAATATCAGGACAACAGCTTGAGGAGAGGGAACCACCAGAAGTTACCACCACACCTGGGAAGGGCCCTGGGAGCACTCAGAGAGCATCTAACTGAAACTCCCTGCTCCTGAGCACCCTCCGGGCAAGCACAGCTCTCCGTCCTCCCCACATACAGCACTTGAATCTACAGCAGACCAACTGCTTACTCCAGGTAGTGACATGAATGCTCAGAACAGGATCGTTTTTGATGCAAGGCTTGACAGCACACACCAGAAAACCAGCAACTTAATAACTTACTGAAAACTAAACGTATTGAGACATCAGTTAAGGGGATGGCCAAGTGCTGCCGTTTGCAATGCGGGTATCTCTTCTAAGAGGGCTGTTTTGAGTCCCAGCTGCTCTGTTTCTGATCCAGCTCCCTGCTAATAATGCACTTGGGAAGGCAGCGGATGATGGCCCAAACGCTTGGGTCTCTGCACCCGTGTAGGAGGCCCAGATGGGCATTCCTGGCTCATGGATTCACCCTAGCCCCTCCCCAGTCATTGCAACCATTTGGGGAGTAAACCCACAGCGGGGAGTCTTTCTCTCCCTCCCTCCCTGCCTCACCCTGCCTTTCAAATAAATTCTTTAAAAAAAATTTTTTTAAAAAATCTAGTTAGGATGCCTGTATCCCAGTATACTCAGCTCTATGGACCCTGGAAGACAGTTTGTGATGGCTCAAGTGACTGGGTCCCTGCCACCCATGATTGCATTCCCAGCTCCCAGCTCAGTCCTGGTCCAGCCCCAGCAGTTCAGGCATTCGGGAACTGAACCAGAAGATGATGGGAGATTACTACTTTCTCCAACTCTCTGCCTCGCTCAAGTAAATACTATCCAAAAATAAAAGCTCAAATTTCAGTGAAGTCTTTCATCAGTTTCATTTATTATAATATTTCCTAGCTTTGAATCCAGCACAATACAATGAAGTTTACAGTGATTTTTATCATTGCACCAGCATATACAAATACAGACCAGATACTGTAAGTAAAATATGTTCAAAGTGGTGAACTGAACCTACAAATTGAAAGGGAAATTTACTTTGAAAGTGTAATCATTTATTTTCAGTGTACCAGGTATATTCTTTTCAATATACCAGGTACATACACTTTCCCATCCCACGTGATAAGCATCTGACAACCGGTCACTATGAAGTGACCCATTTCCACTGGGCACCTCTGACATGTGTGGTCCAAACACAGCATTCTAGCATGCGGCCTTGGGGGGCAGGGGGTCGCTGGGTAGCAGTCATGTATACACGGATAAACCAGCTTGGAGATGTGTCGGTGTGGCCCCCAAACCAACCTTGCTGGAAGCCGCAAGGCGGGTGTTAACACTGCTCAGTGGCCAGGGCTCACACTGAACTTGACACAGATCTGAGACTGTGACTTTCTGGAAGGCATGCCCTGTGTGGGCGTGCTGTGGTGTGGGAAGTTAAAGGTTCATCACACTTATGGGTCCACAGAGGTTCAATGGAGAGGACAGGCACCGACCCTCAGGGTCAGAGCTCCTCCCGCATGCAAGGCAGAAGCCCTTTGAGCCTTCCTAGGCCCATGAGTTTTATATTTAGCTCAGAGCAGTTAAAAAGTACTCAAAAATAACCTTGTGGCAGAAACAATTAATGCAGCCTCTAGAGGCCCCTGGGAGAAGGCCCAAAGAAATGAGCTAAGGCAGGACTACGTCTCATTCTTAGCGTCTCCCAAAGACTGCACGTCCGTCTCCACATAAACCCAGGCCCGTCCGCCTCTGCGCGCCGCGCTGACCGCTCAGCAGAGGCACGCGCTGCCGACAGAGCCACCAACTACGACGAGGCAACAAGGCTGCGTTTTCTTTCACAGAAAGAGTAACGTTTCCTCCAGCTGTTCTGCTTTGCCTCCTGTGACGCGAACAGGGAAATTTAAATAGGAACGTATTTCAGAGGGTCGAGGAAAACACTCTCTAGAAAAATAATACTTCAAAAAGTAAAGCGAAATCTGTTACCAAAATAATTCTCTTGCCTTTCCCATTGTTCTTGCTACAAACAGAACTTGACAAGAAATCACCTTCCATCGGCTTAACGAGTGTCACTCAAATTGTTACTTATTCATCTGCCTTTAATTTGAGTGGAAGAGGCTGCTGAAGAAATCAATTACTCATAAATTCCAGTGTATCAGATACACAGAATAAGCCTCCTGGGATAGCTTTTTAAGACACTAACAACAGCTGTAATTGAAAGAATATGACCGAAAACGCTTCTTCGGTAACCCAACCAAAGTAATAAATAACATCGACAAAGAACAGAACCCAGCTTCTTGAAGCAAACCATTCCCTCACAACCAGCCCGGGTCTTCCGGGCACCCCGGGACCCCCGACGTCGTCCCCACGGCCACGTGACCAGCGCCAGGCCACGTGACCAGCGCCACGCGAGGCCAAGCCGTGCTGCTCACGGGGCTCACCCCCCTTTCAGTTTAAGGCATTTCAAGGTTACCGAGAGCTAGACACAGCGCATCCTAAATATAACGGCCGCCACAGGTGCATTAAGGCATAAATATCCCGGCCTTGAGCCACCAAAACTAAAAATGGGGGGCCACAGGCCAGCGACCTCGACGGCCATGTTCACAGCCAGAGGCGTGGCAGGGCTCCGCCCCGCGGTCAGCAAACGCGGGAAGGGAACACCGCGGCCGAGGCCAGGCACGCGCTCACGGAAACAGCCCCCCTGCCCTACCGAACACCGGCCCGTCCGGCGCTGCTCGACCGTCCCGAGTGCAGCCAACAGCAAGGAGGTAGCGAGCGGCGGACGCCCACAATGCACAGCGGCCGCGCGCGGACTTCCGGGGCAGCCCGGAACAAGTACTTCCGGGGCAGACGGGGGCCTCCGCGGAGGTCGCACGCGCGTTCAGCCTGAGCCGGGCAGAAGAGCCTGTGGCTCCCCTCAATCAGGCTCGGAGCCCAGCGCGGGGTCCCCTCAACCTATCCTTTAATGGCGCCGCCCAGGCGGAGGCGAGGTGGCCGGAGCCGCGGGGTCGTCGCTACGCCGAGGCCGAGTGGACGTCCTGGTTCTCAAAAGGCGGCGGCGGCTCTCGCCAGTAGGTGAAGTTGCTGAAGGTGTCGGAACAGGGGAAGTCTGAAGAATGGCTTCTCTTCAGCAGAGGGAAGACGTGGTCCACCACCTCGCAGAGCCGCACGTACCTGCGGGGAGAGCGGCGGTCAGCGCGGCGCCTGGGACGTGGGGCCGGCCACGCCTGCACAGGCCCAGGTCCTCCGGGCACGGCCCCTCGGCGTCGGAAACCGGAGACGGGAGCCAGAGAGGCCGGGCGAGGGCCAGGCCGGGAGCGAGCACAGGCAGAGGCGACGGCGGCCAGGCAGGGCCTGGGGCGCCCACAGGGTGCTTCCTGGGGTTGGCCGCGGGTTCTGCAGCTCACTCGCTGCTCTGTGACGCCGGGAACATGCTTGACCCCTCTGAGCCACCAACCCTGCACTGAAGGGGCGGGAGAGGAAAACTGCCGTGGCGCTGGTTGGACGGGTAAACCGCGCAAGGCGTGCAGCTCGGAAGTACTATAAACCCGGGTATTCCACGGGCTTGCTGCCCCCACCGTCAGACCTGGGGTCGGGTGCGACCTGCGCTGCTGTGCAACCTCGAGCAAGTGTGCTGCCCGCTCTGGGCCGCGGAGCTGGGCTGCAGCGGGATTTCTCAACGCTCCCCACAGAGCCCCTCGCCCTCTGCGCTCGGTAGTCAGGGCTCTCCAAGGCCGGAAGCACCTCTGCAGACCCCCGGGCACCTCCAGGGGAGAGAGGCCGGCACGCCCAGGCCTCCTACTCGTCCTCAGACTCCTCCGTGACAGTCCCTGGGCCTCCCTCCAGTTCCAATTTGCTAAGAACCGAAAGGGGTTTCGAAATCCAAACTCCAAGAATTAGCGTGTTCTGAGGCATAAAATAACGCATGCAACAAGGACGAGTGTGTGTGTTTAATAAAGGGCCCCCGAAGGGCTTGGGAGAAGCGGCATGCCTGCACGGAATGGGGGAAATCTCTCAATAGAAAACCAAGAATTATGTCTTTCCTGGGGATTAAAACAAATAAACAAATTTTTAAAAGACCTCCTGGCTGTAAGGCCTATTTGTTTGAGGTTTGTGGCTATGGGAGGGGCCGTCCCCAAGGGGTGCAGTTCCCTGCCAGGCTGCCTGAGGCGCCAGAGCCAGACCCGCTCCGCTCCGCTCCTGGGCTCTAAGGGGCCTCTGGGTGACCCTGACCGAGGAGCTCCGGAGCTGGGCAGAGCTCATGGCGCTGACGCTCAGCGCACGGGCAGAGCCCTGGACTCAGCAGACATTTCAGAGGATGGCCCAGGCTCCGGGGTAGGCACCAGCTTGACACAGAGGCCGTGCCCTGGAGCCAGCTGTGCCCTGGGGCCAGCATTGTGGTACAGCGGGTTACACACCACCTGACACGCCCCATCCCATATGAGCACCAGTGTAAGTCCCAACTGCTCCACTTCAGTCCACTCCCTGCTAATGCACCTGGGAGAAAAAGGTACAAGATGGCCCAGGTGCTTGGCCCCAGCCTCACTGCTGAGGCCATTCTGGGGAGTGAACCAGTGGATGAAGATGTCTCTCCTGTCCTCTGCCAGTCTGCCTTTCAAGTAAGGAAATAAATCTAAAAAAAGAGGGAAAAAGGCTAAACCCAGATCAGCGCCGGAGAGATGTGTGCTCCCAGCGAGGGGCAGAGAACTCCTCTCACAGGAACAGCGCCAGGCCAGGCCAAGGGCAAACCATCCTACAGAAATGACCTTGGGGCCTCCAGGGCAGGCTCTCTGAGGACACACACATTGCAGCCACGCCTTCCACTTCTGTTTCTGGCCAGCATCCCATTGGCCAGTTTTTGACTCTACATAGAAACCCGCTAGAATCTGCAGACAGAGGTTCTCAACGGCACTGACAGGGAGCAAGGAGAGGGAAGTCCAGTTCCTGCTGGGACGTCTGTGGCCCGGCCCTGGCCCTGGCACCTGCTGCAGGACGAGCAGGATCCTGGCTCCATCCCCGCCGCACGCCACACACCTGAAGCACTGCTTGGGCCCCAGCCTGACGATGGGTCAAGAGGCCTGCAGGGCATCCCCGGGGGCTCAGTCTGGCCCAGGGCTATGCTATGTAAGCTGCAGAAGAATCCACCCAGGAGAGAGAGCATCTTGTGAGTGAAAGTGTACCCCAAGGGAGGTTAAATCTCCTTTGTGGCCCTGTGGGCAGAGCCACTGTCCACGACATCAGCGTCCCCTATGGAAGCCCATTCGTGTCCCGGCTGCTCCACCCAAGATCCAGCTCCCTGCTAATGGCCTGAGAAAGCAGTGGAAGATGGCCCAAGTTCTTGAGCCCCTGCCATCCACCTGGGAGACCTGGAGGAAGCTCCTGGCTCCTGGCATTGGTTTAGCCCAGCTCTGAAAGTTGTGGTCATTTGGAGAGTGAACTAGCAGACAGAAGATCCATCTCTCTGTCTGTCCCCCCTCTCTCTAACCATACCTTTCTTTTTTTAAATTTTTTTTTTTTTATTTATTTTTTTTTTTTTGATAGAGTGGACAGTGACAGAGAGAGAAAGGTCTTCCTTTTTGCTGTTGGTTCACCCTCCAATGGCTGCTGCGGCCGGCGCACCATGCTGATCCGATGGCAGGAGCCATGTACTTATCCTGGTCTCCCATGGGGTGCAGGGCCCAAGCACTTGGGCCATCTGCTCCACTGCACTCCCGGGCCACAGCAGAGAGCTGGCCTGGAAGAGGGGCAACCAGGACAGAATCCAGTGTCCCGACCAGGACTAGAACCCGGTGTGCCGGCGCCGCAAGGCAGAGGATTAGCCTATTGAGCCGTGGCGCCGGCCACCATACCTTTCAAATAAATGTTTTGTTTTGTTTTGTTTAAAAAAGGATCTCTAATTTACCCAAAACCACCAGGGGATACCTGCAGGGAGCCAACCCATGGGAACCTGCCTGAACCAAATGCCCCCAGTCTGGCACCTCCAGGTGAAGAGGACCGCATAGGCTTCTGGGGTCACTCAGGCCAGAGGCTCCTTCTCAGACCAGACCCAAAGAAGTGCAGCTCTGACACAGACAAGGCAGGGTGACAACGGTAGGCCTGGGCTGGTGTCGCCCCGGGGACATAGCTCCCCACTCTGTAGAAGTTAGGAGACCAAAGCGAGGGGTGGTAGAGTCACGACTGATGCCACAGCACACTGGGAGGCCTCCAGAAAAACAGGCATCCGGTTCAACCCTCTGACCCAGGGAGACAGCTGTGACCAAAATGACAAGGGCACCACAATGACACAGCCGTGTTTCTGGTAAGAATCAGTAAGTGAAGTGATACAGTTTCTCGTCTTTAAATACAGCTCCACAGATTTCAGTGTGGTCACATTTCTAATTGACACTCTAGTCTTTCAGAGCTAACTTGGCAAATCTAAAGTACTGGTTTTCGAATTCATTCCATTCCATTCTGGTAGCAGAATCCAACCACTAGGCTTAAATTTTAGACCCAGAGGGGGTTCTGTCTAAAAGTTAAGTTTCTGGGCAAAATGCAAGGAGTTAAGATCCCTTATGGGAATCAAAGATTGAAGGCAGGCAGCCGAGCATCAGAAGGCACGCTGCGGGCTGGAGCCAGCTGTGCAAGGAGCACACAGGACGGGGCCATACTCACGACGAGATGTTGGTCTTTGCGTGCTCCTGCACCAGCTCTCCTTTAGGGTTGACGGTGAATATTCTGTTCAGAGACACTCCTACTTGCTTGTATGAGTACACATCCTAGAGTTGGGGAAGGTGATTCATTAGAGAAAAGAGGCCACTGTAAAAATAGGTGCATATTTCTGTGTGGCTGTACTGTTATCAAGTCTCCATTAACCAGAGCGGGGCAGTCTAAGAGTATGCTTCCATGGGAAACTACTCAGCGAGTTTTCCTCTCTGGGCCTCAAACCCACTAGGTAACTTCAAAGAAAACTAGAGGCCACGAAACAGTTTTTAATCTCCTTGTCATTAGAGTTGTAGGCAAGTAGCTATTTTCCAGTTTATTTCTTATAGGATGCGAATCTGGCTGTACACGTTATTCTAGGCTTTCAGGTGACTGCTCTCAAAAAAGTAACTTCCAGAACTTTCCAGAACTCTTATTAGACACCCAATCTAGTACTTACCGCTGGTCGGTTTCCAAAAGCAGCATAAAAGGGTTCCGTGTTCGGGAAAAACAGGTTCTTAATGTCGGTTAAACACTGGACTTTAAACTTTTCTGGCTTCTTTTCAATCACTTCTCTGTCAAAACAATCAATTGTCAAAGAATCATTAGCATCAAACTAATTTTTAAGTCAAAGCTGCCTGGATTTCAAGAAAGCTTCCAGATCTTCTAAACTAACTGTGTGGGTTCCTTAAGCCACCCCAGGAAAGCACAACACAGCCAATGAATCTATATTTTCAATTCTCCCCACCAAGAAAACACCAAGAAGCAATCATTTCACCAAAGAGTTCTACTGGTCACCCATGGGACACAGAATTCCAGAGCAGAGAACAAGAGCGGGCATCTGCAAACTCACTTTATGAGGTCAACACAACCTTGAAAGCTCAGGGAGAATGGTGTGAGCTGAGTGTGGCCAATCTCACCTGTCGGTCTAGACAACACCTCTAATGCAGGCACATAGATAGGCAAAGGACAGTAACGCACATACGCTGGGTTTACTCCAGGAATACAATGGTAATTCCAAGTTCAAAATCAAAGTCATGTAATACATTCTCGGATGAAAGAAGAAAAGGATGATTATCTCAACAGATGCTACAAAGAGGGCATCTGATACAATTCAGTATCAGGATGAAAATTCTTCAACCAGAAAAGGATATACGCAAAAATCTACAGCACACACCCTGTTAATAGTGAAGTGAGGGCCAGCTCTGTGGCTCACTAGGCTAATCTGCCTGCAGCGCCGGCACTCCGGGTTCTAGTCCCGGTTGGGGCGCCAGATCCTGTCCCGGTTGCTCCTCTTCCAGTCCAGCTCTCTGCTGTGGCCCGGGAGGGCAGTGGAGGATGGCCCAAGTCCTTGGGCCCCTGCACCCGCATGGGAGACCAGGGGGAAGCACCTGGCTCCTGGCTTCGGATCGGTGCAGCGCACCGGCCGTAGCGGCCATTTGGGGGATGAACCAACGGAAGGAAGACCTTTCTCTCTGTCTCTCTGTCTCACTGTCTAACTCTGCCTGTCAAGAACAAAAAAAATAGTGAAGTGAAATAAAGGCAGTGTCTGAGTACTTCACTTACAATGTGCTGCTGGTCAACCCAGAGCAATATGGTAAGAAAAATAAATTTTACTAGAAAGTTATTGGGAAAAAATTATAAGGATTAGGGGAAAAGGACCATTATTCACAAAAAAATTCCATATTTTTTAAAAAGCACCTGCAGATGAATCATCAGAATTAACACAAAAAAAATCAATGTATATACACCCATTGCATGTTCATGCATTAGAAACAGGCAGAAACTGCAATTGCGTAGCAGTACTTTAAACAGATTCTTGAAATATCAAATATCTAGGGATATACTTAACAGAAGATGTGCCAGACTTCAGAATTAAAACTGCAAAACTTCATTAATATTAGAGTTGACCTAGTAAGTCAACAGACCACATTCTTTCTTCTTTCATTTATTTATTTGAGGGGCAGAGAGATGGAAAGAGAGAGAGAAGAAGCAAGCACGCAGGCACAGCACGCACTCCCGTCTGCTGACTCACTCCCTAGAAGCCTGCAGTGGCTAGGGCTGGGCTGGGCTGCAGCCAGGGCCAGGCACTCAACCCAGGGCTCCCAGTCTTAACCCCAGCAGTCGGGGCAGCACCTCACCTTGCCATCATGAAGAGTCGGGCCTCTGCCTGCCCTTCAATCCACGTCTCCCACATGCATGGCAGGAAACCAAGTACTTCAACCACACCCCCCAGGGTCTGCATCAGCAGGAAACTGGAATCAGAAGCAGAGCTGGGGGCTGACTCCAGGCACTCCAATTATGGTATGTGATCTACTTAATTGGCATTTAACTGCTGGGCCGAACACCCACCCCAGACCATATTCTTGACCTGATAGAGTATTATTATGATCCAGAGTGCTTGCAACATATTTTTGCATGGTTTTATAGAACTTCACCCTAAAAGCTACAGAGGAGAACAAAGGGCAGGCAGAGCCAGGACATTCCTCATGATGGCAAGGTGAGGCCCTTCCAAGGTTACCAGAGTTAAGACTCTGGGGTGCTGGTCCATTCCTCTCACCCTGGGACCAGCATAAGCTACCACCTGCAGTGCCAGCACCCCATGTAAGTACCAGTGCAAGCTCCAGTTGCTCCACTTCCAATGCTGTTTCCTGCTAATGAGCCTGGGAAAGCAGTGGAAGATGGCCGCCACAACTCACATGGGAGGCCCAGATGGAGTTCAGGGCTCCTGGCTTCAGCTTGGCCCAGCCCCAGTCATTGCAGCTATTTGAGGAGTGAACCAACAGATGCAAGACCTCTCTCTCTCTCTGCATCTCAGTCTTTCAAATAAATAAGTCTTAAAAAAAAAATCTCTCACCCTACACCAACAGACAGAACAGACAGCCCACCAAACATCACCAGACACTTGATTTACAACTACAATGACACTGCAGAGCTGTAGGAAGAGGACAACGTTTTCAGTAAATGATGTTTGGACAAGTGAAAACCAGGGTAGCAAACATAAAATTAGTTCCCACTCCTGCTTCACGCTAGCTAACTAAACCAATTCCTGGTAGATTACAGACCCGAATGTGAGCAGCGACACCTCAGGACAACACACAGGACACTGTCATGATGACTGTAAGCTGAGGAAGCCTTTGCTGTCACATACAAAAAGCACAAACCACAGCAGAAACGCTCGCGCCGTGGAATTAAGAATGTGTGCTCCTCACACTGATAGGTCTAAGAGTCAAAGGGATCACACAAACAAGACTAGTGTCTGCTAATACTAACTGAGAGAATGAAAAAGGGAGAGAATGATCCAACATGGGAAGCAAGATACACAGCAGACTCATAGAATGACAGATGTCCTAAATAGCACTCTGGCCTCAGAATCAGCCCTTAAAGCATTCAGATCTGGCTCAAGAGCCCATGAGAATATTCTAGGCATGGAAAGCCAAGACACTCTGGAAAAAAAAGAAGACCTAAATGAAAGATCTCTGTGAGTGAGATCCCAGTGGAACGAATGGGGCCATCAAAGAAAGAGGTACCTTTCTCTGAAGGGAGGAGAGAACCTCCACTTTGACTATGACCCTGTCGGAATAAGATTGAAGTCAGCGAACCCTAAAGGCTTCCATAGCCTTGGCAACTCATGACTAGAGCCTAGGGAGATTACTGAGGCCATAAACAAGAGTGTCAAATTGTTAAATCAACTTCAGGAGTCACTGTATACTTACGTCTCATGTGGGATCTGTTCTTAATGTGTTGTCCAATGTGAAGTAATGCTATAACTAGCACTGAAACAGTATTTTACACTTTGTGTTTCTGTGTGGGTGCAAACTGATGAAATCTTTACTTAGTATATACTGAATCAATCTTCTGTATATAGATAATTAAAAATGAAAAAAAAATCTTGGTGTTAAATTGGAAATTGCCTAGAAAATTAATCATTTATTTAAAAAAATATATCATGTAGGATCTCTGTCCTTAATGTGCTATACATTGTGAATTAATACTATAACTAGTATTCCAACAGTATTTTTCACTTTGTGTTGCTATGTGAGGGCAAACTGTTGAAATCTTTACTTAATATATAGTAAACTGATCTTCTGTATATAAAGAGAATTGAAAATGAATCTTGATGTGAAGCAAGGGGAGAGGGAGTGGGAAAGGGGAGGGTTGCGGGTGGGGGGGAAGTTATGGGGGGGGAAGCCATTGTAATCTATAAGCTGTATTTTGGAAATTTATATTCTTTAAATAAAAGCGTTATAAAAAAAAAAAAAAGAATGTGTGCTCCTCAAAAGCTGTAAACTAGGAAAAGATATTTGCAGTACTCATCTAACATGTACACAGAATACATCACATGCTGTTCCAAATACAAAAGCAAACAGGAGAAAGACTTGAACAGGTGCCTCGTGGAAGGAGGAGCCCACATGGCCGATAAACATGCGAGAAGAGGCACTTCACACCCAGCAGACGAGCACACAGGCACCAAGTCTGAAAACGTGTCGGCAGGAACGCAGCACAAACGGAACACGTATCAGCTGCTACCGGGTGTCTAACTTGGCTCACCTACTGCGGGAAGCAAGTCGGAATAAGCTAACAAAGCTATGTATGCGTGTACTCCACGGCTTAGCGATTCCTCTCCTAAGGACGAACCTTGGACCAACTATGGGTATGTGCAGCACACACAAGGAAAATCTAGAAAATCTACAAGAGTAGAATAGATAAACTAACGGGAGCAGGGTCGGACAACCAGGTACAACAGAGAAGTAAAAGCGGATGCATTCCAGTTGCACTGAGCAACCATGGGAACATCACACTGAGTGAGAAAAGCAAGCTCCAGAACTCACGGTTCCTCTTCCGTGAAACTCACACATGTTCATCATGAAATACAGTGGTTAGGATTGCACTGTGTGTGACACCACTACTGAGAAAAGCAAGGAATGATGAAAATGCAATTTGGGGACAGTGGTTACCGCTGACAGGGCGATGAGAGCAGTGGGACTTGAGTCGAAAGCAATGTCAGGGTATTTCTTTTTTTTTTTTTTGACAGGCAGAGTGGACAGCGAGAGAGAGAGAGAGACAAAGAGAAAGGTCTTCCTTTTTGCCGTTGGTTCACCCTCCAATGGCCACCGCGGCCGGCGTACCACACTGATCCGATGGCAGGAGCCAGGAGCTTCTCCTGGTCTCCCATGGGGTGCAGGGCCCAAGCACTTGGGCCATCCTCCACCGCACTCCCGGGCCACAGCAGAGAGCTGGCCTGGAAGAGGGGCAACCGGGACAGAATCCGGCGCCCCAACCGGGACTAGAACCTGGTGTGCCTGTGCCACAGGTGGAGGATTAACCTATGTCAGGGTATTTCACCAGGCAGCAGGCACCCTGGGGGCCACTGTGATAATCCTTCACCTTGTGTACCATTTAGAAATATGCTCCTGTACCTACTCATTTAGATAATGATGTTGTTGGTGGGGAGGAAAAAGAGGATGGAGTGAGTACTCAACCACGAGTCCAAAGACCCCAGGCCTGCTCCTGGCTCTGTGCTATGGGCTCAGCATCCTCCTTACCACCAAAATGCAGGCTGTACAGTGTACACCTCAGGACCCTTATGGATAACTCTACAATTCTAAGTCCAAACTGCAGTCCACCCGGGGACACCATCCAAGACCCACTGCCTGCTTCAGCCTCTCCCCCTCCAGGTTGCCTGGTGCCCCAGTGGAGTGGGGACTTCCAGGGAGGAAGTGGCGAGGGCTGCTGGGAAGGTCCCCTGGGAGCAGTATCCACTGCTCCCTGGCGGATCCTGTCTCCTTGGAGATCTGTAGTCCCTGGTCCCTGGTCCCCTGCCTCACCCTAGAGCAAATGATTTTCCTCGAGCAAATGAGTCATTCACCCAAGTCACAAAGGAACAGCCAAGCTACTTGAGGACGAATTTCTTCTGTCCCAGAGAGAAAGAGGCCAGCTCTGGCCTCCGCTCAGCCCTGAGCCTGCAGCCTGCAGTCGGAGATCTGCTGGGGCTGCTGTCACCCTGCCTATCAGCACAGTCCTCCCTGCCCTCTGGAGCAACATACTTTGTTCTAAAAGAGGGCCTGTGAGCACGACCTGAGCAGCTCGGCCTCCACGACACACAGGGAAGGTCAGCTCTGCCTCCACGACACACAGGGAAGGTCAGCTCTGCCTCCACGACACACAGGGAAGGTCAGCTCGGCCTCCACGACACACAGGGAAGGTCAGCTCTGCCTCCATGACACACAGGGAAGGTCAGCTCTGCCTCCCCGACACACAGGGAAGGTCAGCTCGGCCTCCACGACACACAGGAAGGTCACGGAGAGAACCATGGGACCCAACTCCACGTTTCAGCTTAAGGGAGCTGCTCCCCAAGAGCTGGGGTGTGGGCGGGTGCTCCCCACATCCTTTTGCAGGCTCGGCTCCTAGAATCCCAGCATTTCAGAGCAGCAGGGACCCTGGAGACCTTGAAATCTGATCTGATCTGGCAGCCAAGGAAATGGCCTCAAGAGAGGGAAGGCCTTCCCCTCCCTGGTTCCCCACAGCCTCAGGAGAGGGGAGATCTGCTCTCCCTGGTTCCCCACAGCCTCGGGAGAGGGGAGACCTGCCCTCCCTGGTTCCCCACAGCCTCGGGAGAGGGGAGACCTGCCCTCCCTGGTTCCCCACAGCCTCGGGAGAGGGGAGACCTGCTCTCCCTGGTTCCCCACAGCCTCAGGAGAGGGGAGACCTGCCCTCCCTGGTTCCCCACAGCCTCGGGAGAGGGGAGACCTGCTCTCCCAGGTTCCCCACAGCCTCGTGAGGAGCCAGGCAGGATCAGAGCAAGCAGGCCTGATACCCACTCCCGATCTGGGCGCACGACCTGTTCCTGCCAACCGTGCTATCTGCAGACCCCCCGGGTGCCCTTCCTTTCCTCCTTTCCAACTCACAGCAAGGCCCTAGGCTCAGCACTGGGCCCAGCTGAGCTGCACCTTGCTAATGATGATCGCCGGTACCCATGGCAGGCATTCCCATCAATCCGGACAAGCCTCAGGACAGCCACCAGGAGCACCTCTGTCTCCCAAGAGGACATCCAAACAGTGGGGTTTCATTGTTTTGAGTAATTCTTCAAAGGGAAAAAGTAACACATCTTGGACAATGATATTTAAATACTGAAACGGATCACATTCGATTTATTTCCCGGAGTAGGATGTCAGAGTGATCCTATGAACTTGTTCTCTCACCTGGCAAAGCCTGAACTTGACATATGCCGAGGAGAGGCCTGGGCAGACTGTGAGCAGAGCTCAGAGACGCATCTCCAGTGGAATCTGGATTTCTGCAGCGCTCTGTGCTGCCAAGACAGCTCTGAGGACTTGAAACACACCAGGTGTCGCCTACATTTTCACCCCAGAATGCATAAGTTTCCGTGTGAGAGCTCTTACTATGGTGGGGGGGAGGGGACTGCTGCTCGCACGGAATCACGCAGGGATGTCAACGTGTCCCTGCCCTAAAGACAACTCAAGAATCTACACGGCTCTTTGGTTCCACCGAGATCTTTCTGCTGTTTGCACGGCTGGAGTTCCTTGGCTCCTCAAATCCAGGCAGACTCGTGCCAAAGACTTGTCTCAGGTCTCACAGGGAAGGGCTCAGCACCTGTGTCCAGCAGGGACCCATACCCTGAAGCTGATCATGAAAGATCGTGTTCTGAGAGGAGTCAGCCGTGGGGAAGCCCAGTGTCACCCTGCCCCACCCCGGGACTCACTGGCCCAGGGGCAGTCTGATCACACTGCCTTAAACAGGCAGGAGGGTGATGGGAAAAGGGCAATCAGCAGTCAGCTGGTGGTCCACGGGGGCACCATTCAGATCAAGTGGCCCAGGCAGCAAGGCCAGGTGGACGTGGTGGTCAGTGGAGGGGCCCCTTACCACAGTCTAGGTTCCCTGAGAGAGGAGGCATGAGTGGATTCTCCAAGGGCCATTAAGACCCAGCCATGCCATTCAGGGAGATGGCAGGGAGAGGGCCCCAGAAAGGGGCCAGCAAGTGCACAGGTGCCCAGAGGGAAGACCATCTGCAAAGTGCGGACGGCTCAGTGAGAAGCAGAAATGTGACTGGAGCAGAAGTCAGGGCCGGCTGTGGGGCTGGGCTTTTGCTGAGCCCATGAAGGGTGGTGCTGGGGGCCGGGTCTGCATTTTTGAGTTTCAGATTTTTTTTTCTGGTGCCCACTATGGTACGTGGATATGGGACAGAGGAGCCCAGTTCAGCAGTGTTTCTTGCAAAACTTGCAATGAGGAAGAGAGGGCCAGGCAGTCCCTGAGACCCCTGCGTGGGGAGCAGAGGGCAGGCGCAGTACCTGTGGAGGGCGGAGAAGAGGCTGCTGGGGCTGAGCAGCAGTGGCCCCTGCGGCAGCACCGTGCCCCTCTCGTTGACCCAGTGCAGGTAGCCCCTCGTCATGTCTGCCATCCCGATGGCGCGTGCAGAGCAGTAGAGGAACTTATAGCCATTCCTGAAAGACAGACAGAAGCCCCCAGTCAATGGCATCACGTCTCTGTTCCACGAAGAATGGCACTGGTGCAAGATCCCCGACAGATGGAAGCCACAGGCTGCGTACCCTTCCTTCTGACTGCCATCTCCACACTCCTCGTTAGCAACAAGGGAATGTCTAGGCACAGCTTCTCCACAGTCAAAGTCACTCCCCACACCTCAGCAAACAGCAGTCCCGCGAACCCAGGCGGCAGGCCAGAAGCTGGGGGCCTCCTGGGTTTCGGCCACTCCTCACAGCCACCCCGCCCCTCCCCACCAGCAGGTGCAGCGGCTCCGCCTCAGCACCGCCTCCACGCCACGCCCTGGTCACAGCACCACCAGCCTCGTCCCACTGCTACAACAGCCCTGAACCCCCTTCCCTACATCCAACAGGGCTCTGCACAGCACCCGAGGGCACTTAAAAGTTCATGTGCTCAGGTTCTAAACCTCCTGGGGCTTCCTCTATCTCCCAGATGGAATCTGGCCAGTAAGTCTGGGAACCCCTTTCTCTGCCTGCCCGGCTGCCCCACCCCTCTCTCCTGGCCACCTCACAGTGTCCTCACCTCTCCCCCTGGCCCTGCTCACTTCCACACCAGGCCCTAGTCAGTGCCATTTCTCTGCCCACAACACCATCCCGGTTGCTTCCTCACCACATCTAGGTCTCTGCTCAAATCTCTCCCCGGGAGGGCCCTTCTCCCACCTCTCTGCCCAGAAACACACACTGTCCGCCCTCAGCCAGGCGCTGGTCCTTGCTCTGCCTTAGTTTCCCACAAAGCATTATCGCTAGTGTTAGGTCACAGCACCTGGTCACACCATCTCCCACCTCAACCCGTGACAACAGGGACCCTGTCTCATTCCTGGCTGTAACTACAGTGCCTGAGCTTGGGAACATTTGCTAAGGGAGCAAACACTAGCCATCCACTTCCCAGCTGAGTGTTCCACTGTGAATATTTCATGGTGGCCAAAGGACCTATCTCTGCAATTGCCTAACACCATGTTCTTGAAGACAGGAAAGTTTTAAAACAAAAAGCATCAAGAAATATGAGCTGGTTTGGAATACAGGCGTGCATCTGAAAATCAAGTAACCTTTTGAATAAAACATCTTCATATTTTAACTGTCTAATTAATGCTATCTTTTAAAAAAAAAATCAGTATTCCTGAGTACAGCTCTTCACATCAAAGCCCTAAAAGCTGCCACCTGCAGCGGTCTGAGATGCTAATTCTGTTCGAAATTTGATTTTCAAATACGTTTTCATCGTTGGATCCTGGCACTGAACTGCTGTCGCCATGCGAGCATTCTGCTTCTAAGGCCACCAGGAAATTTAACATGGGGGGGGGCACTTGTCAGTGACAGGAATTACCCTTACAGAGCCTCACCCCCTCAAGGAACACTCCCTGCAATGCTCACGTGGGCCCCACCCACTGCTCAGGGGGAGCCCCTTGCAGGAAGACCCTGTCAGAACAGGACCCAGTGGTGAGATGCGGCCACAGAAGGCACAATCTGAGGCTCTTTCTATTGTATCTCAACAACACTCACTGGGCACTCCTCCTATACCCAGCCCCACACTGGCTGGGGGTGGGGGGGCAGTGCCCCCAGGCACAAGACAGCCCCACCCTCCAGGGGCAGGGAGTGCGGAGGGAAAAACCAGCCACATGGAAACAGGGCAGCAGACGAGCAGATGGGGACGCACGCAGGAGGTGCCCGTGCAATGGGTGCCGCGAACACTCGAGGTTTGCCCTTGGTCCTCCATCATGGAGATAGACCAGGGCTCCGAGGAGAGACCCGAGCACGTAATCGAGGAGCAACGAGACTCTAAGCTCAGTTCAGTTTCGCCTCTGGTCCCAAGCCCTACATGTCCCTGGACACACTGGTCCCAGTGAGACTGGCATTTCTTCAGACCTCATCTCAAGGTCCAACAAGGCCACATTACAGTGTGTCGGGCAGCATCTCCAGCCGCCACCCCCTGGGAGCCAAGAGCACACCCCAGTCGTGATGACCTAAACACCTCCAGACACTGCCATGTCCTGGGGGGGGGGGGCCTCTGCTGTAGGAAAGGGACTCCAGGTTCCACCTGCAGTCCCAGGAGGAGGACACCACCTGCCACCCTGCGGAACAAGCTCCACGCCCAATTCAGACTCGTCTCAGCTGGCCTCCAGGACCTCGGCCATGGGGCTCTCACCTCTCCCGGCTGCATCTTCACCCACCCTGCCACCACCCTCTGCAAGCAGCCTCCCGTCCGTGAGCCCACCCGGCACTGGCTCGGCTCTGGCTTCTCCTCTGCTCCTGCCTCCCCTGTAACGAGCATCCCTCCCCTTTGGAGCTCCACCCAACCAGCAAGACTCAGCTCCAGTGTCGCTTTCCCCGCCAAAACCCCCTTTGACACCTCTGGCCAATCAGAGTTAATTTCAGCTCAGAAACTGCCTCTAAAACCAACATCTTCTCATTGTCCTTATCTGCCACTACCTATTAGACACTGGTCTCCTCCCACACCACCACAGCTCCTTGAAGGAAGAGGCTACACAGCATCACTCGTTACCCCTGCACAGTCCCTGTGCACAGAGCCTGGCTACCATGGTCCCTGTGCATGGCAGGTGTGCACCCCAAAGCCTGGCTAAGCTCTCACAGCTCCGAGACTTGGCCTGGAGAAGCTACACACGGCAGAACACACACTCACGTACTCCAGCCACAGCCGGGAGCGGAACGCGTCTGGGCTAGCAGTGACCTGAGGGACCACCTGGTCTAACCCCTCACTGAAAAGCAGAAGAAACCACAGCTCAGAGTGGGCAGCAGACTTGACCCAAGGGCACTGCTTCCAGGATGCAGGCCCCCGCTCCCGATCAGGCCTTCCATGCACCATATCACCCTAACCTACTGGCACACAGCGATGACTTCAAGCAACTCAGAAGAATCCAGATGAAAGCAGAATTAAAGGAAAAAAAAAAAAAAAAGAGCCCAGCAAGCGAGCTTATGGTTTCTTCCCAGTCACAAACCTGGCCTGAGACGCCACAGAATGAATCTGTAGTAGTCATGTTCGGTAAGTATGGAGACACTGACGCCTGGTCAGATGACTGCAAAGATGTATATCTCCAACGAGGTAGGAAAGGAGCAATGGAGAGGAGGAGGTGGCAGCTGCCTCGAGTCACGGCTTCTGGGCTGGAACAGCTCCGTGAGGACTGCGGCACCTGGGCCAAGCATCGAAGGCTGCACAGACACTGCACAGCAGGCTGCAGGCGAGGGTAGGCCGTCACCCTGCATAGGCAGGGAGGGGAAAGGGAACACAGGCCGGGCAGAGTAGGAAGGCCTGAGAAGTCCCCTACACGAAGCAGCCAGCACCAGCCGGAGACCTGGAACTGCCACCCCCAGGAACGCACACTGTTCCTCCTGTTAAGTGCTGAGCGCAGAGGCCCTGAAGGCCATGACCAAGCTGTAGCCGAGAAGGCTGCTGGGGAAGCGCTGACCATCGCTGCAGGCCACACGACCCGCCTGTCTGGGAGTCACGGGCAACAAACACCCAGCTCCGTGCGCACACAACTGTTGGGCTCCAGGTCACGTCACCCGAGACTCCTCCACCAAAGGACACAGAATTACGTGGCTTTCACGTGGTCTACACCAGCCAATCCAGAGCAGGGACCATCAGGGTTATTTGGGAAGGTACACAGGAGGATCTCCCTTCTGGGAAAATCCAAGTAAGACACAAACCAACACACCCCCCCCCCAAAAAAAAAAAGGAAGAAAGAAGTGACTGTGCTCTTCAGGGCAGGAAGAGACTGAGTGGGCAGCAGACTTGGCCCAAGATGACTCGGGCTGTGATCTGCAGGGTATTCTGACCCAGAAGGGTTTCTTTCTTTCTTTTTTTTTTTCTTTTTATTTGACAGAGTTATAGACAGTGAGAGAGAAAGAGACAGAGAGAAAGGTCTTCCTTCCCTTGGTTCACTCCCCAATGGCTGCTATGGCCGGCGCTGCACCGATCTGAAGCCAGGAGCCAGGTGCTTCCTCCTGGTCTCCCATGCGGATGCAGGGGCCCAAGCACCTGGGCCATCCTCCACTGCCCTCCCGGGCCACAGCAGAGAGCTGGACTGGAAGAGGAGCAACCAGGACTAGAACCCAGCGCCCATATGGGATGCCGGCGCCACAGGCGGAGGATTAACCAAGTGAGCCATGGCACCGGCCCCGGGTTTCTTTCTTTCAACTAAAAATAAATGCACTTTCCGGTGTCACACAAGTTGCAGCACTTCCTGAGTGCATTAATCTTTCTAAAGGAAAAGGCGGCCGGGGAAGGGGCCTGCATGTGTGCCATCTGCAGCAGTAACACTGGGAGACGTTTTCCCCGGCGAGTCAGCACTATTGATTCCATCTTCCCACATGCGCATCCGATGGCCCGGCAATCCCACTTGTGGGAACTGACTTCTCGGCGGTATTCCCTCAGTGTGTGTGTGGCCACCTCACTCGCACACACAGTGTGTACCATACGCATCGCGTGTCAATGCTGGTTCCAGGGACAGTGCAAGCATGGGAAAGCACCAACATGGGAGCTGCTCATTGCAGGACACAATGGGGCACAGCCACGAATGACAGCTCTGAACAGCAGCTGCAAAGATAAGGCAAATCCAACATAGAAGGAGACAGAAGGCAGGATATGTAAAAGCGTAATGTGAGGGCAAGGGAGGGGGTTGGAATTGAGTTTTTAAAGTACAGCAAGACAGAGCCAGACTGTCCACGGTGCTCCACCAGGAGGGAGTGGACTAGCTGGGTGGTAGGACAGGGACCTTTGTACTTTCAAGTTTCTGTGACCTTGGCCTCTTTGGTTTTTTTATGAAACGTGTAACTTTTCTACATTTTCAAAGGTGAACCCTAGAAAAGTCAAAGCGATGAGCCAGACGCCCAAGAAAACACCGAAGTTCACGATCCCACTGGGCTGAGAGGTCCTCTCTCCACGACACTGCTCCCCTGCTGTCAGCCACTGTGTCCAGTTCGTGAGAACCCCAAGCACCAGCCACAAGCCTGCCACCTAACAGGCAGCCAGTGCACATCGGGGAAAAGAATGACTAAAGGGTAGGTCATCTAGTCCATTCTCGTGTGTCCACAGAGTTCCAGAAATAGCTTTGGCCTACTGCCCACTCCCTGGGAACATGCCAGGCTGCACATCAAGGGACTAAAAGTCTCATCCTGACATTCACCCCAAGTATAATTTCCTCCCCTTCTTTGCCCAGGGAGAGATGGGGCTGTCCTGACTCAGACTTAAGCTCTAAGCTTCATGTATCCAGGAGGCCCTGTGTGGGTTGGGGTGCAGAGCCATGAGCCAGCGTGGGTGGAGAAGAACCTCTGGAGGCAGAGCAGCGCAGGAGCCATGACCTTGGAGTCAGGCAGCCCAGGGTCAGACAAGCTCGCCTCCACAGCTATGCAAATATGAGAAGTCACTGCCCCTCCCCGAGTCAGTGTCACTAGTCTACACGCACGCTACCGTGAGCCTCTGGCGTTGATGTAGAGTTCAGTGAAGAGGCACGGGAGGAGCCTGACCCAGGACAGCAACTTGGGAACTCATCTCCCAGTGACGTCCCCACTGTGGGCCCCTGGTGACGGCTGCTCATGTCCCACATGTGCACACAATCCTGAACGGCTCCGAGGCCCGGCACCGCCAATCCTAAGTCTTCCTCAGAATCTGCAACGTTTCGGCCTACAGGAGATTGCTTAGCATGTTCGATACCCCTCATCCCCGGCCATTTCTCCACCTGGTCACCTACCGTGGCTCGGCAAAAATGGAACCTCAGTCCCAGCCTGGACACTGCCACCTTCTCTCACCTAGCGACTGCTTCATTTCCTCGGGTGCCCGGTTGCACTGTGTGTGCACCCAGCGCTCTCCACCATCACCACCCACGCCCACGTTTGGGTGCAGCCCCCTGAGCAAGCCCCACGGAGCCTGGCAGACCGGTGCCAAGTGTGTCGTCACCAGCAGCGCATGGGAGACGACACACTGTACTTACTGGCTCACTTTATGGTAGAGCTTGGCAATGCCCTGGTGGGTCCAATCCTTCCCAAGTGTGGGCAGAATGTGGCCAAGAGTATCTGATCTAAATAAAGACAAAAACAAGAAAAATAAAATGAAAAGGTCATCGCATGGGAGGAAAAAAGTCCATTCAGATTCACGGCATCCTGAGCAATGCCTCCCTAGGTGGAAAGAGCCAGGCTTGGGTTATCACACGAGGACGCTCAGGGAGCGAGATGGAGCCCACAGAGGGCACCTTCACCCTGATCACCTGCCCAGGCCCTGCACTGGCTGGTCACTCAGCTAAGGTGCTCATCATAGGCGCCCAGGCAGGAGGCCATACCCCAGACAGAAACAATCAACGACTGAGCCCTGACTCCAGCTGCCAGATTCAAGAAACTAAAACCATGTGAGCAGCTCTGAAGGCACCAGAGCTGGTACTGCTGAGTCCCCTGCTGCCACCTGGGAGGAGTGTGGGGTGCCAACTCCAGGAGCAAGGGCCCCCCCGTGGACGTGGAGAGAGCTACCCTGGCCCAGGTCAGTGGGACCCACCTTGTGATGGTCCCGTCGATGTCAGAGATGATGACCTTGTCGTCCCAGTTCCACAGGTAGATGGTGCCCTCGCAGCGGCAGGTGCCTTGGTACTGCGTGGTGACGCTGAACACCACGTCGTTGGGGCCGTTCTTCAGCTTCAGGCTTTTCTGAAACATAAACACTTATCAGTGCACCTGACGGCAAGGTCCAGGGCGGCGGCAAACTGAACTCTGCTCCACGGCAGGCAGATTCGAACTCTGATAAAGATGCACCCTGGGGAGGGAATGTCATTATGATCTTAGAATTGTAGCTACAAATCCCTGTGAAAAATGAATTAAAAATTTTTTAAAAAGTAAAACAATGAAATAAAATAAAAACGCGCCCTCCCCGGGCCACGGTGTAGGTAACTCTTCCTTTTCCGTTCCTTACTCGAGTTCTTTGGGGGCTAGGTGGACAACCTGGGCCTGAGCTCCCTCGGGCCCTGGAGGGGGTTCAACCACAGGCTCCCAGAAGGGCCTGACCTAACAAACCACCGTCTCAGAAAAGGACACGAGGTCCTGGGCACGAGGAGACACGAAAGCCGGGGGCGCAGAGGCTTTCCTACCCCGCTGTTCCAGTCCTTGCTTTGTGGACCCAAATTGGACACCAGAAGCTTCCGTAACCAGCCACCCCGCTCCTCAGAGTCACACCAAGCTCAGCAGGTGGGACTGCTCCTGGCTGCCAGGATACCCTGGTGCAGCAGCCAGGGCCTCCTAACAGCCTCCTTCGTGGGCCATAACAAAATTCTCAACTTAAAAATCAGCCTGTTGCAGATTTATCGAATTTTGGCTCCCACCTCTGGTGGCGTGGGCAGGGTTGGCTTACCCATGCCATGGGCCGGATGTTCCCGAACCCTGCTTCTGGTGAATGTCAGCAGTGTACCCATGGCTGAGGGGCTGCCTGTGTCAAGGGGGACAGCGACACCAGGCAGTCATGCCCCACACGTGGCCGCTGTGGCCTCTGGGCCTGCAAGCTGGCTTTCCCCATTAAACACCACCACAGCCATGCCACTCCCACCACCTCTTAGGATACACGCTGAAGACTTTATTCACACAAGAGCAGGCGTGTTTGTTCACACACTGATCACGGCTTCAAACAGCCTTCAGGGATGGAAAATGGTAAATGGTCTTTACAGTGCTGGCACTATGGTGTAGCTGGTTTATGGGCACCAGTTTGAGTCCCGGTTGCTCCACTTCTGATCCAGCTCTCTGCTGTGGCCTGGGAAAGCAGTAGAAGATAGCCCAAGTCCTTGGGCCCTTGAACCTGCATGGGAGACCTGGGGGAAGCTCCTAACTCATAGCATTGGATCGGCACAGCTCCAGACAGTGTGGCCAATTGGGGAGTGAACTATTGGAGGGAAGACCTCTCTCTCTCTGCCTCTCCCTCCCTCTCTGTAACTCTGACTTTCAAATATATAAATAAATCTTTTTTAAAAAAGGGTCTTTGCACATCTTAGAGGTCTTCAGAAGGTACACAGACAATGTGTATTATGAAAAAACTATGCATGGATTTCAAATTTTTTGCACCAAAAAAAAAACTTATCTTTTAATTCTGCCTTCCATGAACTTCCTGAAGCACCTCATACACACACAGAAAAGGTCGCTGTGAAAAACAACGCCTTTGCTACCTGAAATTCTCTCCATCACAGCCACTTGCCCCCCACCAACGGAAGAGACTTCACACGAAAAACACCCCGGAGAGATGCCGCCGTCACCACTCACGTCTCGGGGTTAAACCCGTTCCACCAGGCCCCTCCTGCCCAGCTTGAAAACATGGTGAGAAAAAGGCGGCAGGCGAAAGGGAAGCCACAAAGAGGGGCCGGCCCCAGTGGGTGCTGAAGTCAGGGGGCAGAGGAGCGGAGCCAAAGTGAAGGTCGGAGGTCACCAGAGAGTAGCAGGTGCGCCGTGAAGGGAAAGTGCCAGGTCACAGAAGTGGGAGACGCATCGCAACATTCACACCTGTCTCAGAGGCCGCACGCCGGTGACCACGGGGTGGCCAGGAGCCGGCCGTGGCCACGGGGAGGCCTGGACTCACCAGCTGCTCTGACGTGAGCCGCAGTGTCTTCTTGTAGCTGACGCTGGGCAGGAGCGGGAGGTGGACTGCGTTCGACGGCTTGGCAGCTGCGTGCTCCTCATCGCTGGAGGATGACTCGTGCTTTATTCTGGAACACACAGTGATGTCATCGCCCATCAGGAGACACATCTGAGTAGCCATTAAAAGTGCATTAGCCCCGAAATCAATGACCAAGTCCGCCGGGCCTCTGCCGAGCACTGTCTCTGAGGTGCACGGCTACACAGTGTCAACCAGTGGGCTCTGCCTGCACCCCCGACACATCTCCTCACATGACTCACACAGGGCTGCCTCTCCCCGCTCACCTGCCTGCCCACCAGCTGTCACCACCCCGTGTCAGTCCAACAAGCCGCTCTCCTTGGGATGGTGCCACTCACCCCAGTCCCAGGAGACACTGTCTCTCTCTACCTCCCTTGACCCTTGATCTGGGGCAGCAGGTCCAGCCCCAAAAGTCTATATTTCTACAAGGCCAACCTCATCAGCTCCCCACACATGAGTGGACTCTGTCCAAATAGGATTCCAAGCAACTGGGGCACTCCCAGGATCTATGCACACATGCCAGTGAACACAGGACAGAAGCCTGGCAGGTTGTCTCACAAGCAAAGAAGAAAGGACTGTGCCACCGGCCGGCGCCGTGGCTCAACAGGCTAATCCTCCGCCTTGCGGCGCCGGAACACCGGGTTCTAGTCCCGGTCGGGGCGCCGGATTCTGTCCCGGTTGCCCCTCTTCCAGGCCAGCCCTCTGCTGTGGCCCGGGAGTGCAGTGGAGGATGGCCCAAGTGCTTGGGCCCTGCACCCCATGGGAGACCAGGAGAAGCACCTAGCACCTGGCTCCTGCCATGGGATGAGCGTGGTGCGCCGGCCGCAGCGCGCTGTCCGCGGCAGCCATTGGAGGGTGAACCAACGGCAAAAGGAAGACCTTTCTCTCTGTCTCTCTCTCTCACTGTCCACTCTGCCTGTCAAAAAAAAAAAAAAAAAAAAAAAGGACTGTGCCACCTTACCCACCGCACAACCCTCAGGCGGTGCCCTAACTCCTGCAGCCATTCCTGCTCACGGGGCTGCAGTGCAGGGGGCATCGGGCCCAACTTCTTCAAGCAATGAGCAGAAAGCAGATGCATAGTTAGTTGTCCCCTGCCGTGTTCAGTCCCTAGGACAGCAGTACTAGGGCTGTTTCCCAGGGCCACTAAGAATGTCTTCCCTCCTCTATATCAAGTGCTTAGTACCTGGTGTAGGCCAAAGAGAAAGGCTGAGGCCGCCAAGCAGGCGTGGCCCTGGCCCCCAGGGCCCCACCTTCCTGCAAAGCTCCAGCTGGGCACAGCCCAGGTTCCGGATTCCCACAGGTGGGGCTGTGGAGCCCACACTCCTTCAAGAAGGAGGTCCTGCAATCCAGGACCACTCGTGTGCCTCCTGTGTGGAGCCCTGGCTTTTCCCAGCCCTGGAATGAGCTGCCCCTCACTGGGGGAATGGAGCTCACTCACCTATAATCACTCGCCCCGTGCCAGCCATCAGTGACACCGCCAACCACCCGGCCCCTGCTCTCACGGGCCTTTGCCCTACGCGGCCACAACACGGTGACCTGGGCTGGAGATGCAGATGGGGCAATCGCTGTGACACCGCCCTGGAAACAGGTGACTGTGTCGAAGGGGACACATGGACAACAGACGCTGCCACCCTGGCAGGGCCAGAGCAGGGCTGAGGTCCATGTAGATGGAGTGGCCCCGTGTCACCATGGGGTGATCCCAGTAGGGGTAGAAACGGCCTAGCAGATAGCATGGCGAAAAAATCTAGGTTTCAGCCCCAAACTGACTCAGCCTGCGTGACCTGGGGTAAATCACTTCCTCTCCTGTCAGCCTTGATTTCCTGATCTTAAAATGCAGACGCACAAACTGTGTCGCAGGCACAGAAAACTTAGGTTGCAGGCAAGTAACAGCCTGGAAGTCCCTTAAATGGCCCCAAAACTAGAGAATCCCTGCCCAGGCCTCAGTGGGTTTGACACATTCAGGAGAGTCCCCGATCATCGCCCCTCTACCCTTCCTGGACTCCTGAGGCTAATGTAATCCTGTACAACTCTCGCTTTATAAAAAACAAAAGGGGGATGTTAGTGAAATGGCGCAGTCCGTGTGGCACCACCTGTGCCTCACTCGCCATCTTAGGCCCTGGCCCGCATGCTCCGGTCTTAAGCCCCATGGCCCAACTACCAGTGTCAGCTCCACCCCCACCCTAATGGGATTCGCTGCTCTTACTTCCCTGCCCCCCCCCAGCAAAGGTTTAACAGGTCCTGTTCCTGAACAGGTGGCTCTCTCGCTCTCTCTCCCTCTCTCTTGATCTCCCTCTTACATTCTCCTTTTCTCTCTTTTTTCCCCTCTTCGCCCCTTTCACCCCTTCCCCCTGGTCTGTTGGGTTTCCCCACCAATAAACCCTTTCCCTTAAAAAAAAGGGGGGAGGGGGAATAAAAGCAGAGTCCCCTCTGAGAGAGTTGGAACAGTGTGGCTGCTTCTGAGCTGACAGCCTGCAGGCATGGGGACGGGGCCGACACAGTGCTAGAGCCAGTGTCCAGAACGAAAGGCCAGGAGAACAGGGCTCCGGCGCCCCCTCACACACTGAATAGGACCACACATACGTCCCAAGCAAACGGTGTTGAGCAAAATGAGATCCAAACACGAACTGAGGCTGTCGGTGACGACAGACTGACGTGTGCCTCTGCCGGGAGGAGGCGGCAGCACAGCGCCATCGCCGGGATTTCCACCTGCTCAGACCCCCGCAGCGAGCCGCACCCAGGGACGCACCCAAAGGGACGTGGGCACAAAACCTCGGCTGCACAGTCGACTTAGGGCAAGTGAATGGTCTCCGGAGGCTGCCGCCTGCCGGGCTCTGCTGCCCCACGTGGAACAAGGCGTGTCCCGTTCCAAGCCCCGTGCCCCCACTCACACAAGTGCTTTGCATCTGCGGGAAGCAACAAAACACATGGGCTGGTGCAGCCTGGAGGTCTGTGCTCACAAGCAGCTGCGAGCAGCATCAAGGCCAGCACTTGTCGCGGGCGCACTTTGGATGCCACCTTGATCGTTTGCATGGCGACGAGCTGTTTGTCTGTCTGGGGCTTCTGGGGCTGTTCCGCCAATCAAGTCTGCCCGTGAGGAAAACACTCCACACCTTTTTCTTTTATTTTAGTCAACTGCTGCACTACTAAGGAGACTGAAAGTCTAAGATGCCGAAACAAACGGCAAGGAGAACGCATTTCCAGCGAAGCTGAATTCTTTTCGGAATCTCAGTTCCTTTCCACGAGACTCAATTCTTACCTATTCGGGTCTGATTAAGACGGGCAGCGTGACGAGCGGAGGAACCTGCCCACGTGTGTTCAGCTGGGCAACACTCTCTTTGTCAACTGTGCAAAGATGCCCGTCTCACGAGCCACCCTTCAGGCAAACTGCATGGGCTGAGAATTTCCTGATGCTCGGCTTGGGAACAGCCAAGCGTCCTGTGGTCCCTCACTGCCCTGGGCTCTCCTCGCCACCACCAGGACAGGTGACAGTGACCACAGCACTGTTTGCAGTGGCACCAGGCCTGCGAGCCAGCTCCTACCAGCAGCAACCACACTCTGCCTTTCACACTCGCACTTGGAGCCCCGGGCCCACCTTCCCCCAAGGTCCAAGGCCAGCCCATCCGAGAGTGGAGCAGGCAGACATCCCGCCTTTGGCACTCAGGATGTACCCATCAGGGCCGAACAAGCATCCTCCCAGGGACCAAAGGGCCACCCTCCTGCCTGGCCCACAGCCACCTGTGCCATATGGCACCTGTGTGGTCGGGCTGTGCACTCTGGTCGGCCTCCATCACAAGGCCGTCATGAAACGGTGAGGACTGGATGGGCCAGAGTCGTTCTTACCCACATGTCATAGGTGGAGACAGTGAGGAGTGGATTAATTTGCCAAAGACCACACCGAAGGCTGTCTGATGGCATCGCTGCTCCTCCGCCCGCTGTGCCCCCTCTCCTGTTTGGAAATGACTGCCAGGACAGGGAGGGTGCTGACAGGGAATGCTGAGAGTGCAGCTAGGCCCCGGGTGGAGACTGTGGTCCTGTACCTTTGCTCATGCCCCTCCCAGGGAACAACTGTGCCAGCCTCCTCCTGGCCCACCTGGGCATCACCATCTCAGTGGCCCTGTGCTCAGACACTGGGAGATCATTTACTGAGGCCAAATGATCCTTAAGTGGGGGCCAGGTTGTGGCCCAGAGGATTAAGCTGCCACCTCCTAACCCCGGCCTCACATATGGGAACCTGCGCGAGTCTTGGCTCCTCTGCTCCCTGCTAACGCACCTGGAGGGCAGCAAAAACGGTCCAAGTGCTTGGGCCCCTGTCACCCATGTAGGAGACCCAGATGGAGTCCTGGTTCCTGGCTTTGGCCTGGCCCAGCCCTGGTCATGGTGGCCATTTGGGAAGTGAACTAGTGGATAATATCTTTCTCTCTGTCTCTCTCTTTTTCTTTCTCTAACTCTGCTTTTCAAATAAATAAACACATGCATATATATATTTTTTTAAAAGCTCCTGAGTGACAGAGCCAGGGCTCCAAAGCTGATCTGCTGGTTCCAGCACCTGCCGCTCCCACCCAGCTGCTGCCTGGCCTCACAGGAGTGAGAAGGTGCTCACCGCGCATGTACGGCTTCTGGGCCGGTGGACAGCACACACTCAGCCTGTGTCCACCTGCAGCACAGCTGCCTCCTGCGGGGCCCACTCACAGCCAGACCCAGAATTTCCAGGAGGACAAGTAGCTGTCACTCTTGGGAGCCCATCGCTAGAGAAGGAGCCAGAGACAGAGGGTGAGGAGTGGGCCAGGAGCGCCGCGGCCCCCCTGCTCTGGCCGGGGTGCAGACACGGGCGGGCACAGGCAGAATGCAGACCACCCAGGAACCAGGCCTCCCTCTGAGCGCTTCCCGCCCCAGAGCCACCAGTGCACCCAGAGCCGTGCACAAGACACCCAGCGCTGCACGCTCGTCTGCACCCTGCTGTCTCCAGAGGACAATGAAGAAATCAGATGCATTCTAGGTGCCACCAATGTGGATTTCTGTTTCCAGCCACAACAAAAAAGTCTAAAAATAAAACTGTCTAAGATACAGAGCCACGTGGCCAGAATCAGAGGGCACGCAGTCCATGCCTGCTTCTCCTAGGTCGACAACGTATTAGGAAAATGTCATCGGGTCTGTGACAGTGCAGTGACATTTATGGCATGCCTACGCGGTATCAGGAAGTAGCCTGGCCGCCAAGACACAGAAACCGTTCAGCTCCCGCTCTTGCCCTCAGCTAATCTGACGGCGTTTTCTGTCTGCTGTCAGAACTGCAGTCCTGGGTTTTGTAAGCACAGAAACACGGTGAGGTGAGGGAACGGGTGAAAGATGTTATCAGTGCGCACACAGGAATCGCCGTCATGATCAGTGAGGCGTGGCAGTCACGCCAGATCCCATCCCCGATTAACCTGCAGACAAAACACCGGCGATACTGATCAGCATTGTGCAACTCTAATCTCTCCTGTGCTGAGTTCATATGAAGCCATGGCTTGGACACCTAGCAAAGTATCAGCTTAAGTCCTAGTGTGTTAACTTCCTACAGAAAGGCAAGTTACTATCATATTACTAAGTCACTGGCAGTGCTATTATGTGTCATGGCCGCCACCTTCTGTCTCCGAAGGGCAAGCACAAGGTCACGGCCAAGACCGGGAGAAACGCCGCTTGTGCCTCGTTGAAGGCTCACACTGTCAGCTGCCTAAGGGAACCAGTGACTCCGTTTTTCTTATCTGAGAGTTAAACAGACACAGAGAGACAGATGGGGCTCCCATCAACTGGCTCATTCCTCAGATGCCCACAACAGCCAGGGCTGGGCCAGGGAACTCAATCCAGGTTTCCCAGGTGGGCGGCAGGAACCCAATTATTTGAGCCATTACTGCTGCCTCCCACGGTCTGCTCCAGCAGCAAGCGAGTCAGCAGCAGGCCTGGAAATCAAACTCAAGGTGCTGTGAGGTGCGGCCTGGGCATCTTAATCGGCCTCATTTTTCCTTTTCAATTTTTATTCATTTTCTTCTTTGAAAAGCAGAGAGACAGAGACACACCAACAAAGAGAGAAGAGGGATCTTTTATCCACTATTTCACTCCCCTAATGTCCACAACAGTCAGGGCTGGGCCAGGCCTAAGCCAAGAGCCCAGAACTCAATCTGGGCTCATATGGGCAGCAGGGATGCAAGGACTTGAGGCACCGCCTGCTGCCTCCCAGGCCGTGCATTAGCAGGATGCCAGGATCAGAAACGGAGCTGGGCTTCAAAGCCAGGCGCTCTGACCGGGACGCAGGCATCCCAAGTGGTATCTTCATGCTGCTCCGAAGGACCACCCCGTAACCAATATCCCAACCTCTAGACACAGCGCCCCCTCAATCTCCATTTTAATAAAGAAAATGGTTTAATTAAACTGTTCCAGGTCACCCAATAAACGACAGAGCCAAGGCTGTAAGCCAGGCCCGCCGGGGATCCAGGCCCACGCGGTCCGGCGCACCCCACCGGCATCCAAGGGGCCGGGGCCCTGCAACACCCAGGCCGCCTCGCACCGTACCTGGGCGCCATGCCGAGCTGCGACGGCTGCTCTCCAGTACTGTGGCCTTTCCCCGCCAAGCACTGCTCGGGCTTACTCTCCTGCAGAAGACGAAGGGGAAGAGTCAGGGAAGCATCGAGAGAAAGGGCCGTGTGATCACCTGAGCAGCACGGGGCCAGGGCCCTGGGAGGCGGTCCCGGCCCCGGGGCGGCCTCCCTGGAAACGGCCCAGGAGGCTCTGGGCACGCGGCTTGTTCGCTTGTTTCCTTGCTCGGAAGCATACGCAAAGAAGCCAAGAAATATGTTGGACAGAAATGAGTCTGTTTTCCATAAGCGTCTGTGGCACCAAACCAAGCTCCATCATCTCTGTAGCTTATGCAAATACTTTAGCAAGGGCTGCCTGGATTCCCCAAGTCTTTCAAAATATTGCCTTCTAATTGCTGATCGAAACGCTCAAGAATATCTTCACACCATATTTTGCCTTGGGGAAGCATCGCTGTCGTCTTCAATCCCGCATACTCCTAATTGAAAAATGCTCCTTGGATGCATGGGAAGGAGCTCTGGATTTCTGAGACCACTGTGGCCAGTCCTCGCCTCTCGCCCAGGAAGCTTGGGCGGGTCACTCAACTGCTAGAGTCTGGCGCCCCCGTCTGTGACCCGGGTGGCAGCAGCCACCCCCCGACCCGACCCGATGCTGCTCTGTGTCGACGGCACCAAGGCTGGCACAGAGCAGGCAGGTGAGGACGAAGACGGGCACCAGCCCCCACAGCCTCCTGCTGTGAAAGAAGCCAGACATGATGATGCTCGGTGACATCTCTTTATCCAAGGTCACCTGGCCCGGTCCACCGCCATATTTCAGTGGTGAAACCGAGCAATAAAAACACGACAGAGAGACTGCCCTGACACAGGATCAGCACACACTAGCTTCCAATACTCTAGCTTTTAATAAGCACACAAACTATCGCTCTCTCTTATCCAGTTTTAATCTATCTGTTTGTGTATTGAGACATGTAACTTAGCCACCACAAGGAACAACTCTTTATCAGGCTAGCTCGAGCATATAGATCCATCTGAAATAAATGTCCTAGTTGTTTTTTTTTTAAAAAATATTTAATTTCATAAGTGCCCCTTTCTTCATACTAGCACTTGCTCAATGCAAAATGGAGAGAATTCCATTGAGGCTTTGAAACATGTTTCTATCTTAAATTCTAGAATATTCTGCCCTCAGGAAGAGGACCGAGGGCCCTTTATGGTTTAAGTCTCCTGCAGTACAGCAAAAACGCTGCTCTGACTTGTTCGTACCCCTTACAGATAACAGGGCAATCGTGTAACTCAGGCTAACAGGAAACGTCAAAGCATAATTATATCCTGAGAAAACCCTTCCCTTTAACTAACAGAACCACGAGTTTGCTCGGCTTGTTTTCTGATTTAAATAACCAGCTTGACTGTGGTCTGTGTGGTCTCTTCACAGCACATCCCAAAAGCAAACATCATTCTCTCAACAGATGGGTGCCCAGGCCCTGCTCTGGGGCCAGTGTGGCCAACAAGGCTGCCACGGGGGTCAGAGCCGGACACGACCTCTGCTCCCATGCAGTTCAAGGTCTGCAAGGGGACAAACGTTAGTGGAATCGTGAGACTAGTTAAGCGTATAATCATAAAGTCTGACAAACCTCAGGAAGCAAGGGCTCACAGGCAGAGCTGGGAGGGCCAGACTGATCTGTTGGGAAAGGGCCACTGGAGCTACTAGTTAATCAAGTGAAGGGTACTGAAGGGTCTTCCATGGGGCGGAAACAGCGCATGCAAAGGTCCTGGGGCAGAATGTTCTTGTAGATAGTGATGCTGAATCATGGGCATGAGGGGGGATGAGGCTGGGAAGGGAGGTGGGGCTGGAGGGCACAAGTCCTACAGAACCTGAGTGGTGTTTACTAGGACAACCCCTGGGGTGGGAACACTAGAAGGTTTGAGCTGATCCACCCACTCCAATCTGAAGACAAAAGGAAACAAGTGAGAACCATTCGAAAGCAAGCCTGGGAGAGAAGACGGTGGCCTTGACTGGTGGGAGTGGAGCCAGAGAGAAATGGGCCAACTGGAGAGGCAGGCAATGTGGGAAAGGAACGGGCCGGAGGAGAGGGAGGGTCAGAGGAGGCACCCGCCTGTCCACGCTGCAGGGAAGCCGGACGTCCCAGGGATGCCCCGGCCCAAAAACGAGCATGACAGCTCCTAAAGCACCCCCCGGCCATGGCGACCCCGTGGCCACTTGATAAATGCACACAGGGCCCACACAGAGCCAGCTTGGACATAAATGGGGTGCACTGTGTGAGCACAGGGGGCACTGCCAGGGAGAGGTCAAAGGTGAAGACGAGGCCGGGGTGGGGGGGAGGGCCCAGGGGAGCCCAGCAGAGAGAGCGCTCGAGCAACAGGCTGAGGAATCGCCCGAGAGCTAAAGGAAACCGCAGGCTTTAGAGATGAACCAAGGCCACGTCTAGGCAGACCGAGGACAGCTGGTCCACACCGCACGGACACCAGGGAGAGCAGTCTACACCACACAGACACCGGGGACAGTCAGTCTACACCGCACGGACACCTGAGACAGTCAGTCTACACTGCACAGACACCAGAGTCAGTCTACAATGCACAGATACCAGGGCGAGCAGTCTACAATGCATGGACAACAGTCTACACCGCACGGACACCAGGGATAGCAGTCTACACTGCATGGAAATTGGAGAGAGCAGTCTACATTGCATGGACTGGAGCCAGTCTACAACGCATGGACACTAGGGAAAGCAGTCTATACCACACAGACACTGGGGAGAGCAGTCTACACTGCATAGATACCAGGGAAAGTCAGTATACCCTGCACAAACACCAGGAAGTCAGTCTACACCACAAAACAGATGCAGGGGAGAGTCAGTCTACACCGCACAGACACCGGGGAGAGTCAGTCTACACTGCACGGGCACTGGGGAGAGTCGGTCTACACTGCACAGACACTGGGGAGAGCAGTCTACACTACATGGACACCAGGGATAGTCAGTCTACACTGCATGGACACTGGGGAGGTTCAGTCTACACTGCACAGATCTGGGGACAGTCTACACTGCACAGACACCAGGGAGAGTCAGTGTACACTGCACAGACACAGGAAGGGTCAGTTTACACCACAGACACAGGGAGGGTCAGTCTACACCACACAGATATCAGGGAGAGTCAGTGTATACTGCACAGACACCGGGGAGAGTCAGTCTACACCACACAGACACAGGGAGGGTCAGTCTACACCACACAGATATCAGGGAGAGTCAGTGTACACTGCACAGACACCGGGGAGAGTCAGTCTACACCACACAGACACTGAGGAGAGTCAGTCTACACTGCACAGACACCAGGGACAGTCAGCCTACACCACACGGATACCAGGGCCAGTCTACACTACACGAACACCGAGGACAGTCTATACCGCCCACACACCTCACTGAAGCTGTCTCCCCAGGCAGCAGGACGGTCCCTAACTTCTGAAATACATTCAATCTGCCGGCGGCCCCCCTCACAGGTAAGGAAACACCACGGGGAGGAAGTGACTCGACCTCGGTCTCTAGACCAGCCCAGGGGACCTCAACACGTCCCTGGGAAAACGGGCTGGAAAGACAACTCGCGCCCTCCCTCAGCCTCCTGCAGACACCTCAGGGGTGACAGAGCCAGGCTCGCCCCCGCACACCTGTGCCTGCCCCGCCTACCACAGGGCAGCACTGACGGCTGGCCACTCAGTCTCGTGGCTTTTGCTTGCTTCTGCTCTGTGTGCGCAACAGCGGCGTGGCCACGGGAACCACACGCGGCCACGGAACCACACGTGGCCACTGGAACCACGCGCGGCCACGGGAACCACACGCGGCCACGGAACCACGCGCGGCCACGGGAACCACGCGCGGCCACGGGAACCACGCGCGGCTCCGTGTCCCGGCTTACCTCCTTGATGGTGGTGGTCCTCCCTCTCCAAGAAAACCACCATCTTCCTCCCTTTTTGGGCATCTTATCCCGCATGATGGCGTCCACGGTGGCCTGTTTTAAATGGATGGTAACATAAATAATGGAGCCAAAAAAAGATCAACTCAGCACACTCAAACCAAAAGAAACACACGGGGAAAGCAAAGATTAAAAAAAAAATCAGAAAACACAACATACTATTTGTGAATTAAAAATTTTGGAGAAGCAAAACCTGATGGCATCCAAAATCACGTTAAGATAACTTAAGCATGAAGACTTAAGAAGGTGTTAAAAGAATAAACAAACAACAAATAAAATACAACACAACAACAACAGAAAAGAAAGCATTAAAAATCATTAGTGATGATTAAGACCAGAAGTTCTCAAAATAAAGTAGCTAATTGCATAAGATACTATCACCCTCAATATGATTATAAAATAAAGTACGCAATCATTAATGCAGGACTCAGGATAACATGGTTTTAAACAGAAGGTAAAATGTGTTAGAATTTTTTTTTTTAGTAAATGTGAATTTCCAAGTTTTGTCAAACTCAACATTCACAGATGCACTGGATTGAAAATACCGAGTATTTAAATGAAAATTCATGCTTACACTCCAAGTATATTAAAGTCTGGTGGGGTCACGTGAAATATGAATTAATAATTATCCAGCTATTTCCAGAGAACAAAATATCGATGTCAGTGCTGCCTAATCCCCCTCCTTGGTTTACAGAACCTGCATGCAGCAAACCCCTCAGCCACTCGTGAGCCTTTCAACCCAACAGGGGACAGGCATGCACCTGACCCCCAATTCACACTCTCAACCTGAACGGTGCTTCTCTGCACCCTTGTAAGCTGGATTTACTTAATAACTTTTTTTTATTCTGCTAAGTAGAACAGCATTTGCAGACACAGAATTATCAACTTTTAAAAAACCAGCCTGCAGCAGATGTACCGAATTTCAAGTCTCGCCCGCCGTTGCCATGGCAGTGCTGGGCCTCATCCCCACCCCTGACTTACAAGACCCCTGCCTGGCACAAGAGGAATATACGCAAAGGCGGCAAACATAAGCGCCCTAACTCACACAGCTGCTGCGCCCCGCCGCTGCCTCTATGCACCCAGGAATGTAACGAACGCCCAGGTTTAAAAACCGAAAGAAACTGACAGGATCGCGCTCGGGGATCCCAAACTGCGCGCAGGAGCCAGGCCGCAGCGTGCTCAGGGAGAGCGGGCTGACTCCAGAGACAGCTTCACACCACGCACAGGCCTTCCAGCCGTCAGCCAGCAACTGGCTCACAGGTCCCCGGGTTCTGGCCGAGGAAACCCGAGACCCAAGCCCCCTCCTGCCTACTCTGGACGTGGTTATGTCAGGAAGTGACTGGTACGGCAGCCGCCTCCTGACTGCAAAGAAAAAGCCCAGGAAGTCACAGAGGCAGACCCAAGTCGCCACCTGCCCTCCAACTCCACTCTGCCTGGTAGCCACCCAGCCCTGCACTGGTCCCACCTGGGACTCTCAGGCACAGGCTGGTGTCTGCACACAGCAATGCAGGCGGTGGGGCCTGGGCACTGCCAGCTCCAACCCTTCCCGCAGTGACACTTCCACCTCAGCCTAGCCCACAGCTGCTCTGTCCCTAGCACAGCATTGGGGAAGGGACCTTGTCCCCACGGTCACCACTGGGAGGGCTCACGGTGGGGACGGGCAGGGGAGCTTTCTAGAAGTCCTCATGTACACACCCACGAACTTCCCAAGAACGCAACGTGACTTGACTTTCGTGCATTCTAAAGGTTAAGCTCCAGCTGCCCAGGTTCACCCGACGGTCTTTCTGGCATCCCCTTTGCCTTCTCATGCTAACGCTCACCTTTGGCAAAGGTTTCTGGAAGGCCTGCATTGCCAGGAGCAGAGGCGCCGCCGTGGTCCAATTATAGTACCTAAGCAAAGAGCAGGAGAGGCGTCAGGAGGCCCAGCCGCCCACAGAAGCCTAACGCCACTGGGTCCTGTCATGAAAAACTCCAGAATCCCAGGGAGGGCCTCAGGGGCCCGCTTCTCCGGGGTACCCGTCCCTGCAGTGACTCCCCTCCTGCATCTGCCCCCACGGCCACAGGGAGGGGCCTACAGCAGTCACAGCGACAGGACAGACACGTACACGCCAGCTGGGCAGCGGCTGAACGCCACAGTGCACAAACCACCCACTGCTTGTGGCCTTCTGTCCCACATCTCAAGGAAACCCAGGTACCCAGACACCTGGGTAACTTCAGCGAACACTTAAATACCCCTGACCTCTGCTAAGAGCCTGCGAAGATGCCCGCACGCCCTCGCCCTCAGCGAAGGAGGTGCTAATAAAGGGGCGAAGACGCAAGCTACTCGGCTATACCCCTGGACGGGACAGACTTCACACTGCCAACCACAACACCCGGCCCAGCCGAGCACTAAAACCCGCAAGGCGAGGACCAGCTACGCAGGGATGTGTCAGTAGGGCAGGGACAGTGGTGAACTCTAACAAGGACCTCCCGTGTTTGTGAGGTTTTGCGTGCAGGTCTCTGTGCTGGAGAGAATCACATAGCCCGGTATCGTGTTGTGGCCAAGGAGCCCGTCCAGAGCGACTTACTTATTCCCGATCTTGACCACGAGATTGGGGTCGTCGATGATGGCAGGGTTGTCCACAAACTGCTGATACGACACGGCTTGTTCCAAAAACGCATCTGTGACCAGGATGTGAGGGGGCACGGGGAAAACAAAGAGGAGACTCGGGTCAAAAAGCAGGCCTGCCGCAGTCCTGGCTGAGCTGGGGGAACGCCTCACCGGGTGCAGCACGAAGCCCTTGGCTGTCTTGTGAATTAAAAACATGTCACCTCAACAATCCAGGAAGGGAGAGAGAGAACAGAGAGACAAGGCAGGCAGGAAGGAAGTGGGGGGCGAGGAAGGCAAGAAGGGGTACCATTATAGTTGTAGAACTGTATCCATGAACTACACTGATTCTGTTCTTTGTATTATTATTGTATCATTTGCATTATATGCTGATTCTGTTTTCTTTATATTAACATTGTACCATGAAAAAAATAGAGTATCATAGGGTCAAAAAAAAAAAAAAAGGCGTGTACTCCACTGGGGAGCGTTTTCCATGTTCCGAGTGCACAGACAGCCTAGGCAGGGCATCTGTACAGGGCCCGAGTTTGGGGTCAGCATGTGCAGGCAGGAGGGGGCCAGGGCCAAGGCCGACGGTGTGGGGGATGGGCCCTTCATCACAGCCCAGACCTCCATGCAGCAGGGAGGTGTGGCCAACACACAGTTGTGTGTCCACATGTGGAGAGATGGTCATCGGGTTTAAGTCACATTTATTGGCATGACCTCGGGCAGCGAGCCACCTCCACAAGCCTCGGGCTCGGTTCATGTCAGCAGCTGGCGCTGGTTACTGTCCCTTGCAGAAGTCACGGTGATGATGGTGTGAGGCCCAGGGCTGATCAGGCCCCACCCCAGTGAAGCAGAGGCCGCAGCTCGCTCAGGAGACCCCGGCTGCTGCCCTGCACCCCGGTCTGCGGGGGGATCTGGCCCAGCACCCTGGGAGCCAGCACGCTTCTCCCATGTGGCTGAGCCAGGCCTGGAGCTCTCAGGCGCTCGGGCCACCTCCCTCGCCCTAACCTGCACTCGCTCCTTGCCAGAGGGTTTGCCCTCAAGGGAGCCACGTCACAGCGGCCACTGGGCACCCAGAACCACCCCTGTCCCCTGGTGGTGGTGTCAACCCGGGGAGTCCCAATTCAGATCGGGGACCCTCTCCTCAGGGCCCCATCTATCCAGATGGGATGCACGCAGAAGCCAGTCCCCAAGAGAGGACCCTCACCAGCCGCTCGTGTCCCGGGGAGGGGGCGCCCACACACCCTGGCCTCCTCGCACCTCTACCCGGCCCAGGGAGTACACCTGCCGCTCCTGACCTCAGGAAGGAAGGAAACCAGCCGAACCCAGCAGGCAACCTGGCTTCAGTTCCACTCCGGGGAAGGGCCGGATGGCACCTGTGGTGCCAGAACAGGTGCCAGACAGAGCAGTGGTTGTGGAAGGGTGCAGGGCAACCAGGTCCGGTCCAAGAACTCGTGCACTGGTTACTGCTGACCACACCGACAGCGGCCTTAGGCCTGTTTGGCCGTGTGAGCACGATGAGACCCTGCTCCCTCCCAGCAGGGCTGGGAACATGCGAACGAATCAGCACCCTTCAAACGCAGCGAGACGCGTTCCCGGCGTCCCCATCAGACAAGCTCACCCTGCCTCGTGTCCTCGCAGCCTGCTTCCACTCTGCCAGCAGACGGCAGACTCCCAGCCTGGAAACATGCGTGACCATGAATGGGAAGCGACCCTGACAGCCCAGCCGCTGCCTGAAGCCACGTGTGGCCCACAGAACTCTGACTGCACCCCGGAAACACCTGCGTCACCCTGGCTTGTCATTTAACCACATCCCAGGGAGAAGCAACTGTGGACCTAACTTTAGAAACCCGAGCTTCTGGCCTTCTGAGCGGCGGCCACTAGAGAGCGCTCTTGGCACGGCAGTCACAGTACCTTTGGTGATCTCCCTGTGATCGCTGAGGCCCCCGCAGAGGGAGATGGCAATGGACGGCAGGTCCCTCAGGCTGTCCGAGGTGCTCTCCACGCCGCTGTCAATGCCCGAGCTGCCCACAGACTGCGGGGACTGGTTGGCGGACCGGGTGCCGTTGTCACTGGCGTGTTTTCCCAGCCCCGAGGGATCTCCACTGTGAGGAGGAAAAGCGGATGCTGTTTGAGCGCCCCCGATCCCTCTCTGTCCAGGACAAGCTGCCACCCTCAGAGGGGCAGAGGAGGGCGTCTCAGGACAGATGTGTCACCAAGACCAGCACACAGGAAGAGAAGGCCGAGCGCGCCACCTTAGGGGAGGAGCATGAGGCCAATGCTCGCCCTCCAAAGCCCTCCCCTCCCCTAAAGCACTGGGGGGCTGAGGATGGGCTCCCCAGGGGCTGCAGGGGTAATCTCTCCCGGGCGAGAAAAGAGCCCCTGGCCATCGCTTATTTGAGCTGTGGGTCACTGACTACTGGGACCTAACCTCAGGTCCCTGTCCAGAAGATAGAAGGGGCCACATGCCCGCACCTACGAGGATGCACAAAGCTAAGTGTTTGCTTGTCCTTGTTAGAAAGGGACAGAGACAGGGATCTCTCATCTGCTGGTTCACTCCCCAAATGCCTACAAAGAGCCAGGGCTGGGCCAGGCCAAAGCCAGGGGCCCTAAATTCAATCCAGGTCTCCCATGGGTGGCTTGGGCCCAACTACTTGAGTCATCACCTGCTGCCTCCCACCCTGTGTGTTAGCAGGAAGCTGGAATGAGAAGTGGGGCCAGGACTCGAATCCGGGCGCCCCAACATGGGATGTGGGTGCCCTCCCCACAGCCTAACCCGGGCGTCCTCTCACTTTCCTATCAAATCCACGGGAAAACGGAGACTCCCAGACTAGCGCTCTGATGTGTACAGGCCAGGATACGCAGACTGAAAAGAAATCTTACTTTTTGGGGAAATACAGGGCCGCCACCTCGGGATCCATGTCTGTGAGGTCATCCAAGTAGACGCCGTCAGCGCCGAGGTGCCTACTGCGTTTATCTACGAGAGGAAAGGGGCAGAAAACTACGTTGCAGAACCAACCTCCTGGACGCCTTCTCTAGGAAGAGCATGTGAGCACGATGCGCAGATTTGCTCCTAGGCACCCAAACTGGCCAGCGAGCCACACAGGTAGAAACAGGGGGGATGGGCTCACAGCCCTGCCCACAGGCCGCCCTGACCACGTCAGCCCTAGTTCCTTATCTGTAAAGTGCCTGGAGATAGTGTGCACTCTCTACTGAAGATACAACACTATCACTATTGCTCTTATCACTTTTACTGTTACTACACCAAACGCTGAAGCTTTCTCTAAGCTCTGCCCCATCCACACGAGGCAGGCACAGCACCCTCCAGCGCGCAGCCACCAACGCCGTGATGGTGTCAGACTTCCTCTTTGCTTCCGGCGGGGAACTATGTCATCAGCTCACACAAGCCTAGAAAGCTGCACGGGGCCGCCTGGCTGACGGAGATTAGGCCTGACAGAATCGCCAGCAGGTGCACGGTAGGCTGACTCGCGGGGGCAGGGCACGCACTGGCTGCAGATGAGAGGGACGCACCAGGCAGCAAAGCCTCTTGACCTCAGCAGAGTGAGTCAGGCACAATAACTAAATAAAGCCGATGCTGACTTGAACTCCTGAGAGATGGAAGATGGCAGCTTGGAGCCGGTGCGGGGAGGAGCCCCAGATTATCTGAATAATCCACTTTCTGAAAGTCATGTTGCTGCAGGTTCAGCACCCTGGCTGCGAGGGAGCCCGGCACACCACCCCCACCCCCCAAGCTTCCTTCCCGACTCTGGCACCACCAACTCCTGATCACTAATGCGTCCGGCAGGGGGCGCAAGGGGGCCACGTCCCTGATTCACTGTGACCTGGGGGAGGAGGCGGGGTCACCCGTGCAGAGCCACCGTCCCCGCATGGCCTGCGCTGGGAGGCCCGGGCGGCCCACCTTTCCTTCTGGAAGGGGAGTCCATCTTGTCTGCCCTGGGCGCGGCGCTGGCAGAGGGCGGCTTGAGCTCCTCGATGGCGGGCAGGGGCGGGGCTGCCGCCCCCAGAGCCTCCAGGTCATCTTCGGTCACAAAGTGCGTTTCCAGCTGGGGCTTCTCTGAGAGGGGGCCTCTGCCCAGCGTGGTGGGCGACTGGTCGCTGAACGTGTCTGAAGACTCGCTGTGAATGGCCTTGAAGTGGATTTTGTCGCAAAGCTTCCTGCTGTTCAAAGGGCTGGGCTCTTTCATCTTGTGTGGAGAAGACGACTGGACCAGAGAGAGAGACAGAGAGAGAGAGAGAGATCAAGACAAATGGGAAGCCCGGCCGCCACAGGAGAGCCACATGGCATCAGTCAGCACCTGTGGCAGGGACTTCTAAACCCCCAGGAGCCACCAGTGACCTCCACACCTGCCAGAGGGGTCAGGAAACCACGCGGATTCGTTCCAGAGCATAAGAACTTTCCTGCGACTGTCAGAGGGAAGTGTGTGAGTTCAGAAATGGCCCCCAAGCGGGAGCAACTCCACTGCCCACCAGGAGACTGGACAGTGCTGGCTTTACACATCTGTCCCCGGGCTCAGGAGGCTGGTCCCCAGAGGCACCAACACCCCAGACCTTGCTTGAGTGAGAGGCGGGAGCAGTTCTGTCTGGGACTTCAAGGCCCCAGGCTCTGTGCACACAGCACGTTTTATTGGATTTGCATTTAGTTGCATGCAAAATGGAGATCCTAGGAGCAGCCCTGGCGGTTGAAAATGCACAAATGCAGTACGCGCCCCTGTGCCGGAGGCGTCAGGCCCTGCGGTGAGGCCTGACCCAGGCGAGGGCAGCAGGCCCTGGCGCGGCGCGTGGCGGAGCTGGGAGGGCACTCACCTTGGCGGCTTGCGGCAGCTCTCCCCACAGCCACAGCATCTCCAGGTTGCCCTTCTGCTGTGTCCTGTCCGCGGACTTGCTGACCAATTCCGAGTCACTTTTAGGGGTTGAAGGTCGGGAACCTGAAGGGCTTCAGGAAACACAAACCCGCGGTTTAGGTGGGAGAGGAAACTGTGACGCTCTGGGCCCAGAAGAGGCACCTGGGCTGTCACACTTCCCCACCCCCACCCCAAGCATGGCCTCGTGACATTTCCCTCCTTTGGCCACCAGGGGGCCTCGAAACCCGCACAGGTGGAAAGTGCACCCCACAGTCAGCGGCGACCCGCGGCCAAGTTCAAACCAGAGAAGATGGAGTGAAGCAGCAGCCTAGGAAAGGGAGGTGAGAAGTGAAAGGGAACAAGAGTTTCCTCTGACCCCAGAACCACCTCGCACCAAGCTCCACTCTCCCACGCTCAGTTTTCCTGATCAAATGTCTCCCAGCTCCCACACGGCCACAAAAGGGGGAGCTGCAGTTACATATCCTGTACCCAAAACATGTATAAAGCTGCCGGGACCACAAGGGGACCCACACGTAAACTAAGCCCGTGTCTCGCACCCAAGGTGTCCCTAACCGCTCGGCCAGCGGCTGTGTGCTGCTGTGAGGGGTCACCTCAGGGTCAGCCAAGGGAACCGGCCAGGAGAAACCACGTGTCTCCCAGGTGCCCACGCCTGCGGAAGCGCACGTGGACGAGAACAAAGCGCACACTCGGCCATCTGTCCGCTCTGCCAAGCCACTTCCCCGGCAGAAGATGGCAGAGTTTCTGAAGGAAGCTAAGGAGGGCCCCCGCCTCCCTCCTACCCGACACACAGCTCCTCCAAGCGGCTGGCAGGACCGCGTCCGCACCTGGACGAGCCTGCAGCCTGTGGCCCGCAGGAACAGCGGGGGCCCTCGTGCTGTCTCGTGCATCTGAGGACATGAACTCCTGCCTGGGAAGCGGCGCTGACGGCTTACACGCGGTTGTCTTCCCCTGCACTACCTTGCCCGGTCCCTGGTGCACAGCCCCGGGAGAAGCCCTCGTGTGCTCGCAGCCTCCCCGCCTCTGACCCTACAGCCCTGCGTTTCCCCCTAGGGCCCGCTGTCCCTGACCGCCCCTTGTCCCCAGCTGCCCAGGGGGGCCCTCCCAGCTGGCTTCCTGCACCGTGGGCAGCTGTGCCCAACCTTGGACGAGTCCACGCTGCAGCAGCGTAGAAAACGCAGCTCAAACTCTGAGTCCCGGAAAGGCCTGACTGCTGTACCCAGTGACAACCGGGCCTGGGGCTGGCTTTTCCCGCTGATGCCCCATGGCGAGCACCCTGTGCCTCCTTGCGTTTCAGGAGATCCGCCACTGCCGCTTGGCCGTGCCACCACACTAACGGGACAGCCATGGTCACGGGCAGAGGACCAGCCACGCTCCAGAAACCGGACAGCGGCACGAAACAGACCAGGCTCGAAGGAAAGCCCTACACAGGGCTCTCCCACAGTGTCCCCAACTCCAGGGTCTCCAACATCCAGGTTCTTCCCTAAAAGCCATAAGCCCTGGCACCCACACGCACACTCGGGTTTGTGAGGTCACATTCAGAAGTAACCCAGCCTTGGGGAAGCGGAGAGCTGGAAGCCCCCCCCCCGCCAGGGGGGCACTGCCTAAGGGTTCTGTACACAAACCCTCCACCGCAGCCTGCTGGAAAGACGGCGTGGGGCTGCAGGTGCCTGGGCAGAAAGAGCGAGCAGTCCAGAAGGCCCCGTTATCAAGAACTAGGCCATGGGTTGTCCCAAAGAGCGAGCTTACAGCACTGGCTAGCCTCCCCATAGCACTCGTTAAGCCTGCGAAAGCTTCCGGTACCCTCACCAGATGGGGTCAGCAAGTCAACGGACGCTGCTCACCTCATTTTAAAACAGGCTTCCTTTTCGCACAGGTAACCTCAAAAGAAGTATGCCCTGAGGTTTGGGTCTTCGATCAAAACAAACAAACGCAGCCCAGACAGACACTGATCTGGTCACAGCTTCGTGGGCCAAACATCGCCGTGGGCAGGTCAAAGTGTGGATACAATGGAAGGACTGGAGCAGAAATCCAAGCCCACCTCCCCAAATGAAAACCCAAACGGCTAGCCCTTAGCCTCTGTCCTCCTCTGTTGTAGAAAACACCCAAGACCATCACCTAGGCAGCCTCACGGTCTGGTCACCCATTTACAAGCAAACCAGCTAAGGCCAACGTGGCATCATAAAAACATCTGGTGGACTCATTTAGCAAACAACCCTAGACACAACAAAAGATCCATCTTCCCAACCTGTAATTCATTCTTCTATTTTTCAAAGCACTACACAGAATTTAGTAGAATTACACATTTAACCGTAATATCCAGAGACCAAAATCCAGAACTTTAGAGTAAAGTCTAATAATCTACAAATGCTTTAAATGAAAGGAAAAATCATAATCTAAGTGATGTGGTTAGTTAGCAAAATAGATTGGTTAAGAAGAGTTAGATGAAAATTTTTACTTCATCCCATTTATAAGTATTTTCTTCGTAAGGAATTTGATTAATGGTAAAATAAAATCACGAGGGTTAGACGGACAGGTCTGTGACCGAGGACACAAGTGGGGAGAGAACTGGTCTACCTTTCAGGAGCATGGAGGTGGGAAGGCTGTGCGGGACAGGAGCTAGACAGGCCTCCCTCGGCTGCCACCGCCAGATGGGGGGGCGTCCTCCTGCAATCTATGGGGCTACTGGAAGCCAGCACGCCACACACGGTGAAAGAAAGGAAAAGAAATCACAGGTCAATTAAGTGACATGAAGCTTCCTACAAAGTTACTTGATTGTTCTCAACAATGACATCCGCACAAAAATGAAGATGCTTGGGCACCCACAAGCTGCCCAGTACGGTGTGTTGAGATCTCTACAAAATCACCATGAATATTCTCAGCCACACAGCAGGAAGTGGCCAGAGGACCAACTTCCTTTCCTGTTCACACACGTGCTCAACAAAGATTGGTTGTCTGTGGTCATAGTTTACTGCTCCACCAAACTAGAGAATCCAAAGACTTGATCATTTGCAAGTCAATTGTTCTTTAACAGAAATACATAATTCTAAATATGCAAATGGAATTCCCTTTGACAGGGGTCAGAGCTACATAATCTGACACACTCAGTATTCCGGACTTTCTTTTGTACAGGTAACCTCAAAAAAAGTATGTAAAATAGTACATAAAATTGTACAGGTAACCTCAAAAAAGTACGTAAAAAAAGTAAAGTAAAATATTAAAGACAGAAATATACTGAGGGCAGTGTTTAAAACACCTCTAAATTCTTAAAGCATAGCATTTGAAAAACTTTTCAACCTGTTAGTGGTTTCTAAATACTCCATTTTATCTTCTTCCTGAACTGCTGCTTTTCCCTCTAAAGGTTTATCCACAGACCTGGGGAAAGAACGGAGGAGGTTCTAGAAAGATCTTACATCGGCACTATCCAATACAATAAGCCACTGGCCACAGCACCTCTTGAGCATGTGAACTGTGGCCAGTTCTAGACATACAAACCACACCACAGATTTTAAACAGTACAAAAAGCAAATGGAAAGTATCTCAGTAATTTTTAAAAATACGTCATACTGTTGAAATGATAATATTTTGAATATACTGGGTCAAATGAAATATAACGGTAAAATTAATTTCTTCTATTCCTTTTTACTTTCTAAATGTGGATACTAGAAAATTTTAAACTATGCATGGAGCAGATCAGTACGCTTCCACTGGACAGGGCTCGTCTCCGAGGCAGACACACCTGGATGAGGGGCTCTCATCACGGCCCCCAGCCACCCTGGCCGCGTGACCTCCGCTGTCAGTCTCAGGGCCTGTCGGCGGTTTCTCCGACCTCAGCTTCAGCACGCACAGCTAGCTGATGCTGCCTGGAGCAGGAGGCTACCCTAACAAACTACAGCCAGGAGTGCCGGTTGCATGACACTGGCCTCTAGTGGGAAAAGGAGCAGTGCCGGCCTGGACTGCCGGGCGCTCGAACGCTCCCACTTGAAACCAGGAGCAAACCCAAGGCATCAGGCGGATTTTGCAATGGCAGACCAAGGAAGCTGCTGGGTGTCTCTCCACCGCTCGAGTGTGACTTCTCAGAAAGGAACAGCCCACCCCGAGCCATCGTGAAACCATAATGCTGTGGCCCTTGCTACCCAAGGACCATTTTTCCTTCTGAAGAGGATGACGGTACTGCCATTGAGAAGGTGGGATTGTCGTCTGTCCCCTCACCTGTCCCCTGAGGGCTCACATTTGAAGGGCTTTCAGAAAGTTCATGGAAAACGCCTGTTGTGATAAAACAACCCTGGACCTCTGAATATGTCTGCATCAAAATGGAAATCCTTTAATTCCCTTTTCCCATGAGCCTCTGGAAGCACCCTTGTCGTCTCATAGATTTTGCTGACTTTTAAGGAAGTCCCTGGGGTCCCAGGAAGGCCACGGGCACTCCGGGCAGCTGCAGTTCTCCAAGCTCATATCTGCCGTCTGCAGCAATGTGCAAGTTCATTTCGGGGAAATAAATATTCCTGCATTCAGCAGAAGGGACTGAGAGGGGAGGGACGGTGTCCACCCTGAATGACCTCAGCGACCTGATGCAATGTCCCTGCGTTTGATTTGTACTTGAGGGCTGAGGATCAAAAGGGCTGTGCCATGTTGTCCTGTTAACGTCGGCGCCCCTAACTTCAGCAGCACCTCCGGACAGCTCAGTCACACTGCTGTTTCACAGGTGCACTCTATAGCAGACAGAAGTGTGCAGGCTTCCGATCCACAGGGCTCCGTTTTCAATCCCAGTCTGTACCTCCTGCTCTAGCTTGTGTTCTTTCCGGTCCTCTTTATCTGCGTGCGTCGTCTGCTATTTTCTTTCTAGAACTGACTTCAGATCGCCTAGACCAGGGCGGGCGAACCCCAGAAACACACACGCGAGCAACTCACCTGGGATTGGGCGACCACTCTCTGTCTGAACTAGGGTATGATGCCGACTGAGGGTAAGGTGAGACCGACGTGCGGTTTGCCGTAGGAATATCATCTTGGAATGGAGGTAAATCATTAGGAAGCGTTCTGGGGAAGAAAAAGATTCAAGTCCAAGAATTAGCAGAGACAGGCACGTAAGAATGTCAAGTTCTAATTTCGTCTTGATTTTCTCTAAGTGCTTTGTAGATCAACACAATCTCGGCATTTTTCCGGGCAGTGGGGAGGAAAAGTATGCGACACAGGCACAAGGAACAGTGCTTGCGTGCTGGTGCCTTGGCTGGCTCGCACATTTACAGACGATTTCTCTAAGCCTCTGCACTCACACAGGAGCACAGAGAGCAATCTGAGCCTCACTCCATTATAGCACCACCCCGTCACCTTTCACCTTACGAAGCCCAAGAGGAACCAGCCCAAAACTGGACCCACGGTGTTAGAAAACCCCAGCTGGGGACCTGGATGGCCACACACAGATCACGTCTCATAGAGCACAGGGGACACGTGGCATTAACCACCTGCACCTCGTGACTACAAAGTGACTGCAGAGTCACCAGATGTCGGACATCCTCTGTCTGTGGTCTCCTTGTCACCTGAAATACCCATCACTAAGTCCTGGGAGGGAAGGCCAGGCAGGCAAGGCCAGGCATAAGCCCAGCACTGCAGACAGAGGCTGTGACCAAGAAATGCAGTGCTCCCAACATACCTTTATTCTTAGGGAAAAAAAATTAAAAAATAAAAATATACTCAATTCTAGATTATGACGCCAAGGGCTAGTCCTGATATTCTTTATCCCTTCTTTATGTTAACAAGATATGAAATCAACTGTCAGAAACCACGCGGGATACACAAATGTGTGAAACATTTCTTTAAAATGGCGTTTGATCAGGGCCAGCGCTGTGGCGCAGTAGTCGAGCCTCTGTCTGTGGCACCAGCATCCCACATGGGCGCCGGTTCATGTCCCAGCTCCTCCACTTCCCATCCAGCTCTCTGCTGTGGCCTGAGAAAGCAGTGGAAGATGACCCAAGTCCTTGGGCCCCTGCACCCATGTGGGAAGAAGCTCCCGGCTCCTGGCTCTGGCCTTTGCAGCCATTTGGGAAGTGAACCAGTGGATGGAAGACCTCTCTCTACTGTCTCTCCCTCTTTCTGTCTGTAAGTCTGCCTCTCAAATAAGTAAATGGAGGTTTATCTTTAAAAACTGGCATTTTCCACCAAAATAGCAATCCCTACAAATAGAATTACGCTACACCGTGAGATGTGAGGAAAAAGAAAACAATGTCCATGAGACACTGGGCCTAATCCAAATTTTAAAAAACAAAACAAAGTTTTCCTAGAGAGGCGACTGAGCATGGTCTCGTGGCGTCCAACCTTAAGGCTACCCCACAGCAGCCCCTCTAAAAGTCTGCACTTCCCAAGTGCCGCAGGCACCGCTGGTGCTCAAACAGGCTCCCAGCGACCGCTGCCATTCGTCCAGAGTCAGCAGGCCCAGTTCCACTGCGTGGCTCCGTCCTGGAGTGACGTCATCAGCCGGAGAGCTCTGGCACTACCGGCGGTCTCTCAGCCACCAGCCACGCCAAACCTTTACACCACACTATGAACGCATCCACGTGCTTGCAAACTCCAGTCTCAAATGCAGACGAGAACAACTCTGGAGCAGGGGATGGCGGGGAGGGGAGTCTGACACATCATCTCGGTACGCTACCGCAGCCCGTCCCCACGCCAGCCCCGCTCCCGCGACCTTACCGACCGCTGTCCAGCAGCTCCACATCCTCGTCGGAACTCATCTCTATGGGAAACATGTCCTCGTCCTCCGACGTGTTGGCGGTGTCCTCCCTCTTCAGACTGTCCAGCTGGGACTTCCTCCTCCGTTTCCTCCTCTTCTTCCCTAACGAGCCGCTCGAGGGGGCGTCACTGGGCAGCGAAGCCGGGGCCGGCGCGCTGGAGTCCGGGCTCCTCATCCTCTCCACGGAGTTCCTTTTCAGCTGGCATTCCATCCTCGCGGCTCCTTCCGACAGGATGGGCGAGGTGGCCAAGTACGTGGGGATCACCTCCTGGGGACAGGAGCACACTCCCTGAGCTGAGCTCCAGAGGCAACACTGCCACAGGCCCTCCAGGGGCCCGAGGGAGCCCAGCACTGCTGGGGAGGGTCCCGGAAGGCAGCCGGGCTGGGCCAGGCCAAAGCCAGGAGCCAGGAGCTCCCTGGGGGCCTCCCACACCACAGAGGGGAAGTCCTTGGGCCATCTTCTGCCGTCCCAGACACATCAGCAGGGATCTGGCTCTGGAAATGCAGCCAGAAACGGGACTGGTACTCCCTGGGATATAGGCACCACCAGTAACAACTTAGGTCGCAGCCCCACAACATCAGCCCCATGAAACGTTCTCGAGTGGACTGTGGTGAGGATGGTATACACGTGAGGTACCTCAAAAATGTCATGGAAAACTGGGATAAAAAGCTAAGCTTATTTTGCTGCAAAAAAAAAAAAAAAGGTTTGAAATCCATGCAGCTTTTTCATAGTACACGTTTTCCATGAACTTTCTGAAGACCTGTTGTACCTGTGGAAATACTAAAAAAGCCACCTGACTGAGCATTTGAAATAAACTGTGTAGGACATGAAGTCTAGCTAAACAAAGCTGTTTTTAAGAATCACAAATTTAAAACATTAAAAAATAAAATTGGGACTGGTATTGAGGTGCCATGGGTTAAGCTGCCCCTTGCAGAGCCGGCATCCCATATCAGAGCACCTGTTCTCGTCCAGCTTCCTGTATAAGTGCTCCAGGATGGAGCTTCTAGCCCCTGGCTTCAACTTGACCCAACCTTGGCTGTGGTAGCCATTTGGGGAGAATGGAGACAGACGATACCCCTCCCTCCCTACCTCTTTCTGTCTGTCTTTACATAGATAGATGGAGATATTTCCCTCTCTGTCACTCTGCCTTTCAAGTAATCACATAAAATCATTCTTAATGATTTTTCTTAATTCTTAATTCTAAATAAAAACGATGTGGCCACTCACTAAACAAAAACTACAATTTCCAGGCCCTTGAGATTTGACACAGCAGACACTCTGTGTGCTCTGGACAACGGAAGGGGCCAGCGCATGCCGCCAGTCCCTCCTCTGTCCCCCAGGAGGCAGCGCTCACACCGTGGCGTCTGGCTCACGTCTGCAGGACGAAGGGCACGCAGCCACCTGCTGTGCTGCTGGTGCCCACACAGCCAGCCCCAACCCCCCCCCGCCAGCTGCTCCCCTGCACCCACTTCTGCTGCAGCTCCAGATAAGCACCGCTCAAAGCTCAAAACTGGGAAGTGACCTTGACCCCCAGCCCTGCCTACCTGATCGTTATCAGTCTCTTGAACAAAAAATGCTTCTCCGTTATCTCCCAATTTCATGTGCAGATCCACAGACTCCCCGTTGATTTCTATGTCAACCTGAAGGGGAAACGTGCAGAAACAGTAAGGATGGGAACACGCAGCAGTGGCCTCGGCTGTAGAGATCCTCCTGAATCACCACCCTCCCGCGCAATCCCCATCACTGCGGGGTTCTGGGCTCAGGCCCCCAAGGTGAGGACGGGACCACCGAAACAACCGGGTCCAGCTCCTCCTTTCCTGGCTGAGGGGCCGAGGCCAGACAAGGGGAATGACAGGCCCAGGGTCACCCCTCTGGGTCAGTGGTGGAGCTCAAACTGCACCCAAAGTGTCCCCAGCCCAGTCTGTAAAATTTCACCTTGGAACTTATATCTGCTGCAGGCTGGGAGCCTGGGAATACTGGAGCAGAGAGCAAACACTTGAACTCAGCTCCAAGAACCAGCCAGGACACGTCATTCCAAACTCCACAGGAAGCAGAGGCGTGAGACTTAACAATCTAATTTTAAGTATGTGTTTCTCTCAATTGACGTGGTGGACCCCTTCCAAAGAGGCCACATCCAGGAGCCTGGTGCTCCATGCTCATCCCTGCCATGCCCCATCCAGGAGGGAGCCTGTTCCCCACCTCTGGGCACCTGCGGACCACTGTGACCACCCCAGCTCATAGAGCACAGTGCGAGGGATGCCACACGGCCTACAGGGCTGGGTCACAGCAAGAACACAGCATCCACCGGGCTCCCTCCCTCTGGAAATGCTCACCCTTGGGCCAGCGCCGCAGCTCACTAGGCTAATCCTCCACCTGCGGCACCAGCACCCCAGGTTCTAGTCCCAGTTGGGGCACCAGATTCTGTCCCAGTTGTTCCTCTTCCAGTCCAGCTCTCTGCTGTGGCCTGGGAGTGCAATGGAGGATGGCCCAGGTGCCTGGGCCCTGCACCCACATGGGAGACCAGGAGGAAGCTCCTTAGGTGGTGAAGCTACTTAGGTGGTGAACTAACGGAAAAAGGAAGACCTTTCTCTCTGTCTCTCCCTCTCTCTCTCTCACTATCTAACTCTGCCTGTCAAAAAAAAAAAAAGAAAAGAAAAGAAATGCTCAACCCTACAACTCCCCAAGCTACGGGGAGAGGCCAGGTTCAAGTAAGGGGTTTGGCCAACAGCCTCAGCCTGGAGCCCGAACAGGAGCCAGCATTAAGCGCCAGTCGCAGTGAGGAGCATGTGCTCAGATGGTCTCGGCCCCCAGCCCCTGGGTCTTCCTGGGGTCCCAGACGGGCAGGGAGCAGAGACAAACCACCCCGAGTTCCTTGTGCAAATTCCCAACTCACAGAGGCCAGGAGTTCAATAACCAGTTGGCCTATGCACGGCATCTGAGAGCAATTTGCACAGCCATACTAAAGAGAACGAGCAAACAGCTTCCACCAGGGAGCCAGGATCCGGGTCTGAGAGCCACACACATGGAGGATGCTGTCTTGGGGAGGAAGCGGGCAGGCGCGCACGCCCTGGGCCCAGCCCTTACCACTTTCTCTCGAGAGCGCAGCACCCCCATCTTCCCAAAGCGGACGTGGAAGGGGGAGCACTGGAGGCTGCCATTGGGCTGGCGGATGACGATGATGTCGATGCACCCGGACAGCGTGGCCGGGTTCAGCCCCTTGTACAGCTCCTTCACCGTGACGAGCACCTGGCCGGCCAGCTGCCCCACGTAATTCATGGTCTGAGCCTAGGAGACACGGACACAGACAGCACACACACCGTCAGCGTGGGCAGGGCCAGCGGAGTCTCCCCATCTCAGAAACAGAGCCTACTTTCCCATCAGGCGCAGGTTACTTTGTTTCGCTGGAATGTGCCCCATGACACCCACCTCCGCCACCCTGACCCACCAGCCTGGCAAACTCTCCCTCGGCAAGGTCCGGCACGGAAGCCGAATCACAGCTGTCTCAGGTCCCGTGATACCCGCTCCATCGCCCTTAGGCTGGAGCCACGTGTGCCTGGCCTGTCCTTGGGTATGGGGTTTGCACACTGATCTTAAGACTCTTGGGAAAAGAGGCTGTTTCATACAGCGGATAATAGTCCCTCGTGCTAAACAGAGTGGGCGCTGAACCCCGTCAGTTGAAAATATCACAACTATTTTCACTTAAGAACAGAAACAAGTGATACTGTGTGCGACAGTTCCCAATCTAGTCCCCGCCTGCCGCCTGAGCCCTGGCACCACACTGGAGCTATAGCGCCAGGCTGCTGGGCACGAGCCCCACCAGTCACGCGCCACCCATGGGCCAAACACTCGGGGCATGCATCCCGCAGGGCATGGCGCTGTGACTCCCAGATGACACGTGGGCCCTGCCCCGTGAAGGACTAGCGGCCACTGGCCAGTGACGGCACCCATCAGGACTGATGCCAAGGGAGTCACGAGCAAGCCAAGAGAAGAACGCCTCACGGAGGAGCTGGCCCTTGAGGCAGGCTCACAGGTGGTCACTTCCGGGAGAGAAGAAGGTGGACAGACTCCGCGGGGGCACTGAGAGGTCCACACGAAGGTGCAGGAGCTTCAGCACCACAGCCACGCCCAGCCCTGAGCAGAGGCGGCGGAGACGCCAGCTCTACACCTGTTGACCCATGATTTATAAAAAGCGATAGTGGAAACGTCGAGAGGAAACGAGCCCTCCCCGAAAGGCACAGGGACAGAAGAAAGAGAGGGTAAGGCATGGTCTGAGAGAGCTCACAGCCCACAGCCCCACAAGAAACCCCTACCGTTAACTATTCACTTATTCATTTGTTAAAGATTTTTGCTTATTCATTTGTTTATGTGAAAGGCAGAGCAACAGGGAGAGGCGGAGCCAGAGAGAGGCAGAGAGAAATGTTCCATCTGCTTCCATTTGGTTCACTCCCCAAATGGTGGCAACAGCCAGAGCCAGGCCAGGCCAAAGCCAGGAGTCAGGAACGCCACTCGGAGCTCCTCCACGGTGGCAGAGGCCCAGCACTCCCTCCATCCTCTGCTGTCTGCCCTGGTTCATTCATAGGCAGCTGGACTGGAATCAGAGCAGCCGGGACTCGAACCAGTGCCCTGACACAGGCCACGATGCCGGCCCCTCCTTTGACAACGGTTGGTGAAGCTCTCTGGGTTGAGTCCACCCTAGAATCGAGTGGAGCTTCAGCAAACCCACTCAGGGATAAGCACAGCCCTGCCCACCCCACCCCCACCTGTCAGTCAACACAAGTCACAGATGCCAGGAGATTTCAAAAAGCTCATGGAGAGAAAAAACAAATAAATAAAGCTCATGGAAAACACATCCCCCCTCCCAAAAACAAAATGGATGTCAATTTTTTTGCACCAAAATTGCATTTTTCCATGAATTTTGGAGTACCCTCATATATAAAAATATCACAATATACACTTTCGAAGTTTGCTCAGTGGTGCGGGTTTAACCAAGCTCATACAAAAAGGGAGTGGGCCAGCTCCTGGAAGGTGAGCAATACTACAAAGGATTCTCTGTAACCCAGGCAGGTCGCACAGCAGGGCTGGGGAACACCTGGCCCAAGGGCCGGGCCGTACGCAAAATCCTCTGGTCGGGCCTGCCAAGGGAACCGCAGGCGGGAACAAAGCCAAATAAATCTACGGTGGCCCGATTTTGAAGCTGATGATTTCGTGTGGCCCGCGGATGATATCCACAGGGCTCCTGACAGTAAAACAGATCCCCCGTGCTGTCATACAGGCAAGAGAAACCAGGGCCTCCGTGATGAGCTCACACGTGAACACGAGGCACGCGGTGAGAGGGCGGGTCTCTGGGAGACAGGGCACACTGCCTTTCTGTAAATTCGTTCAAGCCCAGGCCTCTCGAGTGCACGCCCCTCTGGCAATCACCCTGCCGAGAATATCTTGGTTTGTAAGAAGACAGCTCCTGGCTGTAGATGTCCCCAGGTCCCAGTCTTCTAAACAGGCCCACAGGCCTGGAAGGCCCGCAGGGTCCAGTCCCAGCTGTCACCAGCCCGGACGGGAATGCACGCCTACAATCACAGCAACTGGACAGGCATTTTGAATCACTTAAGCTCTTTGCTGCTCTGTGCCCTTGGTCTCAAGAGCAAAGCCTCCCTTGCACATTCAAGGTGATAACAACATATTGCTCTTCCGACAACCTCGCTTTAAAGAAATAATCCCAGAAACAGGAGGTGACCCAGGCAAAGCTCCGCCAGGACAGAGAAAGAGCCAAGACTCAGATAGCCCTGGGTGCTCCCCTCCGTGGGGACCACGGCCTGCTAGGTGCCTCTTCCTACCACCACATCCTCAGCCATCTTTGGCTTAGATTCATGGCGCTCCCATATCTTTAGTTGTCCCCTCTACCAAAGAATTGCTTTGCAAACCTGAAAATAGCTCTACCTGAGGTTAGAGATAAGAGAAAAATGCTGAGCCGTCCTAAACCTAACACAAGGGTCATGGGCTGGAGGGCAGAGAAGGGGAGGCTAATTAACAAAATCACTGTTCCCAAACACCTGTCTCAATTGCCTGGATGCCAGCACCTCCCACCTACATCCCCAACCCATCCAGAAGTACAGGCACTTCCCCTAAGGCCTGCCTCCTTCCCAAAGCCTTCCGGCTTCCTGTGGCCCCTCCCCTCTCATCCACAGCCCCTGTAGGTTCATCCACAGCCTGTGTAGATTCAACTTAAGCCACGCAGGCTTTCTCTCGCCCACGGTTTCAAGAGAAATCACTCTGGCTTCTTCAGGCCAGCAGACATCTCCAACTGCCACCCAGCCCCGCTGCTGCGGATGAGGGAGCTTGTCCCAGCACCTGGGCCCGGCCGGCTGGCATCTCAGAGGCCCTGCGTCTCGATGGTTTTTCGATTTCACACGGGAAATCTCCGCAATTATTCCTAAGGAATGGCAGGGCCATGGGCCCCACCTGGTTAACACACTCCCCACCACCTGCCCTGAATGTGCGCAAGGGCTGCCTTCCCAGCCCAGCATGGAGCTCGCGTCACAAGGAAGCACACCACCGGCCCACACCATCACAAAGACCAGGACGCAAGCAGCGCCAACAGGGACGAGGAGAACCTGGAACCCTTGCGTGCTGGCGGGAATGCAATGCGGAGCAGCCACTATGGAGAACAGCACGGCAAGTCCTTGAACAATCAAAACAGAGTGGCCACATGACCCAGCATAGCCCACTTTGGGCCCGGTACCCCAGAACACTGAAAGCGGGGTCTCAACAAAATAGACACCTGCACACCTGCGTAGCACTATTCACAACAGCCGAAAGCGGCCTGGGACGCATGATCGGGGCGTCAACCTTGGCGAGGAGGGAAGCCGGCACGCTGCCGCTGCTGCTGCCACACGGATGAACCTCGGAGTGAGGACATCGGTGAAAGAAGCCACAAAGGACACGCAGTTCTACCACGTGGGCGGCCCCGAGCAGGCAGACTCAGAGGCACACGACGGGGAGCAGTGACTACCAGAGGGGGTGCGTATCGGGGTGGCACAGGGTTTCAGTTCTTGCCAGAAGAGGAGCCGCAGGCTGACAGGTGCACCGTGACACGGACGCGCTTAATGCCACCCAGCACCACGTGCAAAGACATCGCCGTGGCGCACTCCCATTTTACTACAATCAATTTTTCTAAAGGCAAGGGAGAATACTGGATGAGGCAGAGCGCATTTCGAGAAGGTGACTCTCACTTGATTGAAAAACTTCTCTGAGTGACACCTTGCAGCAGAGGGGGCCCGGGGCACGCACGCTGCCCTGGGAGGCATCAAGGGGCCTGGTTGTCGCCTGGGGCGCCTGCTTGGCGGAGGGTACGGGCAAGTCGAGAACCCCCAGGGCTCCTCTCTCTGCCCCACGCCCAGGCTCTCCTCTGCACAAATGCCTCCCAAACACTTCCAGGGGACCAGAACAAACCACCTGCCACAAATCCCCGAATGCCCCTTCCTCCTACGTTCAAAGCAAACATCTCAGGGAAGAAGCCAGACAAAAGCAGCCCAGTATCAACTGGCCTCCCTCTCCACGCCCCTTCATCTCACCACTGTCCTGGGTATCACGTGTTCACGGGGCCCTGATCAGGCAGCCAGCGGGATATGTTGGTTTTGGCAAAGAAAAGTACCTTAATTACCTCAGAGTAAGAAAAGATAAGCAAAACCTTACAAAACACCGAATGCTCTCAATTCTGCCCGAGCAGTTCTCCCACACCTGCTACGTACCCACCCATGCCGCATTACAGATCAATCTCTCCGTTTTAATCTCAACACCTGGCAAGAAACAGACAGCGTTTCTGTCCCATTTGAAACAGGATTCCAAAGCCACGAGCTCAGAACTCCATGAGAGCGAGCTCAGCCGGACCTCACGAAAGCCCTGCAGCCCCACGGGGACGCTCCCCACTGAGCGCGGGACGGTCCCAGAAGCTCCGAGGTCAGGAAACAGGAAAGCTGGCTTCGCAGTGTGCTGTCTTCTGGCCACACTGCTTTTCTGAGTCCTTTCCATCCCCCAGGAACTCATGCGTCCAGTCTGCTCTCTCACCCCAACAGGTAACTCACAGGACACAGGACCGCAAAAATCCCGGGGAGCACTCCACCGGGGATTCCATTTCCAACACTGAGAGTCAGCAGCACGCTCAACCTGAATCATTAAACTACTGAATTATCAAAATGACTGAACTTAAAATGTTAATGATTCTAAGATACTTTAATTTAAAGATGTTATAAATTTAATAATTTTACAATATTAAACCTAAACATGGGGATGGGAATCATGTCAGGCCACGCCCCTTCATCGTCAGTTCAGGAATTAAATGTTACTCTCATTGATCCTGCAAGTGAATAAAGGCGACTTAAAGTCCCTGTCGAAGGGCAGAATTACAACATCTTTTTTTTAAAAGATTTATTTATTTATTTGAGAGACAGAGGCAGAGAGACAGAGACACAGAGAGAGAGACAGAGAGAGAGAGGTCTTCTACCAGCTGGTTCTTTCCCCAGATAGCTGCATGGCCGGAGCTGGGCTGATCCAAAGCCAGGAGCCAGGAGCATCTTCCTGGTGTCCCACATGGGTGCAGGGACCCAAGGACTTGGGCCATCCTCTACTGCTTTCCCAGGCCACAGCAGAGAGCTGGATAGGAAGTGGAGCAGCTGGGACTTGAACTGGTGCCCATATGGGATGCCAGCACTGCAGGCAGTGGCTTTACCCGCTACGTCACAGCGCCGGGCCCTAGTGTAAGGATCTTAATGGGCGTTCTTTCTGTGTGTTGATTCTGTAAGATAGAGCCAGTGTTGCAAGGGGCAGAGCTGAGGGTTTGGTTTTAAGGACAGAAAACAGAGGCAAACGCCAAATGCAAAACTGGTCGTTCCCAGGTTCCTTGGCTTGTTGGGGGAAGGGTGAGATGGAACAATGGAGAACCAGCAGCTGGGTTAATACCTGCATGTAAGGACTGGGGCGGGGGGATGTCGTTTTCATGCCAGCTGAAACAGTCAGGGAAATCTGGCAGCTCTGCCCTCTCTTTCCTGACCTCTGGGAAGCTCGGCGTGGCGACCACAACCTTGGCGTGAGTGACTCCATTCTGATCTGCAGCCTGGTCACCGGCACCTGGCGCAGGAGCTTCCTCGGACTGCAGCCTCTCACCGCTTGTGCTCCACATCCTTCTAACGTTTCCCAGCTAGAACATCACCCAGGGCGCGTCAGGTAGGAGGGCACCGTCTCCACCTGAACGCACGGGTTTGCTCCACTGCAGCTCTGACGAACGCGAAGCTTTCTCAACAAGCACCCTCTGCTGACCCCTGTGCTCCTCAAATCCTCCTCGCCTCCACTCTGCTTCCCTATACCCTTTCTACTCCTCACGCTCTCGCTCGGGGGCCCAGGATGTATCCCATGCACAAACATGCCCCTGACCACTCCACGTCTGCCAAGCTGATCATCCCCAGCCCTCCGTCCACTCGAGGACATGAGCTTGCACCCAGGGCAGGTGCTGGATCAGCCTGGCTGAGCCCCCAGCCCCTCCGCAGGGCCGGGCCCACCCCAAGGGCCCAGGAAATATCTACAGCCGACATGGCTGTTTCGTTCTCTTTGATCACATTTCTGTAATACTTGCCAGGAGTCTAATCTTCTTCGACTATATCTGTCTATTAAGCTGGGGGTTTCTAGAATGATTTAACTGAATTAAATCAACACAGGGCATTATTGCCAAAAACTGCCAGTGCTTCATTGGTTTAGCACATGCTTGAGACAATGCAAACAGAGGGTGCAGAGGGTCTAATCTGTCCCACTGTGATATTAAAGGAAACAGACTTTGGGGAAGGGCTGTGCAAATGGCCTAGAGATTAAACGGCCAGGACACCCGCATCACACATCAGAACACCCGGGGTCGATCCCGAGCTCCCGACTCCAGCTTCCTGCTAAAGCAGACCCTGCAAGGCAATGCTGACGGCTCAAGTGACCCGTGCCAGCCCCTGGGAGACCTGGATTGCATTCCTGGGCCCTGGTCTCGCTCTTCTGGCTGTCGTGGGCATCCGGGGAGTGAACCAGTAAATAGGAGCTCACTCTCTCTCTCAAATAAAAAAATGTTAAAAAAGGAAAGAAACACACACCCCCAAGGGAAGGGCTAGGGCTCGAGTGAAGTCAGTGGTTTCTGGTGACCACTCTGACCAAACCAGTGACACCCTACGGGAAGTAGACAGCAAAAGACTTTTCTCACGATTTCTGTCTCTAGTCCAGCACCATAGCTCCACCCCCTTACCTGTCAATCCAGTCTACCCACTTCCCCAGGATGCACTGCTTCTCCTACATCAGGAAGGAAGACATGCCATTAATGGCCACAGGGAGGCTACAACGCCACATGGAGGTGCCATGAAACTCCCAGAAAGCCTCACGTACACCACACCCCACCCAAACACTAGGAGACCACCCCTCCCCCATAAAGGGGACTGTTAACACACAAGAGCGGTCCTTTTGGCTTTTTGGCTCGTGGCTCTTGCAGGTCCTTCTCTGGCCTCCTCCCATGCCCTCTCCTTGTAGGCAGCTCCCTGGCCCACTCATGACAGCTGTCTCTCCGTGTGAGGTGACCACAGTCACGTGCAAATGTATGTTCACCGTCTCACTTTAAATACAACCTCCTCTCACCTGGGCACCTGCCTTACACTTCCATTACGAATTCTCACTTCTGTGCAGGCAAGAACTTGGAATAAGAATCGAGACACGCGCTCCCGTAACAGCAGGGTGGGAGCAGGGCACACAGCAGGAGGCAGACGTGTCTGATGGAGGGAGGTCTCCACTAGTGCAGGGCACACAGCCTGAGGGCTCTCATGAGCCACACCGGCCATGGGCATGCGCAACCCCCTGGCGTGCCCAGGAGGAACGAGCTGCAAGACCATCACACCCAGAGGGATGAGGACGCGCACTCAGAGCAGGTGCGGGAGAACAAAGGAAGACGAAGTCTCAGACTCCGCTGTATTTGCAGCAGTCTGGCCCAGACGCATCCGAGAAGGGACATCCAGGACGACACAGAAGGCCTGGCTCCCTGAGAAAACACAGCCTGTGCCTGTTGGACAGTCCACGCTGTCTGTGGGTAGAGCCCCCTCTCCACACCCACCCCCGATGACTCAGCCTTGACTGCCTAAGGCTCTTGGAGAAACCACAGGGGGACCCAGCCAAGCCCACTTCTGACCTGGCCATGGAACAGCTGAGAACAGTGCCTACTCGCTTTATTTTTTTATTTTTTTAAATTGATTGATCGATGTGAAAGGCAGAATGATGTGGTTGGGGGAGGGGGAGACAGAGAGACAGACAGACAGAAGAGAAAAACAAGAAATAACCTCCATCTGCTGATTCACACCCCAGATGGTTACAACAGCTAGGACTGGGCCGTGGCAAAGCCAGAAGCCAGGAACTCCCCCACGTGGCTGCAGGGGCCCAAGCACTCGGGCCATCTCCCACTGCTTGCCCAGCCACATTAGCAAGGAGCTGGATAGGAAGTGGAGCAGCCAGGACTCAAACTCTTGCTCTGATATGGGACGCCCACGTCACAGGTGAGGCTTAACCCGCTGCACCGTGACACCAGCCCCTCTACAGACATTAGGGAGCAAGAACCTGCCAAACGCTCACAAAGTTCACGTGCACTTAACACACATCACAGTGAAATCCGGGGGCCTGTGTGCAGCACATCAGTGTGTGAGACGCCTTCACGCACCAACACCTGGCCCAGACCCAGGCAACTCTGGAAGGACGCAGGGCGGGAACTGTGACAGCACTTCTGACGAGGCCGCAGGGACACTGGGTCCCAGCATAACTGCTAAGTGGTACATGGGAGCCCGAGTGGGCCCTGATTTCCCCATTCCCCTCTGCACAGTCTGTCTCCCTCACCTCCTGTGGGAAACACTGGTGGAAATGGGCAAGGCCCAGTTAGAGAAAAACCCCCCGAGCGGTTTTCACAGAGCAGGCGGCCCTAACTCCTCCGGGCACCCAGTGCTGCAGAGGCCATCCTGGATGGTAGGAACTGAAGTGTGCGCTACGGAGAGGCAGTTTCAAATCCAGGGTAGAAGGCGCAACCTCACCTCCTCAGGACGAGGTCCCAGGAGGTCATCAGAGGCAGTGAGCTCCCCATCACTGGGAGATTCAAAGAGCGGGAGCGCCGCCTGGCCAAGGGCCAACTGAAGAACAGCACGGGCCCTCGCTGCTGGGCTGGCATTCTGTGACCTGGCCGCGGCAGCCTCAGGAAACCAAGTCCACCCCGGGCATGCAACTGGGCTTTTTTTTTTTTAATCCTATCACAAAATTCCAGAAGCGCAGAAATAAAGATGCAGCTCCAGGTATGAGGAGAAAAAAAATACTAGAATTTTTTAAAATTAAAAGAAATTGGGCCCGGCGCTGTGGCACAGGTTAATCCTCTGCCTGTGGCACCGGCATCCCATTTGAGCACCAGTTCGAGTCCCAGCGGCTCCTCTTCCGATTCAGCTCTCGGCTGTAGCCTGGGAAAGCAGTAGAAGATGGCCCATGTGCTTGGGTCCCTGCACCCATGTGGGAGACCTGGAAGAAGCTCCTGGCTCCTGGCTTTAGATCAGGGCAGCACCCGCCATTGCAGCCATCTGGGGAGTGAACCAATGGACAAAAGACCTTTCTGTCTCTCTCTCTGTCTGTAACTCTACCTCTCAAATAAATAAATAAAATCTTTAAAAAAATTTTAAAAAGGCTGGCGCCGTGGCTCACTAGGCTAATCCTCCGCCTGCAGCTCCGGCACACCAGGTTCTAGTCCTGGTTGGGACACCGGATTCTGTCCCGGTTGCCCCTCTTCCAGGCCAGCTCTCTGCTGCGGCCCGGGAGTGCAGTGGAGGATGGCCCAAGTGCTTGGGCCCTGCACCCCATGGGAGACCAGGAGGAAGCACCTGGCTCCTGGTTTCAGATCAATGTGGTGCGCCGGCCACAGCATACCGGCCGTAGCGGCCATTGGAGGGTGAATCAACGGTAAAAGGAAGACCTTTCTCTCTCTCTCTCTCTCTCTCTCTCTCTCTCTCACTGTCCACTCTGCCTGTCAAAAAAAAAAAAATTAAAGCAATTAAGAGAACAGGAAGCGTTCTCTCCAGGAACATCAAGTTCACAAGACAATGCCTCCCCAAGTCCACTGCAGTTAACAGGCTCCTGAGGCATTACTCTCCTTGACACAGGAGGGAAGTCTGGGGCAAACACCTGTAAATCCTGCCCTGTGACGGTCACTGCCACCTTCTTCACAGCTACAGCCGGCACTGCGCCGATCCAAAGCCAGGAGCCAGGTGCTTCCTCCTGGTCTCCCGTGGGGTGCAGGGCCCAAGGACTAGGCCATCCTCCACTGTACTCCCGGGCCACAGCAGAGAGCTGGCCTGGAAGAGGGGCAACCGGGACAGAATCCGGTGCTCCAACTGGGACTAGAAACTGGGGTGCCGGCGCCACAGGCGGAGGATTGGCCTAGTGAGCCGCGGCGCTGGCCTATACCTCCCTCTTCTAAAACCTCGCACTTCAGACTACTGAGGACCACAGAGAAAACAGCCGGCCCTGGGTCCGCCACTGGAGCAGGTGAGATCAGGAGGGAGGCCCCCGTCCAGGCCACACCAGAACAGGGACGAGACCCCGAGGTTGCCGTGCACAAACGTGGCACACGGCAAACGCTCAGGAGTACTCCTTGTCCCCAGCTGCCACGGCTCTGGAGGGCCAGCACGGCCAGCACTCCCTTGGCACCAAGGATGGCGGTGACAGGACTCCACACCTAGCTGGTACATCGGAAAATTCTGCAAGTAGCCCCAGACTGGTGAGATCCACCTCGGGCTTCCCAAGTGACCAAGAAATGCTGCGTTCTTGGAACTTCTGCCGAAACTCAGCAACTCTGCCGTAGCTTTCATAATCCCAGAATTTCTGCAAACACCAGCCACTTCCAAGGTATTCAGGTTGGTTTCCGATGGCCTCAGGCCACCCTCACGGAAGAAAGGACCAGAATACATAAAGATGGTTCCCAGAAACACTTTTGGCCAATGATCCACGCAAAGATATTCAACCCCATTCATAATTAAAGATACGCTAAGGTCTTTCAGGTGGTCCAAAATCAAAGCATTTCAGAAAATCCCCAGGCCTGGTGTAGGTGGGGTGAGCCCTGCGGCGACAGCCACCCTGGGGGCATGCACTAGCAAACCTCAGCAATGCTTCCACTGGGCACTGACCCACAAGTACAGTAAGAGCCACGCACCAAGGCACTCATTGCAGCATGTGACCGAATAGGGAAAATCAATGACTTACACATCCACGAGGCTCTGGTTTAATAAATTATGGACCATCCTCACCATATAAGTGAAAGCAATGAGGCTGCAAAAAAACAAAACAGGGCAGATGGGGGCCAGTGTTGTGGCACAGCGGGTTAAGCCACCTCCTATGATGTCGGCATCCCACAGGGACACCAGTTCAAGTCCCAGCTGTTCCATTTCCCATCCAGCTCCCTGCTAATGCACCTGAGAAAGCAGCAGAAGATGGTCCAAGTACTTGGGCCCTTGCACCCATGTGGGGGACCCGGAAGAAGCCCCCACTTCCTGGCTTTGTTCTGGCCCAGCGCTGGCTTTTGTGGCCATTTGGAGAATAAACCAGCGGATGCAAAATCTCTAAGTCTCTCCTTCCATTTCTGTAACTCTGGCTTTCAAATTGATAAATTAATTAAAAAAAAAAAAAAAACAGAGGAAGGAGAGTTAGCTCTATAAATATGAACATGCAAAGGAACACAACAAATGAAAGACATCAAAAACCCACTCTATTATAATTACATATATTCTGATAAGCACCTGAAACTTCTGGAATAAGTGACCTACCAAACCGGCTGGCGGGGCCCATCCCTGGGGAAAGACAGGGGAGACCCTCACTTCTCATCACAAATACCCCTGTTGCCACAGTGTGGGTTCCTGGCTTTTGTTATTCACCCATGTGAATAGTACAAGGGGGACTTCCAAAAGTTCATAAAAAATGGAATTACAAGATAGGAGCTCTGGTGCCAAAAAGTATTGGAGTTGCATGCACAGCTGCATATATTTTCCATGAACAGTCTGTGGACTCCTCACACTTGTACAGCAATTTCTAATGACCTCAGAGAACCGCGGGTGAGGGTCACACAGTCTCGGGGTCTCCCCATCATTGAACCCACTGAGATAGAGGTCCCAGGGCTCCTGCTGGAGAGGGAAGGTCAGATGGGCGACGGCCCCACTCCTCCAGCACTGAGGTTGTGCAACACGCGGGTGTTATAATCCCAAGCTCCTGCCAAGGGACACATGGCCTGGAGGCGGGGCATGGAGCCACCTGAGACACTGGGTGACCAGCATGCTGGGCAGAGCAGCCAGGTTCAGCCCGGGATCCTCTGGCTCAACCCCATTTGACTCTCTTCGAGTTAAACCCCGTTCCCCTGCAAAGCCCTTGTCCTTGGGCCCCTGCACCCACGTGGGATACGGGAAAGAAGCTCCCAGCTCCTGGGCCAGCCAGTTCACACACTTGCAGAGCCCTCCGTCCACACATGCATCAGAGGGCCCAGGGTCCCCTGGACACCTAGGAGCCCTGCCCACAAGGACACCACACACCTCCGTGGGCCACAGCTGCTCACCTCCCACTAAGCCGTGACCCTGGGCAAGTTCTTAGCCTCTCCACACACTGGTTTCATAGCTGAGGAGTGGATGAGGGCAGTACTGCCCTCCCAGGATCACTGGGAGATCAGCTACGTAAAACGTTCCTGCATGTGCGTGCACCATCTCAACGCCAGGTGCAAAACCTACAGTCACGAAAACGGGACTTGGAATGAAGTATCTTGCCTAAGAGTGCTTTGTATGTATTTACATGTAAGGCATTTAAATTGCACCTACCCAGGGGCAGCACTGTGCCGTAGTGGGCTAGGCCTCCACCTATGGTGCTGGTATCCCATGTGGACACCAGTTGGAGTCCCAGCTGCTCCACTTCCGATCCAGCTCTCTACGATGGCCTAGGAAGTCCTTGGGACCCTGCACCTGCATGAGAAACCTGGAAGAGGCTCCTGGCTCCTGGCTTTGGATTGGCGCAGCTCCAGCCGTTGCAGCCAATTGGGGAGTGAACCAACAGATGGAAGACCTCTCTCTCTTTCTTTCTCTCTCTCTCTCTCTCTCTCCCTCTCTCTCTCTTTCTGCTTCTCCTCTCTCTCTAATTCTTTCAAATATATAAATAAATCTTTAAAAAAAACTGTGCCTACCCAGAAAAAGTTAAAGCACTTTATGGGTTAAATGTAACATAGAGGTACTAGAAAGGTAGATTTACATCCTACACTGTAATGAGTCCAAAATCTGAGCCCAAGCGGGCAACCTCAAAAGCGGGCGGTCTTCCCAGGCTAGGCAGCGTCCACTCGCAGGAAATCTCTGCCAGAACAGCCGTTATCCTCTGACCCTTGCTGCTCGTACCTTGTCTTTCAAAAACCAAAGACGTTCTAGCAAGATGCGCGCCAGCACAGGAGGGTCCCAGCGGGGAGGCAGGGCCAGCGGGGCTTCCAGGGCCACTGGTGCACGCTGCCCCTCCCAGGAAGAGGGGATCTCATATCAGGGTTCGGAGGGCGCCGTGAAGCCACCGCAGCAGACCGCACCATGCTCAGGGGCACACAGGCAGTCCACACCCGTCGCTTTCTGCTGGAAGGGCCCAGCGTGAGGCACCAGCCAAGCATCCTAAGTCGTTGCAAGAATCACAAAACGCGGTGTGTCAAGTACACAAGCTCCGTGACCCAGCCTCACAGCTGGACGGCATGCACAGCACAGGGCATGGCGTCCCAGGCATCCTGTGGTGTGCAGAACCACTGTGGGCCAGACACCCACAGGGCACATGCAAAAGAGGAAGCTGGAGCCCCGGCCAGCCCCCCAGCAGTAGCCCACACACTCCCACCCCAGCACCCCCAGCTCCAGGCCCTGCTCCCTGCTCAGGGTGGGGACACCCGTTCCCGTGCAGAGGTCAGGGGTCTGGACAACCTTGGTGAAAGGCAGAGCCCTCAGGGCTCAGCCCCACCTGCTATTCTGTTCTCATGTCCCTCCTAAACATTTTTTTAAGATTTATTTTATTATCTATTTATTATTTTTATTTATTATCTCTATTTATCTGAAAGACATGGTTAGAAAGAGAGGTAGAGACAGAGAGAGAGAGGGGTCTGCTATCTGCTGGTTCACAAAGGCCAGAGCTGAGTCCAGGAGCCAGGAGCCCAGCGTGGGTGCAGGGGCCCAAGGACTTGGGTCATCCTCTGCTGCTTTCCCAGGCGCACCAGCAGGGAGCTGGATTGGAAGTGGGGCAGCCGGGACTCGAACCAGTGCCCATGTGGGATGCCGGCACTGCAGGCAGGGGCTTTAATCTGCTGCACCACAGTGCTGGCCCCACCTCCTCCTAAGCCTTACTTTATGGGTCCGAGGGCTTCCAGACCTGTGGCCTAGGAACGAGGCCTTCGCAAGCCGTAAAACGTCCCTGTGGCCATCCCAAAGCCCACCACCGAGAGTAAAACCTGCGAAGTGTGTACTACGTGCTGCACATTGTTTTCAGGGCTTTGTACACATAATCCTCAAAACAACGCTGGGACAGAAACCACTGGGACCCCGCTCTATAGATGAGGACCCCCGGCACAGAGAGGCTAGGATGCCTGCCAAAGGTCACAGAGCTGGCGAGGCAAGAATGGCCCTCAGGCCCCCAGCTTCCTCACCCTGCTGCACTGCGAACGCCCCTGTGTGCCCCGTGGCTGGCACCAAAGGGGAGCCCGTGGGGGCTGCGGCAGGAAGCTGCCTCCCAGCTGCAGACTGGCGCGTGGCTCGCCCACGGCCAAAGCCCACAAAAGGGACAGGAAAAGGAAGGTCACCTCGTCACCTCCATCACTGTGCTCCTGACAGTGACGGTGGCTTCTGTCTGCCTGGGCTCCGGGGAACCCACGTCCCCCCAGGTCGGGCAGGCGGTGCCAAGCAAGGAGGAAGTGCCACCTGCCACACGTCCCAGGACCAGAGAAGCAACATCAGACAACAAGCAGTGTAGACTCTGCCACGCACGCGGTTTAGACCATTTGTCCACTGTCAGTCCCCCAGGTCTCCCCTGGGCCATCCCACAAAGGAGGCGACACAGAGCTCCAGCCAGGCTGGAGCCCGCGGGCCAACACCCTGGGAGTGCACCTGCTCAGGCTGCTGTTCAGGGCACACACACACGTGCACACACATACCAATACACACACGTATGCACATGCATACACACACAAATCACAACTCAAACAACTCGGTCAAATAGCAGCTAACACTAAATATGATTAGGTTCACTCATACACTTATCGTATCTCACTTTAAAAAAAACACTCATGGCCTACTGAACTGATTTTTTTTTTTTTTTTTGACAGGCAGAGTGGACAGTGAGAGAGAGAGAGAGACAGAGAGAAAGGTCTTCCTTTGCTGTTGGTTCACCCCTCAATGGCCGCTGCAGCCAGCACACCACGCTGATCTGAAGCCAGGAGCCAGGTGCTTCTCCTGGTCTCCCATGCGGGTGCAGGGCCCAAGCACTTGGGCCATCCTCCACTGCACTCCTGGGCCACAGCAGAGAGCTGGACTGGAAGAGGAGCAACTGGGACAGAATCCGGTGCCCTGACCAGGACTAGAACCCAGAGTGCCGATGCCACAGGCGGAGGATTAGCCTATTGAGCCGCAGCACTGGCCATGAACTGATTTTTTAAGACTGACAGGTCACAAGTCGCGCTGTCAATGATGATGGCCTGGACTGAGCCCCAGAGGCTTTGCAGGCACAAACTGGTCCCAGCGCACTGTCCGGGTCCTCTCTGCCAGCTGCACACGGCCCAGCCGAGCCCAGGTCCTGCGTGGTTGTTTGCTGGACAGAAGACAGGGAGACAGAGAGGAGGAAGGAGTGGGAAGAGACAAGGAGGACGTGTGCTCCTCACCCCTTAGCCCCCACACCAGCAGCCAGACTGAAGTGCACAGAATGTGAGCCCACTCTGACAGGGGCACCGCCGGCGCCTCGCTCCCATGCCCGCCGAACCACTGAGGAAGTCCAGGCACACACACGGGGCAGCCCGCCCGCCTGGGGACCTGGCAGGGTCCCCGCGGCCTGGGTGTCCCTCAGGAAGCTCTAAGATGCACCCCCCACCCCACAGGAGCACACCACGCCCCTGGGGACCTGCCCAGGGCAAACTCCCCCTACCTTCAACCACCCCCATCCCCGCTCATCATCCAAATCAATCAATCAGGCCTTCTAGACCTGAACCCAGAGGGAGGAGACCCGGGAAAGGCCAAGCCACAGTCAGAGAGGGCGGTGATGAGCCAGGAGCCAGGGGCCAGAGGCCAGCCCCGGGCAGCACCCTGTGTCACTCCCTTACAACCCCAAGGCTTCACTGTGCCCTGGTCACTTCCAGGTGCTCCGTGTACCCGCACAGCTGTCTCCTCCATGGCTACAAAGAGCTGCTCATGTCACAGACAAGGAAACTGAGGCCGGAGGATCTGCAGTCTCAGGCCCGAGTTACCGGGCTGTAAGCGGCCAGTGTAAGCACAGCCCAGGTGCCTGGACCAGCCTCAGCGCCTCCCAGGTCAGCAGCCTTCCAGGGATCTCCCGAGTCTCCCCCTCCCTCTGCTGACCAGGCCCCCACAGGCCCTGCCCCTACCTGGGGCAGACACCCCTCACCCAGGACTCCCTACAGCCTCTGGCCTGAGCCTCCAGGTCTCCCCCGTGGAACAAGACCGAGCAGGTGTCCCTGGTCGGCTCTGCAGAATCCATCCAGGAGCGCCAGACTAAATGTTAGAAACGACACTCTGCTCTTTCAACACTTCTGGAGGAAAAACAGGGGTTCTGGGGAGCTCCTCAGCTACTCCACATCCCTCGGCTGCTCCCCCAGGGACGCTCAGCACGCTCCAGCCACAGGAGAGCGGTCACAAGCTGGACTTTCCCAGAACAAGTCTGCCCTTCGGCCGGGAACCCACCGGGTTCCAGAAACGCCGCACTGACACGGCCGCCGCGTGTGTTGGTCCCAGCTCCCCGCGCGGGGGTCACACCAGAGTCCACACCGAGCGGATGACCAGCCGGGTGCCCGGACCCTCCAACCTCACCTGTCAGCCCGTGTCTGCGGGAGCAGCTGCAGGAACCCAGGGGCCTCGCCCTCCCCGCCGCTGGACCAGAGAGACAGAGAGGCCGGCGGCGCGGAGCTGGGCGGTCTGCAGCGGGCTGCTGCGTGACCTTGGGCACGCAGGTCAACGTCCCCGAGCCTCCGCGCGCTCACCGCCAGGCGGAAGCCCTGGGCGCCCCGAGGAGGAGTTGCATCCGCGTCCCGGCGCCGGCGGGGACTCACCCGCGGTCTCCGGGAAGGGGGCCGCTCCCGCGCTCCCGGGGGCTCCTCGGCGCACGCCTCCGGGCGCGCTTCCGACGCAGGCCAGGCCCGAGGGATGCTCGCGCGGCCTCCGGGGCCGGCTTCTGCACCTCCCTCCCGCGAACACCTCCCCGGTCCCCGGCCTCGGCGCCCCAGGTCCGGCCCGTCCCGCATTCGCTCCCAGCCGCCGGCTGCTACTCACCGCGCGAGCCCCGCGCCGCCTTTGTATGCAAACACCGGGCGGCGGGCGGCGGGCGGCGCGGCCAGGCCTCCTCGGGGGCGGGGCGGGGGCGGGGCGGGGGCGGGGCGGGGCGGGGCCTGGGGGCGGCCCGCGGGGGCCTCGGGACGCGCGAGCCGCTCGGCAGCTTTCAGGGCCGGCCCGGTCGCCGGAAGGGGGATGCGATCCACCTGCCCAGAGGTGGGGACCCTGAGGCCGGGTGTCTGATTGTGCTCCCAGAGCCTGGACTGACAAACACAGCTGAGGCCTCCGAGGGGGGCCCTAGTGCACCTTCCGGAACCCCCCCAGCCTCTTGCTGTGCGCACCGGGACTGACAGCGAAGTCTGGAGGAGGCAGAGCTGTGCAGAGAGCAGCAGCGGGTGCCAAGGTTCCGGGCAGGGCCGCGGGGCTGGGGCGTTTGCAGTCTTGAGATCCTACTTAGATGTTATCCCAGGAAGGGTTTTAAGACCAGGGATTACATGATCTAATTTTACTTTTTTTTTTTTAATCAGCCTTCTGCTGTAGGGAAAACTGAGGGTAGGAGAGGCAGCCCGGAGTGGTGATGAACCCCGGGCAGGGCGTGCCCCCTGGGGAGGTGCGGGTTTGGAGCTTAAGGCTGAGTGGGAGGTGGGCTCTGCCAGGCTGGCCAAGGGTGGACGCACACTTGCTGGGCTGGGGGACACTCCCCTCTGGGCTGCACAGGGGAACTGACTGTGCACAGGAGCCCTCCCGAGTCCAGCCTGCCCCTCCCTGCCTCGGGCACAGAAATCTTCCCACGAAGCACAGCCCCACTTCAGAGAAGCGCGAAGACTTGGTTTCAAACAAAATCTTGCAATTACAAAAATTCGGAGCCTGGAGTTCTGAAAACAGAAGAATCGGCAGCCAGAGCCCCACTTCTGCCAGGGATGGACCTGGCTTTCACCCCGCGCTGCCCCAGCCACCACTCAGAGCAGGTGCAGTCCTGCGGCCGCCCAGCGTTGCCTGTCCCCTCTCGGGTGCCAGATGCACAGGGGCTTTTTTTCTTGTTTCACACAGGCAAGGCAAAAACAATCACCTGACCACTCCCAGGCTGGAGGCTGAACTAGATTCCGGGAAGCTCTGGCGCTTCTGAGCTGTGCCGTCTGGAGTCCCCCTGGGAGGGCCCTCAGCTCTGTTGTCAGCAACGCTGGCTGGACTGAGCGGTGTGACTCAGCCCGGAGCTGAGGTGATCCCCTCCGCCAATCCCAAGACCTGCTCCGTTCAGCCCAACTCGGAAGAGGAGAAGGAACCACCAGGAGAAGTGAACTTGCCCCCTCAGCTACCTGGAGGAGGAGGAGGGAGGGGCGGGGCCAGGCAAGCAAAGCAACAGGGTCATCCTGAGTCCTGGAGACTCGGTTTCTCAATCTGGAAAATGGGGCGCCGGTGCTCAGGACACAGATCCACTTGAGGATGAGAACGGTCGCTGGGCAAAACACTGGTGAGGGGCCGGCGCTGTGGCACAGAGGGCTAAGCCTCCACCTGCAGTGCCGCCAGCATCCCATACGGGCGCCCGCTGGAGTCCCAGCTGCTCCACTTCTGGTCCAGCTCCCTGCTAATGGCCTGGGAAAGCAAGAGAAGATGGCCCAAGTCCCTGGGCCCCTGTAACCACGTGGGAGACCCAGATAAAGCTCCTGGCTCCTGGCTTCAGCCTGGCCCAGCCCCAGCTGATGTGGCCGTTTGGGGAGTGAGCCAAGAGGTGGACTATCTCTCTGTGTCTCTTTCTGTGTAACCTTGCCTTTCAAATAAATAAGTAAATCTTTAAAAAAAAATCTGGCGTGGCTGCTGACTTGAAAAGATGTTAAGTTCTAAAGTCCTGTACATTGAGAGTGGCCATTCCCAGAAGCCCTTGGTGGCCACCTAACCCTGTGGGTGACATAGACTGCTGAGCCCTGCAGGATGCTGCCCCTCCCCAAGAGGGACCCCAGAGTGCACCAGCATCCTACTGAGCACTGGCCTCCCACGGGGCTGAGCCAAAGAAACCCCCCATCCTCTCTCAGGAAGCCACCTCTCCTCACTCTTCTCACCCCGCTCCGGGGGTAACCACAAACCACAACCGCCGTGTCCTAGGACACCTGCCAATCAAAGACCCAGGATGCCTGGGCCAAAGAGGGCACAAGGGTGGACACCCTTCCTTGTGGGAACCCCACGAGATGGACCCACGTCTCCTGAGTCTGGAGCAGCATCCGTGGTGCGCTCTGTCACCACCTCCACAGAAAGGACCCCCCCAGGAAGGACAAGGGGTTCTGCCTCCGTCGGGTCTGGGGGCCCTGAGGAGGTGACGTCACGACACTCCCCCGCAAGGCACCTCGGGAATCAGGCGGCACCAGGGGCCACCTAGTGCTTACCTTGGGGACATGGGAGGCGGGGACCAGAGACACCTGGCTCCCCCGGGGGTGCTGTGGCAGGATGACCAGGGTGGACAAAGCATGGTTTCCAGAGAGAGAGGAGGACCCACAGCACAGAGGGCTCTGGACACAACCCTGGGGTCCTCCAGAAGCTCCCCACAGTCAGGGTGGGACTTGGACATTAGAACCCTGGTGGCCAGGAGGACAAAGGAAATCGTAGGGAGATAAGAGGAGATCCTGGAAGCCACGCCTCCCTGACTCATCCCAGCAGGTGCATGTCTATCCAACAGCTGAGCAGAGCTGGGTGTCCTGGGACCCGAGCACACAGAGCAGCCAGGAAGCAAGGAAACCAGCCAGGTAAATTGAGGCTGAGGGTAGACACAGACACAGGCTCACCCTGGTGCCTGCACTGTCACCATGCCCTGTGGGACATGTATCACACTGTGTGTGTCCAGGGGAAGGGAGCAGCGGCTACCCCTGCCTCGCTCGATCAGCAGCCCCGGGCCCTCCATGCCGGGCACTGTGCTAAGTGCTGGGGGCTGTCCCTGGAGCACACCTGCCTGTCCTCAGCATGTGCCCCCTCAGGGGTCGCGCTCACAGAAGAACCGCACAGCTGTCACCGACACAGCACTCAGCAGTGCTGGGAGCTCAAGCGTTGGAGCTGCAGGGGCCCAGAGCGAGAGGATTTGGCGGAGCTCGGTGCCCTGAGCGGCCACTCATCCAGGCCACCGAAGGGCAGGTGCCAAGCAGCAGCCAGTGCCGGGCAATCAGGTGCACGTGGGGACAGAAAGAAGGCCATGGCCTCCCAGGGTGGGCTGTGCAGGCTATCCATGGTGAATCCCATGTCCGTCTCCCTTGGTGATCAAACAAGAGGGGCTGTGATACCCTTTCTCCTGTGGTCAAGAAAGACCAGGACATGGCGCAGTGAGGGAGGGAGGACAGGGGAGAGGCAGGAAAGGAGATAAGGGGAGGGGGCTGGCCAGGCGGGATGGGCGGGGAGAGAAAGCTATCACTTAGAAACACTGGTTGTCCCAGAAGGAACAAGCAGGACCCAACCCACATCCAGAGTCAACCTGAGTCACCATGACCTCCATAAACACACACGCGCGAGGGTTTGCATCCCGCGTCCACTGCATCCCCCAGCGCTAATAAAGCGGCTGCAGACGGAACCCCAGGAAGAGTTTAGGGGTAGAGGAAGCTTGAGAGCTCCCCTCTGTCACTAGGGGCAGTGAGTGGAGTAATCCCAGAAACAGTGGTAACGGCCGACGCTCAGATCCCAGTGGCTATAAGCCGGACACCGTCCCAAGCCCTTCACATGAATGAGCCCGGTGGTGCCTCACAGACGTTCCACGGGGCAGCACCGCTGTTCGTCCCATGGTATGGGCAAGGAAACCAAGACGCAGAGTGGTGACTGGAGTCAGACAGCCAGTGAGCACAAACACAACACCCTCTCCTCATTCAGGACTCCTCCCCCTGGGCTGCCGCATTTCCTGTGTTCTAGGGCAAGGGGATTCCCCACCTTCTTCCTGCGACTTGAATTCTGAGTGATGGGTGAGCTCAGCTAGGCCTGCGTGGCTGTCTTGCCTGTGGCTTGGCTCAGCCACGACCAGCAAAGTGACACCTGCCACGCTGGGTCCTCCAATCCACGGGCATGTCCGTCCTCAGCCAAAATCCAAGGACACCCCCTTCAAAGACTGCTGAACCCCTCTTTCTGGGGCTCCTTCCCCTCCAGCACATGGCCCCGCAAATTCCAGCCTGAACCCCGGCTTGTCTCCTGAGCCTAGCGAGCCCAGGAGGCACCGTTTGGGCGTCCCTCTTCCCTGCTGAGCTGGCACCCTTGAAGTCTCCTCGGGTTTTCCTCCCTCCTCCCGGACATCACTGTCCTCTCCAGCCTGTTGCCTCTAGCCTCAGCACAGGGAAGGGGTGAATCCAAGCGAAGAGAGGAGACAGCAGGGGAGGGCCACCTGGGAACCCAGGACAGTGATTGTGACTGGTATTCCTACGTTTCTAGCATTGTCATCATTGCCAAGGCCATATTGGGGATAAACTAGATGAACCTACGCAAGAAGATGACACAGTGAGAACTGTTTTGTAGCTCCAACTGAGAAGCATACCTGCTATGTGTCTCCCCAAATGCGTGCATGGAGGCCCCAGCCCCCAGTGTGCCGGCGGTAGGAGGTGGGCCCTCTGGGATGCACTTAGGTATAGGTGAGGCCATGCGGGTAGAGGCCCTCGTGATGGGACATGTGCCCTTAACATGAGCCCAGAGCCCTCTGCTGTTGAGACACAGCAAAGAGGTGACCATCTGCTAACGAGGTAGGGGCCCTGGCCAGAGCTCAGCTGAGCTGGCCTCAGGCTCCCGAGCTCCAGCACACACCGAAGCTACTTTTTGTGGTTTAAAGCCCCATGAGAGGCCGGTGTTGGAGTGCAGCAGGTGAAGCCACCACTCACAACACCTGCATCCCTACCAGAGCTCCGATCGGGTCCTGGCCGTTCCACTTCTATCCAGCTCCCTGCTAATGTGTCTGGGAAGACAGCAAATGTTGGCCCAAGTACTTGGGCCCAGGCCACCCAGCTCAGAGACCTGGATGGAGTTCCTGGGCCCTAGCTTCAGCCTGGCCCAGCCCTGGCTCTCATGGACATTTGGGGAATGAACCAGCAAGATCTCCATCTGTCTGTCTCTGTGTGTGTGTGTGTGTGTGTGTGCGCATGTGTGTCTGTCTTTCAAATAAGTAAATCTTACAAATAAAAATAACCCCCCAGTTAGTGGTATGTGTTAGGGTCGTCTGAGCTAAGACAGCTTCCAGAGAAGACCTGAAGAGAAGTCGTACCCTCACGGACATCCAGGTGCCCCAAATCCACACATCAGCCTCCACAGAAGGCACCGTTGATGCCCGGTCCCCACCCTGCCCCCAGACGGTGCCAACGCAGAGCTCACCCTCAAGCCACAGACTCCTGCAGCAGCAAGTTGAGGGTCAGTGTGCCGTGCGCTGCAGCCCCTGGCCTCAGCGAAGGACCCTCTGCAACCTGTGCGGTCTGAGAAGACGGCTGAGCCAGCCCCGGAGAAGCCGTTCAGCTGATCCCCCTTTGCCCCAGTTCAGATAAAGTCCGCAGCGCTGAGTGAGGTAAGCGCTTGTCAAAGCCATGGAAAAAAAAATCCAGGAAGCAAAGAGGGGCTGGATTCGCCAGGAGATTACACGCACTTTACCAGGAAGGCTTCACATGCTGCTGGCCGAAGGCCTTTCATGCTGGCCTCTGCATGTTGCTGGCGCCTCTTTCACTGCTGGCCTGGAACCTGGGGATGTGACGAGCGTAACCCCACACTGTCAAGGACCTCGCTTAACCCATCTCACTCTCCCCCATCCCACAGCGGCCAGTGTGTGCTGGGTCCCTGGGAAGGTCTCGGGAGACGTGTGGATATGATGCATTCATTTACTTATTGGAGAGACGGAGAGAGATCGTGCATCTGCTGGTTCGCTCCCCAAATGCCTGCAACAGTCAAGGCTGGGCGAGGCTGAAGCCAGGAGCCTGGAGCTCCATCTGAGTCTCCTGTGTGGGGAGCAGGAACCCAGGCACTTGGGCCGTCGTCCGTTGCCTTCCCAGGCACTTTAGCAGGGAGCTGGATGGGAAGCAGAGCAGCCAGGATTGTGCAGGAGCTGCAGGAAGGGATGAGGGCATCCTAAGCCCAGCCTAACCTGCTGTGCCGCAAACCCCACCCCAAGACCCCCCAAGTGACTAAATTAGCCCAAGAGAGGAATTAGCCACTTTGCAGAACTAAAGGCCATTTCCTGGTTTCAAACACATTCTTTTGCACTAAGGAAAGCGGACAGGCAATTCTCCTTCAGCCTAAAGCAGGCCATTCGTACCAGCAATCATGAAAGCCACACACATCTAGAAGCAGCAGCAGGGCGCACCACGGAAACACTTTCTCAATAACCCTGTGGGTTGGGGCCTGTGCCATGGCGTAGCTGGTAAAGCTGCTGCCTACAGTGCCAGCATCCCATATGGGCGCCAGTTCGAGTCCCAGCTGCTCCACTTCCAATCCAGCTCTCTCTATGGCCTGGGAAAGCAGTGGAGGATGGCCCAAGTCCTTGAGCCCCTGCACTCACATGGGAGACCCAGAAGAAGCTCCTGGCTCCTGGCTTTGCATCAGCTCAGCTCCGGCCATTGCAGACATCTAGGGAGTAAACCAGCAGGTGGAAGACCTCTCTCTCTCCACCTCTGCCTCTCTGTAACTCTGTCTTTCAAATAAATAAATAAATAAATATTTTTTTAAAAAACCCTGTGGCCTCTCCAGGCACCTTGCTGCTTCTGAATGCAAAAGGCACTACACAACTCCAGCTGCTTTCTGGCACAAGGATAAACACAAATCCAGTAAACGTTTGGTTTTTCCTGGTGCAACAAAGGAGAGAGACTGCCCTGCCCCGTTTCTCTCAGGGCATTTACTACAAACCTTCTTTGCTCTGTCCCCTGGATGCAGGTTAATCTTTCTGAAAGCCGAATAAGGCTCGGGCCACCCTTGCTGCTCAGGAAATCTCTCCGGAAAGACGTGGGAGCCGTCACGGTGACACGTGAATGCCACAGAACACAGTGCCCCCTCTCAGCTTCGCTGGGAGGGTAGGAGTGTGGCTTGGGCAGGCGTCTTGCTCCAAGCTGCAACGCTGCCTCCTGCCATAAAGATCCTGGAAGTTGGCTGGCGCCATGGCTCAACAGGCTAATCCTCCGCCTTGCGGCGCCGGCACACCGGGTTCTAGTCCCGGTTGGAGCGCCGGATTCTGTCCCCAGAGAGCAGAGTCCCTGGACTTGCCTGTAGAAAAATCACAACTGAATTTCACCCACTTCTAACTGAAATTTAATAGGATTTCTTCCAATGATGAATGTGGGTGACAGAGAGCAACAATATTAACAGTCCCTGCGAGTAGTGTCACCATCAGCAACAAAAATGTCACAGGTATTTCTATGGCACATCAAAGCTATTGTGGCCAGCACCGCGGCTCACTAGGCTAATCCTCTGCCTTGTGGCGCTGGCACACCGGGTTCTAGTCCCGGTTGGGGCGCCAGATTCTGTCCCGGTTGCCCCTCTTCTAGGCCAGCTCTCTGCTGTGGCCCAGGAGTGCAGTGGAGGATGGCCCAAGTCCTTGGGCCCTGCACCCCATGGGAGACCAGGAGAAGCACCTGGCTCCTGCCATCGGATCAGTGTGGTGCGCCAGCCGCAGCATGCCAGCCGCGGCGGCCATTGGAGGGTGAACCAACAGCAAAAAGGAAGACCTTTCTCTCTGTCTTTCTCTCTCACTGTCCACTCTGCCTGTCAAATAAATAAATAAATAAATAAAGCTGTTGTGGATACAGCAAAACATCACAGATTCTCATCACCGCTTGTGGCTGTTACTACACCTGCTGCTAAGGGGTGGACTGAGGAAGGCGGACTTCTGAGAACCGGTGACCACATCAGAATCGCAGACAAGCTAGTGAGAACACGAACCACGCAGAGGAAAGTTACCATGGAGAGAGTAAGGAGACTCGTCTAAAGCTGAGAGTCAAACAGTTTTTTCCCCTGGAACGCCAGGTGCTTCCCCGGGAATCTGACGGCTGCGGCGGCCTGAGGGTGGCCACAGCAGCCAGGAAGCTCACACCCAGCACAGCTCCTACCTGGGTCACCTCATCCCCCACACACTAAAGGCCACCAGAAGAACCTCTGTCTGGCAACGAACCCACCTGGGCTCTGATCATGGTTCTACCCAAGATAGCCAGCTTCCCAGGCAGGTGAGACGGCAGACAAACACACTTTGAAGAAGCAGAAATGATAACTAGATTCTGATGTGACACGGATGCAGGAGCCACCTCACGAGGACTTCTGTAGACAACTGCGATCCGTGGGTTCGATTCTCTAAGGCACGGGGTGTAGACTGGGCCAGGCCACAGGACAGTGGAAGAGCCTGGTACACACCACCTTAACCACGTGCTGTGGCTGGGTGCATCCTGCACAGGCCGCATGCGCTGGTGTTGTGGGTGTGGCCCATAGGGTCACAGGGCACGGCCCTCGTGGGTCCACGAAGGCCATTATCGTGGGAGTGGGTTCCCCATGGAAGGACAGATTTGGTTCCCCCATTGTGGCTCTGTCTCTTGCCCTTCTTCCACCCTATGACATAGCAGGAAACCCCTCCGGGGGGCTGGCCCCTCATCTCAGACTTCCCAGCCTACAGAACTGGTCGTTGTCAATTACCCAGGCTATGGTTTTCTGGTTCAGCAGCAAAATGCCAAGTGACCCCGGCCAGCACCTCCAGGGACACCCAGCGACCCCAGGAGACCCCAGCACATGGCCTCACCTGACACGTACCGACCTCCCTCTAACCACACAGCACACCACACGCACACCAGTCCGAGGGCCGTCCTGACAGTGTCGTCAGTGGAGTGTCGGCATCGTGAGAGGAGGCGGCGGCCTCAGGGACTGTAGGAGACAGGCGGCCCGACAACCAGAGGCGGTGAGGGTCGTGGGAGGGATCCCGGGACAGAGACAGACTGCTGCAGCAGCACTGGGGAAGCCTGTACGCGTTCTGCAGCTTGGTTCAGCCAAATCCCACAGAACTGGCTCTTGAGGGCCACGTCTGCTTCCCAGCCAATGATTCCAAAGACCCAAAAGGCTGGAGGGGTCTGGGCAGAGGGGGAGGGCTGGGGGAGGGTTCGGGCTCTGCCTAAGCAGCTGGGGTCTGATCCGGACCTCACCCAGACCTGGCAGGCGCTGCCTGGGACAAGCAGCAGAGGAGGGGCTGGGCTAGAGATGGAGCGACAAATTATCAAACCAGTGGCCCTGGGAGAGCTCAAAACCTGTTCAGGATTCACTGTGCGGGTTATCAGACAAGGCAAGGGGTTTGTTCATGGTTCCCGTAAGAAGGCGGGTGGGGACCCACAGGCGGCAGCCTGAGATGGACTTTGAAGGCCCTGGAGAACCACCAAAGGCCGCTGAGCAGGGACTGAAGTGCTGACTCCGGCCTTACACGAACATGCCCGGCTGAGGGAGAAGGGGCGGGATCCCTGAGGGTCCGGGGTCTGTTCGGGGCAAGCAGTGATCATGACCGATTGCCAACCTGCTTGAGCGGATGAAAACAGATGACCGCAGAGATAGCCCCGCCCTCGGCCCCCGCAGGCTCGGGTGGGCTGGGGTCTCCTCCCGGGTGTGTGGGGGGGTGAGGTCCTGACCCCGCTCCGTGAAAGGAGAACCCTTGGACCTGTCCCCAGTGATGCCGTTCCGGGTGCAGGAGAACTGACTCTGCATTGGTTCCCACAACCAAAGAAGGGCAGTGCATCCAGGGAGAAAAAAGCGGTTCAGGAACCGGGCCGTGTGCGCTTCCCCACGCGGGGCTGGGCATGGGTGTCGGCTGCTGACCGCCACCCCTCCCCAACTAGGGAACAAACCAGGACATATGAAAAGCCCACTCTCCTAAAGTCCCTGAAGCACGATCGTAAGACTCAGTATGTATGTAAGCGTGGCACCGACCTCAACTCCCTAGAACACAGGAAGGGAAAGAGGAGGGGGCGTGGGCGGGGGCAAAAAGCAGAAGAAAACGTCACCTACTTCTCAAAGGCGCTGTGGGCCGTCCGGGGGTCCTGGTTGGGAATCGCGGCTCTTGTCCCTACTGTTTCTCATGCTACCAACAGCCATCAGACTCTGCAGATTCCAACTTGGAGAGCTCCGGGAAAACACACTCGGTATTTTAGGCTGGCACGTTCTTCCAGAGGGCACGTCCCTGGCATTCCCCATGCTAATGAGAGCAACTACTAGAAGAAAAATTGTAGGCATTGGAATTGTACGTATATGGATTAACAGAACTTAAGACCGGACAATGGCCCGGAGCAAACCAATGAACAGAGACTGGACCAGGAAGCCCCAAGAGTCCTGTTAGAGTGCTCTGATCTCCCAGACGCCAGTCCCTGCTGGCACCCTTCCATGAGGCTGCGCTGGGGAAAGCCACGTGGGGAAACACCGACACAAAACCCTGGACAGTTGAGGCCAGTGTTGTGGCGCAGCCAGTTAAGTGACCACTTGGGACGTTGGCATACCGAATTAGAGCGTCAGTTCCAGTCCTGGCTGCTCCACCTCCAACCCAGCTCCCTGCTAATGTGCCTGGGAAAGCAGTGCAAGATGGCCCAAGTGCTGGGGCCCTGTAACCCACATGGGGGATCAGGATGGAGCTCCTGGCGAGCAGTTTTGTCCTGATCCAGTCCTGGCCATTGTAGCCGTTTGGGAGCAAGCAGATGGAAACTCACCACCCCCCTTCTCCCTGCCACTGTGTATTGTCTGTCTTGGATACTCCACTTCTGATCTAGCTTCCTGCTGAGATGCCTGGGAAAGCAGCAAAAGAGGGACCCCTGTCACCTATGTGGGAGACCTGGATGGAGTTCCTGACTCCTGGCTCTGGCTCGGCCCAGCCCTGGAGGTCGTACCCATTTGGGGAGTCACCCAAGTAGACGGAAGATCTCTCTCTCTCCCTCTGTCTCTCTGTCTCTCTCTCCCTCCCTCCCTGCCTTTCAAATATCTAAATAAACCTTAAAAAACGAACAAATCCTGGACAGCTCTCAAAGAAGCGTCATCATTCTCCACCCCCCCTCCCCGCCTGCCTTGTACCTTGGCCGCCTGAAAAGAATCTTCTCGCCGCCATTTGGAGGGGGAACCGTCAGGGCCCCATGCAGCTCCCACAGACTTCGCGAGGAAGTCCCTGTTCATAGCAACTTTGGAGTCTTGGCTGATTTTTCGCTTCCTCCCAGTTCTCCACCTCTCCCCACCCTGGTGTGATTGTTGTTGGGGTGGGCATGGCTGGCTCCCCCCTGGTCTTGCCCCTCAGTCCACCCCCTGCCCTCCCATTTTCTCTCCTGCTCCACTCCTTTGCTTCTGAGCCACTGCAAAGCTCCAGGGACAGCTCATTGTCCCTGGCCCAACTATGATGTCCCCACTGGGTCTATGACATCAGCATTTGGTGGGGCCCAGGGGAGGAGAGACAGATTAAGATGGACAAGGTTGTGGCAAGGGAGCCACGGAGCACCGCCCTTGATTCAGAACAGAGACTGATCCTCCCCAAAAGCATGGAGCTCCGCATGACCCAAGCTGTGCAACCCAGGGTGAGAGGCAGACACAGTTTGCTCCTCAGAGCTGGTCTTCGAGAGCCCATGCGGGAAGGTTGACCTTGAAAACAGCATGCAGACAGGCCAGACCCCCAGCAGCCAAGGAAAACAGGAGTGACAGCTTATGTGTGCAGTGGGTGAAGACGGGCACGAAGGGCCCGCCTCCTTCATGCACACTCGCTACCCTGTGCAGTAAAAGCCCTGGCAAACTGCTTCTCAGAGAGGCTGTTCCTTTAGGAAACTCTGCCTTCCCACTGTCTCCTTTGCTTGTCAGCTTTTAACTGAGTAATTCTCGCTTGAGGCCAATTACTCGGCGTCACCCCAAGTGAATGCCTTGAGTCCACTAACAGAGGCACCCCATCACACACAACAATTGTCTACGAGGTGTGGAAACGCGGTGTTGTCATCGTCACAGTCCTGGGCAGATGTCGTTGAGGAGAAAACCCATCAATGACAAGACACGTCAGCAGGAGCGGAGCCTTTAAAATCCCTAGATCAGAGCAGGAATGGAGAAGATCCACAGAATGCAGTTGTTAAGCTATTGCCCAATCAACTGGAAATGAAAGGTTTCAGGGGCTGCTGTTGTGGCATAGCAGATTAAGCCACTGCCTGCGAGGCCAGAATCCCATATGGGTGCCGGTTCGAGTCCCGGCTGCTCCACCTCAGATCCCACTCCCTGCTAATGCACCTGGGAAAGCAGCAGAGGGTGGCCCAAGGGTATGATCAGAATGCCTGGTATGAAACATCCCACATCAGGGGAGAAGGTGCAGCTTGGCCCTCTCAGCTCCATTCCCAAGTCCTTAACCTTCGGGAAAGTGCAGAGTCGGCGCCACTTTCAGGCAAACAAAGCCTCCTGACCTGTTCCCAATGAGCTCTTCTGTGGGTGGTACCTTTGAACCTTGATGGGAAGGTCACATTTGGAAGACAAGCTCTCACAGGGGAGAGGTTCTTTGCTTTCATCTCTAGTTCACGGAGACTTGGAGAGAGATGTGTGGTCCCACAGAGCCCTACAAAGAGTGTCCTGGTGTTCAAAGGCAGGGCAGCAGGTCCTGGTATCAGCGTGGGATTTGTGCATCGCTTTGTTGGCTTGTCATTGGGCCATGCACATTTTAGTAAGTCATGTGCAAGTCCAGCACATTCGGCCATCCCGGGTAATGGGACGCAGTGGGACCTAAAATATTGACACATCGATTCTCCTAAGCACTAGGCTCTTCCATCGTATCTCAGATGATGCAGGCCCTTCTGCACAAATTCGAGTTGTGGGGGAGGGGTGCCTGAACATACTCGCTTCTGCAGTCATGAATCTCACCCTCAGAAGCACAGCTCTCCCGAGACCGGAGGAGGTATTACATAAGCCAGCAGGTTCCGTGCTCTGCCAGATTCCAGCCCAGGTAACACCTGCTGGTCTCAGCAGGGTAACATCGCGTGCCTTTGCATTTTCCCAACCCCGTGACCTTGGGCTGTGCAGACAGATGTGTCTGTCTGTGAGCCTGGAAACAAAGGACAGGATTCTTCCCGGTCACACTCACAAAAACACACTCAAGTGCCAGCTATGGATCCCCCAGTGCCTTAAGGAAGATGGCTCATGTGAAAGGGGAGACCAAGCCCTGTTCTCAGTATAGCAATGCAAGGTGTTTACACTTCTAAGCAAAGCCCAGCATGGGAATGGAGGCAAAGCGAGCCCTGACGTCACAGCTGCTGCTCAGGGAACAGCTGCCATTCACCTGCAGCTCACAAAGGATCTCAGGGAGGAGGGTAGGAGGATGTGTGACCACCACGAAAAGGACCTGCAGGTAAGATCACCTGGGCATGGGGGAGCTGGGCTCTGTCCGAGCCTGGGAGCTCCCAATTGTTCCCCCAGGTGCAAAGGGGCCAGCAAGGGTCTTGAACTGGACACCACACCCTGAACTTGAGTCCTTTACTGCTCCTTCCAGCCCGAGTCTGGATTAGCACTCTCCTGTTTCTTTTCTCCATCTTCCAGAGTGAGCTGTTGTGTCTTCTGCAAAACCCAGTGTGAGACTTCTGTGTCCAGTCTTACCATTCCCCGTGCAGAGCAGCCCACAGACGAGGGGCCGCGTGTGGGGAGACGGGGAAGCCAGGCCCCCAGAAGCCGCCGTTGCATTCCGCTGTGTCCTGGAGGTCTGAGCTCCTCCCCTCCCCACCAACCTCCTCTGATTCTAGGGCAGGGCCATGCTGGGCCATGCTGGGTGCGTGGGGATGGAAGAGGTGACCATGGGTGGACAAGGGACAGGAGAACTCCGACTGCTCATTCCGAGTTTCACGTCTGGCCTCAGGACCATTCTGCCGGCCAGCCCAGGTGCCCAGCGAGAGGCTGCCTGCGTCTCCACGCCACACTGACCCTGGGCCTCAGCCACACTCTGTGCGGTTTCTTCCCAGAATGGTGGGGACAGAGGTCCCAGTAAGGGATCCCATGGGTCTTTCTGGGATGTGGGGTGTCCTGGGAAACAGAAGACCTAGGCTCTGCTCTGTTCTCTGTCACTCAGCAGGGGACCCTGCGTGAGTCAGCTGAGGGCCTCGGTGCCCTTGGTGGGGAGCGAGGAGCACCCGGCCTCCTCCCAGCTCCGAGCTGCGGTTCACGGGTCTGTGACGTGACATTGTGGGCACAGGCGAGCTCGCACCCACACCCGCCAGACACGGGCCCGAGTGTGCATGTGCACACCCACCCCCACGCACACGGCACTGCCACTGTACACACTCACACTCACTCACACGCGGTCCTGCAACCATCAGTCCCAGCCTCACAGTCGCAATACCCCAGGGCGTCTCCAACCATCTGAAGGGGGCCTGAGGTTTCTCAGGAGAACAATTTCCTGACCTCCTGTCAGAGGCCACCGCTGCCCTGACTCCTCCTCGCTCCTCCACATCCACCGCAAACTGACTTGTTTCCAGCCTTCGTGCAAGCCCTGCTCCCGTCTGCCACAGGGCCTTTGTTCGGGCTGTAGCCTCAGTGTGGAATCCCCTCCTCTCTTTCTGTTCTTGTAGTTCTGGTACCAGTAGGGGATCAGTAACCTTTCTCAATAAAGACTTACTTCTTTATTTGAAAGGCAGTGTTAGAGAGGGAGGGAGAGACAGAGAGAGAGATCTTCCACCTGCTGGGTCACTCCCCAGATGGCCACAATAGCCAGGACTGAGCAGGAGAGGGGAAGGGAAGGGAAGGGAGGGGAGGGGAGGGGAGAGGAGAGGAGGGGAGGGGAGGGAAGGGAGGGGAGGGGAAGGGAGAGGAGGAGGGGAGGGAAGGGGAGGAGAGAGGAGGAGTGGAGGGGAGGGGACGGGAGAGGAGGAGAGGGGAGGGGAGAGGAGGAGAGGGGAGGGGAGGGGAGGGGAGAGGAGGGGAGGGGAGCGGAGGGGGGGAGGGGGCTCAAATGGACGACAGTCAACAGTTCCACGTGCCTGTAAAGATGCACCAAAATGAGACACTCAGGTACCACTCCTAAGGTGGATGTTTGACCCAAGGTTGGATCCCTGCTTGGGATGCCCACATTCCACTTCCCAGTGCCTGGGCTGGAGTCCCAACTCCGCTTCCGATTCCAGCTCCCCGCTAATGCGCACCCAGGGAGGCATCCAGTGATGGCTCAAGTACATGTGTCCCTGCCACACACATAGGAGCCCTGGGTGGAGGTATTGAGTTTGCAGCTCCCAGCTTTGGCCTGACCCAGCCCTGGCTGTTGCAGGCATTTGGGGAGTGAACCTGGAAATGGGAGATCTCTCTCTCTCTCTCTCTCTCTCTCTCTCTCTCTCTCTCTTTCTCTCTCTCCTCTCAAACAAATAAAAGTTACAACATCTCTATTCACAAATGAGACAGCAGTGGCCTTGGGGTCTCTCTAAGTGCTAAGAATTCCCTGCACCAAAAGCGATCATTCTACTCGAGTCTAATGAGATGCACATGGTTGTGCCAGTGCCGGCTGCTGGCCTGTGCCGCGGTGACTGGTGCTGAAGACCCTCAGAGCCTCTGGCTGCGAGAGCCCCCCTAGTGCATTTCTGGCTGAGGACGCAGTGACTGGCATCAGACTGAGAGCTCCGCCATGATGCCAGGCAAGAGTGCAGCCCCCAGGGCAGGACGGCGGACCAGCAGAAAGCACAGTGGGCGTTTATCTTCCCTTGGCTTCACAGGGTCTGTTAAATGTCAAGGACATGCTCAAAGTTACAGAGACAACAGCTTCAGTGGGAAAGACGCTTCACCAGCCCTGGGAGGTAAGAGCAAGCAGAAGGTCTTAACCCGTGGGACAACGTGGAGCAAGCTGCACGCTGGAATTCCTGCAAAGGGGTGGCAGCGAAGGAGAGAACCTCTGCCTCAAGCAGGTGCTGGCCCAGGGGACCTCCAGGGCCCCCCAGACAGGAGCCAGCTCCCGGGCTTCATTCCACAGTGGACTCTACCAGTGGGAGCTCCTGGACAATTCCTAGTCCACACATGCCAAGTGGCCCAGCCCATTTTCTGCTGCTGCTAATGCAACGTGCCATGAACTGGCAAAGTCGTACAGAAAAGAGGTTTGTTAGGGCTCGAGGTTCTGGCGCAAGACTGAGGGCCACTCTCCAATGGCTTCTTGGTGGCAGCATCCCGAGCCAGCTCAGGGCATCACATAGTGAGACATAGGGAGTGCCAGAGACCCAAGACACTGGCTCTTACAGAAGACTCACTCCTGGTATAACCCAGTAACCCCCAAATCCACTAATCTCACGGCTGGATTCATCCATTTATGGGGACAGAGCCTAATCACCTCTTGAAAGTCCCACCTGGCCCCATCTCTTACTATCTCACACTGAGACTTAAATTTCAACCTGCCTCTCGAAGGGGACAAGCTATGTTCTCTCCAGAGCACGGAGTAACAGACAAACAGGGGGGCACTGGGTGCCCCGGGGAACCCTGCAGTGGGAAAAGGACAAACAGGGGTGGGGGAGCAGTGCACATGATGAGGGGAACAGAAAGGCACTCGGGCTAGTACCTCTGCCTGGGGAAAGATGGCGTCCACCAGGGGAAAACATAAACACAGCAGTGCTGTGAACGAGAAGTGATTCGAGAACAAAAGACAGACGTTTAAGTGAAAAACCAGAGTGCCAAAAATAATAAGGAAGGGAGACAAAATCCGCCAAATCATGGATCAGAAAGTTGGGCAACAGGAGATAAAGGACAGGGAGGAACCTTCTGGGCTTCGGTCTCCACCCCTCTGTTTGCTCTCCCCTTTCCTTGGGCTCATCGGTCGGAATCTGTCACCTGCTCACATCTGCTCCGTCAGGAGCAAATCGGCCAACAGGAGACCAGGTTCTGAGAAGGCGAGCGACACTGACCCTTTGTGAAGGGGCAGGACACCTGGGATTCACAGAAGAGCCTAAAGCTTCGAGATAGGAAGCAGTGAAATCCAAGGTCACCTACAAAGGAACTCAAGTCAGACTGGCACACAGAGGCGTCAGCTGCGAGAGGGCGGAACGATGTGTCCCAAGTTCAGCGAAAACAGAAGCTCAGCTGCAAATTCTAAATCCAACCAGTGTCAGATGTGTGGTTGGAGGTGCGAGGGTTCACAAATGCATCTGCCATGCCCCTCCTCTCGGGACGTGGACTCTCGCTTCTGCTGAGTTTTAAGGAGAAAATGGAGAAAGAAAATAAAAATATTCAGCAACAGGGGCTCCCTTCCAAGAGGCAGGCTCTGGCTAAGAACAGGAGCCAGCAGGAAGGGGAGGCCTCTGGGAGAGAGGTCGTGGGGAAAAGATTCCCACACAGACGGCCGAGGGCCTAGGGGAGCCAGAGACTGGGAGAAAGGTACCACGTGCAGGGGGCAGATGCACAGAATTAGAAACTATTGGAAGAGAAACTTCTCAGAGGGGCAGTGCCCTGTGGGTGCTTAGGCCCAGGGGCTCTGGCTGGAAGCTGAGGGCGTACCCTGCCACGTGCCAGCTGTGTGACCTGGAGCAGGCCACTCCACCTCTCTCTGCCCAGTTTCCCACTTCTCAGAGATAATAATTGGACCAACGTACATGGCCGTTTGGAGCCTTTCAGTGAATTAGTATTTGTAAGGCTCAGAAAGAATGTCACATTCTAAACAGTGTAAACACAGAAATAACCCTCAAAACTGCATGAGAATTGTGGCCATCCGAATGGAAGCTCTAGGTCCCAATGACTGCAAGCTAACAGGCTTTAAAAAAGAAAAAGATGTGTTGATTTCCAAGCGACAGACTAAACTGCACGAGGGAGGTGGAGGTGGGGATGGGCAGGGAGTCGGAAGTGTGTGCTTACCTCTGCAGCTGACACAGAAAACGAAAGGCAAGTACAACTTCCAGGAAAAACACTCCCTACGCAGCCCTCGTGCACGCCACCAAACACAAGCTTCATGTACAAGAAAAGCAGAGTCTGGCTGTCGAAAACTCAAACACAGCGAGAGTCTGCATCCCTGGGGGAGAGGAAAGATGGGCGTTCAACTATGTGATGCTCTGGGAGGGCCCACTAGACCCTCCTCTCGGTGCACAAGGCTCCAAGGCGAGGGGCAACGGGACACAGAAATTAACCAGCTGGCAGCAGCACACTGCAACTCTAGCCATGAGCCAGCAGCCCCTTGTTGATGTTGTTTCTTGTCCCCTCCAAGAAAACCAACACCTCAGTGCAGTCCTTTCTCAGACTTCAAAAAACAAAAGCAATGAAATGAGCAAAATAGAGCTTCCAGGAAAGGGGTCAAGAGAACCAAGAATTCTGGGAGCTGCTACTCTTCTTAGAGATGCGGCTGTTCCAGAACACTCCGTCAGCTGCACGCTGCTCATTGGAGCACACCCTGCAGGACGTCCCTACTGTTGGTGTTGCCAGTGTCACCGCGGTGGCCCCCCACCAGGAGGAGACAGTGACACTTGGGTGAACCCTGCAGCAGTCACCCTGTGTGTGTTCCGGATGCTGCCAAATGTGTTTCCTTGGGTGTCTGCAGTCCATGGCTCGATGCCTGCAACTGAGAGCTACCCCCTAGCAAATCCTCCCCTGGAGCATTCCTCGGGTCCATGAAAATTGATCGCCAGCTTCTGATCATTGAGGTGCTCAGCCTGTCTCCCAGCAGGTTTTCACTGGTGAACCCTGGAGGAGAAGACCCACCAGGACCCACTCATCCCTGTACCCCTGGAGCCTGGCACTGCCACACACACCCGGGTCTTGGGGGAGAAGGGAGGAAGAGGAGAGAGAGACATTGACTGCACCTTCCCTTCATTTGTGGTTTTCTTATCACTTCACATTTTTGGCACTTATGAACAACCACTTGAGGATAATGATCAAACGCTGGGTTAGGAGGGGTTTGGGCTGGAAACCCACCTGCATGCCCTCAGCCCTCGTCCATGTACCTCCCTGGGTGGTTCTGTCCCCCTTGGAGACCCCAATGGCACCATGACCTCGTCACTCTGCAGCTCAGCATTCCCAATTCAGACCTTGCTCCTGGGTGGCAGAACATACAACAACCCACTGGCCACTTCCACCGGAAGCTTCCACAAGTGTGTTGACGTCAGTCAGGCTGGCAGTGAGATCCCCGTCAGCCTCCTGGCCTTCATGGGTGGTCCCCTACGCCCAGCCTCGCACAAGCTGCAGATCTGGACATACATTGCCTGCAATGACCTTCAAGTCTCCCTCCATACCACTGCCTGTCGGGCAAAGGTCCCGGTCCTCAGAAAAGCAGCCAAGACCTCCTCCCAGTCATCAGCCTCCAGCCATGTCCTCCTCCTACCTTCATCTCCCATGCCAGCCTCTTCCTGGTTCCCAGGTACCCGGTGCCGTTTCTTACCTCCGTGCTCTGCCAACTGCACGTTCCTTCCACAGCGCTTTTCTGCACCTGCTTCTCACCCCACCCAGCCACACAAGCCCAGTTACAACCCTACTTCTCTTCTCCCATAACAGCCTGTGGTAAGCAGCGAGCCCTTGACATTTTATGATGGAAGGAACGGAGCTCGGAGAAGTTAGGTAACCTTGTCGCATGCACTGCACGTGGCACAGCTGTGACAGGGGCTTAGGTCTCTTCACCCAGTTCCCCTCTCACAGCTGGGAAGGATTCCCTGCCACATCGCCCTCCTCGAAGCAGCAATGTCCTCCTCCTGTTCCCTTCCCATTCCTTCGGGGCCTGCTGACGTGGGAGCTCTGGGAAGGTTGCCTCCCTTGCTACTTCTCCTGTGCACCACAGCCATCCTACCCCGCACACTGGGCCAGAAGCCTGACAGCCACGACCTCTCTCAGCCTGAGGGCACCCCCATGACCGCTGGGCCAGAACACCCACGCAGAGGAGGGGGGGTCACTTACCGGGACTTCCTGCCCCTTCCGCTCTCAGACTGTGGCTCCCTCACGCCAGGCCCAACTGCCACTAACTGCCCACTGGTCAGGATCCCTGGCCTCTGATTGGGCCCTGTCCCTGCCAGTCCCTTGGTCACAGAACCTGTGTTCCTTGTGGTGTCCTGGGGCCAGGCCTTCCTCAGCAGCCTTCTGCATTCATTCATTCATTCATTCAAGTGGAGCCCCCTGATTCATCTCAGGGACGGACCTCTCACTGCAGCAGGTGCTGTGCCAGGTCGCAGGTGTGTGCACACCTGTCCAGAGGCCCTCCCCAGCCTGTGAGCTCCTTGAGGGTGGAGATGAGCTGTGACTTTTGCTCTACATCCACAGGGACAGGCCACAGTAGGGTCAGCCAAGGATCAGGCTACATTGCCTCTTCCATGGACCATCCCGACAGCCCTCCCAGTCCTCCCTACTCCCAAAGCTCAGTGCTTTTTACCCCTCCCAAGCAACAGGGGCTGAGAGTCCAGAAGATGGAGTGGGCAGGAGCGGGGAGGGCTGGTGCTGGCTCTGCCAGCTGCCAAACACCGGCCTACAAGACAGCCTTGGTGGGTAGTCCCAAAGACCCCCCAGAGGGGCTGGACCTAAGGCGTGGACCAGGTTTACAGCAGGACAGAGGAACCAGCAAGAGAGACAGAGAGAATCTGGACAAGGGGCCTCGAGGGGCACCCGGGAGTGGCCGCCAGGGCTCACTAAGCTGTATGTGACCATGGCAGTGGTACGACGGTTGCCGGGTATGACCACAGGCGTTCGGTCCCCATGTGCACCTTCTGCTGCCACGAGGGAGCCACTGAATGGTTTTTCATCAGGGAGGTGACAGAAGTCATGTCTGGGCCTGGAGGGAGGTGGACTGCAGGGAGACTACAGTGGAAATCAGCCAGAATATTCTCTGTCGGCGGGAGCCTCCCACGCACTGAGAAAGCACCTGCTGAAGGCACAGTCCCGCTCTGCACACTGCGTCTGTGCACAGGCTGCACCCGCACAGGACGCTCTGCACACTGCGTCTGCGCACAGGCTGCACCGCACAGGACGCTCTGCACACTGCGTCTGCGCACAGGCTGCACCGCACAGAAGACGCTCTGCACACTGCGTCTGCGCACAGGCTGCACCGCACAGGACGCTCTGCACACTGCGTCTGCGCACAGGCTGCACCGCACAGGACGCTCGGCACACTGCGTCTGCGCACAGGCTGCACCCGCACAGGACGCTCGGCACACTGCGTCTGCGCACAAGCTGCACCCGCACAGGACGCTCTGCACACTGCGTCTGCGCACAGGCTGCACCGCACAGGACGCTCTGCACACTGCGTCTGCGCACAGGCTGCACCGCACAGGACGCTCTGCACACTGCGTCTGCGCACAGGCTGCACCGCACAGGACGCTCTGCACACTGCGTCTGCGCACAGGCTGCACCGCACAGGACGCTCTGCACACTGCGTCTGCGCACAGGCTGCACCGCACAGAAGACGCTCTGCACACTGCGTCTGCGCACAGGCTGCACCGCACAGGACGCTCTGCACACTGCGTCTGCGCACAGGCTGCACCGCACAGAAGACGCTCTGCACACTGCGTCTGCGCACAGGCTGCACCCGCACAGGACGCTCGGCACACTGCGTCTGCGCACAGGCTGCACCGCACAGGACGCTCTGCACACTGCGTCTGCGCACAGGCTGCACCGCACAGGACGCTCTGCACACTGCGTCTGCGCACAGGCTGCACCGCACAGGACGCTCTGCACACTGCGTCTGCGCACAGGCTGCACCGCACAGGACGCTCTGCACACTGCGTCTGCGCACAGGCTGCACCCGCACAGGACGCTCTGCACACTGCGTCTGTGCACAAGCTGCACCCGCACAGGACGCTCGGCACACTGCGTCTGTGCACAAGCTGCACCGCACAGGACGCTCTGCACACTGCGTCTGCGCACAGGCTGCACCGCACAGGACGCTCTGCACACTGCGTCTGCGCACAGGCTGCACCCGCACAGGACGCTCTGCACACTGCGTCTGTGCACAAGCTGCACCGCACAGGACGCTCGGCTCTCAGAACGAGGCCACAGCAACGCCACTCACGTTAATGTTCGAAGACCACACGTTTCGGATCCACCCAGGGTCTCTCATTATTGGAATCTGAAAAAAACAAAAACATTAGAAATGATTAATGCGAATGTTCTGGAATTACCGTGGTAGTGACTGCACAACCGTTAGCGGGATTGTTAACATATGTGAATTACATCTCGATTTTTAAAAAGAAACAAATGACAAGAAGGAGGCGGTGCCTTTTCTCTGAGCGCGAGCAGAGTGTAGTCTCAGCCACAGGAGAACCAGATGAGCTTGGAAGCCCCTCCCTCCTCCACCTGCTCCTCCTTCCCGACGTATACAGCACCTGGGTCAAGGGGCCCAGGTAGTATGCACAATGATGGAATATTGAGAAGTCACACGTTCAAGCGCTGCCTCACCTGTTTCTTTTTTTAAAGATTTATTTATTTATTTGAAAGGCAGAATTTACAGAGAGAGGAAGGGAGAGAGGGAGGGAGAGGGAGGAAGGGAGAGAGAGGGACGGAGAGCGAGAGGTCCTCCATCCCCTGGTTAACTCCCCAAATGGCTGCAATGGCCAGAGCTGGGCCAGGCCAAAGCCAGGAGCCAGGAGCTTCATCTGGGTCTCCCATGTGGGTGGCAGGGGCCCAAGCACTTGGACCATCTTCCATTGATTTTCTCAAGCATGTTAGCAGAGAGCTGGATCAGAAGTAGAGCAGCCAGGACTCGAACTAGTGCCCATATGGGATGCTGGCATCACAGGCAGAGGCTTAGCCCACTATGCCACAGCGCCAGAGTTTGCCTTCCTCATTTCTTAGCTGTGAGACTGTGCAGGATTGGTTTTCTCACTGTAAAACAGGGTTCATCATAACCCCCACCTGGCCAAGCTGATGGGCATGGTTGTGAGCATCAACCAGGTCCACCCAGGTACCAGGTGCCTGACTCACGTGTTAGCAGCTAGGACTCTGGGTGTAGCATTATGCATGCGAGGAGGACCTGAACGGACTGCCTCCCCTACAGGTGCCCCCGGTGGAGCCACGCAGCCTTTCTAACAAAGATGTGCATTGATGGTCGCCTTCAATTACACCCAGAACAGGGGGCTGTGGGTGCAGCTACAGCAGCCCAGGAAAAACAGCCACCTGCTCTGCTCCATCACGCATCCGGCTTTTGCAGCCACATTTGTGGATTAGCTGACAGTCATGGTTGCGTTCTGCATCACAGCGCATGGGCAGCTAATCATGGTGGCGTTCTGCATCACAGCAATGGGCAGCTCCAGAGGCCCCGCCACGCCTGCGAGTCACTCCTAGTCTAGTGGAGAGCAGGAAGACGGGTTCGGGCAGGAAGTCAGTTCTGGGCCTGCAGAGGGCACAGGAAGGTGTGTGCCACCTGCACAAGGTGGGAGCAGCCGCCGAGGACTAAGCCGGAGCCAGAGGAGCAGAAGAGTCGTTGAAAGCAGGATGGAGGGCACATGCAAAGAGACCGGCGTCATGCATGGTGGGGACAACGAGGAGAGCCCGGGCCTGGGGAATGTGGGCCGGGGGCACCCAAGGACCGTGGGACGGGAGGCACAGGGAGCCTCCAACCTGCACTCTAGGCCATTGTCTCCGTGTTTTGAAGAGGCCCCTCCTCAGACAAAGGGGAACGGCTGTGGTCCAGTCAGGAAGAGGCCCGGAGTCCCTCTGAGGCTCACAGAGCGGGGACCGAGTGGGAAGCCCTGGGGTGGTGGGCGGCTGGTCAGACACGTGTCCTGTGTGTTGAAGCCAGAGAAGCAAGCTTGTAGCTTTTCCCAGTGAAGAATAGCCGGCTCTGGACTCTGGAGAGGACAGTGGGCTGAGCAAGAGGGAGCTTCTGAAAACACCCCAGGGGCGGAGTCCCCAGGGCCTGGCGCCCTGGAGTGGGTGGTGAACAGCTCCTAGTGATGAAGTGGATGATGGCGTCCTTAACTAAACCAGGAAAACAGAGGGGCTCGTTTACGGGGACACTCTCGGCTCCTGGAACCGTATCTGAAGGCAAAGGACAGACGTTCCTGGCAGGCAGACGTGACGCAGGGGATTCAACCCAGATCTGACCCTTTGCTGGGAAAGACTGGTTCCTTCCTCAATGAAGTGCTTCCCGTACACTCAGACTTGGTGTCAACGACAACACCTGGAAACGCTTCTTGGAATCCAGCTCCAGCTCAGCTCCTGTAGAATATCCCAGCCAACTGCACGCAGGCCTGCAAGTTGGACCCAGATGTTCTGCACCATCCAACTCAAATTCTTCCGGGGCCACAGCAGAGTCGCGCGCGCACCAGCGTTCTCTGCACACAATGGTCGGATTGATCTCCCTCACGAGGTAGGCTTGGAAGGCTGCCAGCCATTTAAAGCCACAGAGCCTGGACTGGGGCCTGACTCAAAAGGACGCTTCACATCAATGCTAAATGCAGTCTCTGCCGCCAGGGGAGCAATATCTCTGACCCCCAGGGGTTTGGTTTGAGTTCAGACCAAATATAAACCCAAGGACACCAAAAATGGCCAAACGGTATACTTCAATCATCATTTCTTGCTAAGCTAAGAACAGCATAATCTTATTACACTCGTGAATATTTGCTGTCATATAAGATTCTTTTAAAAGAGGATTTATTTATTCATTTGAAAGGCAGAGATACAGAGAGGGTGAAAGAGAGAGAGAGAGAGAGAGAGAGAGAGAGAGAGAGAGAGAGAGAGAGAAAGAATATCTTCCATCTGCTGGTTCACTCACTCCCTAAATGGCTGCAACAGCTGGGCCTGGGCCAGTCTGAAGCCAGGAGCCAGGAGCTTCTTCCGGGTCTCCCACGTAGGTGCAGGGGCCCAGGTACTTGGACCAACTTCTGCTGCTTCCCCAGGCACATTAGCAAGGAGCTGGATTGGAAGTGGAGCAGCCAGGACTCAAACAGAGCCCATACGGGATGCCGGCACTGCAGGCGGAGGTTGAACCTTCTACACCACAGCACCAGCCCCCAGATAAAATTCTAACACCAAACGTGAAGCCAAGTTTTGGGACTTTAGGCACTGAGCAGGTAAAGCAGTCAAGGTGGAAGCCAAAAACGAATTTGGGTTTGAATGTCAATTCTCCCAGAGAGCTGTGTGGCCTTTGGCAAGGAATCTAGACTTTCTAACCTCAGTCTTCTCATCTGGAAAGAACAGATAACAATAAATCAGCTGCCTCCCAGGGCTGATCTGAGCATCAAGAGAAATACTGTGTGGCACAGGGATGGACTCTGCACACGTCAGCGAACCCTGCCGCGCGAGGCCCCGGTCAGGAAGCCCTTCGCCAGCCTGAGCTGTGTCGTTCCCTCAGTCCCTCTGCAGGCCCAGGGCCAGGGCCACGATTCTGTCATTCTCATGGTGTGCTGCACCCTAGGAAAGGCAGATCTGTGTCAGCGTCATTCTTCACTCCATTTCCTATCTCAACTTCCTTTCTCCTTTTATTCCTCACTTAATGTACGTAACTGCTATGGACTAAATGTTTGTGTCCCCCCAGTTTATGCGGGTCCCTTCATCCTCAGTATGATGGTATCTGCAAGGGGGGTGTGGGCAGGTAATTAGGTAGTGAGCCTAGAACCCTCATTACTAATGGGATTAATGTCTTTGTAATAAGTAACACAAGGATTTACTTAGCCTAGTGGTTGAGGTACCACGTCCCACAGAAGAGCCCCCAGGGTTCCATTCCTGGCTCCAGCTTCCTGCTAATGCAGACCCTAGGAGACAGCAGTCATGGCTCAAGTAATTGGGTTCCTGCCAGCCATGGGGGTCCTGGATTGCATTCCTGGCACTGGCTCTGGACCTGCCAGCCGAGCCTGGGCTGTTACAGGCATTTGGGGAATGAGCCAGCAGATAAGATTCATTCATTCATTCTCCCTCTCTCTCTGTAACTCTTGGACTTTCAAATAAATAAAACAAATATTTTTTTAAAAGATTTTATTTATTTATTTGAGAAGTAGAGTTACAGACAGTGAGAGGCAGAGACAGAGAGAAAGGTCTTCCTTCTGTTGGTTCACTTCCCAAAAGGCCGCAATGGCTGGAGCCAAGCAGATCCAAAGCCAGGAGCCAGGAGCTTTTTCCAGGTCTCTCACACAGGTGCAGGGGCCCAAGGACTTGGGCCATCTTCTACTGCTTTCCCAGGCCATAGCAGAGAGCTGGATTGGAAGAGGAGCAGCCGGGACTAGAACCGGCACCTATACGGGATGCCAGCACTGCAGGTAGAGGATTAATCTATTGCACCACAGTGTCAGCGCCTCCTGTTGCGTTTAAAACCATCTTTGTCCACAGATATCCAGAACAAGAGATAGATTGATGGAGAGATGATAGATGATTGATAGACACATGGATAGGATAAACAGAAAAATGGGAAAATGCCTAGAGAATGGCCATGGCGAATGCAAGATGGAGGAATAGAAAGAAAGCGGATGCTTCCGTGCTGTCTCCCTTTGCGTTGTGTTGTTTGCTTGCGCCCTTGTCTGTGTCTGTGATTATGGTATAAAGAGCACTTGAAATAGAACCCAGGCTAGTCCTACGCAGGGTCTCCCCTTTACAAGTGGGGTAGCCCCGACCCTCAGCCTTACCCTCTAAGTTCTGGTTTTCTCTCCTAAAGAACTTACTCGAGAGTGACCCAGTGTATGGCTGACACTCAGTGCAGCTGAGCTGGGCTCTCAGCGGCGCCTCAGGAAGATCACCGTCCAGCCCAGTCTCCTGTCCTCACTGCTGAATTCCTCACCATGATTTGCCCGAGGTCGCGTATCTGGGGCCTGCATTCAAGTTCAAGTCTATCTGAAGGCGGAGCTGCAGAATTCCCACAAGCACAGAAGGATAGCAAGAGTTCGGAGAGTAGCACATTCAGGTTATCAGCTTCAAGTTCACAGTGGCTGTACAGGCCACTCCCAATTTACAATCAGGGAGTCTGTAAATTTCTTTAAATGCAGTATGACATTTCCATCGAGGCACCGCATTGTCCAAGTCAGCTTTTCCAGAGACAGAAAGGCAGAGAGAGCCGTAGTGTGGCCACACAAACGATGGCACCGTTCAGCTCAGGCACTAGCGGTGCTGGGGCTCTCCTGCACACCCCCCTGCATGGGGATGCATTCATGGTCCAACTGAGGCTCCCAGGGACACGTGGGAACAGTCCAGGACACAGGGGAGGATGTGCTGGCCTGCGGGCCAGGCAGTGCAGCGTTTGTTCCCGGCAAGGCGTCTCTCTGTCGGGGCCTCGCTGTCTATGTATGACGCTGGCCGATTCCTGAGGCCTTTCATCTCCCAACTTCTGCAAGTCCAAGTGGTCCAAATGCACATTCCCCAGGCCCAGCAGCCTGGGTGCAGACTCCATGACAAGAGAAGATGACAAGGGAGAGTGTGGGGAAGAGACAGGGTGAAGAGGACGACACCGGAGGTGGAGGGCTCCTCTGGGCCCCTCCCGCACATCTGGTGAGACAACCACATGTGGCCCACAGGGTGGGCTTTGGAGGCCAAGGGTCAGGAGCTGAGCCCCAACGTTACCACACATCCTCTCTGTGGTCTCGGGCAAACCCTTTCATATTTCCAAGTTTCAAATTCCCCTCTGTAAAAGACGTAGTAATAATGGCTTTGTCATAGGGCCCTTACAGGACAAGATGAGACACTCACTGTCAAGTGCTCAATATATATTCACTGTTGTCACCCTCCTCATCGTCCCATTTCTTCCCTCGGCTGAGAGGTGGCTACACTGGGGTCTGTTTCTAACCCTTGCTTATGGGGTGACTTCAGCTAGTTTCTTTGCCTCTCTGGATGAGTTGTTTTATTTATCTAACGCACAGGTTAGATTAGAGCAAGAGTCCTGGTCAACTGGAATATAACTCCTCTCCACCTCCACTGGCTCCCCTCCCACCTACCACGTTATTCCATGTCATTCCCTGCCTACAACTCTTAGTGGCCCCCTGTTGTCCAGGACTCAACGTCCCAGACCAGGGGCTGGCATGGTAGCACAGTGGTTTAAGCCACCACCTGCAATGCCAGCATCCCATATTGGAGCACCAGTTGAAGTTCCAACTGTTCCCCCTCCAATCCAGCTCCTTGCTAATGCACCTGGGAAAGCAGCAGAAGGTGGCCCTAGTACTCGGGCTCTGGCCACCTACATGGGAGACTGGATGGAGTCCCTGGCTCCTGGCTTCAGCCTTGCCCAGTCTCAGACATTGCAGCCATTTTGGGGAGTGAACCAGCAGATGGAAAATATTCTCCCCCCACCCCCGCCTTTCAAATGAATCTTTAAAAAAAAATAAAAAAATTTAAAGTCCAAAGCTGGTGTGCATGGCCCTGTACTATCTACTCCTGCCTGCCACTCTCTCCTCCTCTCCTCTGCCCACACCCCACTCCCCACTCCAACCATGTGCCACTGGCCCTCTCTTATTACCTTAGCTCCACTGGTTCCCTCCAGTCGAAGGTTCACCCTCTACCTAAATCTGTCCTTGCAGCCAGAGCCACGGCTCAAAAGCCAGCTCTCTGTGGAGCCAGCTCAGATTTCTCTCTTGGCAAATGGTTGCCGTCCTGTCTAACCCAGCATTCCAGAGAGATGACCGCGTTGCTCAGTAGGCAAAAGAGGAACTGAAGTTAGGTGGTGGCTTCTGGCTGGGGTTGGGCCACGAGTGTAGGCTGACTCACTGCTCCCTGGGCCTCAGCTGCCCCTGCTCCTCTCTGTCCTGTTGGTTAAGAGAGATGACCACTAAGAACCCGGGTGAAGGCCAGAGCCCCTCGTCACCCCAAACATCTGGCCTTGGATGTCTGTCCACGTGTGGGAGCATCAGCCAAGGATCTCTTTCTCAATGACGCCCACTTGGTTCACTTCTCCAGGATTTGCTCCATCAGCCCCCTGAAGTCCCATCAGCCTTCGGGAACCGGTTCACACACGCATAATTAGTAGGCTGACTCACTCATCAATAACACCTGGCAGAAGGTCACTTGGAGGCTGAGGCAAACAGTAATCTCACCTGGGGTAGAAGATACGCTCCCAGAAGGCAGATGGCACGGGCGGAACCTCCTCCTGTGTGGGCCCCACCCCTGCAGGTTCTAATCCGAGTTTTTCCATCCCTATGGGTTCTACATGTGAGGATTCCACGTGTCAGGGTTCCACGTGTCAGGGTTCCATGTGTGAGAGTTGCACAGGTAAGGGTACCATGTGTGAGGATTCTACATGTGATGGTCCTACATCTCAGGGCTCCACGTCCTAAAGCTCCCGTGGGTTCCACCTCTGCAGGCTTCACACCTCAGGGTTCCACGGCTGTGGGTTGAAAATATCAAAAAAAAAAAAATGCATCTGAACTGAACCCATTCAGACTCCTCTCTTTTTCTCTAAATAATGCAGTATAACAAATATGTACCTTATATTAGGTGTGAGAGTAATCTAGGCAGCTATGCATCGCTTCATAGCAAACACTACACCCTTTTATAAGAAGGACTCGAGCATCCAGAGTTCACCTCCTTGGGGAGGGGCTCAGGAGCCCAGTCCCAGTGGACAGCAGTAGACAACTGTATGTGGCTGGGGGGAGTCATGGGCGACCCCTCTCATCCTCTCACAAGCTACATCTGTTGCAAGCAAACCTTGCAGCTCTGCCTTCCAGGGGGTCCCTGATCACCTCTCTCTGCTCTGCCGAGCCTCAGCCTCAGCCACCCAGCTCTCAGGTGGCTACAGCAACAGTCACAGCTGAGCTGAGCCTTCCTGCTGCCCCGCCAGGGCTCTAGTTCTGAGGGAAGCCATCCTGGTCTTTCCAGTCCTGCTTATTTAGCAGTCAGGTATCCCTGAGTCACCTCTGTCAGTGCCATGAGGAGCAGAAGAATCACCCAGCTGAGCTCTGCCCGAGTTCTCCACCCATGAAATCACAAGACGCACTAGGATAGTTGCTATTTTAAGCCACTAAGTTTTAAATCAGTTTGTTTCAGAAGAACAAACAGCTACAACAGAGCATGTATGTTGGGGGATGTCAGAGACAGGGGCAGGTCTGGATTGTGTTTCGATGTGTATTGCCTCTGGCCCGTACATTCTGGGGAGAGAGTGTGTCTGTTTCTAGAGTGTGTGCTTCTGTGCATTTGACATACCTGTATGACTGCATGTCTACAGCAAAATGAGGAGGCAGACCTTCCTGTGTGAAATCTAATCCCATCATATACAAACTCGCTTGCCTATTTTGAAATGAGCCCACAGAGACCACCCAAGCGTGCACGTGTATATGCATCTACCTATGGATAAAATTTGATTAGAAAATAAGCCGGGGCCGGAGCTGTGGCTCACTTGGTTAATCCTCTGCCTGCGGCACTGGCATTCCATATAGGCGCCTGGTTCTAGTTCCAGTTGCTCCTCTTCCAGTCCAGCTCTCTGCTGTGGCCCAGGAAGGCAGTGGAGGATGGCCCAAGGGCTTGGTTCCCTTCACCCACATGGGAGACTGGGGGGAAGCACCTGGCTCCTGGCTTCGGATCGGCGTAGCTCTGGCCATAGCAGCTGTTTAGGGGGTGAACCAACGGAAGGAAGACCTTTCTCTCTCTCTCTCTCTCTCTCACTGTCTATAACTCTATCTATCAAATAAAAAAGAAGGAAGGAAGGAAAGAGAGAGAGCGAGTGAGAAAGAAAACAGGCTAAGATGAGACCCAGGGCTCTCAGGACAGTTGCGCTGCACTCCCTGGGAACCTTGAATCCTGTGAGCGGGCAGCTCAAAGCCAACTCACCCTATTCTGGTTCCCCAAGGGGCAGTGGTTCCCAGAAGGTTTCTCATGGGCGATGGTAAGTATTGTGCAAAAGCCAATTCCATGCGGGGACAGATACATTTGGAAACATTAAATAAAACAGTGACAGAGTCTATGTTTCCTGCACAGCTTCTCAGCACGTTTCCTATTTTATTCTACTGCTGTGGATCTCCAGGAGGGAGTAGAGTGTAGCAGTTCCCGCACCACAAAATCTCTGCAACCCTTTCTCACTGAGCAAATGCAGCTACTTGTGTGCTGGGAAAACTCAGCTGCAGAAATAACATGCATCATATCCAAATCTGGGGTCAGTCACCCACACTCCCCATCTCCTTCTGTCTCCCAGGGTAGTAGAAGTTCTAAGAAATGCAAGTCTGTTTGGAGAGACCCAGGGAAGGATCTGTGGGAGGAAGGAAGGGCAACAGAGATGAACTGCAAGCAAGAGTAGAAGTTTGTGCTGCCATGAGAGGCTGGGACAGAGACAGAGATGGAGAGAGATAAAGGGACGGATGGGGAGAGGCAGGGACGGGTAGGAAGGCCGAGGCAGAGGGCTGAGGCTGCAGCCCGGGGAGGGTGACCCTGCCTGCACTGCCTGTGTCTGGCACAGTCTTCCCTCAGTCCTGATTGCAGGAAGACCCCTGGGACACATGAGCATTTCCTTCCTAGCTAAGCTGTGCCCAGTAAGCCAAGGTTTGCCTTTCTCAAGCGCCCAAGTTACTTGGTACATTAACCATGTCGTCTTATTTTCTGTATCTCGACACTTTGATACCTGGGGCCTGCTGACCTGGAGGGATGGTCATCCCAGGGCTAGCCTTTGTCTGGGTTTGCACCTTTCATTGCAAACTGATCAGCCCAGAGTCCAGAGCCCAGAGCCCAGCCGCCTACTTTAAGGGCTCTCACACCCAGGCTGCTATCCACCTGCCCCGTTCACCCAAGGGCCAGTTCTCCAACACCTGGGGTCAGTCCTGATGTCCCAGGCCCCGCTGAAACCATTCAAATTTGCCAGCCCTAAGCCTGCCGACCCTGTCGCCTCTCTACCTTCCCACAGAAGCCACACGATAGAAACTGTTGCCCCCACTTCCTTCTCACTCTCTCTCTCTGCCTCCTAACCACCACCCATGCGCCCCTGTGCAGCCCTGCAAAATGTGTTTTCGAGTCCAGGGAATCCATGGGCATAGAGCACTTTCTCCTTTGGGTTGGCGTGTCTCAGCGCAACTGCTCCTAACAGATCCCACGTGCCCGCAAGACACTCGGTACCCTGGAGCCACAGGAGCAGAGTAGGCGCACGGCAGAGACAACCGCATTGACTCCCAGGTGTTGGTGACCCGGGGGCACCGACAAACCCAGGTATCAACCAGATAAAAAGGATGCATCCACCCGGGACACACCAGGGGGTCACACAGCAGCTCTCCGAGCTGACGGACTGAGCCCAGGTCCTCCACCAGCCGCACACCTTCTGTGTGGCCGTGGTCTGCGTGCTGCACTTCTCTGTGCCTCATCTGTCACCTCCAGATGGTGATGATGACTAGCTGCCATTATGAGGATGGAGCGAGAAGGAAGTTCCACCCTCAGGTTCCTTGATGGTTATTTTCTTCCTGGTCCACCTAGGAGCAAACAGCAACAGAGCAGGCACAACTCATTCCTCCGTGTGCCACCGGGGCCAGGCACCAGGGATGCACTGGCATTTGTCACAGTTCACAACAGAGACTAATGGGGGCCGGATTAGTTGTGCACCTGCTGTGGGTCGTGTCCTGGGCTGAGGACCGGGTTTGTCACTGGGGCGAGAATGAAGATGACTAAGGTACGACTTCCTGAGCTACTCAGGGCCAGGCAGGAGCACAGAGGCAGAAATCCCTCTAATCCAACCTTGCTCCAGGGGCCTGCCCAAAGCCCAGGGTGGCCAGGAAGAAGGGAAGTTTCCAGCAAGGCCACCAGAACGTAGACTGAGCAGGTAGCAGAGCAAGGGAAGCAGAGGACATCGCTATCCATGCAGAAGAGCTGAGAACTGAGACCAGGAGGATCGGGAAGATGTGGAGCTGCTGTGTGCAGGACGGCGACACCGTGAAGCAGGTGCAGCCGCCGAGGAGCCGTGGGGGAGCCCAGAGGTACAAAGACGCTCCGGGGAGAAGGAGCCTCGTCTTTGACATCAGCCGCCACTGAGCGCGCACCGAGCAAGCGCCACACTGATCCTCTCTAAGCCTCGCTGGGGAATTCACATCAACTTAGAGATGAAGCAGCCAAGGCTCAGAGCAGCGACACGTGCCCCACCCACAGTCTCACTCCACGGCAGGACCTGCCCGTGGTCACATGCCATGGATAGGACCTGCCCGTGGTCACACACTGGGGACATTTACCCTCTTCCTTCATGACAAACCTTCTGTTCACAAAATGAGCAAAGCCTTGACCTTGGGCAAATACCACAGATTCCAAATGGGAAGCCTCCTAATACACAGAGTTCCCTCTGTTGACGTGAGGAGCCCGCGCCCACAGCCCCTGCTAAGGAATGCCATGTGTCTCACAGCACAGAGAGGAATGTCATCGACGGCCACATGTTTGGGTACAGGCTGTGGGCTCTTCACAACCTGGCCCCCACCAGTCAGACCCAAAGTGGGGTGGGGGAGGTGGGGTTTCTCTGCAGGAACAACCACCCACGCCATGAAGAAACCACTGTTTGTAAGGACATTAAGTCCCCACGGTACTGTCCCCACCACTGCACTGCAGTTCTTGCGATTCTCCGAAGAGGCAGGTAGCCAGACAGCCCAGCACAGCGGCCCTCCTGCCAGCAGGATTTTTAAGCCAAGAACTCTGACGAAGCCCCTAGACATTGGGTACGTCCAGTCCCTTCTAGGAAAGTGCCTGGTCCCCCGAGACAGCTGCAGTGACGCCAGCAGCCACTGCTCAGCTGGGCCCTGGCCAGTGGGGAGAGCGGGCAGACGGCGAGAGGTCACACAGCCTACAAGGCAGGACTTCCTAGAACTGGACAGGCTACGGGAGCCACCCTCACCCCCAGCTGTGCAGGGCTGCACATACCCACATCCCAGCAAAACCAGGACTCGAGCCCAGGAAGGGGATCAGTGACTTAGGAGATGAGCGTGACATGGTTGGCTTTGCATAGAATGAAACGGTCACAGCCACCAGTCCCTTAGAGGACTACAGAGGCCAGGGTGGTGACAAGTTGGGCTCTGAGGTGGCCCCTCGGGAGAGCCCCCACGTTGGAGCATGCTCACCTTGCTGTAGCGTGGGGAGGGCTTGCTTCCTGGCCTGGCGAGACAGGGACAAGGAGCTATAAACAGAGGGACCTCAGGAAGAGGGCGCTTGGCACACGGGCTCTGCAGGTGCACGCTGGCGAGGCCACCAGGCTGAATCGGTAAGCTCTGGGTTGGCAGTGGTGGCAGGGCCAGCCATCCCAGCCCTCAGGCCAGGCCACTGCCAAGGGCAGCCAAGAAAGGAGGCGCAGGTCCCCAGGGTTCGTGCTAGGGAGGCAGGCGTGACTTCCTGAGTGGTCACACGATTCGGGCCTCCTTCCTCTGTCTGATCAGAGCAGGAAGAAGCCAGAGCTCAGCCTGCTCCCAGCTCAGCACACAGCAGCCTGCCTGGGCTCTCGCTGCTTTACTGTTCCTGCCGCAGTGGGCCACAGCCACCAGGAGCCGCTGTTCCAGCCCGGAGGGCAGACCCAGCCCGGGACAGCCACAGACACAGGAGCTGGCTCCGGGTGGAGGCGCCTGGAACACGCAGGTTTTTCCGGAAGCAGTCAGAAAGCTGACCATGGAGAGCATACAGGGCTCAGGTTTCAGGGCTATCTGGTTAAATAGGGCAGTTGGAATGCCGCTTGGGACACGGCATCCCGTGTTGGAGGGCCTGGTTCGAGGGCTGGCTCTGCTCCTGAGTCCAGCCTCCTGCTGATGCCTCGGGAGGCAGCAAGTGAGGCTCAGGTCACTGGGTTCCTGTCATCCACCTGGGGCCTGGATTGAGTTCCAGGCTTCCAACTTTCACTCCAGCCAAGTCCTGGCTGTTACAGGCATTTGGGGAGCACACCAGCAGATGGGAATATTCTTCTCTCTGTCTCATTTTTATTAAAAATTAATTTAAAATTTTCAATGCACAAATAAGCCCACAGCCCCACAGAAAGAGGCACTGGCTTTGTTAGAACCTGAGGCATGAGACTGTGTCTCTGTCCTCACTAGATTCTAGTAGCAAACACCCTTCCGCGGGACAGAGGCCACAGACCCAGCGACAGGGCAGGATGCTGACACCTGCAGAGCTGGGAGCCGCTGGCAAGAGGACCACAGGACGGGGGTCCAGAGGAGGGGCACAGCACCCCACAGGAGATGACAGTCACACGGTAGGGAAGGGACCCAAGGGAGACAAAGGCCAGGGCAGCCACTCCTGGGCCTCCGCTCCCTACAGCCGGGCTAAGCAAAATGCTGTACAGGAAGTAGGAGTCAGACATGGGCTCCAGCTGCTCCCCGCTTTGCCAGACCACAGTGAGAAACCATTCGTGCCGCCCAGCACTGGGCAGGGTGGAAGCTCAGTGTTCCCGGACACAGGTTCCTTGCTGGCCACTCGTCTCCACTCAGTTCTGAGGGTCCCCAACTCTGGCAGACCCAGGCTTAGCTCAGCCTTGTGCTGCTTGAGGGTCATCTAATTTAGATCAAAATCCAGTGCCTTCTTAATTCACCACGGGTTACACATGCCCATAGCCCAGAGGTGAGCACATACTCACTCTCATATACAGGGGGCATCCAAACATGCGTGGAAAAATGGAATTAAAAGACTGCAGTAAGGAGTGGGCGTTCAGCCGGTTACTACCGGTTAGACTGCCTGCACCCCACAGGAAGTGTAGGGTTCCACACTCTGCATTTGCATAACCTTAGAGGCAGCAGGGACGCCTTAAGTAACTGGGTTCCTGCTGCACACATGTGAAACCTGGATTGTGTTCCCTGCTCCTGGCTCCAGCCCGGCCTAGACACAGCCACTGTAGACATTTAAGGAGCAAACCAGTGGATAGAAGTGCACTTTCTCTCTCTGTCTCTCTCAAATAAATAAAAATAATTTTTAAAAATAAAAACTCAAGTTCAAGGCCTGATGCCAGCCATGAAGTCCATCCCTGAAGCCAAGGTCCTGGGAGTGTGACCAGGTCAACCCAGTCTTCTTCACATTAGTTACTAAGGGGAAACCGGGGCCCTTTAAGGATTTTTTTTTTTTTTCTAGATCAAAAAACAAAAGGCAGCTGGAGGGAGCCAGATCGGGGCAGGAAGATGGATGCCAAAGGGTTTCCCGCGAGCTTTTGCACAGCTGCTCCTGTAGGATGAGAAGGGTGAGCAGACGCACCTGCACAGCTGCTCCTGTAGGATGAGAAGGGTGAGCAGACGCACCGTCGGGGGGGGGGGGGGGGGGCTTTTCCAGGTGTTCCACTCAGGCTTTTGCTGGCTTTCTCAAGACTCTCGTAAGAAGATTCTTTGACCCTCTAGACACTAAATGAGAAAAATACCTCAAGTGTCCCAACAAACAGTTGCCACGGCCTTTGCTCCCAGCCTCTCCTGACCCCAGCTCTGCCTGCCACTGCCCGCTTGTTCCCCTCTGGAGTCTCCTCTACTTGTTTGCTCCATCTCATCCTTCTTGCTCTGATCAGGTGCGGACTTCCACACAACCCTCCTCACCAAGGTCACTGGGGCATCTGCGTTGCTAAATCCTACAGCCTTTCTCAGTCCCCAGCTGCGTTCCAGCCACCAACCGTGTCTGACACAATCTCCCACGCCCCTCTTCAAAACACTCTCCTCATCTGGCTTCCCGGACGTGCAAGTCTCCTGATGTTTCCTCCCACTCAGACAACAGGGATCCGCCCACTGGCAGGTTTTAGTCCTGGGCTCCAGGGATCCCTCCTGACCTGGCCTGACCCAGTCTCACGGTTTGAAGGCCATCCGAGTGCTCGTGACGCCAGATGAGTATTTCCAGCCCTGATCTCACTCCTGACCCGCCTGTCCAAATGCTTACCCCACTCCCCCACCTACAAAATCAAGTAGGCACCTCAAACATACAAGTCCCAACCTGGAGCGACCCTGCGGCGGAGGGCTCTGCTGGAACCTCCCCGCATCCCAGCACAGGGTAACTACATCCTTCTAGAACAAAGCCTCGGAGCCATCCTGGAGCCGCCTTCTGCTCTCCCACCCAACACCCAGTCCACTGGAAATCCTGGTGGCTCCGTCACCAGACGTCCCCAGAAGCTGACAGCATCTGTTCCCACCCTGGTCGGAGCCTCCCCGTCTCCTGTTGTTTACCACACCGGCCTCCTAACTGGACTTTCTGTTCTTCTCTTGTCCCTGTAAACTGCCCTCCACACTGTAGCCAAAGAGGTCAAAGCCTGCCAGGGCCCAGGGGAGAGCCAAGTCTTCATACGGCCGAAGCCCTGTGTGCTCCCACCCCTACCCTCATCCTCCAGCTTCATCTCCTGATGCTGCCCCTCCAGCCAATCTGTCTCCTGGCTCTTGCCCAAATACACCACCTCGGGGACTTCGCACTGGCTGTTCCCTGCCTGGGACACCTTTCCACGCAGTGCAGTGTCCGGCTGCCCCACCCCCACATCCTTGCTTAAAGAGCACCCCAGGCGTCTCTCCATCTCAGAATTCCTGGCCCTTGACCCAACTTCATTTCTTCCTTTGCCCTTCCATCCCTGAGTGTGTTAGTTAATGTGCGTATTTATCATGTCTGTTACTCACGGGCTCTCAGGATGCGAACTCCCTGAGGTCAGTGCTTTGTTTTTGATGTGTTTTGTGTTGATCAGATTTGTTCACCGAGACTGCCAAGTTCCAAGCACGTAGTAGGTTCTCAGTGGAAATCCGTGAGTGACTGAACTGAATGAATCACAGCCTCAGGATTGCCTCGGGCTTGGTTTTGAGATCCTGATTTTACAGGCAGGAACACCAAACAGACGAGCCACACGATGTCCCAGGAGCTGGATTCTCACTGAGACGCACAGAGGCTGGGAAGACGGCTGGAGAATGTAATACAGCCCTGGATTCATGTTCATGATTTCTTATGAGAGTAGTCTGGGCAGGGGTGTGTGTGTGTGTGTGTGTGTGTGGCCAGCTTTGTGACACAGGTCCTGCATCCTGCAGGTCCAGCTTCCCATATCAGAGCACTAGTTCAAGTCCCGGCTGCTCTGCTTCTGATCCAGCTCCCTGCTAACGCACCTGGGAAGGCAGCAGAAGATGGCCCAAGTACCCGGGCCCCTGCCCCCCCCTCCGATGGAGTTCCTGGCCCCTGGCTTCAGCTGGCCCAGCCCTAGTCATTGCACACATTTGGGGAGCGAACCAGAGGATAAACAATCTATTTCTCTCTCTGTCTCTCCCTCTCTGTCACGTTGCCTTCCCAATAAATAGATAAAATCTTAAAACAAAAATATAGTAGAGGGAATTCAGATGTCCATCTTATTCTCCATGTCTTTGTATGTATGAGAGATTTTGTGCATTTTTAAATAGCAGATACTCTAAACGTTATCTGGGACAGGTGCTCAGTGCTACATAGATGTTGGTTTAGAAGCAGATGAGAAGCACAAGAGCCACGGTGCTGCCGTCAGAGTTTGGGACACACCATGCGAGACAGCACTGCAAGCTCCCGGATGATGCGGGACACGGCTGGAAGGCACAAGGAAGCCAACTCGGGCTCCCAGGCAGCTAGTGGTGCAGACGCTCAAGGCTACAGAAGTGCAGAGGGGCATAGAGGCAGTGGTGGGGGGAGGGAGCTCCCCATAGTTAGCAGAGCTGGGCTCAGCTCTGAAGAACCATAGGAAGGAAAAGGACTCCAGGGGCGGGTGGAGCCGTCCCAGCGCGGCGCTCCCAGGCACAGGAGGCTCCGGGAAGCCCCGGCTGGCAGTGACAGTGACGGCGACAGTGATGGGGTGCCTTCTTCTACACAATGTGCAAGGTCTTCCTTTCGGGGCGCTATGACCTGGGGCCAAAATGACTGCCGCATTCGATGCTAGGCACTGGGCGTGCAGGGAACAGAAACAGACTTTCTGCCCCAAGGAACTCCCAGTCTCAAGTGGAACTCAGCCCAACTTGAGAGAGGTCTGGAAAGGGACGCGGAGCTGCTGAGGGTCCGATGATCCCTGCCTCCAGTGTAGACGGAGGCGCGAGGCTCAGCAACCGCTCATCCTCCCCGGTGGACTGTGAGGGGCTCTGGTCAGAGCACAGGGCACAGGGCCTGACTCCGCCGGTCTGCAGTGGGGTCTGCACCTCTGATGGCTCCCAATGACGCGGAGAGGACGCTGGTCTGCGGCCCACACTTTGCACAGCACAGGGATCTACATTCCGACCAGCCCGGACTGCAAGCCCATCCTGCAGAGTGCCTGTATTCTAGAATCCCTGAATCCGTATCTCCCAAGCCTGTTGTAGATGAGAACCATGCAGTGACTTGCTACACCTGCCGCAGGCTCAACGCCGGCCGCTGTATTTCACAGGGATTGCACCGGGGCTCCACGGTCGTTTTTAAAGCAAGCTGCTCAGGTGGTCCCTGAGCCCAGCCCTTTGCCTTCCTGGGATGCAGCGCTGGCCTTTTCCTCCAGGTCCCTGACTCTCTAGCTCCACCTATTGGATGCATTCTGTATGTCACAAGGACCTCGGAGCTTTCTCCAATCAAAACTGGACACAAGTCCAGAGACAACCTCAAGGACGTGATTTGACCAATCCCTGTCCCAAACTAATATTTCCTCTGACTTCCACTGGCCTCTGTCCTTAAATATTTTTTAAAAAGATTTACCTATTTATTTAATTGAAAAGCAGAGTTAGAGTGAGAGAGAGACCAAGAAAGACCTTCCACCTGCTGGTTCACATCCCAAATGGCTGCAATGGCCGTGGCTGGGCCAGGCCAAAGCCAAGAGCTTCTTCTAGGTCTCCCATGTCAGTGGCAGGGCCCAAGCATGTGGGCCATCCTCTGCTGCTTTCCCAGGCGCATTAGCAGGACGCTGGATCATAAGTGGACCAGCCGGGGCACAAACCAGTGCCCACGTGAGATGCTGGCATCACAGGCAGTGGCTTAACCCGTGGCACCACACGCTGGCCCTTCAGTGCCTTACAAGTTTCAGGCAGTGTAAATTCTCAAGACCTCAGGGACAAGGCTGCCACCCACTTTATCTTTGCAGCTCAAAACTTAACAATGGGTATAGGACACAGACCCAATAAATGAGATGGAATTTGAATGGAAATTCCGAGTTTTATCCTTTTTTCTATTTTTTTTTTCAAGAGAAAGCACTTGGGCAAAGAGCAGGTTAGGTGAGTTTTATTCAGTGGTTTTCACCTGTGTTACAAACTGGGCAACCTCAGAGCACCGCTCCCCAGGAGGAACGTGGAGAAGGGAACTGGGTGCAGGCACCTGCAGGGGCTCACGTGGCTCCAAGCATTGTTTGCCATGCCTTGGCAAACATTCACAGCCTCCGGTCAAACTTGCTGCCTTTCAGAAGCCACTCAAGGGCTTGCCAGCATCCTGCACCCCCAGGCTTAGGGAGATCTGGACCACAAGCTTGGGAGGGAACTCGGGACTTTTTCAAACCCCCAGGTGATTCTGGCATTTGGGAACTACACTGTTTAATCCTCACAGCAACCCATTTTACAGACGAGGCCACTGAGGTGCAAAGTGACTTTCAGAAGTCACCCAGCCAATTAGTGCCAGAGCCAAAGCAAGAAGGCAGTGGGGCTAAACTCATACAATCATACGTGAACATGCACCCACTAGACTGACCTGGGGCCCAGCTAGAGCCACAGGGCAGCATCACAAATGACAAACTGCTTCCCCAAGGAGCCTGCTACCCACTGCGGGAGCTGCTCCGCCGCCCACCGTGGGCGGGCCTGTCCTCCAACCAGCTGCTGCTGGGTCCCAGGCGACCAGAGACACGCACAGCCCGATTTCTGTTCTCAAGAACGTCACAGCCTCATGGGAGACAGGCAGCCAGCGATGCGTCCACAGATGGACGTCCATTACAGTCGCACACAGGGATCTGTTTGGTCTCAGGGGTAGGAATTTCACAAAGAAAGTGACCTGAGAATTGACAGCTGCAGGACAAGAGCCCCTGGACCAAGAGATGGGAGGGGACACTGTGAACAAGGGCGAAGGCATGAAGGTCCAATGTGCATGTGATGGGATTAGGGTTATGTTTCCAGTCCCGACCCGGGAACACCAGCAGGGCTGTAACTAAACAGATGCCTACAGCCCAAGCCCACGATTCCGAGTTTGTCCCATGTGGAAGCTCTGAGAGAAGACAAGATTCCCACGAGGCTGGAGAAGACAGCATCCCAACTCCGAGTGTGAGGCCACAGTAGCTGCCAAGCCAGCAGGTCCTCCTCCAGGACCAACACCCCAGGGTCCCACGTACCCTCAAATGGCTGCCGTCCAGGACATTTCCAAAGGTGGACTCAAGGGAGAATGGTGTCCCTCCTGCTCCTCTCCACCCCTACCTCAACCACCACCCCTAAGAAGAGGGCTAGGGCATGAGCTAAAGCTAAGACAAGGGCCAACGTTAGGGCTAGGGACGTTCTGAGAGACAAGTGAGCCCAAGCCCGTGTGTGTTTAACTGTGTCGTGATGAGGCGTGTATTCTCAAAGCGGTGCTTTCTCAAGTGTCCTAGGATCTGCTGGAGATGAGCACCAGCCTGGTGAGACGGTCCCCGCTGGAGAATCAGTCCCTATCCCTAAGCACCACGGCTAAGCAGAGACGCGCACGCCAGGAGAACCGGCTCCCACGAAGGTTAAAGTTCACCTTGCTTCACTGTCCAGTGACATAGCAAGGCAGCATTTTCCATGGAGGGAGCAGGGTCCGTGAAGCAGGGAATTATGGCTTCACGGCTAGGGGTGAGGCCCAGGCCAGTCAGCCACCACCCCTGTGGGGACCCATGGATAGGCCTGCCATGGGACCCCCCATGCTGGGCTTGGCTTGTAGCTGTAATGCAGATGTAGCAGCTGATTGAACTTTCCATCTAGCTGAGGATCGTGGAAAACAACAAGATGGCGCTGATGCCCTGCCTGCTGCGTGACTCCACAGCTGATCGTGATCAAGTGCCGGATTGGAGAGCTCTGTGCATGGACTGTGATTGATTGACTATGATTGGTTGAATTCGGTATATAAGCAGACCGCGGGAGAAGGAGCGGGGGCACGCCAGCTTTCCCCCTTAAGGAACGTGCGCGCCATCTCTCCCCCTTCTCCCGGTCCCCCACTCTCTTTCCCACTCCTTCTAAGTAAAAGTCTTTTGAAGACCGATTAACTGCGAGCAGCGTCGTTCCTTTTACGGCCAAAGGAGCTGACACACCCATAAGTCCCTCCTAGCATAGATGGGAGCTAATGATCCTACGTCCACTGATACGGCAAAATACAGAAGATGCCTGTCATGGCCTGGCACCTAGGGGGCGCTCTGTAAACAAAAACAAGAACAAACCTACGTGCTTGTCATCTTGAAGCCACTTTGAATTTCCCATAAATTACCAAAGCTCATCTGTTTGCAAAATCCTGTAACACAAGCCAGCTGCCCAAACCCAGTGTACAAGACACAAGACTGACTGTTCTTTCTCTTTCCATCTTGTGACCTTTCACCTACTGGGCCTTTCTCGTTGGACAAAACCCAGACACTCGATCCTAGCTTGCTGCACTGTTAGCTTCGAAGTGTCTATCAAATGGTTATTTATAAATGCAAGTTCCACCCGGGGTCATGTTAGGTGAAGATGCCAGCTAGCCAAGTCCCTTTCTCCTTTATTTTGGACTGCTTTGAAATTCACATCACCTTATCCTGGATGAAGTTAACCAACTCAAGAATGCCAAGAAAACTCTTCTTGTTGGTTGAAAATGTTTTACAGATTAACTCAATTCCCAGGTGGCAACACTCCCCCAACACACACATACACACACACACACACACTCAGGGCGGAGGGGTGTGATTCCACCCGTGTGTGCCCTGTCCTGGGTCTTGGTGTGGTGGCGCCCTCTAGAGGGCATTTCTGGGCCAGGACGCTGCGCCCGTGGAGCAAAGGAGGAAGAGGTGGGGCCCGAGCGATGCCCAGCATTTCCAGCCACGGCCATGCGGGAAGGCTCAATCCTCCAGCCGGACGCATGGAGAGTGTTCCTCCACGTTGTTCCAGAAAGAACCACACCTGGGCCTGCAGAGGGGTAGGCTTGCGAGGCCTCTGGGAGGCTGTGCTGCGGGAGCCCGGGGCTTCCTGAAGAGAGGGGACGAGGAGGTGGCCGGGAGGACAAGGAAGCTGGAGGAGGGAGACGCCAGGCTCACCGTCTCCGTGGCTTGCTCCATTTTCGCCCCATTTCTGGGGAGGGCCTGCAGGCACTCGCATTCACGATGAGGTTCTGCACTGGGGAGTGCCGGCGTTGCCACTCATGGTCAGGCCCCACTCCCTGGGCCACTCACTGCAGGACACAGGGCCTCCGTGGGCAGCATCGACAAAAAGGGCCGCCCCCGATGCACAAACTCACCGCCCGATGGCCCAGCCGGCCTCCCACCCAAGCGCGGCAGACCAAATGAGCCCAGCACAGGTTGGGGGTCAGCCCCAAACTGTCCCCTGCCCACCACTCTAAGAACCTTAGCCGTGAGGCCAGTGTTGTGGCGTAGTAGGCTAAGCCTCCACCTGCAGCGCCAGCATCCCATATATATGGGCACCGGTTCTAGTCCCAGCTGCTCCTCTTCTGATCCAGCTCTCTGCTATGGCCTGGGAAAGCAGGAGAAGATGGCCCAAGTGCTTTGGCTCCTGCACCCGTGTGGGAGACTCAGAAGCAGCTCCCGGTTTTGGATCGGCCCAGCTCTGGCCGTCGCAGACATTTGGGGAGTGAGCCAGAAATGGAAGACCTTTCTCTCTATCTCTCCCTCTCTCTAACTCTACCTCTCAAATAAATGAATAAAATCTTAAAAGAAAAGAACAGAACAGAACCCCGGCAGCCTGCCATGGCTTTATAAAGTGCCCATCAGGAGCCACCCACCTGACACAGCTGGTCCCCAGCCCTGCCGGCCGCACACGCCACAGCGCGCTGAGCTGCCTGGGAGCGGTCACACCTGCTCATGCAATCGCCCGTGCAGAGGCTCAAGGGGTGGCGTCCAGATTCCCTGCAGACTGCTCGGCGCTGCACACGAGGGCTGCCACCCAGATCTCCTGACCTCGCCGCTCCACGCTCTCCCCCACTCAACAGGATTCTCTGTTCTAAAGAGTCTCATTGTCTTCATCCTGGCAACAGTAAACTCTCAGAGCTCAGAGACAAGCCCTGCTGCACCTGCCATAGGGGAAGTCGCCTCCTCCTCGGGCCCTGGCCACAGCCACAACCCCTGAGGGGGTCTCAGCAGGCACACCCCGAGAGTCAGAGCACCCTGCCTCCTCGTCGGCAGCAGAGCGTCCCGTGTGTTCTCCCCGCCCTACGGCTCAGGAACCAGAACCTCTCCCCGCTCCTCCCTTTGCACCCCCCACCTGGTGTGAGGGTCCGCCCGGAGCCCACCCCGCCGTGCGCCACGCCCACACGCCCGGAGTCAAGGCTGGCTTCGTGCGCCCTGGTATGCCGCCGCCTCCGCGCCTCCCACAGCAGCTCCGGCCGCTCCCCTCTCTCAGCTCCAGCGCCTGGGCCTCGGTGTCCCCTCAGCTCTTCCTCACATCAGCTCCACCCTCCACTCCCTGCCTGCTGATCCCCCCACCACCACCCCACACCCCTCACCTGCTTCCAGTGCTGCAGCCCGTGAGCCACCCCGCCGTCCTGTGTGTTTTCCAGCCCTCGCCTGGGGTGCTTTACTCAACTGCCGGCTTGTTTTCTGCAGCCCCCGCGAGGCCTCCAGGAGGGCAGGGCCGTCTTTTCTACTCATTGCTCCATCTCCAGGGCTTATAGGGGCCTAGATAATTAGTGGAGGCCTCACACTCCGTGCCGGGTCTGGTTGCACCCTAGCGGGTAAAGCCGCCACCTGCAGTGCCCACATCCCATATGGTCACTGGTTTGAGTCCCGGCTGCTCCACTTTCGATCCAGCTCTCTGCTATGGCCTGGGGAAGCAGGAGAAGATGGCCCAAGTGCCTAGGCCTCTCACTCACGTAGGAGACCCGGAAGAAGCTCCTGGCTCCTGGCTTGGGACTGGCCTAGCACTGCCCAGCTCCTATGGTTGTGGCCATTTGGGGAGTGAGCTAGCAGATGGAAGGCTTCTCTCTCTGCCTCTCTGTAACTCTGCCTTTCAAATAAATAAATAAATCTTTGAAAAATGTTTAAACACTCCATGCTAGAATGGATGCACAAACGGAAAGACAGCATTCTTTGATGATGTGTGCTAAGTTGAGCATGGGTGCCAGCTGACATAAGACTGTCAACTTTGTAAGATTTATTTATTTGAAAAGACAGAGACAGAGAGAGAGAGTGATCTTCCATCTGCTAGTTCACAACTCAAACAGCTAGAACCGCTGGGACTGAGCCCACCTGCAGCCAGGAGTCAGGAGCTTTATCCAGGTCTCCTACATGGGTGGCAGGGGCCCAAGCACATGGGCCATCTTCCACTGCTTTCCCAGGCATATTAGCAGGCAACCGGATCAGAATCAGAGCAGCTGGGACTTGAACCAGCGCCCATGTGGGATGCCGGTGTCTCAGGTGGAAAGCTAACCTGCTGCACCACAGCGCTGGCCCCAAAGTTGTCAACTTTTAATCTTAGGAAAGAACGAGGAGGAGGAGGAGAGAGAGAGGAGCACCTGCGATGGCAGTCACTTCGTCAGTGAAACACACTTGGACCTCTCCATCAGGAGGACCAGCATCCACATACCACGCAGCACCGTCTTGGGGATCAGGACTCTTTGCCTCCAAAATCTGTCTCCCCCGCCCCCAACCCCCTGTGCGACCCTCCGGTGCTCCTCCTAAAAGGCCGAGCGCCATCACTGGGCTGGCCCTGGCTGCAGCCAGCGCACCTGCGTACATCAGCACCATGCCTGGCGCTGGAGACGGTGCGGCTCCCAGCTGCAGACACTCAGCTCAGCACAGGGACTTCTCAAGAAGTTAATATTTTCTCCCGCAGCGTCTCCTAACACATTTTCCCTGCAGCTGCTCGGAGAAAAACATCCTAAAACTCTATAACAACTCACCTCATTTGCCCCCATCCTAAGCTCATAAAGTGGATTTATGAGACTCCATTTTAACGATGCAGAACCCAGGGCTCAGAGAGGCTAAAAGAAACTTGGCCGAGGGCAGCCGCTCAGTTTACAAGTGGCAGAGCCGGACTTCCAACAGCCGAGTTTTACCACCCTGGGCTGCAAAGGTGTTGTTCATTAATGTTAAATGCCAGCCCTGCAGGGTGGGGGCAGGTGCAGGTGCAGGGGAACAGCCATTCGGGTCTCCCCGACCACATCTGTGACCATCTTCTCTCCACAGGAAGGCGGGAGTCACGGATGACCAGGGTGGGCTGTGGCTGTGGCTCCTAGTCCCTCATTCCCCCATTCAGCGCCAGGCACACCAGCCTGGAAAAGCGTGGCTCACAAGGGGTCTCCTTCCACAGCGCCATCGCTGGAATATCTGAACTTTATCATGTGCAGCACACCCAGCCCAGCCATGGCCTCGTGCCCGCACACACACAACTCAGCAATTCTAAATACCAGAGGGCGAAATCTTGCCACGTGCATTTCCTGTGATCTAGACTGAGGCTGTCCGGGAGGGGGGAGGAGGGGGCTGGGAGTCTGTGGGTCCCCAGGACGTAGGTAGAATGTCCCTCACAAGCAGATTGATAGCTGTGGCTGGAAAGCTGTCTCCAGACCGACCGGCCTCTCCCCCACGAACAGCTTCTTGTACAACATGTGTGACCTTGCGGTTTTATTTACATCATGCCTCCGAGTTAGCTGCAATCTCCCGTGCAGAACTAGCAGAGGAGGGGGCTGAGCCACTGAGGAGACAGATGGTCTCCAACAGACCCCCGCTAGCTCCACGAGCCCCAAGCCAATCAACATGCAGTATGTGACCCCTCCCGTCCAGTGGGCGCCGCATAGAATGCCTTGAAACCCGGGCACTCCCTCAAGGCCAGCGTCCCCTTCGGGCACTCTGCCTGCTCTCCTCTCGGCCCAGATGTTTCCTGTCAAATAAGAGTTTCTGCCTCTTTGCAAGTTGTTTCCCGGCTTTTTGTTTCTACACTAAGTTGAGGAAAAGCAGCCGCCAGACTCACTCCTGCAACCGCCCTCCGCCTGCCGAATGGTAACATAGACCACGTGTTCTCCTGAGCTCCCAGGCCTGGCGTGGGGCAGGGCAGGACAATGACAGGTTGGACTGCATCGTGGGGGACCCCGCAAAGCACTTTGACTCCCACAGCTCAATGGAACCTCACAGGTACAGGCAGGAAACTAAGTCCTTCAAGGAAGTGGCTTTGTTGGAAGCTTTGTCTTAGACACACTGCTCTTCCCCAGGCAAGGGGAGACAGTAGGACCCAGCCCCACCCCGAGTTTCCAGTAGAAAGGACCTTCCGGTGGGAGCCGGGCGTTGAGCACTCCCATACCAGAGTACCAGTCTGAGTCCTGGCTGTTCTGCTTCTGATCCAGCTCCCTGCTAATGCACCCGGGAAAGCAGCAGAAGATGGTGCAAGTGCTTGGGCCCCCTTCTACCCCCGTGGGAGACACGGTGCATGGACACCCAGATGGAGTTCCTGGCTCCTGGCTTCGGCCTGGCCCAGCCCCGGCCATGGTAGCCATTTGGGGAGTGAAACAGTGCATGGAAAAATCAGTCTGTCTGTCTGTCTGTCTGTCTCTCTCTCTCTCTCTCTCTCACTCTGCCTTACCAGGACACACGGCCCAGCGGTAAGGTCAGCCAGGCTGCCTATTAGGTGCTGTGGGGACACCGAGATGGAGACGTCCCCACTGGAGCTCCCGGGGGTGGGAGGAAAAGAAGTTCTGGATCGCCGAGGCAGAGGAGGAAGGTGGGGCTAAGTCCCTTGTCGCCCGCATTCCAACTCCACAGAGAAACAAAACCTGTTCCCCCCAGACACAGGACGAGCATGAAGCGAAGAGGCTTGAGGTGCATTACCCTGCAGGAGGGCGGGGAGCCCCAGCCCCCACCACTGTCACAAGTTCACTGGGCCTGGGCCGGAGCCCTGTGCAGGTGCACGACAGGTGGGCCCGGTCTCTGTGGGGAGATCAGGTGCAAACACGGAGCAGCCTGGAGCCCCCAGCAGGGCTCGCCCGCTGCTGGGCTGAGGGCATTCGCCCTGCCTTCTCGCCACCAGCAAAGTCACATCAGACCATGTGGTCCTGACAGCAGGGAGGGGGCTGTCCTGTGGGTGGTGGCAGAGTGACACCTCCCGGGGAAGTTCAAGGCTCCCAACCACTGACCTTGGGGCAGGGTCAGCCTGGCCCCAGGACATGAGCTGAGCAGAGACCTAAATTTCAACTTCTACACCTTGGCCTGCCAAGGCCCCGCGGGCTTTGCTCCTAGTGGTTTTCTCTGTCTACACACACGTACACTGAGAGAGCCTCCCGGGACCAGCGGCGCAAGCTACACAGGTGCTTCCAGTCAGCTGAGGCCCTGGGGGGAGGTGGGTCCTTCCCTTGAGTTTGTCTTCCCTCCCCGGGCCACCTCCAAGGGGCATGGGGAAGGGGGCCCACGAGGGGGTCGCCCATGAGGCTTCTGGGCTGTGGAGCCAGGGGAGTGCAAGCAGCAAGCGCGTGCTCGGGGGAGCTGGGGGCCCAGACCCCACCCCTTCCCCTGGGCCTGGGCTCCTGATTGGGCTCTGCCTGGAGATCCCACTGGTTTGGATCCCCTGCAGTGTGGGATGAACGGTGGCCACCTTTGCAGAGCATCTGGGAGCATTGGGTTAGTAAGCCTTACATGCCTCATTTTACAGACGAGAAAACACGCTCCAGCAAATCAAAACGTGACCCTGGCATGGCTGTGTGCAAGCCCAGGCCTTCGCTCTGGGCCTCAGGCTCAGCTTCTGAGTGCCTGGCTGGAGGAATGTCACCGTGCACGCCTCATGGAAGGGGCAAGAAGGTCCACGTGGCCTGAGAACAGCTCCTGCAGACTTAGCTTAAGGGGAACGCCCTGTGCTCTCACCCCAGCTCTGCTCAGCCGCAGCGAGGAGGCCCCTGTTTGTTGAACTCCTAGCCCTCCTCCAAGGCTTGGCTCAAATGCTCGCTTCTCAGATGTCACCTCCCAGGCCCTTCCAGGTCAGCACCCTGGGAACTTTGCAGGAGCCTGCTGCAACCCCGCCCACCCACATTCTGCTTCAGTGTCCTGGGGGAGCGGGGGCGGGCTTTGCCCATCTCCCCAGCCCCCACGGGGCCCTGCACACACTCGGGGCCCAGCGTCTCTGGGAATGGCTGTGGCCAGCACCATGGTGGAGGGTGCCAATCCAGCAGGTGCCTCTGAGGGCTTGCGGTGCTGCCAGCTGCCCTCTCCCAGCCCTGTGGCAGCTGAGCCACTTCTACCTCCCCAGAAGCCAGCCAGCGCCTGGGCTGCCCGCCAAGACAGCTGCAGCGCCTGCCCAGGCCAGATCCCCTGCGGGCTCCCCGGCTTCCCCGAACTGCAGTCTGCCCATCTGGGCTTTGCCTCAGGTTCCTGGTTGGCATCCTAGTTCCTCGGCTTTGCCGAAGCCCCCGTCCTGGGCCCAGCCTGGCCCTGCCCTCCAGCAGGGGGAGGAAGCCGGGTCTCTCACCGGAGCTGCAGCCAGGCCCCGGGAGCGCTGCGGAGCTGCCCACGCCACACAGCAGGTCAGGTGGGGCGGACACCTCCAGTAGAAGCAGGGGACCCTGGGAACCCCGGCACCCCACTGCGCCCTGGAGGCCTGGCTCCCTGGGGAGTAGAGGGTCACAGGACCCACCAGAGGCAGCCAGCAGGGGTGTGTAGACCACAGTGGAAGGGGCAAGGGGCCCGCCGAGGGCTTCCACCTGGACTTTCAGAATTCCCTTCGAGACAGAGCTGGAGGGGATGGGGGGAGGTGGGGAGGGTTGGGGTGCAGGGGGACAAATGGTGGATCCGAGATGCTTTCTGTGGCTTCTCAGGGCCTCTGTTGACCACAGCTCGAGCCGGGGAGCGCAGTTTATTGTCTGATCCACAGTTTAGCGTGTGATCCCACCTTCCACCGTGTCCTGTAACGAACCGCTTCGAGGAAAAGCACAAGGCCGATCCTTGGTCATGGCGGCCACGGGGAGGCCCTGGGGGGCGGGCCAGAGCTGTGCTGGGCACCACCCCCACCCACGTATCCCCCAAGCCCCCACGGGCGCATCCCAACTCCACAGCCTGTTTCCTCAGCTGTCAGTGGGACACAGTGTCAGCGGTCCCCACCCACCCACCTGCCCACGAGGTACAACAGCGACTCCATCACCGCTGGGGTGGAGCCTGGCCAGCCCCTGCGGGTCCTCCCAGGGTGGAAGTGAGACAAAGCCGCTGAGTCACCACCACGTGATCGATTTCTCTAATGAACCAGGTGTGGGTGGCATTCCTCCGCAGGGCCCTTGGGGGCAGGGACGCTCCTATACTACCTGCACAGGGAGGAAGTTCCGGCCCACAGAGGAGACACCTGCCCAGAGGGCCGAGCGACACTGGGGCCCTCTTCTTCCTCTGTCTCCCTCTCTGCCTTCCAGCTTGAGCACCGACAGCCACCCCTGCCCAGCCTCCTGCCTGACACGGAGCTGAGTGAAGTGACGGCGACAGGTGCTTTGGGGACCGGCTGCGGCGCCCGGGCTTGCTGCGCCCCTGCTCACGGCACACTTGCTGGCGCCAGCCCAGCCTCCCGCAGCTGAGGCCCAGAGCACAGCATCGCAGGGTCTCTGGGGTGAGGCTTCGGCATACGGTCGTTCTTGGAGAAAGCAAGGCTCTGAATTCTAGCCCTGAACCCCTGCCACTGAGGGTCCTCTGAGTTCCCCATCTCCAGCGTTGGGGGGGCACTTATGAACAACCTCTCCCACCCCATGCAAAAACATGCCGTGGCATCCCGGGCGAGGCGACAGCAGGCCACCAGACTGCCCCTGGCTCCAGGATCCCATGGGACCCATGTCACACCCAGGGTGTCTCTGAGACGGTGTCAGAGTCCCTCCAGCAGGCTGTGCCAATGCTAAACACAGAAGCCGCCACAGTTCCCAGCCCAGCACTCTGGGAACAAAGCGATCACCACACACGTTCCACCCGAGGTGCCGGAAAGTCCCTTAGCACCCGGGCAAGGGCTAAAGCCACCACGCTACACGCAGCTACCAGAGCAAGAGCCCGTCACTCATCCGGGGGCCCATGAGGAGGAGCCCTCTGGGCACACTTGACCCCACAGTCCCATCAGCACCCGACCTCCGCAGGTGGAAGAACGGAGAGCGGCGCCGTGTCTGCAGATGGCCATGTGGCCGGCCCTTACCCACGACCATGCCGAATCCTGGGGGCTCTTGCCCTGCGAGGAATCCCAGCTGGAGCTGCAGACTCTGTCCTGCTTCGCCATGGTCCGGCCGACGGTACTGGCCACTCTGGGAGAGGAATGTCTCCCGGGCAGCCCGGCCAGACGCTGGAGGCTGGTGTTTGTGACACGGACACGGGAGCCTGGGGCAGGCTGTGCTCGCCTGTACGCCCGCCCGGAGTGCAGCCAAGTCACAGGGCTCAGCAAAAGAGCAGGGTGTTGAATTGCAGGTCCTTTCCCACCTGCAGACTGGCTGACAAACAACACCGGGAGGCAGAGGTTCCGGAAAGTGCCCCTTTGCTGTCAACCGTGGGCAGGGGCACCGAGGGGAGGGGCGCGCCCCCTGCTGGCCGGCCATGGGTGGTACTGGGATCACAGCACCCCAAGGTCACACAGCTCAGGGCAGAATGGGACTGGAAGCCATCCGTGTATTGCTTGTGCAGAGGGTTTGGTGGGAGGTGGTGCTGGGTGCAGGGGACCCAACAATGCTTTCCAGACCATGCTCTGTCCTCCATACACCACCTGCCTCCCACAAAAGCCCCAGGGAACGCTTGCTCTGGCCCTCCAAACTCCTTTGGCCCCTGGGAGGCAGGACTGGGCTCAGCTGCGTTTTCCCTATGCTGTTCCCCACACTGTTCCCTGCAGATCCTCACCCTGCCCTGGGCTCCCCTCCCTAGCAGGGCTCAGCCAGGATGCTCAGCCCCATTGGCTAGACAACAGCTATTGGGCCACGACTGCTCCCCATGCGCGTGGAGCTGTGCACTGACAATGCATGACGCCCTGTGGTTTCCACCGCACGCCTGCCGGTGACAGACAGAAAACACATAGACCTCAGCAATGCCAGGAAGTGGCTCCGCAGGCCTTAATCTAACTTTAACACACAACCCCCCCACACACACACTGGATTCTGGGCTTGGATGGAAGGAGGTGGTTTTGGCAGAGGCTGGGGTAGAGGGCTGGACGGTGGGCACAGAGGCTTTAGCTGAAGGTGTGGCTGATGCTCCAGAGCAGAGCAGGGCTACGGAAGGGACTTAGAATTCTCCACTGGGTATATGGCCGTGTGCAGAGCAGGCTACAGGAGGAGGGTCAGGGAGAGAATGACTGGAGACAGAAGCTGTGGCCACAGGGTACACTGGACCGCATGCCTCAGCTCCCCTGGCTGGTCCTCATGTCCCTGCAGCCAGTGAGATGTCTGCTGGCATCTTTATCAACAAAGATTTATTTTATTTATTTGAAAGGCATTATTACAGAGACAGAGAGTTCTTTCATCCATTGGTTCACTCCCCAAATGGCTGCAATTGCCAGGGCTGGGCCAGACCAAAGCCAGGAGTCAGCATCTCCTTCCAGGTCTCCTATGTGGGTGCAGGGGCCCAAGCACTTGAGCCATCTTCCACTGCTCTCCCAGGCACATTAGCAGGGAGCTGGATTGGAAGTGGAGCAGCTGGGACTTGCACTGACACCTATATGGGATGCTGGCGTCACATGCTGCAGCTTCGGCTGCTAAGCCACAGCACTGGTGCCCTGCTGGCACCTTTACTGCATGGGCGCCGGGCAGCCCCCTGCTTTCAGGGTCTCCTTCCTCACTCCCTCCAGCAGGGGCCCTGCTAAGATCTGTCCGGGTTTGTTCTGAGAATGAATCGGGAACACTGAAGGAAGGAGTCTGGCGTGGGGCTGGTGTTGTGGCACAGCGGGTTCAGCAGCCTCCGAGATACCAGCATCCCATGTCACAGGACCTGTTTGAGCCCCGGC